>CAUJRU010000183.1:0-659685 GCA_963277665.1 Viscum album
ATTTCATTATGATCATTTCCATCAACTTCTAGATTTATATTTATATATATAGTCATAGAAAAAATTATAGTAGTGGATTGGATGTGCACTTTTTCAACATCTCTCACTTCCAAGACAAGAGAAAGAATAAAAGGAAGCATTATATTACTACAACTAAGGTATTTACTTTCCTAAAAATTAGTTATTCCTCAAATGTTTACAAAATTTAGATTTTCCATATCTAATAAGGTTCTAGGATCTTCAATGGGTACCTGGCTCTGATACCAATTGGGTGTGCATGGACCAGTTAGGTACCAATAAGAGGTATAATGAAATAGTGGTACACTGTATTAAAAAGAATTTTTTTAATCTAACATGTTTGATTAATTAACTTATTGATACCAAATCATTAAATATTTTTCTGTCATTTAAAGAAAAATGGAACAAAACACCTATATTGTTTAAAAGGTTCAGTACTAAGACCTACATCCTTGCTGCAATCGGAAATACTCCTCAGTTATAAATTATTCACTATATATATATGATTAAAACTAGATAAAGCCCCATTACCATCGAAACTAAGTCATCTTGTGTTCCACGCTAGAGTCCCAGTAGTGTTTACAAGTTACCTCTTATACTTGTGGCTCGTGATTCCCCAAGGAAAATCCTTATACTATATCGCACAGTGTTTCCAGCATACCACTGACCTAATCCCGATTACCAAAATAAAATTCTTCTGCTTCATATTCCCATTTCATATTTCCACAATTTAGAATCACAAAAGATATGATCCATAGATCAGTGGCTCTATTGATCTTCCTCTATGAGAATGTTCGATCAAATTGACCGATGTTGAATTCAAGAAAATTTTCACAAATTTTATTTTTTCTAAAATAATATAGATTCTATATAGAAGTTCAATATCCTCATTAAAACATTGATCGGGAAATTCATTATTCTTTTAATGTTCTAGCTTCACAGAACAATGAATAACTCGGTTATAAAAGTCTTTTGAAATAATTATATAAATTCAGTCCCAAATATCATTTCATACTATATATATGTTGTGTATATTTCTTGGGAATTTTCAATTATCATGAATGTGTAAAAACATTCATGGTATTCACAATATTTTTCCTTATTCAAGTATTATTACATGTGCCTAAGGATGTAAATTCTCTTTAATTCATTCAAAAATATACCACCTCAAGCATTCTTCTTTACTACCCATGTAACTACTAGAGAACCACGCAATGAGATACCTTATTGTTTTTAAAAATTATTAATCAATCGTTTTTTCATGTAACTACTCATATAAAAGCAGTCAATATTCAGTATATACCAGATTAGTACATTTTTGTATCATGTCAAGTTGATTGTATAACTATTCAACACACATCATTGTACAAACCATGCAGATGAATGAAACTCCACTTAACTATTAAATATATGTGTTTAATCCATGAGTATCCTATTTTTCATTTTCTTCAATCTTAGAAAACCCAATTGGTTGTGGTATATTAATGAACAAAACACAAGAAAATCACTTACACACTCTATATATCTATATTGTACAAATTTTTTATTGTCACATGAGAGTTTTTAGTGACGTATCCACTTTTTGGTTGAAAATTAGAATATATACACAGAGGATATCATGAAATCTATGATTATTCAGGGAACTCAGTTCATCATGAAGAAAAACTAGGCTGATATGCACATATTGTATGACCCCAAGAGTATCTTTCTCTTGTTGCAAACAAAAAATGCACAGAATACATTACAAACGAGAAGATTATAGAAATTTTTTTATATTGGTTAAGAAATTTTATCACACTAAGAAACATACCCCAAACCTTAGTGAATCACATATTTATTGGAAAACATCACCATCATATCTCTTTCATACTGCCTCTCTTCATGATCCATGAAAACATTGAATACCATAACCAAAATATAACATTTTATTTTAACTTTTTATATGTTTTTTGAGATTAGTTATATTAGGAAAATAGATTTGCATCATATTTTTATCATTTTCAATTAATCTGAACACTGAAATGATTATTTTTAGAAACATATCAAGCTTCGGTCGACGCTGCATGGTGATCCAACCGAACAAAAATAGCTATTGGATAAAGGTAGAGGATGAGCATGCAAGATTCAATCAAATATCAATGAAGATATGATTGCCATATTTTTTTGTGGATTTTAAAGTATAAAAACAATAATTTAGTGATAACACATCAAAATGATGCTCAGTTGAGTGCTTCTTTATATTACAAGTTACATCCTTAGCTGACTTGAAATTGGATACTAATAAATGATCAATTAAATGACACCTATTTGTGTCTATGTCTACCACCAATGTCAGACTAGAACTTATAGAGGCTAAAAAAAATCCATTGAATCTGTAAAGGATGACACTATCCACCCGTCTAGTTATATTTTTTTCAGCCTGAGTTCAAACCAACGTACCACTGCACTAGTGCATGTCCCTCATGGATGACAAGTGTTATAGGCCTTAACTTTTTTATATGGGATGACTTTAAAAAAATATTCAATTAAACCAATATATAAGACCAACCCCAAATTCAAATACTCAAATTCTATCAATGATTCGAAAATTTTTCCTACTCAAACAACTAATGACCCATGTCTTTTGAACAAATGATCATCACTATAATTATCACATATAAAGGATGATGATACATTCCTAACCATCATAATCATCGATTTATTAACAGAAATTATATTGATATCAAATAAATTTTAAATCAGACCATCATTAACGATGAAAAGTATAATTAAACTCAATGTACACTTTATTTTAAACCTTGTATCTTGACTTCCATGGTCTCAAACTTTTGATAACATGTCATGGCCATTGTAGACAATTTGGATTGAAAATCATGGCCATTTTGGAGGCCATTTATTATAAGGAGTGGTCACGATGAATATTATACACTAGATTACATAGAAATTCCATTGTGAATATTTTTAAATATTTTATAGACATCCCATGTATGGGTACCAGATTATAGTTGTAAGACTAAATTGTGTTCAACCACTTATTTCTATTTTCAGATGAAATTATTTAGAGACATTTTATTTTTAAATAGGGAGAATGTTTTTGATGGATAATATCACTTTTTATTATCACATATTTCATCGGAACATTAGTTAATTTAAAATGATAACTTTTTTATATTGTACAATATATAGCTAGTATACACAGACTAAACTTCTTATAATCATCATTCCTAGTGCCCTAATGAGTTTTATATCACAATTTCTTTGGGTTTCTATTGGGTACTGAGAATAACATTATGAATACTGGTAGGATCTGTGGAAAGAGTGGACTGTACAATGCTATATCTGATCATTTATTAAGATCATGAGACAAATGACTTATTTTTACTTGTGATGCTAGTTAGGATAGTTCCATTTTGGAATTTTTGTATGTTGATTCATGTAATGTAATATATTTAAGAATACCAATATTCTAATGTTGTATAAAATTTTTATCTCACATCATTTTTTATATGAGATTATATTTGTCATTATTTATTTATTACTATTTTGAATTTTTATCTTATGTCTCATTGATATACTGCTTCCAATATTGAATATTAACATTATAAAAATGTGTTAAATTCTAACCAAAGGAATAGTATCACCAAACAAACTCCATAGGCCCTCACATCTTTTTAATATCCTCTAGTGTATGTAGAGGAGTGAATGAGGCCATGTGACCCACCGGCTCACATATCCATTTATTAGTACGCAGGTGGGGAGATCATGCTAATCTATCATCATCATTAATTATCATATGCCATATCATAATTTATTTTAATAAATGTTCATTTTTTCATCATAAACCCCATGAAAATATCATTTGAACCTATAAGAAAAATACTTTCCATTTTCATATAATCATAAAGAGAAATATCATTTCCATTGAGAAATAATAAAACAAAACAGTTTTAAAAAGTATGGGAATATAATCTACTATGAAAAAATATAAATAATAAAGGATTCCAAATAATTAACAATGAAAATTATTGTAGGAAGAAGTGTCCATGTTTTCAACATTAAAAATTAGGCATGTACAATTTTTTAATAATTTGACAATAACACATATAGAAAACAATCATGAGATTTTATTTTAAACCTTTAATGGATTGTAAAATATATTGTAAAATATCTTTTTGAAACCTATGAATCATATATAGAGACATTTTTTAAACATTTAAATGAATGTGGATATGGGGTAGAAATAGTTTAAAACATTGAAAACAACGTTTTAAAGGAAAATACATTTCATTGAGTCCCAATTCATTTTGTTTCTATGTATAACATCCAAATTAATAAATCTATACTATATATATAATTTATTATGAATAATTTAAATCTTTATTTCATTATCATCATTTCATTTATCATCTTGTTTTATTTTTTATTAAAATGGTTTAGTTCATGGTGCATGTTTTGAGGATATTTCATTTATAAATAGAAAATTAAATCGGTGAAATGATTATAGAAAAAGTGTTTTTATTAAATAACTAAAATAAATTAAACAGGATATAATTATAATATTTATACATTATATACACTTTTAAAACTAAATATTTATGGAATTAAATAAAAATGAACACATTGTTTTATAGAGATGGTAGTTTGTACATATGTATAAATAACTAGTTCCTTTTCTAATGGGTGGGAAAAGTAAAGTATTTTATATTTTATATATAAGTTATTATAAATATGATATAAATGTAATATTTATTCCTTATTTCCTTTGATATTATTATAATTGTATTTTGGATATGAAAATTTAATCACATCGCTTCATGAAGGTGGAAATTCACACATACGGACGAGCAAAATTATCATTTTTGAAGAGAAGGTGTTGTAAGAAGGTAAGTAATAAATTATCACTAAATAATTATAATAAGTTCATAAATATCATGTTTATATTATTTTTTCCATCATTTTAATAATACATATTTTACAATGATGAAATGAAAAACACATCGATATATAGAGGTGGTAATTCGCATGTACGCAGAAATGTTGTTTTCATTTCCCATAAGATGGAAAAAGAAATGAATATTGATAATAACATAAAATTAATAAATTATAAATATACATAATATAAAAAATTTATTTTTTAACAATATTGAAATATTATTTGATATAGGTATAATAATAAATAACCATGAATCAATCTATTAATATATAATCATATTATGTTAAAAACATAAATTTTCTTACACATTATCCCTTCCATGATTGGTAATTTAGTCCTATAAGAACCCGTAGGATGCATGGAAGGATATTTGGGTGAGATAATTTAAGGGATGTATAGATATGGAGTCCTTATAATGTGTATGAAAAATAATACATGAGGTCCCCTTTTATTAGTGAGCGAAGGGAAACAATCATAATTGTATTCTGAAATATGTTAATATTATAAAAGACATACACATTGTGAGATTTATAAGAAACTATAATGTTTTTTGTATATTTTATTAATATCTATATAACTCAGAAAATAATATATAATTTTAAATTATATCTCCCTATAACAATGTAGTTATTTTAATTATTATGATTTACCCATAACTATTGTGATAAAAATTTAAAATGATTACTATTCATAATGGTATAAAATGAAATTAACAACATTAGTAAATTTGAACTTACAAATTAAAAACATGAAATCAATTTTTCAAAATTAAAATTTTATAAGTGGTATAAATTAGATTTAATATAAGCATACAAAATAAAAACAATAATTATTTTTAGAAAAATGTGTTTTTATGGATAAAAAACATAATAAAATAAAATATAATTTTTATTATTGTGGAATCATTTAGATTATTTGTAATAAAATGTGTATAAATATATGAAAAAATAAAAGCCAAAATATAATGTTACATTTGAATTAATTTATTTAGTTAAATGAAATGGTAGTTTTGAAATAATCATTATTTTCTAGAACTCACTCAAAAATCATCCCCTTCTTAAAAAATATAAAAATTCATAATAATGATATTATTACATGATGATTTCAAAAAAAAATTCATTTATTAAAATAATATTTATAAATGTGGTAGTAATTAATTATAATATTCACACACAATATGCTACAAAAACCATGTTTCAAGAAAATAAAATTTTATGGCCTAAAATTAATTTATTCTCATTACTTGCATAATAACCATAATTAGATTAATGTAAATTCATTAAATATCAAATATAATATAATTTTATATTATAATCAACATTAAATAGTGATTAAATTAATCAAATTATGATAAAAATACATTTTATATAGAAAAATAATGTTAGGGAAAATTATCATTTCCCTTATAAATTATTTATATCCTTTTCAAAAAAATTTATAATATATTTTTATTTTTTAATCATTTCATTAAGAAAAAAATTTATAAGTATACTTAATAATATGATTATCCATATTAATACACACCAAAAGAAAAAAGTATCTTATAAGAACCATATTATGTTAATAATATTTCAGTAGTATATCACAGTTTTTTAATGCATGATATTGCATAAACCACAATATATATAATATGTTATCTAATGAAAACAAATTAGAAAATCGTGAATTTTTTCACCTACTTTATAAGTGGTGGACTGACACCCCATCAATAGGGGTAGGGGTGGGTGTTACTGACTCACCATGTTCATGGGGGTATTTGTGCCCTCATATCTATGTAATGCTAGGGGATACTGACCCCTTATCTAGTCAAAACATATCGTACTCACCTCATTATAATCAATTATACAAAGATGAAAAAATTAACAACATAGAAAATATATTAATAATAATAATGATTAATATTAATGTGCTAAAATGTTGTATTATGAAAAAAACAAACATTTTTTCGTCTAATTCTGACCCCATAGAAATAATATATAGGAAAATAATAAAGAAAAAATTGTAAAATGCATATATACTTGAAAAAAATGATATGTGATCCTCAAACATAATATAAGAATGTATTTAAAAAAAATTCACATAGGGTGAACCTATATAGTTTCAAATCACAAGATACATTGCACATGTTACATAGTAATTCATTCAGATGTCTATTGCTAGTACATGTTTTGTGACATTATTTTTGAAAATATAATGTTCTTACCATATAGACAATATGTGTGAAGCTGAAGGGGTAACATTGTTTGTATCACAAAAACCGAAGTCATTCATCCTTAAATACATGTCTTGTATTCCAACTATAATCCATATGATGTGTGTAGATGTTGGGAATAAAATTCAATGTTACACAACCCATGCTCACTAGATTACGTAGTGTGTTAATCTTTAGGTAAAAATGATCATATACATCAGTACACCTATATGTGTTTCCTTATAAAAAACCTAACATGTAAACTCTCTTGACATAATTAGTATTATTTTTCTTTACATTAAATCCCAAAACATCTACTGAAGGGGAGATATGACTTATGATAAAGTTTCACATGTCATGTGATAGTGAAATTTATAGAAAATGGAGAAGCCACATAGAAAATGACAGAAAATGTGTGCGTGAATGACTATATGCATTGTAATTTCATTTATCTACAATCCAAAAAAAACATTTTCTCCAAATCAATTGACCCATCTTGAATCATTCCACCACAATCATTTATGCCTATCATGCCCTCGATACCTCCACCCACCATCTATTAACTATCCAAACCACATTCCATCATCTTTATCATGATCATGTTGAGTCAGATGATATTGAAACATTTCTCTTTAAATCAACACATGAGTTACTGCCTGAGGTACTCTATCATGCTACCCCTAATTTTTTTACACACACACATATATATATATTCCTTAAGTTAAATGATTTAATCATTATATCTTTGTATAACATAAACATTACATGATATAAATATAATAAAAAACACTTTAGTCACTCATAATAATACATTATAATAATAATTCATGAAACCTAGTATTTGTTACCAGTGAATATTATATTCAGTGGATGATTACATCTATTAAAATGGTATAAAATAGTATTTCATAAAGAAAATAATAATAGTAATTTTTTTACAACTTGGTAATTTATTAAATAATCTTCACCCTTGAAAATAATTATTTGTAGACATAAACCAAAAATGAGATAGTATATCATGAATTGATAAAGCATTTTGTAAATCCTAAAAATAAAATTAATGTAATGCGATGCGTGATTTGATATGTTAGAATTAAATTAATTTATTGAATTTAATGGGGTTAATATTATAATTATTGGATTGTTATAATTTTTTTAACCATTAGGCATATTAACATCATCTATACTAAAAGGTTATAAATTTACAAAATATAGTTTAAATAAATTATGCTTTTTGAAATGTAGAATATATATATTCTTAACAATTAACTTATTTTAAATAAAATAAAATATTTTTAACTAATATTAAAACATATTTATTGATTTGTAAATTATACCTTTTACTTTACTGAAAATGTTTTTCTAAAATTTTCATTTTTGTTAAATAGTAAAATCAATAAAATTGATTATTAAAATCCAAGTTACGATTATTTATATAAGTAATTATCATTCATCAAACAAATAAAAATTTAATGATTCACAGTTAAAGACATATGTTTTAATTAAAAATGTTATTTTCATATATTGTATTTTTTTTTTATATTTAAAATGTACATTTTTTTATCATAAAACATAATGAAATTTATTATATATATTAATAATAAACATTTATATATTGATTATTAGTTGTTTGAAAATAATAATTAAATTATTTAACATTTATGAAGACATTATATTAAAAAATGTTTATTAGGAATTATATATTTTTATATAATAAATTATACAAAATAGGATTAAAGTATGATTATAATAAAATATAAGGATTATATTTATATAGAATATGTTAATAATAATATATTATTAGTAATATATATAAAATATTATTAAGAACTATTAATGTTGCTGATGATTTTTTTAAAATAGGTTCCCTATTCATTTTATGTTTTCATATGAAAGATAAATTTGAAAAATTTCATGGTTGAATTAAACTAAATAGAGTAAAAATTTAAAATAATAACATAAAAATTAGTTAATAAGGGTTTTATTATATTTTTACATAAAAATCGTTATTGTGGTAAATAATTAAACTATGAAAGAAATGATAAAATGGGGTAAAATGGCATTGATCAAAATATAATTTATTTAAATAATATAAAATCATAATATAATAAATTTTTTATGAATTTAAATCAATCAAAAAAATATTCACCAATAATTACATAAATAACTCACCTAACTCAGATGTTATTCTATCTTTATCCTATACAGAAAATATGTCTCTAATGAAATGTCCCTCATTTTATCCAATAAAAGGAGATATCATTCAACCTATCTAATAAACATATATCAATACATTATATATTTAATAAATACCAAAATTAAGTATTCTAAATTCTACATAAATTATTTGTAGCTTAATATCCTTAGAAGGAGGGCTAAATACTTCTTTCAGAAGGACCCCTTTACTAGAAAGAGTGATTCCTTATATATATGTATCCAGTTTTATCTGTCTTTTTCAATTAAATTCCATTCATATAACTTAAAAACATAATTTTCCAATATAATTACTTTTTAGAAAACCAATATCTTATATGAAAGTTATATTAGTTTTATATAACCTTATACTCTAAGTCATTAATTTGTATAACATGTTCTAATGCGGGTCAGTTTTACCACAAAAATGAATCATTATAAAGATTTTACATATTTTATGATTAAAAATACATAAACACTAGTAATATGCTTTAATAAAAGTGAATTTGATATATTTTCATTATTATAGAATTTTTATATATAACTACATTCATCAATGAAACTAATTCTTCATTTAAAATTCATAAAAGGGTATTTGAATCGTTTTATATGAACCATCACCATAGATCCTATGAAAAGACCACGATTCATCCGTACAAAATAAAAACCATTTATATTATATCAAAATATATTTTAGATGTAATGAAAACATATGTATGGATTATGGACAATGATTCATATAATGTATAATATTTTGAATAAAAAGAATGACTAACACTTGATTATTAACTTTATAAATGAATAATTTACAAATGTGTAATAATAAATTAATAATGAATGGTATTATGTAATATAAATATAATTATGATTTATATATTGGTGAAAAATATAGAAAAATATAATATATTGGAATTTAAAGTGAATTTAACCAAATGAGATTCCAAGGTATGGGTTTGTGTTTATTTAAACTCCATTCATTGAGTCATGAAGCATTAAGTTGACTATGTTCTCATAAATCATATTTTTCTACCCTATAGTGGTATAAAATTTTATTTCCCCTTTATTTTGTTGTTATTTTTAATTATTTATAAAAACTTCTTTTAAAATTTATTACTAATTTATAAAATTTTACATTTTAATGAGTTTCCACTAAAATTTCATTTCTTTTAGACATGTTTTATATTATGATACCGTTAAATTTTATAGGGTGTATATATTTTCCCATGGATTTTTTAAATAATTCATCCATAATTCATTTGATTTACATGTTTGTATCATTATCTCTAATTCGCTCTATTTTAAGTATATTTTGATTCATACAGTTCCAAATTAATTATGAATTTTCTAACACATTCATATTTTTATTGACTCCCTATCATTCTCTATGAATATATTCTCTAAATAATTATATATTCTTATATTATATTTCAAATGTATATGTTATCTTAATTTATTGGTATATTTCATTTCATAGAAATATATCTTTATTGATTATATCATGATATAGATATGTTGATATCATGGAAAATATCTGCTCTCCATTTTATATATTTTTCCTCTATATCCACATTCATCTATTTACTGTAAAACCCAAATATTTTTTAATCTTTTATCTGTAAGAAACCAACTATATTTAATAGATTTATTTACATGAAACACTTAACCAAATAAAACTAAAATTAATTATATAAACATGCTAATATATTCATTAAGTTAGAGATGTATAGTAAATGTTAACCACTTTACAAAATATATGTATAAATAATTATTATTTTAAATACTAATGTGAAAATAAAATTCAATTAGTATAGATAAAAAACTAAAATGATTTATTTATGAATTGAAATAAAACCTTTATAATTTTTTTAGTGTGATTTAATTTAATAAAGAAAAAATTTTGTGGATAAAATATTTTTTCAACATTAATAAAATATGAGGACTAATTAGTATTTAATTTAAAATAATTGTAAAAATGGTTAATATTTTATAATGTTCATTTTCCAATAAATATTATTTCAAAATATATTCAGGAAGTTATTTAACAATTAAATTAATAAATTTTATAATTTCAATTTTAAAGAATTAATGTTTTTTAATATATAATATTTTTTTCATAAATTTGGTTAATTTTTCTAAAATAGACGATTTGTAGAAGAATAATGAAAAAACAATTTTTTTCCAAAACTGAAATTTATAATTATATAAGAAAGGTGTACAAGTGTATAAACTTTTTAATTCATCAAATAAATATTTAATTAATAAAAATATTAATTTTGAAATAAAAATATTAATTATAAAATATTTCATTATCTTTTGGTATTTTATGTAATATTTTCAAATAAATACTATTTTTGGTCCGATTCTTAATTTAATATATTTATATAAAATTGGTATTTGGATTTCATTGAATGTCACATCAATTTTATAGTTTTATAAGAAATAAAATTGAATCATGAGATATAAATATATTAATAATTTCACCATAAATATATTTGTTTTTAGAAAAAATACACTTTTAAACAAATATATTTTTAAATGTTATGTAAGAAAATAAAATTAATTTCCAAAAAACTCATTAATATTATTTTATAGAACTAATTTAATATTTGAAATAATAATTTTTTAATTTTAATACATCGAAAATTTCAAATTTGTTTATTAAAATTTCTTACCTAGGTAAAAATTGGAGTAGTCGTAGTATCGGTAATATAGGGTAAAAAGGGGTTGAACCTTGTGAAAAAAAGAAAAGACATTAAAATAAATCGTGGTAATGAATTTTGTGGAGATTATAAGCCTTATAATTTCCACCACACCATTATTAACATTTATTGGATATATTATCCTCAAAAAATATAATGTAATTATTTAAAAATAACGAAATTTTATAGAAATGTCACTCCCTTCACTTATAAAAAGACCCCACCTCATATCAATTTATATACTCATTAAAAATTAATAGATCAATATAAACCATATATATTATCTACTAATCTCTATCACTAATTCATAGATTATAAAATATAAATTCATAATGATATTTTTAATGTTTTTAATAAACTTAATTTTTGTATGAAAGATGTTTGGATCCGGCATGAAATGAATTAGTACATAAGGAAAGGGTTTTCAACTCCCAATTTTGTTTTATTAGGATATGAATTTTAGTAACCAATTATGTCATTTTTCGTTGTATATATTAGACATGAATTTCTTTTTTTCATAAAATCACAGATATTAGTGATATTTAAAAAAATATCACATTCTCTACCTTCAACCAATTTTTTATTCCTAAGGCTATGACATTGTATGGTATTTTTTTATCTAAATCCCCCTTTCATTAACTAATTATTTTTTATAATAAACGTCATGATTTTAATATTAGTTTCCTCCATCATAAGTCTTTCATTCATGATTTTTTTTCATATTTATGGAAAATGTATTTTAAATTCAATTATTTTTTTACAAATATATTTCCCAAATTGTATATTGTTTCTCTGAATAATTCCCATATTTATTAATGATTGTACCCCCATGTCCATAATTTAAATTATCTTTAATTTAATTATTTTAAATTAGAAAAATAATTATGTTTTATATCCTATAACATTCATTTATACCTTCTCCCATTTTAAAAAATAATGTTTTACTGTATTTATTATGATTTGGGATTTTTGAAAAGGTATTCAGAAACATAAAAATAAAACTTCTAAGTCACCCATGTCATTTTTATGTTATATGATCTCATTATTTTTTTCAATTTTTATTCTATATAATTATAATGTATTTAATATATATTATATATACATTCCTTAAAAAGATATAAAATTATAATTATAGTTATTTTGGGGACAATACATTTCTAACATTCCATTTGAAAGTGTCAATTTTAAGTAGACCTATCTTAATGAAGGTTTTCGGTTTCTTATTTCATGAATGCTTTTACACAAGTATTTTTTCACACATTAGAATATTCTTCGAAATCTAATTATTCTATGGAGAACAATCATGGATTTATTCGTGTTGAAAATAAAATAATAATCCATATTCTTCCTTAAAACAATATTTTCACACTTCAAAAAGCATAAACAATGTAGTTCATTATTTTCCATACTTCTCCTCCATAATTCTCCTGAAGTTTATTATATTAGAACTCAATATTTGAGAAATATTCTTCATTATAAAAATAGAGACATTCAAAATTACTTCTATATCAAACCAATCATTTTACAGAAATTATTAAATGATTTTAAGCATATTAATCCATGAAATATAATCCATGATACGAAAAGTATTGGGCCTTTATAAGACACGGTAAATTATTAGAAAAAAATGTAATTATAATAAAACATCATTTTATTAATCTACTAATGGAGTCCCTAACTCCTTATGATCTACTAAAAATAAATTTGATAACCCATGTAATGCATAGAAAGAGGGTTGAGCTAAAAAGCTATGTAAGAGAATAATCATTGGAATGAAGCATAAGACATGATTTAGAAGGAATAAAATGATAACATAAAAGTAATAGATCATAAGCTAATAACAACATATAGAACATGGATCCATAGGATTATGAAAATATAAACATTTTTTGGATACATATAACTTTACATAAACATGATAAATAGATAACTGAAAATACAATAAGACATGGGGGAGAGAGTCCCATAATGGATTATGTTTAATAAAAAATCCCATAAATAATGTCTCATGAGACTAAAAGACTACCCAATTTATTTGAGTGATATCATTGTGTGCCAATAATAAATCATACATTTATATGATTTAGATATTAACAAATCAATCATAAGGGTTACCCATCAAAAAAATTAGTTTCATAATCATGTCACACGACATAACCAAAGGATTTATCATATTGGTATAAATGAATAAAGATAATACATAATTCATAGAAAATAATAGGAGAAGAATAATAACATACTATAGTGAATTATTTATAACATAATAGAAAATAAACAAATAATGGTAAAAAAAATTTACATGAGTCATGTTAATACAATATTATAGAAATGGATACAAAGTATATAAAGAGGATAAATGAATAATTATTTCAGTAAAACCAAAAATGGACTAAAAATGATTTTAATTATGAAGTAGTTGATTTTATAAAAATATTTTATTCTGATAATAAATAATAAATTGTACAAGAAAGCCTGTAAGATACATATAGGTTTTCTTTTATTACAGTTTTCTTATCATGAAGAATTGAGAAGGGAACCTTTTATACATGAAATTATAGATAAAATAAATATGAATTTACCTATATAATTTTATTTGTTAAATATAAAAAAATTGGGGATTTGTTTTAGTATAATGATGTTATAAATTGATTAAATGAGTGGGAAAGCATTACCAAAAGGAAAATACAGAGGTTCTGGGAGATCCCTTAAGTTGTGCATTCCTTTAGTCAAATGTGGTTCATCCTCATTTATAATGGTTTAAATCATGATATAAATATATTAAAAACTAATATTAATATTTATTATACCATATGAAATACTATATTTCTTTTAACAACCTTCCTGTTACTAATATTTCTTTATTTCCATTTTTGGGTGTCGACATGTTTATATTTTCAATAAATGTTTTTTCATGTAAGATTTGGTTCATGTGAATGGGATACATATTTATTATATAATTTTATTCATAATACTATAATTATCATATTTAATTTTTTAATACATTTTTATAACCATTATTTAAATTTAGTTATGGAAAATGAGTCGTATCACTTTAGAGAGATGACAAAACATATATAATCTTGAGCGAAAATATTCTTCCCTTAATGGTGAATTAGTATAGAAATGTAAGATAAATTAATTTTATAGAATAAATATAATGTTATATGAACCATATATATCAATTATTTCCACCATTATAACCATCAATGTATTGTGGTGTTGAAAAATGAATTACACCGCTATGTGAAGATAGTAAGTCATATGTACGCACAAACAATGCATTCATTATTTATATGATGGATAAAAGGAGTAATATGGTTATATAATAATTATAATGTAATATAATCCTATATATTATGTGGGATTAATTATTTTGTTTTTTTATAAAATATTATGATTTTATAGGAGTAGACTTAAATTTTAAAGAGTCGGTAAAGACGATTACCTCTTATACGGAGGCGCTCCATTATAACATATCAAAATAAACCCATGGTGGGTTTTCTGTAATTGATTGAATGAAAACATAAATATGTATGTTAAGAATAGAAATATTTTGGGTTTTTTTGATATAGAGTACTCTATGTTGTGTAAATATGTGACTGAATGGTTTCCCTTTCATAATTTAGTTGAGGGGATGTTTTGAAATTTCTCAAAATATTATAATAAAATAAGTATGTAATAGATCCAAATGCTTAAAAATGAATTTTAAATTAATATAATATTTAATTAAAGACCATATATTATCCCATAATAGAATATTTAATATATTTATGATTTTTAAATAATTTAATAAAATTTTAATTTCATAACATATCATTGTTGTAGAATATTATACCTTCATTTTTTGGGATTAAAATATTTCTGAAAACAATTATAACAAAAAAACTATTTTATTATATCCTAAAAACGTCATGGTAATAAATAGAATTCTATAATATCTTTAAATATCTGAACTTTTTCATTTTAAAATTTTTAATGTCACTAATTTGATTTTATTCATTAATTGATTGATTATCGCACCAACGTTGTTGAATCATTTAAGATAACCATTTCAACCCTAAAAATTACGAATAAAGTACCAGGATGAAACTAAATATTTTATTTTAAAATTATTTTTATAATTGAACATATATTCTCAATAGCCACCTGTTAAAAGCATTATACTTATTAAAAAACTGTGGGACCTGTTTTTTCTGATCATTAAATAAAATGCAATAAAGGTCTTAATCTCACCCAAGTGGCCCATAAAAGATCATATAACCTAAATATGTATGATTATAAATAAAATTCACTTGTAAAATAAAATTTCAGCATGTTTTGTGGTCATAAAATAGTTCTTACCATTCTATTTTTAACCAAAATTTTTCTAATTACCCTTTACCATGGCAATAAAATTACAATGGTTACTATTCATTATAAAAAATTATAGTTTTAAATTTAATAAATGTTGACCTCATAATTCTATATATTGCATAAAATTTCAAAAATTTCAAATAGATATATTGATGAATTTAATTTAAAATTAAATCAGAAAAACATAACGATTTTTTTCTAGAAAATGCCTTTTGAATTATAAATTATTTTATAACAGATTCATATATAAAAATAATTTCAAATGGAAAATGAGATTATTTAGAATCAGTAGGATCTACTTAAGTTTTAAAAAAAATCCAAAAGGTATTTTTACATTGTATATTCTTTAAAATAAAATACAGTTTTTAATATTAATATGTGATTTTTAATATTTATTAAAATGTAAATATTTTTGAAAAATCATTAAAAATCTATTCCATGCTAATTTTGATAATATGAATGAAAAAATGAATTTCATTTTTTAATTTTTTTTCTAAATTTTTTAAATTTAATATTTTTATTTTCTCAAATATTGATGCATAATAATTTTTTTTATGAGACATATATTTGAATAATAAAAAACATTACTAAAAAATATGATTTATTACCAATAATTAAAAAATTTATGTATTTGATAATATGGTTTTCACTATTCATTGCAGTTAATTTTATGGCTATGTTATATTTTTTGTTTTCAAATAATAATATTTTAATATTATATGACAATTCATTAAAGCATTTTGTTTCATGGAACACATCATGAAGATGAAATAAAACTATTTAAAGAGAATTATTTTATTAATGTATTTGGGTGTTACATTCATTAACCCTTATGAAATTTCTATATATTATTTTTTTACTTTCTATGATGAAAACATGTGAGGGTACTAATCCTTCATCGCTCATTTGATTCCATTATTTCCACTTTATTTTGTTTTTTATACATAGTTCTTTGACTAAGAGAGTGTAATTTTAGGATAAAGCTTTATATCATTGTACCATGATCATTATTGTATAATCCTAATAAGAGAGATAATTTTCAAGCTATACCTCATCTGCATTCAATGCCTGTGAGGGATCTGATATTTACTTCTTCTTTTGGGATACATGGTATACATCAAATACTTGATACTTGGTTAGTGGATGTTTTAGTCGAAAGGCCACACCTCTATTGCGATGAATAATATTTTGAGGTTATATTGTGCCAGAGACATGGAATTCTATCCCTCCCAAATCTGATGACTCTCTTCCATATATATTTTCATAGGAATATATTATATACTACCTTATATATATGTCTCATCAATTATTGACGACATCAATCTTTTGTCAACTTCGCATAGCCGAGAGGTGATGATTAATGATCATAATCTTTTACACCATTTTTATCCATTTCAAGTCTATGAAACATAAATTAACTAAATTCATCCTAGAATAATGGTGTACTATATCTATTTTTATAAAAAAATTATTAATGATTCAAATATATTATTGAGTGGAAACTATTATTTTTAGATAACTCAACATGTAGAAAATTATAATCATGTCCTACTTTTAAGTCCATTGATCATTATCTTATCTTATATTATAATTTTTGAATGGTATGCTAAGACTACCCATCAGTTTGAGGGTGATGATCTTTACTAAAGATTAGCTTAGTGTTTAGATCATGTTGGAGACTTTTACATATCATGGAGGTAAATATCGTATCTCTAACATATAAAATAGATAATGGTACTCCTTGTATACCCATCACTAATCTAATGTATATCCATGCAAGTTGATTGACTATGAATTCCCCTGGAAATGTAATAAAGTGACATATTTCTATAAGGTGATCTAGAATAACACAAATATAATTATTTCCTCTAGATTTATTTGGATTTCCTGTAAAAAAAATTCCATGATGATTTTTTCATATTTACATATTGTTATAGGAAATGGTTGCATCATCCCCATATATTATTTCTTTCAGCCATCACTTTCTGAAATAATAAGAACTTGTTCTATATTCAATGATATCATTCACTATAATGTCCCATCAATAGTACTCTCAGATATATTGATAGACATTTGATCTCAATGGGTGGATGAAGAATTTAAATTTATGTGAATCAACTAAAATATACATATTTATATGAATATTAAATAGTGCACATAGTCCTAACCCAAATACTATGAATCCTTCCTCATCAATTTAGATCTCTAAGGAATTAACATTTTTGATTGATTTCACATACATATAAATTTCTTTATCATTTATTCGAGAATAATTTATCTTCTCTATAAGGGATAGTTGAGAATACGTTTGATAATGGAATGATTATTTTCCTTCCCTTATTATTATCATGTTCATCCTTTATATTTCTAATAATATTATATCCTTAATAATTACCATCATTGATGAATATGCATTCTCCTTTATTCAAATAAAATCATTAAAATTATTTGCTTTCCCAAGTATGTAGTGGATTGAGAAGTAATAATTCCATGATAATATATATCCATCTTCATGGGTGTATATTAATCATCTTATGTAGAAATATATATTTTAGGCTAATGTCATCAATATATATATATATCACATTTCTCCCCATAGTGAGAATAATTATAGATTTTCAATATGAAGATCACATCTACCAAATCAATATAATGTATAGGATATCTTTTTTCATGAATTTAGACTACCTTGAGTCAAAGACTATTAGTTTATCATTTTTCATATGCCCACATCCTAATCCCTTAATTGATGTATAACTGTATAACAGAAAGAGTTTCTCACTTGTGGCTAGTGTAAGTGTTCGTGTAGTGATAATAATCTTTTCCAAATATTGGATGTAGCCTTTACATTCACTTGTTTAGAAAAACATTACTCCATTGTGAGTCATATTGGTTATGGTTGTTTAGGATCAAGTGATATTTTTCAGAAATCATTGATAATACCCAAATCGGGTAAAAAACCACTGATATTCATTACATATATTTTTCATGGGCACTCTTCAATTTCCTTTATATTAGAATGGTCCAAAAATATCCATTTTTGGTAATAACATGCCCCATAATTGATACATTATCAATCCATAAATCAGATATATTATAAATTTCATATAGTTTCCCACTTCATAATTTTGTTAGCACAATATTCAAATTCTCTTCATGAAACTCTATTCTATTGGAGTGGGTCACAATATCATATATAAGAATTTTTTTAAGGTAACCTATAAATACTGTATTAATTAATTCCAAGTTAATTGAAGGATAGTTAGTGAATCTAAAGGGTATTACCATGATCTCATATTGTCCATACATCATTTTAATGGAATTTTATTGAATATCTTCCTTTATTACTTTTAATTTGTGATATCATGATCAAAGGTGAACCTTATAGAAATTCTTTTCCCTATATAATTGATATAACTATTCATTTATACATGGTAGGTGATACTTTTTTTCATGATTTTGGTTATCTATCAATAATCAATGAACAAGAACATTGTTACAACATTTTATTTGATGAAGAGAACCATCACAACCATAAGAGATGTTATTAGATGTATAAAACCATTAAATATAATCTCTTGTAATTATTTATTATGTTATCCCAACTCCATGGTTTACATTATATTGAGAATAATTGATATGAGAATATATCTAATAATAATTTCAATTGAGAAGTCAATATATCAGTCGGGAGGAATTCAATGAGATTCCTTCGGAAACACGTAATTTTAGTCTGCCACAATGTGCATGAATTCATGCTTAATACCAACCATTGATTAAATCATTAGAGCAAGATATTATTTCTCATATGAAGATAATACCTATAACTTATTTGATAATTCTAAAAGAGATTATTCCCCCTCCTTACAGTATTATAGAATTAGAGGATGCCTTAAGATGTGAGGAGTGATCTCCCTCTCCTGACTATTGATGCGATATTTGTATATTGATATACAATCTATGTAAAATGTAGAATCTAAATCCACCAAAAAAAGTCAGAAGATATTTTCTGTGTATTATTTTCAAAAAAAATTATCCTAGGATTTGTTTTATACTTCAAATTCAATAATATCCCCCATTCATTCTCTATATAGATAACTCAAATTCTATATTTAGAGGTTGTGTTTGAATAGTTATAATATACTCAAACGATAAGAATGATTGTGTAGAACTAGAATAATTAAGTATGTTTACTATTCGTGGATGAATAACCAGGGAAACATTCACCACATCATTGTTAGTATCCACAATAGTAGTAGTGATAGAATATTCCATCCTTGATTCCTTGGAGGTTATTTTAATTGATTTTCTCAAAAAATGATTTCCTTAGGGCATTAGATTACATAATTCCAATGTTATTTTTAGTTGAAACAGTAAAATATATGATGAGTGTAGATATGAACCATCCATTATTCATCCACATTAGTGTGATTCATTATATCATTAAAAAATATTATCTTGATTCCCCACTTTTCAACATTTTATGCACCTACAAGTTCCCCTTAGATAGTTCCGAAGATTATTTTTCCCAGAATTTTGAAATTTGTGATTTACATTTTAATTTTTTCCATGGAATTTATCTATTGATCCTACCATAATAACCTATATATTCCAATTTTTTCTCCAATATAATGAGACCACTCAATGTATCCAATTCCATTTCAACCTTAATGTCACAACAAATAATCTTCTCATTTCTTCCAAAGTCTCATACCATAGTTAATATTCCTAAACATAGATTTAATCTACTAAAGAAGCAATCCACCTTTTATTTTGTTTTTATAATAGACTTGTAAATTTTCCCTCATACAAATCGATGGAATCATCTTATTTTCTCTTCAGTCTGAGGAACTCCCTCACTATCTTAAGACAATGTGTTCAAAGAAAATATTTATTAATAAATATTTTCTTGAATCCTTCTCATTCCATTAAATCAATTTCCTCTTTAGAATTATTATTTTGGATTGGTTTCTTCTATTGATCATCTTCCCCATCAAAAAGGTATATTTCTACATTGAATTATTCTTCTTCTGAGCATTGTAGGAAAAAATATATTTTATTAATGTAGTTTAACCATCTTTCCATAATGAGAAAATCATAATAGCCACTAAATTTAAGAGGAATGTCTTACAAATATTATTTGAACACAAATTAATTACTCTTAAAAGAATCAGGTTGTTATTTATGATTTATGTTATATTTCGTAACTTGATCAAGTTGAGTCAGTACATTCATGATGTTCAAAGCTACCATTTTAATCATGTTTGTAATCTCATTAGGGAAATCATCACCTAGACTATGAAATTTCTTGTTTTCATGGGTTCTATTATCTCAAGAAATTAACTAAATGAAATAAAATTAGTGGGATTGAATATATATTTAATGAGAATATTAAAAAGATACACTTATCATATAAGGGTACAATTAAAAATTAAATGTATATCCTCACTTGGGATTCATTAATTTTAAGTCTGTGGTATTTATGGTCGTATAATTATACCCTTATTTAGTACAAATGTTTTATAGTCCAAATCCCCAAAAATAAATATACTGTAATCTGTTAAAAACTATAGATTCCCGTTCATTATACACATATAATTAAAATATTTTTAGCATTATCATACATGAAATAATAACAAAGGATAAAAATGTATAGTGTCTTTGGAAACTAGAATCATAATTGGATAACATGAAAATATTATTAAAAATAAATTTATTAATCTCCATAAGGATCTCCTAACACCCTTCTAAGCTCATAAAACTACTCATGATAAGTTGATAAATACATAGACAAAATAGATGAGATAAAAATCCAAGTAAAGGAATAATCATGGGTATGAAGCATATCACATGAGTTAGAAGGAATAACATGATAAAATAAAATGTATCGATCATGATGAAAGAAAAACATAAAAAAGATGGAATCATATGATCATGGAAATATTATAATTTGGCAGAAACATATCACTAGAAAAAAACATGATTCGAGGTAAAATTCCAAATCTATATCACATGGGGGATAGAGTCCCATAATTGATTATGTTTACTCCCTAATCCCATACAAAACATCTCATTAGACTAATGAACTACCCGATGCAAGGGAGAACTATCTAGGAACACAATTCATTACATGAATATGAATATGCTTCCTATATTAAGATATAAAATACTAGGAATAACCATAAGGGTTACCCATGAAATCAAATGGGTTTCATAATCAGGTCATAAGAAATTACCAAAGGGAATATAAAAATGGTATCAATGAAATAAGATAAATAATCATTATTATAAATTAATATTGGAAAAATAAAAGACCCTGAATAATTATTTCTATATTTAGTGAAAAAATGAATATATTGGTTAGGTAAAATTAGAAAAGCTATACTTTAACCTGGTTTTAGGGAAAGAATAAAGGGTCATTAAAGTGGATACAAATTTTTTTTCATAAAATCATAAATAAATAGAAATAGTTTTCCCTAAGGATTTATGTGATTATAGAAAAATATTAGTGTCTTAAAATAGTTAATTACGTTTATATGAAATTGGGTATGTAATATAGTTGTTCCCTTTTATAATGTTTTCCTATCGATAGGAATTGGGAAGGGAACCCTTTAAAACATGAAATTCTCTATAAAGGAAAGATGAGTTGAGATAAATATATATGTGTAGTACATATAATAATAATAGAGGATAATTATATAATAATAATGATGAGTTATAATTTTTTAACGAGGGATAATTCATTACCCCATGGAAATGCAGATGTTTGGGGAGACACCTTATATTGTGATTTCCCCTATTGAATAATGTATTAATGAATTTTATTAATTGATAAAATAATTTTTTTCATATTTATTATTTCATATAAAATTATTATATATCCTTCTAAAATCCAAAAATTATTAATATTGTATTATTAACATTGTTTTTTGTGTAAGTTGCTTCATTTTTCCTATGAATGTTATTGTAATTAAAGCTCAAGCTTCTAGGAACATGATATAGATAATTATCTTTATAATTTTATTAATTATATAAGTATAGTATTTAATGTTTTAATAAAATTTTATAATAAATATTGAATTTTGGATATGCGAAATGAGTCAGATTTCTTCGTAGAGATGGTAGGTCATACATACGCACAAGCGAATGTATCATCCCCTTAATGGTGAATGTGTTAAAAAAGGTTGATATATTAATTTTACAAAAAAAATATCTTTTCAAATGCATCATATATATCCATTATTTCCATAATTATAACCACCCATGTATTGTGGTGATGAAAAATTAATTAAAACAATACGTGGAGATAGAAAGCCATAAGTATTCACACATAACACTTTTTTTCCTAAAATGAATACAATGTAGAATACAAGTGTCTCATAATCCTGAAAAAATATAAGTTTATATACTATGTTATATTTTTTATTTTAATATAGGTATAACATATTATGTGGTTGAAATTTGAATGAGTTGGTAAGGACGATTAGCTATTCTTTGATGGGGCTCCATTATAACTTCTGTGAAAGGGACCTAGGGTTGGCCTTTTGTAAGGGATATAACCACAAGAACAAAAATAAAGATACTTAGAATATGAATGGACATGGGATTTTGGATCTATATAACTTAATTTGGTGTAATTAAGTTAAGGAAGGGGTTCCCTTTTATAATTGAAGTGAGGGGTGATTTTGGAATTTCTCAATATATTTAAATAAAATAAGAATATTTTAGAGAAAAATGATTCCAAAATTACATATAAATTAATTAGGGAGATATTTTTTGACAATATAATATCCTATTTTTAATTATTTATGATTTTAATTATTATTAAATAATTCAATAAAATATTAATCCCATAAAAGTCAATATCGTCAAATTTAAAACTATTCATTATATTGACATTACAATCATCAGGACAAGAAATAAAATTGGAAAAAAACACTATATTGAATCATAATGTTGTCATTATCATTAATAAATATCATATATCACCTTAAAAATAACAAATTATATTTATTTTATCAATTTTTAATATCATTTATATGATTTTTTTCAGTAATGGAGTAATTACAACATCAGCATTGTGCAAGAATTTAAAAGAATTATTTTTTCACTAAAATTTAAAAATAAATTACCATGATTAAAATAAATATTTGATATTTATTAAAAAATTTAAAATCTAAAATATATATTGGATAAACACATAAAATTTTTTATACTTATTGAAAACAAGAGCATATCAGGTTTGATTTTATTAAATAAAATTATTTATATAAAGCTCAAAATGTCACCCAAGTGGACATCAAATGACATATACTAGAAATATTGATGATTATAGATGACATAGGCTCATATAATAACAATTTTTAATGTTTTTCAGTCATTGAAGAGTTCTTATCATTTTATTTTTAACTTAAATGACTAAATTTAATGTTTACCAAGGTAATAAAAATCACTACATTTACTATTCACATTGAAAAAAATAAAAGGGGTATCTTTCATAAATTTAAAATTGAAGATTAATAAAATGAAATAATATATTCAAAATTCTAAATACATAATTGGAAAATTTTAATTTAATATTAAAGTAGAAAAATGTAATAAAAAAGTTTTTCAGAAAAATTACATTTTTAGGTAAAAAATGTGTTTATGCAAAATTCATGTAAAAAATGAATTCAGAATAAAAATATTAGATAATTAATTAGATATTATGAATAATTATTTTTTATATCTAATCCAAAGTATAAATTTAATTTTTAAATGCATTGATTGAAAATATAGTTTTCAATGTAAATCACCATTTCTCACTATTCATTAAAATTTAAAAACATTTATAAAATTATCAACTTTTAGTCATAAAAAAATTTTGAACCTATGAGTTAAAAAACTAATATAAATTTTCAAGTAAATTTTATAAATTAGTTAAAATTAATTTTCATTATTTTCATAAATAAATAAATAAGATCAATTTTTAAAGAAAATTAATTTTTACATAATAAATTGACTTTACCTAAAAATCTTTTTTTATTTCAAAATAATTAATATATATATAAATATAATAATATTTATTTTCATATTCATACCCTACAATTAAATTTCTTGTTTATAATGGTCATGTTAAAATAATAATAATTTAATAGTATACTAATGTTTTTTGAATCACAATGTCACATGCTACACAAGCAATACAAAAATAATTTTTTTAAAGATAAATATTTCATGAACATTTCACGGGTGTTTCAATTAAATTCTTTATTCTATTAAGAATATTTATGATATATAATTTTTTATTTGAGCTGATTTTATGAAACCCACTTCTTTCTCATTGGATATATAATGATTATTCTTTATGTATGGTTTGTCTTACTCATGTTGAATAAATATGAAAGTAAATCTTATCATTTTCATTAATTTATTGGTGGTTCCCAAATTATGTATCGTGAATTTTCATTTAGTAATTTTTTAATCGCATGATAAATAATATATGGTGGATAAGTAGCTAGATTAAGAATAACTTGTTATGTGATGGGTGGTTCTGGGATTATACTACCCTCAAATTCATTGAGTATTTATTTATATCACATGAGATTATATGAAATGGATTGGGGGGGTCAAACTAATCTACCACGGGACTCTATCTACATTATTTATGGGAATGGGTAGTGAAAATAGTCCACCCTAGGATTCATGACACTATGTTTATGGGAAAGGGGTGTAAAGACAATCTACCATGGGAATCAATCAACTTATTTGTATTGATGATGACTGAACCGAACACTAAATTGGATTATTTCCACTATTATGTTCCACACTTTGAGACTATAATTGTGCGTATTATTCAATATTTTATGTTTCCTGCACATATTTATGATTCCACATCTTATTAAATCATTTCCATAATCCATATTTACCTGATTATGTCTCACTCCCATATAGTGGTAAATGTTTGTTACTTTTTGGTTAAATTTCATTACATCGAGATTTATGGAAAATTTTATTGTTCAAGATAAATTTTATTAAGAAATATATCACTTTTCATGATTTAATATATACCTATGATCTAACTATTGATTAAATATTAATATGTTTTTCCCAAGAATTTGTTCTCACTCTTTTCCTATATTTCCATTTCCCATGTTATAATGGTATGTATAAGATATGATAATTATGAAAGGCGGTTTATAAGAGTTTTATTATGGATAATTTTATACATGTTCTACAAAATATTTTTCCTATTAATTGGCCCTCAAATACCCTAAGCCTAAAGGTTCTCCACACTATGTGATTTTTTAGTGAGTTGTAATGTGTGACTTTTAGAAATAATGTGAATAATTTGTATTTTTATATTTATTCATCATAACCAGAAAAAATAACATATAAATATTTTAAAATATAATTATGTACTCTATTTCATACCATTCATGTTTTCCTTTATCTCAATTCAAATGTAAGTCTTAGTATTATATTATTACTATGGAATTCAAAAAAAATTTAAAATATCCTTTAATTTTTTTTTGTAATTTAATAAATTTAATATATTTCATTATACATTTATTGTAATTTAACAATTATGTATTTTTTTCAATGTTCTATTTAATGAATTCTTATTTTTATAACAATCATTTCAATATTATTCTTTCCACCATTTAGAAATTATTTTGAAACTAACATGTAACTTTTTATTTATAAAAGAAAACATCGAGAAAACTCTTTTCATATTCCATTTCAATTTCCATCAATATCACTAAACTATAAAAAATATGGAAACATTTGTTTCAATTATCAACATAAAAAATATCATTTTATATATTTCATTTGGGTTATTGAAATTTTTGTATCCTCATATCATATTTTAAATTGATTCATTTATGTTACTTTATCAAAATATTATATATGCCATTTCCTTTCCACGATTTATCAATGAATTTGTATTCGATAATTTTCATGTTCCATACATTTATATAGTTTATATTTTTTTGGATTATTTGGTTTGGTATATCCCTTAAATGAATTATGAAAATCTTCATATATCATGAGATTGGGATAGGATATGGTTGGCTAGCCCATGTCAATAATGTTATATGACACTAATTATTAACCCTTGTCCTCTATGTTACAAGAAAATGAGGGTTATCCAATGTCCACTATATTTTCTATAGGTGGTTAGCCTAGTATATTATGATATAAATCTATTAAAGGTATACCATGCCATAGGTTATGATTTTCAATGATTATGTTTTCACCAAATTCATATGTTATTCTCTATGGAAAATTCTTATTATCTCATGATTGTAAGCTCTTATTTGATGATACATGTTTCTCATCCCTGAGGATCACAATGATTTTATATAGAATTATCCCATGATATGTTTTATTTTATCATTACTTATGATAATATATTAGTATTTAGTGTTCATTTTAATCAATTATGTTTCCCATGTTTATGTTTTATCACATGTTTATAATATAATTATATATGAAACATTATGATAACTTTCCCAATGTTTTCCATTTCCTAAGGAAATTATATATAGAATTATTTATAAGGGTATGATTTGTGTTGAGAATTTTGTGAGAGATAATAAATTAATAACTTGTTATCAATCATTTGTGTAGGTAATATCTAGAGACAGAAAAAAATTTGGTACTATTATTATGTGTTTTATTTGCGAGGTTTATTTTATAATTTATGGGAAATGATGTTATATATATATATGTGTTATTCATGATTAATCATAGATGGTATCAAATTTGGGTTTAGTTTTTTAAGGGAATAGGTTATGGAGAATAAAAATATAAAACATAATGTATCCTTGGTAGAATATAATGAGTTATATGTTGAACTAACAGTATCACAACTGAATTGAAAATATCATTATTATAAATTATGGTGTTATAGGAAAAGAGATAATATGACTGATATTTGATATTATTATGATAGATTTATATGATTTTACAATACATTATCATAATGTTTAATAACCATTTTTTAACAAACAGGTTTAGAAAACTGATCATATGAATGAAATAGTGAATGTTACATGTAACACCCATAGGTTTTATAATATATTTCTATTTAAAAAAAATGTGTTCAATATATTTTGATGAAAAAACCTTGAACATATTTGAATGATTTTTATACAATATAAAAATAATCTCATTATAATTTATTTAAATAAAATGTAATTGTTAAAATTAATTTAAAATTTATTTTGGAATTACTATTGATCTTAAAGTGTTGATCTGAATTATTTTATTTATGATAATTGTTTTTTTGATAATTTATATATTTAAAAAATAATGTATATAATTTAAATTATGATAATTTTAATTTTACATATTATGACAATTAATATATTGTTTATGAATTTGGTAGAGATTAAAATAAATTCATTTGAACGTAAAAATGGATATTTTTTTTGAGAAACTGCTTATATGTGTGCATTAATGTTTTACCATATGAAAATTTTTATTGATTATTTTAATTTTATTTTATGATTTTATATTAAGTAAAAAAATTTATTACTAATTTAATGGTTCTTACTTGGTAGTAAAGGATAATAAATTTTCTGTTATGAATAAAACAAATTTTTTTAATGATGTTTTTCATTGAGTTTGGGATTTTTTTTTAAATAACCTTTTATCAATTATATGAATTGAATATTATAAATTAGTGTCCAAATATAAGACTAGAAATTATTTTTTTCTGATTAAATTAATTTTATTTTTTCTCATAATGAATATTTACTAAGTTAAAAATTAAATATTGTGGTAAAGGTTAACAACGGGTTAAACTAAATAGAAAACATTAATTTTTTTTCTATAACATGTCTAATTCCTATTTGTTATGTGTATTTCAACATAAAAATATATTTTTATATAATTTAGGTTTCAATGGCTTTACCTTTACATAAATTCAACTTTATTATCTTTTAATGACTTAGGTATTTACATGTTTTCCAACCGCCTCACTTATAAAACCGAACCTACTTTTTAAACATTCTCACAAACACTGAGCAATATAGATAAGAAAATGAATACCCAAGAACATATAAACTCTGTTACCCATTTTATATTTATTATGTTATTTCCTTAATACTGAACAAATAAAGAATAAGTTTCATGCTAATGGACATCTCTCAATGAATATATATTTATCTTTATAGATCCACTATGAGTTTTCTCTATCCAAAATATCATCAAAATAGTAAAAAAATATTTAATAGATTACATTAGTATCTTTAATATAAATTAATATTATTATGTTAACGTAATAACTATTTTATATCTTCTCTCCATATATAGATAAATGATAATGGAATCCAGGCATATGTGTGGACTACCACCTCCATAGAGCTATCTGATTTTTTCATGTATTATTTACATAGACAAAAATATCGATAGATTTAATGAATATATATATATATATATATATAGTATATTATATAATTATGATTATATAATTTTATAATTTAATAATTTTATTTTTCTATCTGTCATTCCATTAATATGAAAATGAAAACATTACTTATGATGATATATAAATTACACTTTTCACAATGTGATGTAATTAATTTTTCATAACTGCTTATATAATTGTTTTTAAAAGTTATTAAAATTAATAAATATGATACATATAACATGATTATTATTCTCAATTTGATGAAACCAAGATAATTTAATAAGTAATGGATCCTTCAAATAAAAACATTTATGGGAAACAGACTAGTTCTCACCAGAATGTTGATTTTAAGGAATAATTATTAGTGGATAGGTAATAAAAAATTATAATTGATTGATATTTAGTATGATAAAAATGTGTCTTATTTTTTATAGAGTTATAATAAATTTTAAAATATTATATAGGAGTATAAGAGTATGTACAAAGAATGTATGGACAAGATGTAACAATTTATGTTACAGTCTCATTTCATTTCAGGGTATCCAATGTTAAATTCCAATTAATGGAAATTATTTAATTATTATATTTTAAACCCCAAATATATTATTCTAAAATATTTTTTTCTTTCCCTTCTTTCCCCTCTTTTTTTACTGGAAATGACTGAAAAAATAGTTCTTAAAAAAATTACAACTTATTTTTCCATTGGACAATGAAATTTTTCTTCCATGTCTATATTGTTTAAATTATTTAAATAAAGTTATTTTCTATAATCTAATGTCTCATTTAATTAATTATTAACCATATTTTTCTATTCTTTAAAATATAAAAAATGGAATTTTATATTTTTTCTGAATAAGTTATTTATAAATTCTTACAATATATATGGATGCAAATTTTTTTTTAATACTTATTACATGAATGAATTTTATTACCATCATGATAGTTCATTTAATTTACTATTATTTTAAAAATTATCATGGTTATTTATAAGGAAAATTAAATTATCAATATTTCTATAATATTTATTTAAAATTTTATAAAAAATTCATATTATTCTTGTTTTCTCAAATAAATATTTGAATTATTTTAAAATTTATTTTTCATCTATGTAAATATACATCGATTATTATTATTGTTAACATGGGATATAATATAATGAGATAATATAAATAGTGGATTTATAGAAAACTGATTGCATGAATAAATTGATGTTTGGGGAGAGAACCCAATCAATTAAGGGATCTTTTCCACTACGTGATGATGGTTTTTGCAGTGATCCATTAATAATGATATGATTATATATGCTTACTATTCTGAATAGTTCCTTTGAATTTTTCATTTGATTATAATATACCCCCATGTATCAGGTTTGGTTAATGTTTATTCAAATATTTTACATATGATGTATTTTTTAATTGAAAAGAAATATTCCATGACTCATGATTTACGATATATGCCTATTTTTGTATGAAATTTGTAAGTTATTTTTATATTTCATACCATTATGCTTATATTATACTTATATAGGATCATTAATTAATATCTCACATGTTTTCCCTTACTTAGAAGATGAAATACCACTTTTTTATCTTTCTAATTTTCCTTGGTTATGATGAAAGGATTTATGTAGTGGATGTTTAAGAATTGTACTATAAAATTAGAACATCAGGGGTAATGTAGAATATCTTTCATGAAATAATATTTTTCTATATCTTGTCTCTAAATACATTAAAAATTCATAATTTTTGGGTGTATATAATTATTTATATTATTGAATATTATTCTTAAATGATGTAATATTTAAATATTCTATTATTTGGCCATCTCTATCGATTAAATAAAAAGGTTTAATTATTTATAGAGATTTCTATATGTAGAATATGAGGTTAAATATTTTTTAAACCTACAATGGACATAAAATAATATGGGGTGAACTTAACAGTGTGATATATTCAAAAGAATATATCATAATTTAGGTCATGTTTTGAAAATTGGAAAATTATATGATCTCCCACAATGATTATTGTAGATTGATGCTTACATTATGATTTGTTTAGTATTATTCAAAGGATATATCTAGGAGTAATCCTAATAACAATATATATGGTGGAAAAAGAAATGATTTTCATATTTAGAAACTGAATGACATGGGGGATGCAATGAAAAATCATGTTATTACTCACACACAACTCTCTCAAGACATAAATCACGATGAGCTTCAAAATTATTAATACAGGGACAGAAAAACCACTTAATCTTTAATGTGGGAATGAAAAAATTCTTTTAAAGGGTTTTTTGATCCACTCAATAATGATTAATTGAACTATATCACTAAAAATATATTCTCCATTAATCAGCACTTTGAGCATGGAAATGTTATCATGAATGTGTATCATTGTGCATGAAAATGAAAAACAATTATGGGGCATTATTAAGAATATGAGTCAAGAGGAAGAAATATACACCAAGTAATTGAATTAGTTATAGAAGAAAAATCATAATTATATTCCTTAATCACTTCTCTAAAAATGGGATGATTTTTCATTGAGATTAATTATAAGGATTATGAATCTATTGGAATATATGGGGAATATTTTTCCAAACATATAAGAAATAGGATTGTTCTATCATTATCTCTGAATGGAAATATGATCGGTTTATCAGTGGCCTAAAACGAAGTCTCAAAAAAAATTATACATGAGAATTTTTAGTAGATATGAAGAAATAATTTTATTTTATATCAACGTAAAAATATAGAGTTAAGATTAAAATAATTATCATATTCCTAAAAATAAGTGGTATATGGATTTTTGAGGGAATTATAACAATTAAACAGATAGATGAATTAAATAAAATTATCATTTATATCATATTTTTTATAAGAAGAATATAGATCTTTATTAAGGGGACTAGAATTTTTTTTTACTATGGAAATGATGAATATCGATCAAGTGAATACCAAATATATTTAAAGAGGAAATCCATTTAAATAGATTTAGATAAAGATCAAATGAATACCCCACCAACACTCTAATTCTAAAAATATATGGTGCCTCGGAATTATAACAACCAATCCATGATTCCAACTATTATTGATGATAATCGATGTCAACAAGCTCTTATGCCAAGAGATGATAAGAAATATTTTCCAATATTAATTACCATGCTGGGTTATAAGAACAATGTGGTGAAATATATACTTATTATCTACCATAAAACCTGATATATGTTATTTTATTCTTATTTAACCCACTTTTCAATATTTTAGTAATTTTTAGGGGGTTTTAATCACCAATTCAACAATTAAATGTTGAATTATAAGTGAAATCCTATATTACAATAATGATTAGTTCTCATTTGTCTATAACCTCTATGATAGAACTTTTTGGGAATATGATTCATAAAAAACGTTATATTCTCCCTATTTTTAAATTTGTTGTAGTTTTGGAAATCTATTGTTATTAAATATATAGATTCAAAATCATTTGATGATGATGTGATTTCATTATTCATATTCTAGATGAAGTAATGATTATCTATTAGTGTGAGGATAAATATGAACTTTTTAAGGAAACTAATTCCACTTCATGGGTTATATTACCTATAAATTGTGGGAATATTTCTCAAATTTTTTAGGTTTTTTTACAGTTGTCTAGTCAGAATCAGAGTTTCTGACCATTTATTAAATGAGTGAAAGAAATTACAAGAAATGGATAACGGGGTCATAAAAGCATAAATGCCCACATTCATCAAAACTAGAAATCATAATATGACATTTCATTCCCATAATCAGAGTCTCCAACTTCCCACTTCACAATTTGTTTTGGTGAAACTCAACATTGATGTGTTTCCTATTTTTAAGAAACATGCCACGTTATTTTCAAAAGTGTTTTCTAGTATTCCAGAAAAATGTGGAGTTTAATTTTTATTATAATATATACATGGTTCTACACCTATTTCATAGGATATTTATATAATTAAACTAATTGTGTTTTTAGAATTTTAGAAAAAACTATTAGAAACTTTTGATATTGTAATATTTCATCCATGTGTGTCATGATGAGGTGCTCATATTTATTTGTAATGAATAAATATTTTTCAATAAATATTTTTATATATTATCATGAACACCACAATATTACCCTCAAGAATATATAAAATCAACCTCATATAATTTGATCAACTTTTAGGAGCTCAATATATTAAAAATATTTACCTCTAATCTAGATATCACCAGTTGAAGATTATGAATGAAGGAATAGGTAAGACAATCATTATTTTTGGGTATGGTCATTATAAATTTAATTTTATTACAATATGAATTGCCAAAATATCTATTGTACTTATGGATTTAATGAATATATTATTTTGATATTAACTCGATCCATTTTTGGTAGTTTTTAAAAACAATATATTTATATATGAGAAGTTAATGGCAGATAATAAAGATCATTATAGGATTATGTTACATACCTTGAGTAAGGAGATGTTTTATTCAAAACAAAGTAAATATGAATTATTGTCTATATAATGTATCAATATTGGTTCACACAATTAGAATAATGTTTCTTTTGGTTGATACCTCAATGATTTATGTTATTGGAAAATGGCCCAAAACAACCATGTATACTAAAATCCATTATTTTATAGGTTTTATTGGATACTATAGACCCTTTATGATACATTTATCATGGATATAAAATCAATAAAATCCTATATGCATCAGTATGGACCCATGATCTTTTGGACTAATGAATGTGAATAATATTTTGATAAACTAGACAAAAGGTTGTTCAATGAACCTACAGTCACACAAACCTATAATATAAAAGTGTTTTTTACCCATAGTAATGCATTAAATTTGGGAATGAGAGGTATTATTATGTGTAATTATATGGTTGTATCTTATTCCTCATTATAAATTATCATGAAAAAATCACCAAAATCATTATTTAATCCCAGTAGTTTTTTTATTGAATATATGGAGGAATTATCTTCATGTTTAATGGTGTTAAAATATATAATGTTAATAATTTATTGAATTAAATACTCACATATAAATGTGTGAATATATTACAAAGTGGATGATTTTAAATGACTAAATATTATTACTTAATAATACATTACCACATATGGAAGGTGAAAAAGGTTAATGATGCTCTGATTTTTAAGAACCATGGTAGCTTTTCTTTGATGATTATTGAAAGAGATAAAATAGATAACTATTTTGATTGGATATAAGATGAAATCATACATAAAGGATAAATATGATATCTTTTCCCATATTGATGTTTAACTATCTATTAATGTCATGATTAATATAGTTAAAAATGAATATTAGGATGTAAAAAAGTAGGTATGGGTTGTTTTCAAGTTTATAAATGATAGTTATGGAATGATAAGGATCATTAATACAGTTTATGTCTGATGAAAATTATAATTGAAGAATGTGATATTATATTATTCTTATAGTTCATCATTTTCTATTTATCAAGTATGTAAAATTATTTATAGAGATCCTAAAGATAAATTCTAGTGTGATTACTTGAAGAGAGATATTCTGGAGTTTGGATCTTGTCTCTATATATGAAAACATATTATGGATGATATATATATGTATAAGGGGAGGTTACAACCATTACCCATTCTAATGTGGAAAGAGAAAGAAAATAACCATGGATTTAATCAAGGTACACCACCAGTTATCAAATGGAATAATATTATTTGTTCAATAGTTGATTTACTCTAAAAATTATAATATATCATGGTAATCATATAATATTTCTGTATTGATCCTCCATAAAGGTTATATTTTAATGAAGTGGTAATATTTAGTTGAGTTCAAATCTCAATAAATACCAAATTTGGATCTGAGGTTTAACCTCATATTTTTTACATGTCTTCAACAAGATTTGAATTTGGAGTTGAGAATTGTAATTACATATCTTCCTCATTAAAATGATTATTATTATTAGTCCATTTATTCATTAAAATATATTCATGGATATTTATATATTAGTTTAAATGGAAGTTGTGAAAAACAATTTTATATGGTCTATTTTTCTTACAAAAATTATTTTCGATAAGGAATTTTTATGACTCTTCATAAATCCCCCTATAGAGTGAAGCTAAGGTCTCCAATATGTTGGGATGATGTTTGGGATCAAAAGGTATTCGTACATGAGATATCTGAGAAAATCTAATATAATTTTATACTTATTCTATAACACATCAAGGAAGCTCATAGTCGATAGGGTATTTATGACAATACAATTTAGTGAAATTCAGAGATCAAGGTTATGAATAATTTATTCATATGAATATATCCTTGGAATAATGTTATGATATTTGGAAATAAGGAAAATATAATCCCCAAGTATACTAGTCCCTACGATAGTCTTGATCAGATCTGGAAAACTGATGATATCTAAAAACATCCTATAAGCCACTCTCTTTAAAATGTTTTATTCCATGTATCTACTTTTAGATAGAATGTTCTAAATCCTTCACATGTACTATACTCAATGTTTATAGCATTGGAGCATGATATTTCTTATGAGGATCTACTAGTAGAAATATATGATAATGTAGATATATTTCAATAGAACAAGAATACTCAGATAGTTAAGGTAATTTGGAGGAATCCGAAATTTATGGTAGTTGTATGAGTACCTTAGGATGTGATGAGGAAGATGTATTGTTAGTTGTTTTTATTGTGGTGACAAATTATTGAGGGAGAAATTTTTCCAAATGGGTATAATGTTATACCACAATATTTTAGAATATACTTATCTTTTATAAATAAATTTGTTACATATCTTATGAAATAAAACACCATAAACTTATGTAAATACTATTCATAACATAAAATGATGAAAATTATACTTCATTTCGTTGAAATATAATGTTTGAAAATTATTTTTAGTTCATTTAGTAAATACTATTGACCCTAAAGAACTATTCTGAAGTGTTTTTTATAAAAATAACTTTAGTCACAAATTTTTTATTTTATAATTATTTATGAGTTATAAAATATTAAAATTTGTTTTTATGTAGTTAAAAAAGAAAGTAATTTGGTTATAAATTAGTGAGATACTAAAATAAAAACATTTGAATATGAGAAGAGATATAATATAAAAATAGGATTTTATGTACACACTGTGTTTTTATAATAATAATTTAAATTAATTAGTATAGATGAATGCTTTTAATTAAATATGTAAATAATATATCATATCATATATTTAAACATCCATTTAGATGTTTTTACAACGAATAGAATGAGAATAATTTTAGTGTTATGCTAATAAAATCGAATTTTTAGAAAAAAATATTCATTCCATTTATAATGGTTATTTTTAAATGAATTTCAAAAAAATATAATAATTAATTAAAAAATGGTTTCAATATTTGAAATTATAATTTAGAAATTATATAAGTAAGTCAATGTCATTCACTTTCATAACAAAGATTATATGGGGTAAATAATAGTTATTATATAACTTATTAATTAGGGGTTAACTAAAGTGATAGGGGTCAAATAAAATATGAACTTGTACAAATACTATTATATATGTTTATTTCTACCTAAAATTATGTTTCATTATAATTTTTAATCCCTTGGATCCAATAGAACATGAATATTTGTTTATTATTTTATTGTTTTTTGTAATTAGAAGTTTTCGTCCAACCTAACTTATAAATAGACACATACTCTAATAAATTATTGAAACAATTTATAACTATATATTGATAAAATATTCCCAAAGTACATTATATAATCCTTCCCAATGTCCTACATCTTATGGTCTTCCCTTATGAATGAAACAATAAGTCTAAAGGTGTATATAAGGGGTGGTTTTGGAAGGAAGAGCTAATTATCTTTAAGGTTCAATTTTAAGTTTTTTTCATTCTTAATATGAGGGAAATATTATATAAAAACATTCAAAATTTAAAATAATTATTATTATGATACATAAATGTTTTTATGTTTTTAGAACATACATTTTCTTCAAATACTACATCATATTGGAAATGATAATGTCGTTCATGAGTACATGTGGACCACTACATCCATGAAGAGAGGTGATTTATTTTTTATGACTTCCATAAATCGCTGGTCAAATGGATGTATTTAAGGAATATATGTGATATATATAATATTATCCTAATTCAATAATTGTGTAATACCATTTAACATTATTTTTTGAATGCTATTAGAAAATGAATTGATTACTCATGCATATTTACATATTACTGTCTCCATAAAGGGATGCAATTTAATTTTCAACACCACATTATATTAATTTCTATAAAAGTTTATATAATTAATAAATATTATTATTATTACAAAATTAAAATTTTATATATTATGAAACAATGAAAAATTTAAAAAAATATAACAATCAAACAAAAACATGCTTGTGAAAAAGATTAGTTTTCAATAGATTGTTTATTTTAATGTAGAATTGTTTATTGATGGGTAATTTATAATTATAATGGAATGATATATAGTAATATATGACTGGTTATGATTCTTTTATAGATATATAATAAATCATAATATATTATAGTAGATTCTAGAAGCACATATGAAGAATGTTTAATCATGAGGCAAGGGTCTATGTTATGATCTCATTTATTGTTGGGATTATCAATGTGAGATTTTCATTAAAGAAAATTATAAGATAGTTAATTTCCAAAACCATTTTATTTTATAATACTTAGGTTATTTATAGATATATTTTTATTTATACTCAAATTATTTATTAAAATGATGTAGACTTTTTTTATGAAATGATGACCATATTTTTTCTTTGGCAGACAAAAAATTACTTCCCACCCCATTTTTTATAAATGTTTTAAATAATATTATTTTCTCTAATACAAAAATTATTTAATTTTTTTAATAAAATATAATACATTAATTTCAATGGATTAAAAATAAAATTTTATATTTTTTACATGAATTTTATGTATGAATTTTATAAAAAGTGATAAAGGAATCATTTTTAATGTTTACCACATGAAATAATTTTCCCACTATCATCAACATTACTTTCATTGAAAATTAATTTATAATATTACATGTTTATATTAAAGTTAATTATTATTTCTATTACTGTAGTAGTTTTTTTAACATTTTCTCAAATGAAAATGATACTATTAAATTTTGTTCAAAAAATAATGAAAATGTTATTTTATGTGTATAATTCATATAGATAAAAATACTTTTATGTTTATTATGGTTTAATAGGGGAAAAAATAATTATAAAATTCATTTAATTTAATTAGATGGATTTTGAATATGTGATGCCAATATATTTATGAATCCCATTTCTTTTACATGGGTTATGCTATGATGGAAGGATGAATTTTTTGATCATCTTATGGCACACAAATTCATGATTTTCATTTTTTATAGGTTTTATCAGAATAATATATATCATCTATTAGTTAGGAAATATTTTATATCTCATGAGAAAATTTTGAAATATGATAGGGAGTAAAATTATTCAATCATTCAAATGGGATTGGCGAGTAAACCCAATCCATTAATGGGATTTTTTTAATACGTGATGATAGTCTTGGATGTAATCCTTGGTTAGTGAAATAATTTTATTTTCATATGATTGTTCAATAGTTAATATAAAATTTAATTTTGATTATGATATACTCTAATGTATCTTGATTTATTAATGATGATTTATTACTGTTATATCTCATGGATTTTTAAAGATAAAATGTTTATTCTATGATTAATGATTTATGATATGTGATAGATTACATATAGTAATTTTAAGTTATGATTGTGATTTCTTACCATTAAGATTATTTTATTCTCAAATATTATCATATATTTATATCTTCCATGTTTTCCCTTATTGGTAATTAGATCTCATCCTTTCCGATGCTTCAATTTTCCATTGGTTGTGATGATAGGTTTTTGGTAGGTTATCTCAAATAAGGTTATTATGAGAGAATAAATTAGTGGGACATTTTGACACTAATTACAAAAATAATAGTATATGTAAACTAGTATCCAAATATACCAACACATTATGATCCATTTAATTGTGTAACTGGGAAATGTATTGAATTATCATATTAAATTATCGAATATTTTTTATGTTATTCTTGTGTATTAAAATAATTTATTAGTAAACTCATTCACAATAATAACTTTTATCAATAAATAAATAATAATTTTTAGTAGAAATTGTTGTGAAAAATAAAAATATCAATACAATCATTCTTTGTGATAATTACCGTGATATATTATTATAATTATTAGTGGATCATAAATCTAAATTCATGCATATTTTAAGGAAAAGATCCCATATTTTTCATTAAGTAAAGAGATTCAAATTTCAAGTAATTGATTTACATAAGGAGGGGACAACGTGGCATCATATATTTAAGCATAAGATTTATATCTCTATGTTATGGATTTATCCTTTTTATCTTGATTAGAAGATATACCATACATTCGGGGAATCATATTGACAACATTTTATTTAATCATAACACTATACTCAAAAAATCGCGTGAAACTAAGTTTTACACACCATGGATTATCAGATTCCATGGATGAATAAATCCATTAAAATTTCATAAAAATCATAAAATATAATAAATATAATTATATTTTTATAACTATAAAAATTTTTAGATCAAATTAACCTTTTATAATTAGTATTAGTAAAACTGAACCTATTGTGAACAAAACATCATGAATTGAGAATGAATTTTGTAAAAGCAAATATTATAATTGAATAAATGAGTATTGAAATTTGAAAAGTTAGAATGAAATAAATTTATTGAATTTAATGGAGATAATATAGATATTATTATACAATTTTAAATGTTATATATTCATTGTGTATAATAATAGTATGATATAACCATTTCATAATTTTTTATATATAGTTGTTAAAAATAGTGTTCATTTAGATATAAAAAATATAGATTTTCCTTAACAAAAAATTATCTTAAATAATTATTTTTGGAATTTAATAAAAGTATACTAATCCATTTGTAAAATAATATCATTTATTATAATAAAATTATTTTTATGAATTCTTCATTTTTTTAAAATAAAGATCTCAATAAAATAGATTGACAGAACATAATTAATTATTAGTAAAATTGTAATTAACTTTTAAGAAATAATAAAAATGATATTGATTCATAGTCAAAGAAATTATTTTTGATTAACTTTTTTTAATAAATATTATATTATAGATAAAAAATATAAATATCACCTATTTGGATTATAGAATATAAATAAATATAAAATAAATATATATATATAAATTAATTAGTTTAATAATTTAAAATATTTTTTAAAAAAAACATTATTCTGATGGTTTATAATTTCTTTATTATAAAAAAAACCATGTCATTTATAAGGGGTGAAACTAATTTTTTTTTCCATTATATTTTTAAAATGGTTTAACCCCAATGTAATGATAAGTTTTTTATATTCCCCAAGAAAAAAACACAAAATTCAGGCCAGTTTTTAAATTTATAAAGAAATTTCTCGTATATATTGTACGTTCTCATATAGAAGTTATTTATCATGAATTTATAGCTTGAATTAGATTTAATTGAGTCAATGTTTCTAAACCACACAATAATATTTGGCAAGATGAGTAATCATATATTACTAATGAAAAAAAAATTTGCAGCATAAATGATAATTTTTTTAAAAAAAATTTATAAAATAGGAAAAATGATACCACTAAATATTTTAGTAATTAAATTAATGTAAAATTTGTCCTGAAAACCTCATATTTTTATCAGTTCCAATCTATTATTCAAAAACAAATTCTTTATGTAAATCAGCTATAATAAAAAATATAAAACATCAATAGAAAATATTGGATCACTTATACCGAAACCAAGAACTTTTACACATATTATAAAATGATTATCAGTATTATTAACCATATAATTACAAGAAAAGAATAATAAAATAAAGTGTCTGGGAATATTGGTTACATAATTAATGATCATGAAACAAAAATAAAAACAAAATTTATTTAATCTCTATAATGATATCATAACATCCATTGTTCTCACGCAGCAGCATAGTATAACTTAGGGAATACAATAGTAATAAGTATGATCTAAAAATCTTAGAAAGATAATAATCATGGGAATAAAACATGTAACATGTGTTAGAAGGGATAACATAGTGGAATAAAAATAATGGAACATTAATATACATAAAGTAGCAATGAATATATAATATAAGAAAATAAAATCATGACATCATTGGAATATTGAAACAAAATATAGCATGTCATAAACATGAGTCATGGCTAGCTTTCAAGATAGGGGGACAAGGTTTCATAAAAGAATTAGGTTTAATATTTGTCCCAACATGATGTTTCACAAGAATAAAAAATAAAAAATTCATTGGAGAACTCTTTTGGAGGACCCATTATAATATTTTCATGAATATTTTAATTACATGAGGATTATTTCATAAAGAATCATTCATAAACAAATGGGTTACCCATGGAAAGAATTTGGTACCATAATCATGAAAAAATACATAACACAAGGTAATATCATATTTGTGTCCATGAATGAAAAGATTTAAATCATAAATATAGATTAATTGTTGTAAATAGGAATATATCATGATAATATACGTCATAATTAAGTGGAAACATGTAAATGTAGTGTTTATGAAACTTTATAAATGAAAAATTTTAGTGCTATTGAAGAAAAATATTAAGGAGAATTTAAACTGGAAGAAGGAATATTTTTTTTCAAAAACTAGAAAAGAATAAAGAAATTTTTGTGGATTATATTATGGATTTTATAAAAATAATTTTTTAATAAAATATAAAATGTATTGTACATGATAATGGATAATAAATTTTTAAGTTCCCGTTAATCAAGATTGCTTTCCACAAAGAATTGAGAAGAGAACCTCAATAAAACATGTATAGCCTAAAAAATATGGTTGAATTGATCTGGATACATGATATTTTAAAATATAAATATAATTTAAAATGATTATATAAAAATAAATAGGAGTTAAATTTAGATAATGGGGCATAAAGCGTAACTCAATGAAAAAATAGAGGTTCAGAAAGATTCCCTTACCTTATGTCTGAAATAATTATGCACTTGATCTTAACATCATGGAAAAATAGATTAAATGTATTAATTAATTAACTTAAACCCTATCATAATTTTATTTTATTTTTTATGATATTATTAAGTTCATTAATAGAAATTTTTTTGTGTTATGAGATTCAGTTTTATCCTTCATGAGCATTGTTTTTTCTTGGATTTCATTATCAATTTACTTATATACATGTAACAAAATCATGTAAATCAAGATTCATTGTCCAAAATTGATGTTATAAGTTATTAATAAAAATCCACAAGGTTAAATGTTATTATAATTTTTTTATATGTTATTAGAATGAATTATTAGAAAATTTGTTAATGATAATTGTTTTGATTAAATTGGGTGATTTTCTCTCACAAAAAATTGTTTTGTTTTATATTTATCATTATATGTATATAATATATCCATAATATTACATATTTTTTAATACATATAATATAACTTCTTAACAAAAAAAATGGTTCTATGACCAGTTTGGAAGGCATTAATGGGAAATGAAAATTTATCATCCTTGGAGGCGATAAATCAACACCTCATGAATAACATTTTCATTTTTAGAATAAAAGGTAGGGGAGATTGGTTTAATGATGTATTATTATATTGTAATAATAAATTAATGTATATTTATATTATTATAATAATCATATAATTAATATTAGGGGAGGTAAAGAAGGAATAAAACAATAACATGGAAATTAATTAAAAGAAAAGAAAAGAGAATTTACCTCCTGAATTTCTCCTCATTGAAAACCACCTTAGGGAAATTATTATTTTTTTGTTGTTTTAAGACCAAGAAATCTATGAAAAAGATGAAGGAATAGGAATAATATTGGATAGAATTTTAACAATGATTAAATTTGTGAATGTGTGAGGAAAATAGACCGTGAGGGGTGGTCTTCATAGTAGATGAGAGGGTTGTTTTCAGATTATTTTATAGAATTGATTATTATTTTTTCTCAAGACAATGAATTATTCGATCATTATCAAAAATTAAAATTAAATAAAGATGGTAAATTTGAGATTATTTTGGTTACATCATCAATGAATCAAGTAACAGTGTATTCACCTTAAAATGTATATATAGCGTAAAATAATATATTTTTCTTTTCCCATAAATTCAACTATTTTAGAAAAATCAGAAAAACTCACTCTAACAATTTTTTAAAATATAGAATTCAAAAATAGAATCTATTTCATGAATATAATTTTATACATATGGTAAATTTATCTTTAAATCAAAATCATCTTTAACGTGGTAAATAACAATTTTAAAATTATAACTGATGTTTTAACATCTTGAATAATTAATTAAGGTCTCATAAAATTATTTTATATTCACAAGGAAACAATATTAATTTATTATTTAATTTTATGGAAATAAATTTTCTTTTAAATCCTTATATTTATAATAAAATAGAAAATAATAACTTGTGTTATCTATAATTATCAACTCTAAATTAATAATTTCTCAATAATTTATTCACTAATACTATGACATAATTATATGATATTTTTATTTATAACATTGATAAAATTTATTTATACATTTTAGTATGACTACACTGTTGTATTGGTCGGTTTACAATTCATAAGGGTCACATTAATATTCCAAAATCTAAGATATTATTCCATCCATCCAATGATAGGAATTTTTTACTTAAAACAAGGAGGAATTACCCAAAACATGTTACATGGGTCTAAAGTAAGGATGACCAAGGGTGTAGGTAGGAATAAGATTCATGCACTCAAGTGGAAAGGATCCAATATAATTAAAAATGGATAATAGGTTATCAGATGTAGCATAGGAAGCCAAGAAGCAAGCGACTACATATCCCTTCCTCCTATGTGAGTTATATTAATGCTATTTGTGATAAACTCTTTTAATATATGAATAATATATGTGATTTATCAATTGGTAGAGATAACACCTGTATATTTTTAAGGAGGATTGAAGTGTTAGATTCCACCTGATTAAGCATAATACCATGAGATTGAAACTGTGTTAACACATTGAGCATTGTATCCACCTCCTCCATGTGAGGATCACCATGATAATTTTAGAAGTTTAATTCAAAATAACTGAGCTAGTAAAATTGAATATTACCCTACCTCCTTGCAAACAACCCTGCATATATAATCAGTCATTAATAAATTTATGTTCATGCTCAGGCGGTATTTAATGAAGCTAATTGACTTGGGTAGGGGAACATGGAGGTGGGAATATCATACTTCATATTTTAGTGAGATGATGCATTGAAGGTGAATTATGATAGTGTTTGATCATATAATCCAACTCCAAAGAAAGTGAACAAGATTTATTCTTCACTCCAAGTCGAGAAAGAATGATTCCCATGCATCTTACTTAATTATGATAATTACATAAAATCCACCATCACATTGAAAATAGCATCACTCAAGCCTTTATTTTCTAGGTATTTTCATCTGTGCTATGAAACCAAGACTGGAGGAATGAACCACCAAACATACCCATGTTCTTATGCCTTGATGAAATGCTATGGAATTTCCCAGCTTTGAAATTCCAATAGCCTTCATAGAATATAAGGGAATTCATCTCTTTATTTGGAGATAAGAAACATGAGATCTTGGATTCCATGTTAATGACATTTAACTAGACACCATAATTAGTTAGAATATCATCATTATCAAAGCTCCAGATTAAAAAAAAATAACTTTTCATGAATTTAATTACACCATATATAACCAACCCATGTATTGTTATCGGTTTCAATATGTATCAAATAGTGTTAAAACATAGGTTAAGATTATCTTGATGAGGCAATTATGAATACATGTCTATCTAGTTGAGCAGAGATAGAGATAGTAGGAAAAAACACTTGTTGATGGTGATTGATAATTTATTTCATGGAGGAAAGAAATTTCCAAGCTTCGAAGAAGGTTATATCAGGCATCAGGCATCCAGGGAATCCCAAAAACCTTCCTAGAAAATGTTATTTCCAAAATAAAATTCTTCCTTCCCATAAACACCATTTCAAAAATTGATAGAGCTTATAGATGTTTCTCCAAGTGGTATCACAAATCTTGGAGATCCTACCAACTATGATATCAAAACATGTCCCATAATATTTAGTGGTGAAATTTTCCCTGATATATTGTTCAACCATCATATCCCAGGCCTACCTTTCTTATAGGATACCCATAGTTTCTGAGATACTTATTATATTGATTCCACATTCCTTATCATAATGTTCTTATATGTGCCATGATGCCTAGTGACATCTCCCTTCCTCTTGAGAATCCCATATGAAGCTAACTAGATTATTATCAGTGTTAATAATAATGTTATTGGGAACAATATTGGATGGAAAATCATACATATAAATATATGATAAGAGACTATTAACTAGGGATTTGTGGCTTAAAAGTTAAATAAAATGATTCTTCCACTTGATAATGTGAGTGGATCTATTATAAAAAATATCATAAAAGAGGTGAATTCAGATCTTACCTAGTGATATTGGAGACCCTATGTACTCCATGGGAAAATTACTTCTAGGGACCCCAATCATTTCTTAATTTTGGTTTCCCCTTCCGTTAGAACAAAATATTGATATGTAGAAAATTATTTTTCTTTATTAAGAAAATAACTACTAAATTTATAATAAGTATGAAGGATAATATTTATCCCATGAAGATACATGATAATTCCATTACTTAAAAGGGGAGGAGGTCATCGGTAGATAATAGGTGATAAATACCAATGATGATGGATCAATACCTGAAGTGATGAACACTTCCATAACTGCTAATTTTTTTTGATGTTTTCTAAAAGAGCCATGGATCAGAATGAAAACACTAGTGGATATGGGATTGCCTACCTTAACCCCCACTATGATTTAAAAGTGTTTTACCTTTTTCACATGTATGTCACTGAAAACCATGGATACCAAATACATCTGAAGAACAAGTTAACCACCCACTATGAGAAACCCATGACTCTAATAATGAAGATCCATTCAAAAATATTGTAGGCCTTCCCATATTGAGTATCATGTCTATGTTGGACACTGAGACCTTTCTTTTTAGTTTCCCATCCTCTCATGTTCTAAGGAAATGGCAGTTTGAGTGGGTCACCCACGAATAAAACCGTATTATTCATTGTAAATCCGTCTAGGAATGTTCACTTCTAATCTTTGGTCGATCACAGTAGCAAGAATATTGTAGGGGTTGTTTCACATACTAATAGGCCTAACTTATATCAAATATACAGTATCTTTGACCTTAAAAATATGTTTCAACATGGTATCACATGCCACCCTAGGAAATCTCCATCCCTAGAAGTAATCATGGATTATTTTTACTTGGTCCTTCAAGATGATTTCCTAGGAAAAAATATAGAAGGGTCCTAGGATGCTCATTGGGCCTACAGAAGTAATAGAGTCGAGGGACGACTATACATTCCAAATATCATGGTCATTATGAATATTCTTTAAAAACCTACTCATGTCATGGGAAATAAAATGAGTAATATAATAAAAAACTACAAATCATCCACTTGGATATCCCTCCTACATGATAGGGGTAGCATCCCCATGTATGGAATGAAAATGGGACTGATTTAAACATGTATCCACATTAGAGTTGTTGGAGAATGAGCCATCCTAAAGAACAATATTTGGATATGGTATCTCTTCTACACTTTGATACAAGCCTAAAAGAAGGTTTTGTTTTAGTCCCATTCGATAATCCAATTCACCCTCGATATCCCTTTAATGTCCCTTTCTTGTTCAAGAAGCAGTAAGACACATGATTCTTCATGCCAAAAAAATTACTAAAAATGTCATCATCCCATCGATGATCAAATTAAAACTCATGAAATTCAATCTCAGTCTTAAGAATATATAATAAAGGATAGAAGAGGAATTGTTCTTTTCCCAATAGTGTAAGTCTTCTTTTAGTTTTTTAATTAATTTTTTGAACCCCTCCCAAGATCCTTTAACTATCTAATGATTCCATGAAGATCACACCATAATATTATAATTAGGGTCATCCCTCTAATATTAGGAGAAAAAGACACATTCACCAAATTTATTTATAACTACAAGTGTAATAATAAGGGGGGCTGCCGGAGTGTACTCAGACTGGGTAATCAACTTTTGTGTTTGAGAAGGAGGAAATGAGTTTGATGTTTTCCAAGCAGAAATCAATATGGCTCCAGATACAATAATATCTATTTTTATTATTTCACCATGTGATCTTCTCCCCTATGAACCCCATATATTGGAGTCTGTTATGTGATGGAAACCTCGGAAAGGCTTTCCTATCTCTCAGCAGGAATACCAAAATCACCATTATTAGAGCATTTTTATGAGATTATACTATATGATATATTAATAAGAATAGAATTTTGAAATATATAATTTTGGTTCTTTATATTATTCCTCCCTTATGATTTTTTTCTCTTTAATTTTTATTTTTCACACTATGGGGAAAACATGTGCGGGTAACATTCTTTTATCACTTCCTCCAGTTCCCATGTTGACACTTTGTACTAATGGTTACACCATTGTACATTTACTAGGTGAGTAGTTTTATTTTGTAGAACTATATAGCTATGATTGATGATCTTCACTAGATTATCCTCATATGAGAGATTATTTTCCAACTGTACGACCTCTAATTTTTGTATATGTAAAGGATATAGTAAGTACTTCCTTAAGAGGAACATTTAGAATACATCGTGTACTTGAGGCATGGTAGGCATAAGTTATAGTTTATAGGCTACGTCTCTGACATGACCTCGAATATATATGGATATAATGATCATGGGACTTAGCTTCCTTGTATTCCAAAGTATCATGATCCTCTTCCACAGAGATATGTGGATGAATACCATGGATATAGTGTTAAACACTAGCTCCCATCTATGATTGTCTAAAAAGAACTTTTGTCAAATATGTGCTTCCATGATGTGATGTGGATTTAATTTCTCCTTTCCACCAATTCATTGAAAATTTTGGGTCCAAGCTACTTACATTCCTTGACTTTATCCTAACCCGATTGTGTTCTACATATTTTCCCAAAGAGGGATTCATATAGATGCTTTTAAATGCTCGAGTGGATACTATTGTTTTAGGGGATTATGACCAATTGTAGATATCAATACCATACTCCAATAAAGTCTATATAACATGATCTCAACATGTCCTCAAGTGTCTAAATAGTCCAATCAGATTGGCCTTTAGATTGAGGATGATAGGTCAAAAGAAAGTTTAGCCCAATGATGAAGGAATATTGGAGACATTTCTAGAACTCTATGGTGAATCAAGGATCTTGATTGGACTTAATGTATAGTGGTACTCTTTTTAGACTTACCTCTTATCTAAGGTATATCTATGCGTGATGATCCAATGGAATTTCCTATTTAATTAAGATAATGTGATCATTTTTTGTTAGAAGATCCACAAAAACCCATATAACATTACTTCCCCTTCATGTATTCAAATGTCTGGTGAAAAAGTCCATGGTGATGGTTTCCCAAGTCCATGTTAGTATAGGTATTGTTGGTATCATAAACTTATACTGTTTCCTTTCTTCCATCACATTCTATCATAACATGAACTTTGATGTATATTCCGTGATTTCCATATTCGTATTGTCCCACCAACAGTTCTCTTTGATATATATATATATATGAAAACTTATGCTCTTAATGAGAATATAGAAGGATGAGAAATGTGTATCATTCATAATCTCTTTATTTAAATATGGATTGAATGGTAGACATAGTCGTGAACCAAATATCATGACTCTATCCTCATCGAAATTGATAATGGATGATTTCCCATTTATGATTACTTAAACCCTTTTTTAAATTTATATATCATTCCTTAGGGCATCAATTATTTTCTCCATAAGGGATGGTTTAGAAATAAGTTGAGAAAGGCTAGTTTATTTTCCTTCTTTAATGATTACAATCTCTATATTTTGTATGTATAAGAATATTGGATCATTATCTAATATTATCATTGAAAAAGTTGTTGGATTCTTTCTACTTAGAGCATGTGATGGATTATTTTCCTTACTTAGACGACAGTGGATTGAGTAGTCATAATCCTTGATAAGCTCTAACCACCCTCAATAGAACATATTAAACTCTATTTGGGTGAATATATATTCGAGAATCTTATTGCCAATATATATTTCACAGTTCTTCCCATAGAGATAATGTAAATATATTTTCATTGCAAAGATCACAAATTCTAACTCCAGATCATGCATAGGACATTTTTATCTTGAATTTTTTACAAAATTGTGGAATAAGCCATCAATTTATCATTTTGAATTATTACACAACCTAATGCATTGTATTTAGTATCGTTTAACGCCTTAATGTTTCCCCAACAAATTGGTAGTGTGACCAATACTACAGTGATACACCTTTTTTATACTCTTTAATGAAGTATTCACATTTACTAGTCCTGGAAAACATTATCCATTTCAAATTCATCATTATTAGTGGGTTAGAAAAACTGATAATTTCTTAAATAATGATTTTTAGCACCCATCTAAAGAAAAAACCCATGGTTCTCTATTACAGATGTGGGTATGTGCTACTCTTCAATTGCCTTTTACTTGGAAGGGTCAACATATAATCATCTTCTAGTGATAACATTCCCCAGTTATGATACTTACTTCATAAAAAACTCCAATTTAATTTATTATCCATAATGTTTCTCCCTTTAAAAAATATTTAGCACAACATTCAAATGCTCCTCATGTTCCTCCTTTCCCTTGAAGTATATCATTATATCATGAATAAATATTACCACAAATATATCGAGGTAACCAATAATGACTATATTCATTAAATCTATGTGAATTTCTAGGGAATTAGTGAGTCCTAATAGAATCAATATGAACTCTTAATGTCCAGACCACTTTTTAATTGAAGTATTGGTAATATCTTCCTTCCCCCTTTAATTAGAGATATCCCGACTGATGGCCCACCGTAGATAAATAACTGACCCAATGTAGCTGACCGAACAATTTATCTACTGGTGGAAGGGGATTCTTATTATTTATCATGATTTTAATTATCTAATGATAAACAATGGAAAGGTTCATTTATCCATCATTCCTCTTTATAAATAGGACATGTGCACCCCATGGTGAATCAATCAAATGTATAAAACCCATGTCCAGATTTGCATCCAACCACTTCTTTAGTTCTTCCAACTCAACAGTTTAAATTATATAAGGTGTCTTTAATATTGGAAAAAACCCAATAATATGTTCAATTAATATTTAAACCTCTTAATTAGGAGGCAGTCTTAGAAACTCTTCAGGGAACACATTAATATATTCCCTCAAAATGGAAATGTATTCAAGCATGAGTCTCTCATATTTAAAAATCATTTGACTATGATATGATTTATCATATGAAAATAATATCCATACTTGAGATGATGATATTGAAGGATATTAATCATTCTCCTTTCACATGGACACAATTAGAGGATGCTTTGGGATATGAAGAGTGATCTTTCTTTCCTAAAAGATGAAATTGGATTTATATATATATTGTTAATCCATTCAAAAAATATAATCAAACTATAACAATGAAAGAAGGGATATATTTTATGGGATGTTCAATCCTGAAAAATTAACTAGGGAGGAGTTATATACTTTCTATTCAACAACTTCCCCATTTTTTTCAATAGATAACTGAATCACAATATTTTGTTGTGGTCATTGTATAATTATAATAAACGTGATTGATATGAAAAAAATGTGTTGAACCAGAACCAAATAGTAAATTCATTATTATTCAATGAATAACTAGTGTACCAATAACCACATAATTTTTATGATCCACCTCGGTGGTAGTGACAACATATTACCTTCCTTTATAACATAGAGGTTTTTGTTGTTGAATGCCTCCAAAACTGTTGAATTAGGTCAAATGACTTGAGTAATTACTATCCTAATTGCAGTTGAGTCACCACACCCTAGGATTAATGTATATATGGACTATAATTTATTCTTCCCAACTAGTGGGATTATTCATATCCCATATTCTTTGAGTATCCATAATCCCTTATCTTTAACATTTGAAGCATCTCTTGCTTCCCATAATGTTGTTTCTAAGATTATTCTTCCCAGACTTCTTAAACAAGTAATGTATGGTCTTATTTCTATCTTGGAATTTATCACCCATAATAAACTCCATTTTCGACATTTTTTTCAGTCCCACATGTCAAATAAGAGTTCCCAATATCCATATCATTTTTATAGTAATAACAAACAATATATTTTTTGATTTCAATGTCTCAAATAAAAAATGTTTTTCATAAAGGTTAATTTAGTCTATTATATAAGTTATCCACATTGATTTTTTTGGTAATGAAAAATATTAAAGAGTATCATTCAAGCCTTGAGATTTTTTACTCATATTCTATAATAGAATCATGTTTCTTTTTCTTTAGTTTGAGGAACTCCCATTTTTATCATCATATGGAAGTTTGGAGGAAAATATTTTTTGAAAAATATATTGTTTAAATATTACCATTACATGGAATAAATTTATTCCTTGGACTTTTTGTTATTGATTAGTTTCCACCACTGATATTCTTCCCAAAATAATGAAAAATATCGAGCACAAAATCATCTTTTTTTGATCCATAGAGGATAGAGAATATAATCTCAATGGAGTTAATCCATTATTCTACAAGGAGGGGATAAAGTGATTCACTGCATATGGGGGGAATTTTATGTATAATGTATTCATCTATATATTTATCTCCTTCAGGGGATGTATTTAATTCAACAGGATTCAAATTATCATTCATAACTTGTGACAGTTGAGGAAGTATAGTAATGATGTTTTGGGCACCTATTCCCATCATATATGGCATACCATTTGGGAAATCATCACATTGACTGTCGACATGTGTTCTTCTATTTATAGCCACTAACTAAGTAAACTAATGTGAAATTAGGTACTTGAATACTTAGATAAATATCATAACAAATAATGAATATTTAAATATAAAAGGATAAACTTGTAATGGAAAATTTTAACATAACTTTTGATTCTCTATAATTCAATATAGGTTAACCATTTTTTTCCTAACATATATTCTTCTGGAAATTTTCATTATTCACATCTTTGTTTTTTGTAATTAGAAAATAAATTTAGCAAAGCATATCCCCCATGAGTGTCAAACCATGTGCACATTAAAGACAATTGTCATGTAATTGGTCCCCTGAGTCACGACTAGAACACCATTTCAGAGTTGTTACATCTTGGTATATCTTTTCCAGAACCACATACAATTATAGTATCCAAACATGGATTTATTTTATTGATAAATCAAATAATATATACTGACCACAATTTAGGGATTTTTATCATATTTAGTGTTATCTCTAAGGATTCATCGAGAGTTTTTAGTCTTACTCCCAAAAATAACTTATATTTTCCTCTAATACCAACTATAGTGACCATATCATTTTACATATATCATTCAATTATTTTCCTCAAAATTACCCATATAATTATATTCCAAGGATTATAAAGTACAATTTCTTTGGAATATTAGGTATATAACATAACATTGTATAAGGAAATTAAAACATATTTTATTTAATATTAATAATTAGGTCTTAACTTATATTGAGATCATACCCATTCATAGGATAACATGGGGAATACATGAAAATATAGGATCAGAAAAAAAATCCCATTAAAAAAATAAGAATATAATAAAAACATAGTTCATCGGAAAGAAGGTATAAAATGCTGGCATAAAAGGATTAGATCAGGAATATACATTAAAAACATTTATTAAATTGTCCCATAATGGAATTAGGTTCACTCCCTATCCAATCATGATGTCTCATATGCCTAAAATATACACAACGCATTAGAGTAACATATTATTGCACCATTGAAAATATTTTTGGTAATATGAGTTCCACATGAAGATTCGTACATAATGAATCAATCATAAACATAAGGGTTTCCCATGGAATGATTTGGGAATAATAATCATGTCAAAAGGCATAACATATAGGAATATTATAATATTTTCCATAAAAGATAATATTTTAATAATACATGTACAATAATAAGGTAAAATATTAATGTATCGTGATTATTATTATTCAATTTTATTGGAAACATGTAAAAATAGTGTTCAAGAATGTTTAGAATTGAAACATTTTAGTGATATTTGAGTAAAATATAAAATAAATTTTAAACCAGAAAATGAGTATACTTTTTCGTAAACCAAAAAATGATTAAGTATAGTTTCTCAGGATGAAATTAATTATTTTATAAAAATAATGTTTTCTTAAATCATATTTTTATGGTATTTGGAAATTGGAGAGAAATTGGAAAGTTCCCTTTAATGTGGCTTGCTTTTGAAGAAGAATCGAGAAATAAACCATGTTAAAACAAGTATATCCCTATAAAATATGGATGAAATAATTTGGATACATGATTTTTGAAAAAAGTTCATACAATATATAATAAGTATATAAAAACAAAAAAGAGTTATATTATGTTAAAAATAGAGGAAGCATAACTAGAAGGAAAAAATGGAGGTTCAGATAGAATCTCTTAAATTATGTATGAAATGGTTCTGCACTTGATCATAAGATCTTATATAATCATATTAAATCCTTTAATTAATTAATTCATAAACATTGATACATGTATTTTATTTACTATAATTTTATTAAGATCATTTATGTCCCTTTAGATACTTATAAGAACCAATTTTATTGTTTAGGAGCGTTGTCTTTCCTTGGTTTTCATGATTAGTTTACAAATATACATGTATGGAAAATAATGTAAAAAGAGAATGGTTGTACATAATTTATTTTTTATGTTATTAATTAAAATATATAATGTAAAATGATCTTTTAAATCTTTTGGTTATCTGGTATGAGGATGTATTATTTGATATATAGTTATTGATAATTGTTGGTCTTATTTTGGGCGGTTTGCAATCACAATGAATTTTTATTTATTATTTAAAATCATGTGTATATAATGATTCTAGAACATTAAATATGATTTAATACATATAATAAAATTTTTAACCCAAAAAATTTGTTTATGACCATATTTGAAGTCGTTAATGGGAACTTAAAATTTATCATCCTTGATGGTGATGAATTATCACCTCACGAATGAATTTTCTTTTTTTAGAATAATATGGAGAGGATAGAGGATTACTGATTTATTATTCAAAAAAAATTCTATTATATTTTATGTACAATTGTTATCATGTCATTTGGATTTAAGTATGTGATGGGAGAATAAGAATAGAACATGAAAAAAATGAAAATGAATGAGGATTTTACCCCTTGATTTTCTCCTCCTTGTAAACCTTCGTAGGGTTGTTTTTCTGTAATTTTATGTGACTAAGGGTTTTTATGATGCAGGTTTGGGGATTATGAATATTATTTGGTAGAATTTGGAAAAGGAATAGTGCTACAGAGGTTAATAGCGCTACAGATCTGTGTAAGTTCACTTTGGTGGCACGCTTTCGTCCCCAAAGGCCCTCGGTGGAGGAGTTTGCGCAGTTCGTCCCCAAATATTGGGTGTTTCGTGAGAATGTGGTCGTCGGGTTGCTTGATAAGAGGCACCTCATGGTTCGTTTTAGCTCAGAGGAGGACATGATAGTTGTGTGGTCAAGCTCTTTAAGAAGGTGTGGTACTTCTTTCTTTTATTTCTTCCGTTGGAGCTTTGAGTTTCATATGCAGCACGACCCTTCCTTGATCGAAACATGGGTAAGCCTCCCCGACCTTCCTATTTCCTTTAAAAATCCCTCAATTCTCTGTGCAATTGGTAACATTGTTGTCTGATTTCTTTGTTCTGATCAATGAACGGAATCTGTGTCTCATCCAATTTCCCAGAGGATTTGCGTCGAAGTTGATGTCGCGAGGCCTCCAGTGCGCTGTGTGTAGATTACTGATGAGCAGAATTTTCACTAGAGGCAAGAGGTTGTTTTTGAGTCATGGATGAAGTTATGTGTGCACTGACTGAGGTTTGGGCATACAGAATCTATTTTCCGTAATGGAGGGAGGAGTGATGGACCGCGGGTGATGAAAGGGTTGTGTGAAGAAGGATGTGCTGTCCATAGTGTGTTGCGTCCAGCTCAAGAGGCAGTGAGGCATGGATGTGCAGATGTTGTCATGAGTGCCGATGTTGCACCTGAGGTGTGCTTCAGGGCTGAAGGTGGTTCTGGAGAGGGTGGCTGGAAGGATGCCCCTTGCAGTGAGGATCTCCTGGTTGACGCTGCACCAAAACTGGCATGTGGTGTGAAGGAAATTCAGACAACCATGAACCCATCGGTGCTGCAAGTGTTTGACAGGTTGAAACATGATCTTGCAGTGGAGTCTCAGCCTACTACATAGGGGAGTTCTTGTCATCTACAGGAGAGGATTTTGCGTTGTTTTTCAGGTGTTGAGGAGGAAGTTTTGGATAAGGGTGCTACTGAGGTAAATAAAAGCACTTCTGTGGAATTGCTGGACATTCAGGAGGGGAATATTGGTCTTGTTGTGGTGGAGAAGCTACAAGAACCAAGCTCTTTGCAGTGGAACCATTTGTAGGAGGTGGCTTGCAACTCAGTGCAGCCAGAGTTAGTGTTTGGTTCTGTTTTGGGTCCGGATGCCCATGTTTCGGGGTCTTTGGAGGTTTGTATTCCAGAAAGGCTGGTTGTAGATAATGGGGGTGTGGAGATCATGATCTCCACTGGTAACAGTTTTAAAGAATTGGAAAATGAGGAGCTACTGCATGATAAGGAATCTGATGTGGGGTAGGAAACTGGTCTTTTAAAGAATACGGTTTATTCCCTGGAGGTTGAAAATGGGGGAGGTGTGATGGACATGGTGGATCAACCACAATGTCTTTCTATTTCTGCCAACAGTCCGAGATAGAAGGATTGTGGTTTGGAAGCTGGCTTTCAAGATGTGAAAATACTCGGAGCGTGGGGTGATATCTCAGAGAGTGACAGGGAAGAGGCCAGTGGGGTGGTCCGGCCTTCTTGCAGTAATGTTGTTTAGGGAGCAAGGATGAAAGAGCAAGTGGATGACAGTGCTAAAACCGCCCCACCATAGAGAAGAGTGAAGAAGGACTATTCTTATCTTCCAAGTCCAGTGTCCACTAGATCTTCTTCCAGGAGGGACAGTTGGGCTATGCAGTCTTCAAATGAATTTCTCGCCTTGGAGAAGTTGAATCTTAGAAGGAAATATGCCAAGGTTCTTATGTAGTATGAAAGCTCGATGTGGGAGACAGATAAAGCAGAGGACTTAATCTTCAAGGGGGGGGGGGGGGGGTGATGAGTATGACTTCGATGATATGTAGTTGTTCTGGACCTCTTGTAACTGCTTTTCTTTTCTTCTATTAATAAATGGTCAGAGGCTTGCCTCTGGCTTAGCGTTTTTGATAGTATAATAAATTAATGATGGTAATTTTGATATTATGGTCTTTACCTCAGCTATGACTCAAGGAAGAGTGTATCTAACTTATAATGTATATATACCATAAATTACGATATTATTTTATTCACAAAAAATTCATCTATTATATAAAAATCAAAAAAATAACACTAACCTTTTTTTAAATGTATAATTAAAAACTAGATCCATTTTATGAAAATAATTTTATATGATTATGATGTTTGATATTTATTTAAAAGCATCATTAACTTGGAAAATACCAATTTCAAAAATTAAAATTGATTTTCTAACAGTTTTAAAAATGAATTAAGGTCTCTTAAAACTATATTATATTCAAAAAAATATTAAGTCATAAATACTTTTTTTTGAAATAAATCTTATTTTAAAACATTAAATTTACCAAAATAATTAATATAAATACTTGCGTTTTATAAAAATGTAAACACTAAAATAAATAACTTCTAGAACATTTATTTACTTATATTGTGATATAATTATATCATATTCTAATTTATAAGATGGTTAAATTTTATTTATAATTTATTGGGTGATTTTACTATTGTATTGGTTGGTTTTGTAACTATTTGTGTCACATTACTATTCTAAATTCATGTTAAAATTCCATTGATATTGTTTTATTAACATCTAGAAATACATATTTTTTAATTAAATCTTCATTTATAATGTTTATATTGTTTTATTATTGTGATTTTATGTGATTATAATATATAAAATAATTATAAGAAAGGAATTTCCATTGGTTAAATTTTGGGTCATTAAAACTTATGTACGGAAGGACTATCTAGGTTTAGTGTTTTTGAGAATCTTGAAAAACACTAACATAACAGAACATAAGTATTTAACTAAGAATATTACCAATTACATCTAGATTTTTTTATTTTAAAAAACTATAAATATTTCCCCTAGAATCCTACATATATGAACCCTTATAGAAACAATTCATTTAAAATCATTTTTTATAGCCTATAAAAATGGAAAAATAATAAGGGTGAGATAAAGTTTCTAGTTAGTGTAAATATAACCATTAAACATCTAATTATATCATTAAAAATAATATATTAATAACTGTAAGATCATATATTCAATGTTCATTATTAATAAATAAGATAATTCATACCCCTAAATATATGGTTCATCAATCATGAATCAGGGAATAATGTTTTTAACAGTTCTAAAAGACTAAGTAATCAAGAATAATGATCCTTGTAATGTCAATCCTGATCAAAGTATTCATTAAAAAACCATACAGAACAAACATAAAACATGTTGGTATCTAATAACTTCATCTCCATTAAATCCATTAACAACCGTAAAACTAGAATAACCATACGTTCAAATTCCAATATAATTTTTCAGAGAACATATTTTTTACCAAAATTCATTGGAGTGTAATCTAGACACAACCAATGTATATTTTATATTAGGATAACCAATTTATCATGTGTTATAATGGGGTCAACCATTTGAATAATAAATGTTGGTCATATTCAATATTATAAAAAAATTCGTGTACCATTCAAAAATGAAATAATTTGAATCATTAAATTTTAGACAAAACCATAATTCGTGTACTTTCATTTAATGATTCATCAATGGAAATTAAATGGGTTCTATGTTAATCTCATAGTCCAGCTAGAGAAACAATAAGGACAATATTATTATAGAATATTCCCAATAGAGTTTATATTATAGGATGAGTTTTCAAAATGGTTGAATTGAAATACAATTAAAAGATAATTATAATTATTCTTAAGGAAAATTTTCTTTACCACTTTTAAGAAATAACTTTTGGAAACTAAAAATTGAAAAAATATTTTAAATATTGTTTTTCATTTAAAATCAACTTCAAAAATGATAATTTATGATTCAAGGAAAATATTTTTTATTATGGTATGAATAGCTACTCATTATGTGACAATTAAAAATAATATTCTTTTCCAAAAACAATTGTCAACGGAACTAAATGTGATACATTTGAAAATATTTTCGAAATTTACATTTAAAACCATTTAAAAGAAGTTTTATTATGATGTAAAATATGTTTATGAAATAATATATGTTTAGAAAACAATGTTCTAAAATGTTTTTAGATAACATGGATATGAAAGTGAATGATTTTTTATCAAATGAAAAATACATGATCAATATCACATATATACAACATTCTTGATGTTTCATAAATCAATAAGGGATGAAATATAAATTAAACAAGTGAACCACATACGTAACCAAAAGAGGAGAAAATAAATGTTGTTTAATAAAATAATAGCATATGATTTCATCTAAAATAATCCTTAATAAAAAAAATATCAGAAAGAAATGAGATTTTACCATATAGATTTTTTCTACTTTCACAATCTTTTGAGTAAAAATAAATTAAAATAAAGTACATGATATAGCAATAAAAATCACAATAATTTCATGAATTAACACGTGAAAATTCATTCACGAGGCAGTAAACATTCCATACAAAAATTCATTGTTTTTAACATGAAACATGCCTAAAAATGAGATTGAGATAATGAAACCCCTTGGTATGATTACATAAGTGAGTTGATAACTAATAAATGGATGTATTAGGGTTCAAAAATTTAAGTACAAAATTAGTTGAAAAAGAAATAATTAATTTATGGATCAATTATATCATAATCATGGAACAACAAATTCAATGACGAAAGGTTATATTATAATGAAAGGAAATTATGTTAATAATCATTTTACTGATTGGTAAATTCCAATTCAAATCCATTTGGATGATGTAAATAAAATATAAACATAGAATTTCATGAATTATAAATCATTAATTATATAACATGTATAAGGGGAAATATATCCACTTTATAAAATAAATTATGTTCAAAAAATTGTAATAAGACTTAGTAAAGGGGAATTAAGATGAAATACTATAACTCTTGTCAATAACATCCACAAATATATGTTAAATGAAAAATAATATACCTAGATAAATTCTTTAAATTTTTTTGAAACTCTTAAAGGTCTAATACTTTTTTCTTTAACCATTTTAAATTTATTATAATAAATCCTATAATGTAATATTCAGTTAATTTAATTCCAAGTGTTTGGAAGATATTTGGTTCATTATTTAAAAATGGATTCAGTGTGTTTACCATGGTGAAAGGGGTCATTTTTTCAAAATAATTGATATTTTAAAAAGAAATACAATTTCAAATTGCATAAAAGATACACAACATCGATATTAACCGAATGGGGAAATATTATTATTATTATTATGTGAGAATTATAACCTAGACATTAACGTGAAAGGTATGAATATGATTAAATAATTTATGAGATACATATAATGGCCCAAAACAATATAAATGCATTGATAAAATATAATAAAATAATCCCATTATTTTTAGTGTTGTAATTTTATTCTTCAAAATTATTTTGTTTTAAAATGTATTTTCATTCCATTTATGTTGGGATATAATAATAAATTTCATAAAATTACTGAAAATTTTTATAGAAAAATAAACAAATTTTTTTAATTAATTATGTCAAAAATATGTTAAGATGAATTTTTGAGAAATTTCTAAAAATTTTGATGTGTACTGAAAATACAGATTTCAAATGAACATTGTATTGTATTTACATTCCAAATTAATATTTTATTTTTTTTGAATTTAATTAATTACTTATGAAATAAAATTAAATAATTGTTGGTTTTGAAATTCATTTTATACTTGAATATAGTATGAATCATTTTAGATTTTAATAGGACACTTGTCTAAAAATGCAATATTTCCCTTCATTCTAATGGTTCAATTATTAATTGAATTATATCACTTCTATGTTATGAATTTTTAGAAATGAATTACATATTGGATATGGCTAGGAATAATTTTTGTAAATAGGTGCCTTTAATTTTTGAGATAATATGAATAGTTATATTTTTAATTTTTATTGAGACAGTAATGCATAAATATGGTAATTTAAGAGAAAAATATAATGATATGGACTATAAAATAACACTTAAAATTTGATTAACTTTAAAGGATGATTCCATTATGTCTGTAATCCTCCATGATTTTTTATATGTGTTTTTTTTTCTGTTTATGAGCTTTGTTATATTTTATTTTATGAAAAGTAAAAAATATCACATTATTTTATTCATTAGATATATGATTCTTAACATAGTGATTAAGAAAAGATAAATTTGTTTATAAATACTATTTTTTAAAAAAATTAATATGCTCGTCATGAAAATATATTTTTTAAATTTAGTGATGAAATAATTACCTTAAAAACTAAATAGGTTTGATGATGTAATTATTCAATTAATGGAAAAATAAAATAAATGAAAATAAAAATAATAAAAATAATATTATCCAAGATAATTTGTGTTATACCTAAATTTTATAGATCACCATGTTATGTTAAAGATATAATAAAATATTTTCTTCAAATATTTTCTTTTTTTATTTTATTAAAATCAACACAATAAGTAGTCCACAAAATTTCCATATATTATATATTGGAATAAATAATATTTTAATAAATAATATAAAATTTATAAAATTATTATAATAAGACATTTTATTATTATATGGTTTATAACATCATCCATGATCCATTTATTTGAATTTTATTCCTTTATAATTACCATATTGACCTGTAAATTTTAATAATTATTGTGGTCATGGTATGTTTAAAAAGAGTTAACAAAGGGTTAAATGAAAACATTTATGGAATCAAATGTGATGTACGATTTCCTAAAATATATTATAATATTTTATTTAAAAAATAAAAACACTATATTTAAAATAAATTAATTTTGATCCATTTTTAATTAAAAATTAATTTATATATGTTGAATATTTGGAGATATTCTCTGGGTGCCCCTATAGTCTCTTATAAAAAAACATTTTTCCTATTAATTGATACCTAAAATATTTATTGATCCAATACCTCATTAATACCATACTTTGATATATCACTTCATTTTAGAGGCCTTGGTTTCAGAGGAACACTATCATATGTGCTCTTAAGTTGTTAAGTAAATGATGTTTTCTAGAGAAGATGTATCATTTTTTATCGAGTGTTTCATTTTAATATCATATAATACCTCATTAAAATATAACTAAATCTTGTAAAAATAGTAAAATTAGTATCTTAGAGAGAATTATATGTGATTATTTTAATATAATAACTGTTATTCATATCCTCTTCCATCCAATGGGAAACAATATCCTCACTCGTGTGTACGGTGGACTAACACTTCTTGAACTGATATTATTCATTTTCAATCACCATCTATCATTGATGGATTATAAGGGTATAATTGATGTTTATATATGATATTAATGATATATTTATCATTATTTAATGGTAAAATATTTTTTACCATTTAATCTTTCCATTCAATGAAAAATTACAGTGCTGTAAATGCATATGTATAGATACCACCTCCACAAAGAAATGTGGTTCATTTTTAATCTCCACAACACATGGATGATTTATAAATAATTATATTAAATGTATTAATATAAAATTTATAATATTCTTTTGATTTTTTAATGATAAAATAATAATTTTTTTCCATTCTATAATGATTATTGAAATTTGAAATGTTACTCATGTGCACATACATCCTACCATCTACATGATTCTAACATAATTCATTTTTCATAAACACCAAAAATATTTTGATTTAAAATTGATTTTTTTTATTAAAAGTGATGTAAATTTCCTGATTATTATTCTAAGGATGTATAAATAGAGGCTTCATTGGCCATAATCATTATACCAATGTCATTTTTGATATTTGAGACAAATATAATCAAAACTCCTCCAAGAATTTAATTTATTAAGTAATTATATATAAAATGGTGTTAAATAAAAAACTAATAATGAAAATAAAAATTTATGTTTATAAATTATAAAATTAACACATTTTTGTTATTCGTGATGAAAAAGAACATATATGGCTTGTCGAAATCATCATAAGGGACTTTATCTCAATTTCATTTCATGGAGGAATATATTGATGTCTTGAACCAGTATTATTTTTCTATAGAGTATATAAATCCTCTTTCGCATGTTTTATCGATAATTTATATATTATTGAGATATATAATGTTTTTTAATGTTATTTATTCATGGGTCATATTATTTAAAATTGACTAAACTGGTATGTGAATTTATTTTTTAAAATTATATTTTAATGTTCATATTTCCAATATTAAAAACGTGTATTTCTACATATATGACCTGAAAAGGATTTCTATCCATCATTAAAACTGAATACAATGATAGTTTCTATATCAATTAGAACATTTATTTTCACATAATATTTTTTCTTCACTACTTGAATTTTTTTTATATTAATAAATTATTTTCATTAACATTAGATCAAATGTTTCCAATATTAACTTTTTATGGAATGTTTTAATTTATATAAAATAATAAAAAAAGTAATGTTTTTTTAATATATATAGAAAAAATTCGTTTTCCTGATTCTAAAATAATTATTTAATGTTTTGTTTACTAAAAATACATTAATATTTTCTTAAATGAAAACCCAAATTTCCCCTTTTAAGGTATTTTGGTATTAAAAAAGTGTTCTTAAGAAGAAGATTCATATTTATATCTGAAATGTTTTTCACATGATTTTAATAGTGTTTTTCATTGGTTTTAGTTATTATATGGTCATTAAAACTTATTTAAAAATGTTGAGTCCCCATTATAACTCATGGGTGATAACACTATAACATATGAGATTGGTGATCACAAATAACACTCCAATGATTTGGTTTCTCAAAAGGTGGATGTTGACTGTGAGGTTATTCCATTTTTAAGAGTGATTATAAGTGTGATATATCAATGATGCACCAATGGATATACCTGAATTTTAAATTACTATTAATGATGATACATGAAAAACATTTTTTTTAAAAATATGATTCCCTTTATGGTAATAGAGGCATGTTTTAAGAACATAATTTACATGACTTCATGAATTTCACAAGACTATGAAATTATTACTTTTTCTATATCTTTTATTGAGATTTTGTGCTCATCCAAAATTTTAAAAAAATTTCACATTGTTTAAGGATCGAGAATGGTAATGAAGAACTCAATTTGAAAATTGTAAATATTTTTCAGGATAAGAAATCATGTCTTATTTTAATGGTTCCATATAAAGGTAAAAAGAATACAAAGTAGAAGTGACCACATTATAATTTATTGTAAATTTTTATAAGATTTATGAACTAATTCTATAAAACTATAATCCTAAAATATTAATTAGATAAGATATTTATTTAATGTTTACAATCTCAAAAATATGTATTGTTTAATGTCATGTAATTACATTTTGTTTTAGAGAAGGTTTTAGATTAATTCTAAGATTATGATATTTTCATGTGATGATGTATTATGATTTTTTGATACAATAATGTGTTTCAATGTTTAATCTTGATATTAATTTTAATGTCTTGGAAACAAATTCTAATGTTCTAGGTGATGGATTTGAGAAAATTGATGATATTCCTAGATATTGAATTAAAAATATTATTCATCTTATATATAATGTATTTTAATGTTAAATTATATCTTAGTTTTCAATGATAATTTCGTTAATAGTAACATGTTCATTTTAACAGGAAATAACTCATTTCATGTTTTAATGAGGTTATTTTATGATGATTAAATATCGCGAATCATGATTATTGTGAATAGATAACACATAACCTATTTATCCCTAACAAGTAGTTTAATTAATATCATCTTGGAATGAATATATTAAAATGAATTTGAATTCCTTTTGAACATCAAAATCACTAGTAAGAAATCATTTAATCTATCCCACACCTTTTCATTTTTCCAATATTTCAATGGATAATTCTGCCTCATTTTTTTGCATATCTAAACCTCAATTTATAAAACTCATGATACTAGGGAGACACCACTAAGGACTTGAAAACTTATTTTCTAGAGATATGGACATTATATTGGAAGATAAATGGGATATTAACAACATAATGAAGACAATGAAATATTTATTTTAGGCATGAATTACATTATTACCATCTATTTAAGAACATAAATAAATTGATATTGAATAAATCATAATAATATATTTAGTATATTATATTTTTTGGAATATTATATTAAGGAATAATACAAAAAATCATTGTTAAAGGTTTGAGAAGGATGTTGTGTAAAGGATTGTATGATCACTGATATTGTCTAATATTTTATATTTCATCAAAATCATGAAATTCTTATGTAATATTATATTGGATGTTTCATTTTCAATTCTTTGAAATATATTTCATATCTAATAGATTACTTAAAAAAGTTCTGTAGTGAAGATGCGCTAATTTTAAGGTGTTGTTTATTGTGTTTTGATAATTGTTTGATATATATTTAACAATTATATTTAATATGTGAAAAATGATATTTGAGATAGAATTCTGTTGAATTTAGTTTACAAACTTTTAATGGTAACTATAGCCTTTTATGATTATAATATTTTCTATTTTGTAGTAATTATTTGTTATAACATTTTTGGGGATGAAAATTAAAGGTTTGAGATAACAATTATGGTTATAAAATTTTGGAATTATTCATATGTTAAGGATATTTTAATGTTTTACATAAAATTTATTGGACTGTTATAATAATTATATATTTTTAGAAAATAAAAAATGCATAGGCTGGGATATAAACCATCACATATAGAAATGTCACCAGGATTGAACCCACAAACGACGGGTGAGAAGGATGAATTGCCTACCACTGACCTACATGATGTCCTAATTAATATGAAATTATTTTACATTATTTTATATTTATAATAGGTAAGGTTTATGTTGATTTCTGGAACATATTTTTATCAAATAAATAACCAAGAAACTATAAGTTATTTCATGATTAAGTAAATAATGTTATTTCAGCTGTTATTCACTATTTTGGGAAGATTAATTGATTATGGTAGATATAATATTATGAGATAAACATGAGGAATAAATTATGAATTATCTTTTAGAAATGATATTTTATTTTAATATTCATTTATTATGATTTAGGTTATTTATGTATATGAATATGTTATCTTGTATAATTCATTGTTCAGGAATACACATTTCGGTTATGAAACTTTAAGAAGGAATGGTTCTATTTAGAGATAAATATTTAAATTATTTAGTTTAATATGTTATCAAACAATAGAAATACTTATGTAATTATTTTTTAGAATATTATTTAGTCATTTTAAGTCTACATATTTATAAATATATCTATGATTAATTTTGGGTATTACTATTAAATTTTGTAGATTAAATCAGTTTTTATCATATATATGATTATTCTTTTGGTGAACATTGTTACCTTGATCAAACCATTTTTTGTTATGGTTAATTATAAAAAATATGTGGAATATATTTTTATCATTTTTTGTATTTTTATACATATATGTTGATAAGGGTGAGATAAAGTTTCTAGTTAGTGTAAATATAACCATTAAACATCTAATTATATCATTAAAAATAATATATTAATAACTGTAAGATCATATATTCAATGTTCATTATTAATACATAAGATAATTCATACCCCTAAATATATGGTTCATCAATCATGAATCAGGGAATAATGTTTTTAACATTTCTAAAAGACTAAGTAATCAAGAATAATGATCCTTGTAATGTCAATCCTGATCAAAGTATTCATTAAAAAACCATACAGAACAAACATAAAACATGTTGGTATCTAATAACTTCATCTCCATTAAAACCATTAACAACCGTAAAACTAGAATAACCATACGTTCAAATTCCAATATAATTTTTCAGAGAACATATTTTTTACCAAAATTCATTGGAGTGTAATCTAGACACAACCAATGTATATTTTATATTAGGATAACCAATTTATCATGTGTTATAATGGGGTCAACCATTTGAATAATAAATGTTGGTCATATTCAATATTATAAAAAAATTCGTGTACCATTCAAAAATGAAATAATTTGAATCATTAAATTTTAGACAAAACCATAATTCGTGTACTTTCATTTAATGATTCATCAATGGAAATTACATGGGTTCTATGTTAATCTCATAGTCCAGCTAGAGAAACAATAAGGACAATATTATTATAGAATATTCCCAATAGAGTTTATATTATAGGATGAGTTTTCAAAATGGTTGAATTGAAATACAATTAAAAGATAATTATAATTATTCTTGAGGAAAATTTTCTTTACCACTTTTAAGAAATAACTTTTGGAAACAAAAAATTGAAAAAATATTTTAAATATTGTTTTTCATCTAAAATCAACTTCAAAAATGATAATTTATGATTCAAAGAAAAATATTGTTCATTATGGTATGAATATCTACTCATTATGTGACAGTTAAAAATAATATTCTTTTCCAAAAACAATTTTCAACGGAACTAAATGTGATACATTTGAAAATATTTTCGAAATTTACATTTAAAACCATTTAAAAGAAGTTTTATTATGATGTAAAATATGTTTATGAAATAATATATGTTTAGAAAACAATGTTCTAAAATGTTTTTAGATAACATGGATATGAAAGTGATTGATTTTTTATCAAATGAAAAATACATGATCAATATCACATATATACAACATTCTTGATGTTTCATAAATCAATAAGGGATGAAATATAAATTAAACAAGTGAACCACATACGTAACCATAAGAGGAGAAAATAAATGTTGTTTAATAAAATAATAGTATATGATTTCATCTAAAATAATCCTTAATAAAAAAATATCAGAAAGAAATGAGATTTTACCATATAGATTTTTTCTACTTTCGCAATCTTTTGAGTAAAAATAAATTAAAATAAAGTATATGATATAGCAATAGAAATCACAATAATTTCATGAATTAACACGTGAAAATTCATTCACGAGGCAGTAAACATTCCATACAAAAATTCATTGTTTTTAACATGAAACATTCCTAAAAATGAGATTGAGATAATGAAACCCCTTGGTATGATTACATAAGTGAGTTGATAACTAATAAATGGATGTATTAGGGTTCAAAAATTTAAGTACAAAATTAGTTGAAAAAGAAATAATTAATTTATGGATCAATTATATCATAATCATGGAACAACAAATTCAATGACGAAAGGTTATATTATAATGAAAGGAAATTATGTTAATAATCATTTTACGGATTGGTAAATTCCAATTCAAATCCATTTGGATGATGTAAATAAAACATAAACATAGAATTTCATGAATTATTAATCATTAATTATATAACATGTATAAGGGGAAATATATCCACTTTATAAAATAAATTATGTTCAAAAAATTGTAATAAGACTTAGTAAAGGGGAATTAAGATGAAATACTATAACTCTTGTCAATAACATCCACAAATATATGTTAAATGAAAAATAATATACCAAGATAAATTCTTTAAATTTTTTTGAAACTCTTAATGGTCTAGTACTTTTTTCTTTAACCATTTTAAATTTATTATAATAAATCCTATAATGTAATATTCAGTTAATTTAATTCCAACTGTTTGGAAGATATTTGGTTCATTATTTAAAAATGGATTCAGTGTGTTTACCATGGTTAAAGGGGTCATTTTTTCAAAATAATTGATATTTTAAGAAGAAATACAATTTCAAATTGCATAAAAGATACACAACATCGATATTAAACGAATGGGGAAATATTATTATTATTATTATGTGAGAATTATAACCTAGACATTAACGTGAAAGGTATGAATATGATTAAATAATTTATGAGATACATATAATGGCCCAAAACAATATAAATGCATTGATAAAATATAATAAAATAATCCCATTATTTTTAGTGTTGTAATTTTATTCTTCAAAATTATTTTGTTTTAAAATGTATTTTCATTCCATTTATGTCGGGATATTATAATAAATTTCATAAAATGTCTGAAAATTTTTATAGAAAAATAAACAAAATTTTTTAATTAATTATGTCAAAAATATGTTAAGATGAATTATTGAGAAATTTTTTAAAAATTTTGATGCGTACTGAAAATACAGATTTCAAATGAACATTGTATTGTATTTACATTCCAAATTAATATTTTATTTTTTTAGAATTTAAATAATTACTTATGAAATAAAATAAAATAATTGTTGGTTTTGAAATTCATTTTATACTTGAATATAGTATGAATCATTTTAGATTTTAATAGGACACTTGTCTAAAAATGAAATATTTCCCTTCATTCTAATGGTTCAATTATTAATTGAATTATATCACTTCTATGTTATGAATTTTTAGAAATGAATTACATATTGGATATGGCTAGGAATAATTTTTGTAAATAGGTGCCTGTAATTTTTGAGATAATATGAATACTTATATTTTTAATTTTTATTGAGACAGTAATGCATAAATATGGTAATTTAAGAGAAAAATATAATGATATGGACTATAAAATAACACTTAAAATTTGATTAACTTTAAAGGATGATTCCATTATGTCTGTAATCCTCCATGATTTTTTATATGTGTTTTTTTTCTGTTTATGAGCTTTGTTATATTTTATTTTATGAAAATTAAAAAATATCACATTATTTTATTCATTAGATATATGATTCTTAACATAGTGATTAAGAAAAGATAAATTAGTTTATAAATACTATTTTTAAAAAAAATTAATATGCTCTTCATGAAAATATATTTTTTAAATTTAGTGATAAAATAATTACCTTAAAAACTAAATAGGTTTGATGATGTAATTATTCAATTAATGGAAAAATAAAATAAATGAAAATAAAAATAATAAAAATAATATTATCCAAGATAATTTGTGTTATACCTAAATTTTATAGATCACCATGTTATGTTAAGGATATAATAAAATATTTTCTTCAAATATTATCTTTTTTTATTTTATTAAAATCAACACAATAAGTAGTCTACAAAATTTCCATATATTATATATTGGAATAAATAATATTTTAATAAATAATATAAAATTTCTAAAATTATTATAATAAGACATTTTATTATTATATGGTTTATAACATCATCGATGATCCATTTATTTGAATTTTATTCCTTTATAATTACTATATTGACCTGTAAATTTTAATAATTATTGTGGTCATGGTAAGTTTAAAAAGAGTTAACAAAGGGTTAAATGAAAACATTTATGGAATCAAATGTGATGTATGATTTCCTAAAATATATTATAATATTTTATTTAAAAAATAAAATCACTATATTTAAAATAAATTAATTTTGATCCATTTTTAATTAAAAATTAATTTATATATGTTGAATATTTGGAGATATTCTCTGGGTGCCCCTATAGTCTCTTATAAAAAAACATTTTTCCTATTAATTGATACCTAAAATATTTATTGATCCAATACCTCATTAATACCATACTTTAATATATCACTTCATTTTAGAGGCCTTGGTTTCAGAGGAACACTATCATATGTGCTCTTAAGTTGTTAAGTAAATAATGTTTTCTAGAGAAGATGTATCATTTTTTATCGAGCGTTTCATTTTAATATCATATAATACCTCATTAAAATCTAATTAAATCTTGTAAAAATAGTAAAATTAGTATCTTAGAGAGAATTATATGTGATTATTTTAATATAATAACTGTTATTCATGTCCTCTTCCATCCAATGGGAAACAATATCCTCACTCGTGTGTAAGGTGGACTAACACTTCTTGAACTGATATTATTCATTTTCAATCCCCATCTATCATTGATGGATTATAAGGGTATAATTGATGTTTATATATGATATTAATGATATATTTATCATTATTTAATGGTAAAATATTTTTTACCATTTAATCTTTCCATTCAATGAAAAATTACAGTGCTGTAAATGCATATGTATAGATACCACCTCCATAAAGCAATGTGGTTCATTTTTAATCTCCACAACACATGGATGATTTATAAATGATTATATTAAATGTATTAATATAAAATTTATAATATTATTTTGATTTTTTAATGATAAAATAATAATTTTTTTCCATTCTATAATGATTATTGAAATTTGAAATGTTACTCATGTGCACATACATCCTACCATCTACATGATTCTAACATAATTCATTTTTCATAAACACCAAAAATATTTTGATTTAAAATTGATTTTTTTATTAAAAGTGATGTAAATTTCCTGATTATTATTCTAAGGATGTATAAATAGAGGCTTCATTGGCCATAATCATTATTCCAATGTCATTTTTGATATTTGAGACAAATATAATCAAAACTCCTCCAAGAATTTAATTTATTAAGTAATTATATATAAAATGGTGTTAAATAAAAAACTAATAATGAAAATAAAAATTTATGTTTATAAATTATAAAATTAACACATTTTTGTTATTCGTGATGAAAAAGAACATATATGGCTAGTCTAAATCATCATAAGGGACTTTATCTCAATTTCATTTCATGGAGGAATATATTGATGTCTTGAACCAGTATTATTTTTCTATAGAGTATATAAATCCTCTTTCGCATGTTTTATCGATAATTTATATATTATTGAGATATATAATGTTTTTAATGTTATTTATTCATGGGTCATAATATTTAAAATTGTCTAAACTGATATGTGAATTTATTTTTTAAAATTATATTTTAATGTTCATATTTCCAATATTAAAAACGTGTATTTCTACATATATGACCTGAAAAGGATTTCTATCCATCATTAAAACTGAATACAATGATAGTTTCTATATCAATTAGAACATTTATTTTCACATAATATTTTGTCTTCATTATTTGAATTTTTTTATATGAATAAATTATTTTCATTAACATTAGATCAAATGTTTCCAATATTAACTTTTTATGGAATGTTTTAATTTATATAAAATAATAAAAAAAGTATTTTTTTTTAATATATATAGAAAAAATTCGTTTTCCTGATTCTAAAATAATTATTTAATGTTTTGTTTACTAAAAATACATTAATATTTTCTTAAATGAAAACCCAAATTTCCCTTTTTAAGGTATTTTGGTATTAAAAAAGTGTTCTTAAGAAGAAGATTCATATTTATATCTGAAATGTTTTTCACATGATTTTAATAGTGTTTTTCATTGGTTTTAGTTATTATATGGTCATTAGAACTTATTTAAAAATGTTGAGTCCCCATTATAACTCATGGGTGATAACACTATAACATATGAGATTGGTGATCACAAATAACACTCCAATGATTTGGTTTCTCAAAAGGTGGATGTTGACTGTGAGGTTATTCCATTTTTAAGAGTGATTATAAATGTGATATATCAATGATGTACCAATGGATATACCTGAATTTTAAATTACTATTAATGATGATACATGAAAAACATTTTTTTTTAAATATGATTCCCTTTATGGTAATAGAGGCATGTTTTAAGAACATAATTTACATGACTTCATGAATTTCACAAGACTATGAAATTATTACTTTTTCTATATCTTTTATTGAGCTTTTGTGCTCATCCAAAATTTTAAAAAAATTTCACATTGTTTAAGGATCGACAATGGTAATGAAGAACTCAATTTGAAAATTGTAAATATTTTTCAGGATAAGAAATCATGTCTTATTTTAATGGTTCCATATAAAGGTAAAAAGAATACAAAGTAGAAGTGACCACATTATAATTTATTGTAAATTTTTATAAGATTTATGAACTAATTCTATAAAACTATAATCCTAAAATATTAATTAGATAAGATATTTATTTAATGTTTACAATCTCAAAAATATGCATTGTTTAATATCATGTAATTACATTTTGTTTTAGAGAAGGTTTTAGATTAATTCTAAGATTATGATATTTTCATGTGATGATGTATTATGATTTTTTGATACAATAATGTGTTTCAATGTTTAATCTTGATATTAATTTTAATGTCTTGGAAACAAATTCTAATGTTCTAGGTGATGGATTTGAGAAAATTGATGATATTCCTAGATATTGAATTAAAAATATTATTCATCTTATATATAATGTATTTTAATGTTAAATTATATCTTAGTTTTCAATGATAATTTCGTTAATAGTACCATGTTCATTTTAACAGGAAATAACTCATTTCATGTTTTAATGAGGTTATTTTATGATGATTAAATATCGCAAATCATGATTATTGTGAATAGATAACACATAACCTATTTATCCCTAACAAGTAGTTTAATTAATATCATCTTGGAATGAATTTATTAAAATGAATTTGAATTCCTTTTGAACATCAAAATCACTAGTAAGAAATCATTTAATCTATCCCACACCTTTTCATTTCTCCAATATTTCAATGGATAATTCTGCCTCATTTTTTGCATATCTAAACCTCAATTTATACAACTCATGATACTAGGGAGACACCACTAAGGACTTGAAAACTTGTTTTCTAGAGATATGGACTTTATATTGGAAGATAAATGGGATATTAACAACATAATGAAGACAATGAAATATTTATTTTAGGCATGAATTACATTATTACCATCTATTTAAGAACATCAATAAATTGATATTGAATAAATCATAATAATATATTTAGTATATTATAATTTTTGGAATATTATATTAAGGAATAATACAAAAAATCATTGTTAAAGGTTTGAGAAGGATGTTGTGTAAAGGATTGTATGATCACTGATATTGTCTAATATTTTATATTTCATCAAAATCATGAAATTCTAATGTAATATTATAATGGATGTTTCATTTTCAATTCTTTGAAATATATTTCATATCTAATAGATTACTTAAAAAAGTTCTGTAGTGAAGATGCGCTAATTTTAAGGTGTTGTTTATTGTGTTTTGATAATTGTTTGATATATATTTAACAATTATATTTAATATGTGAAAAATGATATTTGAGATAGAATTCTGTTGAATTTAGTTTACAAACTTTTAATGGTAACTATAGCCTTTTATGATTATAATATTTTCTATTTTGCAGTAATTATTTGTTATAACATTTTTGGGGATGAAAATTAAAGGTTTGAGATAACAATTATGGTTATAAAATTTTGGATTTATTCATATGTTAAGGATATTTTAATGTTTTATATAAAATTTATTGGACTGTTATAATAATTATATATTTTTGGAAAATAAAAAATCCATAGGCTGGGATATAAACCATCACATATAGAAATGTCACCAGGATTGAACCCACAAACGACGGGTGAGAAGGATGAATTGCCTACCACTGACCTACATGATGTCCTAATTAATATGAAATTATTTTACATTATTTAATATTTATAATAGGTAAGGTTTATGTTGATTTATGGAACATAGTTTTATCAAATAAATAACCAAGAAACTATAAGTTATTTCATGATTAAGTAAATGATGTTATTTCAGCTGTTGTTCACTATTTTGGGAAGATTAATTGATTAGGGTAGATATAATATTATGAGATAAACATGAGGAATAAATTATGAATTATCTTTTAGAAATGATATTTTATTTTAATATTCATTTATTATGATTTAGGTTATTTATGTATATGAATATGTTATCTTGTATAATTCATTGTTCAGGAATACACATTTCGGTTATGAGACTTTAAGAAGGAATGGTTCTATTTAGAGATAAATATTTAAATTATTTAGTTTAATATGTTATCAAACAATAGAAATACTTATGTAATTATTTTTTAGAATATTATTTAGTCATTTTAAGTCTACATATTTATAAATATATCTATGATTAATTTTGGGTATTACTATTAAATTTTGTAGATTAAATCAGTTTTTATCATATATATGATTATTCTTTTGGTGAACATTGTTACCTTGTTCAAACCATTTTTGTTATGGTTAATTATAAAAAATATGTGGAATATATTTTTATCATTTTTTGTATTTTTATACATATATGTTGATAAAACTACTTAAATAATAAAAAACACATTTTTAAATACTAAACAGTTAGAGTAAAATGATTAGTTTATTGTGAAAATTAATTAAAGGATGAAAATATATTTCTTATAAAAGTGTACTTTATTATGTTGTTGGGATGATAGTAAACTAATTCATTAAAATTTGGAAATTGATTTTAAAAACCAAAATTTTATCTAACTACTTTTATATCTATAAATTAATGGCATTTTAACTCCTCATATATTTACTATTTTTTATGGTTAAATTTCTCCAGACCAAGTTATCTTTGAATTTATTTATTCTATTTAGAGTTAGGTATTTATTCCATATCCTTATTTTTACATCAAACCACTATATTAATACATGGATATATAGTTATGTTTAATTATAGAATACATTCATAATTCATTTTTTGGTCTATTTCAAGTGGATGTTTTATAATCCCTATTTTTTATGTGGGATTTTAAAAAATGAGTTAAAAAAAGACCCATGATTTGAAATCACAACTGATAATTGTGAGGAAAAAATTTATTAATATTGTGTGGGGGTGATTTCATATTTTTAGATTAAAAAAATAAATATGTTGTTCAATAGCATATTAGAAACACAACATCGATCTTAAAAGAACAATGATATATTATTACATAAATCTAACCAATATAAAATTACCATTAAATTTATAGGTATGAGTTGGAATAATCCTTTATTAAATAAATATAAATAAATTATTTAATATCAACCCATTGATAAATTAATATAAAAAATATGTTATTTTTTAGTAAATTTACTTTATTCTTCATAAATTCATTTTCTTCAAAAATGGGTTTTCATTATTTTTTTGAGTGAATATTATAATTTATTTCTTGATGTTTTGAAAAATATATTTGTAAAATTGAATTTATATTTTTATTCAATCATGTTAAAATTTTCTTTATCATATATAACTGTGTGATGTTTTTTTTGAAAATATTGATGAATAATAAATATATGTATTTTTATTGAAATTATATTTTAATTATGATGTAAAAAAATTCAGGATTTTTTTAAAATGTTACTAGTTATTTTTTTATCATAAAAAATCATTTATTTTTTTGAAATGATTATTAAAATTTAACCAAGTGTAATAAAATTATATATTTAAAAATGACATTTTCCTGAAAAATATGTTTTCTATCTTGTTTTGTGGGTTTATTTTTTAATTAAATTCATCCACTTTTAAGATATAAATATTTCAAAATTAATTCAAAAATTTAAGCTAGTGAATATAATTTTTTTATATATACCCTTTTTAGTCTGGTTCAAAATGTATAATAAACCTAGTAATTTTAATTAACATTGTAAAGTGTATATCATGTAATTTTTGTTCATAATAAAAATATAAAGACTATATTATGGCCATCAAAAACCACTTAATTTTACTATATGGGTTAATTTAATATATAATAATCCATTATTCAGTTATAAGGAATTTTTTTTCAATTTTAAAATATTATCACTCTTATAATATTTTATTTAAAGAGAAGTAAAAATGTCACAATCTTTTTTATGAACTATAATATTTTAAAACAAATATTTGTAAAGTACATGTTTGGTTAGAAATATTATTTTGAAATATAATATATTTTTATTCATTAAGAAAATATATTTTTACTTGTTATGGATGTAATAATTATATTATAAATTTACAAAAAACTAATTCAGTAATTATTCAATTAATTGAAAAATCAAATAAATGATATTAGAAATTTTTAAAATTATATAATTTGAGAAAATTATTGTGATACAATAATTTTTTAGATTAAAATTAAACTTTATCCGTATAATAAACTACTTGCATTTAACATTACATTTTTTGTCAATGTTCTAAAAATTAATGTAATGAAACTTTTTCAAAAGTGATATTATTGATATATTAGACTAAATAATATTTTATTAAATGATATAAATTCGTAAAAATTTAAAATTTATTTATATTGTTTGGAAATTGTTTATAATATCCAGAACTGTTATTTTATGTGCCTTTTCTTATTTTTAATATCTACATTGTCCCTCAAAATACTAAAATCCTTGATGTCATGGTATGATCAAAAATAGTTAATATGGTGTTAAAACCAAATGATATTGGTAAATATGTGACCTAAACTCTTCTAAAAATTATTTTACAAGATTATTTCAACCCATAATCATACTCTAATAAAAATAAATAATAATGAATTAATTTTTAATTAAAAAATAATTTCTATTAATTTATTAGCTTGAGAAATTCCAAGAGTTCTCTTCCTCTAACTTATAAAAGGGAAGGATTTATTCTAATTTATTCACATATAAAAAATCAATTTTTTCAACAAAAACCTTATAAAATAACTTCAAATAATCCATCAAATCCTTATTGAGACTGTTTTACCTGAAAAACACTACATTTTCCCTCTTAAGGTGGTATGCAAATGAAGTTGTTCAAAGAATATGTATCATTTTTAATCAACTGTTTTTGTTTAATTTTTTATTAACCCACCTAAATGTATTCATAAACCAAGATAAAATAAGAAAATCTGAATAAAACACATAATTGTATATTATTATTTTAATATCGTAACATATATCGATCTACCCTTTCATCAAATCGAAAAAGAAATCATTTTTCATGTGTTTGGAGGAATACCACCTCACAAATAGAAGAAATTTATTTCTGATCACTCTCTATAAGGACCAAGCCTTAAACCTTACTTAATTTTGAGTTATTAAAAGATTACACATTGAGGATCTTTTTAGGTTTAGAGTTTTAGAGAATTAGATCATAAAACTTGCATTACATTCCACATTTAAACAAAGTGGTTACATAAAAGATAGTATTAATTTTTCCCATCAACGAAAACATATTTAAAATTAAACATGGATTCTTTCTTGACACTTCCTTGACACTATCATCATATCATGTACCATTCCCTTAACCTGTGAAAAACATTTCAAAAACATGGGGTGAGCATAAAATGCTCGGTAAGGGTTATAAAAAGTATGGAAAGGAAACATGAGTACACATATACATAAGAATGAAATCATACATTACCTATAAAACATAAAAACATTAACATACTCATAAAATCATGAATAAATAATAGAAACCATAAAACATAATGTTAACATGAGGCATTCATAACATTCTTACGTAGGGAGTAACCATCTTGGTTACGTTTGGAATACCCATCAAAGTATATTCCCTAAATCTATTCAGGGAAACCTTAATGTTTAACTCCTTCGTGTTACCCAATGCATTGGAGAGCTATATCAGGCTCACCTGCCCTTAGTTTATCACGGAACCACCTGTCTTCATAACAATGCCCAAGAACCATAACATAATCCTAGCACAAAACTTAAGCATAAAGGAAATATAACATTTCCACATTGTAATAATGATATAAAATTTTAAGATATTGAAATAATGAATCCATTCTAAAAACAATTTTCAAAACCATTAAAAACATTTAATAAAGAGATTTTTAAATCAATGTTCCCCATATCACATTGAAGATTTTAACATTTTAAACCATTAATATCAATATAAATAAATCCTTAAAACCATTTTGAAAACATGGATATTAATGAGAAATATTTATAAGATTAAATAATTAAAACATTTAAAATGATATTTTTGTTAAAGGGTTTTTAACAAAATGGGAGAAACATGAATACAATACTTGAGGAAAAACATTTAATCAAAATATTATAATATCATGAGAATAAAGGGATTCATGATATAATATTCCAAATTAATGTATATATACCATATAAGTTTTAATTGGTGCATAAGAACAACGAAGTCTCAATGTAAATGTAAATTGAGATGAAATCCATTATAAAGATGGTATCCTTAAATTAAGAATAAATCAATATCATAATTATGTGCGAAAAATATAAATAAACCAAATATAACTGGATATTTAGTGTAAAATAATGAATAGTCATTCACACATATTCAAAGGATGACATATTCAATAACTACATGTTGAACCCAAAGAAATCGAAATTGGGTTAAGAAGTTCCCTTGACATCCTAACGGTGTCACATCAAATTTTAGAAAAAGGGTTGATAAGAGAGATAAAGGGTATCTCATCACATGGACATAAATTTTACGGCAATAAGGATATATAAGAACATATACCCACATAATAAGATGAAAATTAAAAGACATAACAAAAGAAGTCTTTTAAAAAGAAGAGGGTGAATGGTTCCCTTACCGATTTGGGTACCATTCGAAACGTACTCCCCAAGAAAGAAGGACTATAAAAAATTGATGTAAATACACATAAAATATAGTATTTTATACAATGATTAGAATAATGGATAGTTAATACACCACTCAAAATGAAAATATTGGCAAATGTAGCTGGAATCTCACGAAAATACAAAGTGAGATAAAAATCCCCTTACGAAATTCCGGCAGCCTAACGGTGCCAATTAACACTTCCAAAATGGATTGATGAGAGAAAATAGGGTCTCTCATCTTATTAACATAAAATGTACAGTAATAGTAATATAAAATAACATCCCAATCATTAGAAAGATGAGCTTAAAAGGAATGACATAAAAGAGTGTACTTAAAAAGAAAGAGAGGGGTAGGATCCCTTACCTTGGGTCCGACTTGACTCGATCGTTCTTTATACTCCTAAATAATAAACATGGGTTAATGTATACTTTCTTAAGAACCTTTTTCAACTTCATTATTCCTTTTATATCACTTACTACCATTCTATAAACACTATTTAATTATTTAAGTTAATAATGGTCATTTTGTAGATCATTGCTACTTCAGTCAAAAATAAAATCTTTATAATTACAAGTTGTTCATGTGGTAAAATATATATTATATCCAGAATTATATTAATTATTTAGATATCATATATATCATATATATCCATTATATAAATGAATTTATAATATTACATAACATTTAGATATAAGAAATGAAATGCACCGTTCATGGAGACGGTAAGCCGTATGTACGCATGAATGCTACTTCCATTTCTAGTTATTATTTAATTGAATTAAAACATAATTATACATAATATTATTATAATTCCAGTATGGTATCATATATAATATCATTAAATATATCCTTTATACGTACCACATATTGTATTAACAAATCAAATCACTTTGTGGGGGCGGTAGTCCGCACTTCCTAAAATGAAGATATCGCGTTTAACCATAATGGAAATATGCCATAAATGAAAAATAAAGAATCTTAAGTAATAATAAACATATTATATTTCATATATAAATATAGTGACATATTAATGGCTACCTTTGAGGGTGTTAAAATAATATTGAACAATCATCGTTTCGTGAGGCAGAAATTCACCATCCATAGAAACAGTATGTTCTTTAACCATTAGATTTAGGTGTGTGTAAGTGTAGGTCGAATCCTTCATATAATAACATCCTAGTATATTTAAGATACTGGATTTGTTAAAAATTAAATGAATAAAATTATTTTAGGGGGTTGTAGAAGCAAAATAATACAAAAGAACACAAGTGAAGACATTACCTTAAAATCGGGTATCTCTCTTTGATTTGAGCTCAAAGGCTTCCTTGGGAAGACTTCTGCCAGAAGTGAGGCTTCTAGGAGTAAGAGAGGGATATGTAGAGACAAAATGGGCAGGGTTTGTCCGATCCAAATTCTTGAGATGTGTGGGTAAGGTGGTATAGGTGGGGGCCTTTTATAAGAGGAGAGGAGGGACACTCTTGGAAAGTAACAAAATGTTACTTTATTTTCAAATGAGTTTTGGATTTTAAAAGAACCACATTGATTTATGTCGAGGATAAGGAGGTAAGGGTTCGAAATATACTCATCAAATAAGTCTATGACACGTTTATGTTACAGTTTTAACATTATCTTTTCATTTTATTTAAATCATTTATTAATGAGGTAATCGCTGCATCATCATTATGTCATTAATAATTTAATATATATAATGGCTAAAAATTATTAAAAAAATATCATGATGTAGGAAATATTTTTATCTTTCTAATTAATATTTATCATAAAAAATATGACTTGTATAACCCCATTTAAAAATTGCTTTAGTAAAACAACTCATGCTTGTGACATTTTTATTTTAACTTTAAATAAAAAGTTATTTATGTCATTTTCCAACCAAAGTTTCTCCATGGGGTCCCTAAGTTGACACATGGATTGGCTTGGTCGGAAATGACACATCCAATGAGGTTAGGACATGTTTCTAGGTCATTTCATATTATTAAAACATTATTTTTACCTTAAATTACACTAATTACCTCTAATCGCGATTAAAAACATAAAAGTTACTATTCACCAAAAAATTATTTTAATCCCATTGAACCAAATTTTACATATTAATGAAAACCATGTATGTCGGATTTTTGAAATTAAAAACACAGATGTGGTAGTGTTTCATTTAAACAAAAAATCAATTTTTTAAGTACCATTTAGTGGTTTCACTATTCATCAAAAATTGAAGTTTTTCAGAAAAATACCAAAACATCACCCAAAGCTATATTTAATATTCCGAATTCAAAAATGATTTCTATTTTAAAAAATTAAAATCATATAAGTTCATTAAATAATTTAATAAATAATTCTCTATGTCATGACAAATAGCGTGTTTTTTATGAAACAATATCTATTAAAAGATTTACAGTAGTTTAAGTCCAATTTCAATGAGAAATTAATTTCAATGACCACCATTATATTAAATGGTAAAAATATATTCTAAATAAACTTTAATATAAATTAAAAATATAATCTATCCATATAAATAATTCAGATTAAAAAGAGGTTTTTAGTTAAAATGTAACATTTTCAATAAAAATGATCTTTATCGAAAAAATAACAAATTTTTACACAAAGTAAATTTTGATGTTTAGATTCTAAAGAATGATTTTATTTTGTCAAATAAAACATATAAAATTTTCAAAAGTATATTTTAAAAGGGTTCTCCATCAAATGGTGGTTAATCGACATTTTAAATAATATTAGAATATTTATGCTTAAAATTAGATTCACTAGGATTTTAAGCCTCCAACATTTATTGGATAAAAGTCAAAATATTAGACAAACATATATAATCATTTTGTTGTTAGTTCTGTTCATTCCCACCATTACAACAGCTAGGCATTAACTACCTTTTAATATAATATTATTTTATTATTAGAGTGCAACGTAAGATTTCAAAGAAAGTCGTTGTTGCGTATTGGGTACGCCCTAGAGCATAGCATTCCATTTAAAGTAATATTAATATTTTATTCAAAAATATAGATAAAAATGAAAATTTCATATTCTTTATTTACCTGGGGTGTTACATCCTTCCCCCCTTTTGGGAATTGCATCCTCGTAATTTTAAAATTGGGATTGGAAGTTTCATTGAAAATCCCACATCGGAACAAGAGTCAGTAAAACAATCACATTAAAAGAATGGGGGAGAAGTACAAATTTCACCCGAGTTAACCCATACTAGGATTCCAAGTATGAAAATATGGATATGGAGGAAAAAAGGGTCATGTTTTAATGGAGAGTGATAGTAAACATGTCTAGGAGAAAGTTAACAATAAGAAAATCACAAACTTGTGATGGGTTAAACAGTATTTGATTCCCCAATAGGAAATATTCACAGTCAACATTTTTGTTTTAAGTTACTTTTCATTGAGGAATTTATTTATGATCTTAACTAAAACATAAGGAATCATACTTAATTGTAATTTTGACTTTCAACTATTACTATATTTCTTACACGAACTCATATTTTCTCCAAAAGACGAGTATTTAGGATGACTTGTTCACATTAAGAGAGCTATAATCAACTTCTAGAGAATCACCTAATCCACAAAAGAGAACTATATACTTTCCAAGTCTTTAGACCTAAAACAAAACTAAATCCCAACGTTCAACAAAGACCATTCCATAAACAACTATCCATAAAATTCTACAAATTAAACCAAACTAATATTAAAACCCAATTCTATGAATGATTTAATCACATAGTCTCCTAAGATAAATTTTAACATTTTTCTCCAAAATAACATCAGTTACTCTTACAGTCTCATACTGAAAATTAATTAACCTAATCACATATCCACCATGATAGGATAATCATTTCCATTGATAACAAAAAAAAATCAACTTACTATTAATTCATAAAATCATCTAACTAAAAAGATTCATTCAAATTAACCAGGGACTTCACGTAGTCCAGTGGTAGGCGATAAATACCACTTGAGCTTTGGTTGTGGGTTCGATTCCCGCATCTTCGTCCGACGCGACGGGTTGTCACACGGTCTGCGTGTTTTCCCTTTTCAAATAGTATATAATTTTATAACATTCCTCAAAAAGAGATAAATTCATCAAAAATAACCATAAGATATTTTAACCACAAAGGTTATCTGATAACTTCCATTTTGAAACCCAAAAAGTATTAACCAGTAATTGACTCAAATTCAAAGATCATATAAACCCAAATGGTTCTTTATAACTATATCACCAAAAGAAATGATAATTATTCCATGAATAAAATTTTCATATATCAAACATCTGGGTTACTATAAAAAGTCTTCTAATGTAACCCCATCATCAAAAGAGACTTAATACATCTAAGAATTTCACCATCCTTAAATCTACCATAACCCTTGAATCCCTTATATGATGACTTCTTACTCATTCAACATTCTTCATGATCAATTAGCCATTCCATTTCAACTTATTCTGAAATACTTATTTCTTACAAACAAAATCATGAATCATATCCTAAGATTCCAATAATAGGAAAACATATGTCAAGAATTTATCCATACCTTTTATTCTTCATTATCAGTTTCTTCATCCTCAATCGAAATTGCATTAGGTATTGGTAAATGAATATTTGTACGATCTTGGTGACCCCATTCTCAAAACATCTTCGTAGGACATGTGTTTCCACAATGACCATGCACACCACATTTAAAACATTCAATTGATCCTTCTGAAATATCTTCTTTCCCTTTCCTAGACTCAACTAGATGCTTCATTTTTCCATGGCAGGTTCTTGCTTTATGACCTTCATTTCCACATCTATAGCATATTTCTGTCCCTTTGAAACATTTTCCTATGTGTTCCTTTACACATATTTGACACATAGGTTTTTGAACATACTTACCTTTATGATTATTACCTGAACATCTGTAGGAATTTGTTTCTCGCATACACGATGCCTTATAAAAATCACTAAGGTTCAGGAGGTCAATCGTGACTCCAGAAAGTTGGTTGAGGATAACCACAAGAGTTCTCATTGCAGCTCCCATATCATTCAGTTGTTCTTTCATAAAACTGTCACAATTTTCTTCAAATACACTGTTACTTTGGTGCCTGCTAGATCTAGCCGTTTACTAAAACCAAAGACATCAGTGTGAGTATATCATTAAAATCATCAAATAAAAAAGAGGAAGATAAACACCAAGATATACTTATCCAAGTTATCTCAAACTCATTCCAACTTTTAAAAAAAATGATGACTCAATCTAATATACTGAACATTTTGGTTATACACAACTTGTCACTTTATCATAAACAACACTCTTACCTCTAAAGTTATCTAAATCGACCTCTGATACCAACTATAAGGCCCCAACCTTAAACCTTACTTAATCTTGAGTTATTACAAGATTATACATTGAGGATATATTCAGGTTTTGAGTTTTAGAGAATTATATCATAAAACTTTCATTACATTCCACATTTAAAAAAATTGGTTACATAAAAGATATTGTTCATTTTTCCCATCAATGGAAACATATTTAAACTAAAACATGGATTCTTTCTTGACACATCCTTGACACAATCATCATATCATGTACCATTCCCTTGACCTGTGATAAAAATTTCAAAAACATGGGATGAACATAAAAAGCTCAGTAAGGGTTATAAAATGTATGGAAAGGAAACATGAGTACATATATACATAATAATGAAATCATACTTTACCCATAAAACATAATCACATTAACATACCACATAAAATCATGAATATATCATAGAAATCATAATACATTAATGTAAATTGAGGAATTCATAACATTCTTACATAGGGAGTAACCCTATTGGTTACGTTTGGAATACCCATCATCGTATATTCCCTAAATCTCTTCAGAGAAACCTTAACTTTTAACTCCTTTGCATTACCCAATGCATTGGAGAGCTATATCGGGATCACCTGCCCTTAGTTTATCACGGAACCACCCGTCTTCATAATAATTCCCAATAACCATAACATAATCATAGCGGACAACTTAAGCATAAAGGAAAGATAACATTCCCACATTGCAATAACAATATGAAATTTTAAGATCTTGAAATAATGAATCCATTCTAAAAACCATTTTCAAAACCATTTAAAACATTTAAGAAAGAGATTTTTAAATAAAAGTGTCTTATACCACATTGATGCTTTTAACATTTTAAATCATTAATATACATATAAATAAATCATTAAAACCATTTTTAAAACATGGATATTAATAAGAAATATTCATAAGATTAAATCATTAAAACATTTAAAATGATATTTTAGTTAAAGGGTTTTTAACGAAATGAGAGACACTTGAATAAAATAATTGAGGAATAACATTTAATCAAAACTTTATAATATCATGAGAATAAAGGGATTCATGATATAATATTCCAAATGATAGTATATAAACCATATAAGGGTGAATTGGTGCACAAAAACAATGAAGTCTCAATGGAAATGTAAATTGAGATTAAATCCATTATAAAGATGGTATCCTTAAATTAGGGATAAATCAATCTCATAATTATGTGTGACAAATATAAATACACCCAATATAAGTGGATATTAAGTGTAAAATAATAAAAAGTCAATCACACATATTCAATGGATGACATATTCAATAACTACATGTTGAACCCAAAGAAATCGAAATTGGGTTAAGAAGTTGCCTTGACATCCAAACGACGTCACATCAAATTTTAGAAAAAGGGTTGATGAGAGAGATAAAGGGTATCTCATCACTTGGACATAAAATTTACAGAAATAAAGATATATAAGAACATATACCCACATAATAAGATGAAAATTAAAAGACATAACAAAATAAGTCTTTTAAAAAGAGGAGGGTGAAAGGTTCCCTTACCGATTTGGGTAACTTTTGAAACGTACTCCCCATGAAAGAAGGACTATACAAAATTGATGAAAATACTCATAAACGAAATTATGTTACACAAAAAGTAGAATAATGGAAAGTACATACACCACTAAAAAAGAAATACTGGCAAATGTAGCATGAATCTCATGAAAACACAAAGTGAGATAAAAAGCCCCTTACGAAATTTTGGCAGCCTAACGGCGCCAATTAAAACTTCCAAAATGGATTGATGAGAGAAAATAGGGTCTCTCATCATATGAACATAAAAATTAAAGTATAATTAATATAAAAGAACATCCCAATCATAAGAAAGATGAGTATAAAAGTAATAACATAAAAGAGTGTACTTAAAAAGAAAGAGAGGGGTAGGATCCCTTACCTCGGGTCCGACTTGACTCGATCATTCTTTAACCTCATGAATAATAAACTTGCGTTAATTTCTACTTGCTTAAGAACCTTTTTCGAGTTCATTATTCCATTTATATCACTTAATACCATGCTATGAACACTATGAAATTATTTATGTTAATAATGGTCGTTTTGTAGATCATTGCTACTTGAGTAAAAAATATACTCTTATTAATTACAAGTTGTTCATGTGGTAAAATATATATTATATCCAGAATTATATTCATTATTTATATATAATATATATCATATATATCCATTATATACATTCATTTATAATATTACATAACATTTAGAGGTATGAAATGAAATGCACTGTTCATGGAGACGGTAATCCGTACGTACGCATGAACGCTAGTTCCTTTTCAATTTCATGTTTAATGGAATTAATACATAATGATACATGATAGTATTATCATTAAATTATAGAATCATATATAATATCATTAAATATATCCTTTATATGAACCACATAGGGTATTAACGAATCAAATCACATTGAGGGGGCGGTAGTCCACACTTCCTAAAATGAAGATATCACGTTTAACCATAATGGAAACCATAAAGGTAAGCCATAAATTAAAAATACAGAAGATTAAGTAAAAAAATAAACATATTATATATCATATATAAATACGGTGACATCATAATGGCCACCTTTGAGGGTGTTAAATGAATATTGAACAATCATCGTTTCGTGAGGTAGAAATTCACCATCCACAGAAATAGAATATTCTTTAACCATTAGATGTAGGTGTGTGTATGTGTAGCTCGAATCCTTATTATAATAACATACAATTATATTGAAGATATTGGATTTGTTACAAAAGAAATGAATAAAATGATTTTAGGGGTTTGGAGAAGAAAAATAAAACAAAAGAACAAAATTGAAGACATTACCTTAAAATCAGGTATCTCTCTTTGACTTGAGCTAAAAGGCTTCCTTGGGAAGACTTATTCCCAAAGTAAGGCTTATAGGAGTAAGAGAGGGATGTTTAGAGACAAAACTAGCAGGGGTTTTCTGAGCCAAAGTCATGAGAGGTGTGGGTAAGGTGGTGGAGGTGGGGGCCTTTTATAAGAGGAGAGGAGGGGCACTCTTAGAAAGTTACAAAATGATACTTTATTTTCAAATGATTTTCGAATTTTAATGGTCCCAAATTGATTTATTTCAAGGATAAGGTGGTAAGGGTTCGAAATATACTCATCCAATAGGTCTTTGACAAGTTTATGTTATTGGTTTAACATTATCATTATATTTTATTTAAATCCTTTATTAATGAGGCAATCACTCCATCATCATGATGTCATAAAAAATTTAATTTATTTAATGTCAAAAAATTATAAAAAAAATATCATGATGTTGGAAATATTTTTATATTTCTAATGAATATTTATAGTAAAAAATATGACTTGTATAGCCCCATTTAAAAATTGTTTTAGGAAAACAACTCATGCTTGTGGCATTTTTATTTTAACTTTAAATAAAAAGTTATTTATGTCATTTTCCATCCAAGGTGGATCAATGGGGTCCCCAAGTTGACCCATGGATTTTCTTGGTCGGCCATGACACATCCAATGAGGGTAGGACATGTGTCTAGGTTATCGCATATTATTAAAACTTTATTTTTACCTTAAATTACACTAATTATCTCTAATCGCGATTAAAAACTTAAAAGTTACTATTCACTAAAAAATTATTTTAATCCCATTAAACCAAATTTTAAATCCTAATGAAAACCATTTTTGTTGGATTTTTGAAATTCAAAACACAGAACTGGTAATGTTTCATTTAAATGAAAATTTAGTTTTTTAAGTACCACTTAGTGGTTTCACTATTCATCAAAAATTGATGTTTTTCAGAAAAATACTAAAACATCACCCTAAGATATATTTGATGTTCCAAATTCAAAAATAATTTCTATTTTACAAAATTAAAATCATATAAGTTACATTAATTAATTTAATAATTATTTCCCATTGTCATGACAAATAGCGTGTTTTTATGAAACAATATATATTAAAAGATTGACACTAGTTTAAGTCCAATTTCAAAGTGAAATTAATTCCAATGACCACCATTAGATTAAATGGTAAAAATATATTCTAAATACACTCTAATATAAATTAAAAATATAATCTATCCATATAAATAAACCAGATTAAAAGGAGGTTTTGAATTAAAATGCAATATTTTCAATAAAAATGATCTTTATCGGAAAAATAATAAAATTTTACACCAAGTAAATTTTGATGTCCAGATTCTAAAGAAGGATTTTATTTTGTCAAATAAAACATATAAAATTGTCAAAAGTATATTTTATAAGGGATCTCCATCAAAAGGTGGTTAATCGGCCTTTTAAAGAATATTAGAAGATTTATGCTTAAAATTGGATTCATTTGCATTTTAAGCCACCAACATTTATTGGATAAAAGTAAAAATATTTGAAAAACATATATAATAATTTTCTAGTTAGTTCTGTTCATTCCCGCCATTACAAAGGCTAGGCATTAACTACCTTTTAAAATAATATTATTTTATTATTAGAGTACAACGTAAGATTTTAAAGAAACTCGTTGTTGCGTATTGGGTACGCCCTCGAGCATAGAATTCCCTTTAATGTTGTCACGACCCCACCCAACGAGGCTCGAGCCGCGATACCCCAAGCCCACCTCCAATAGGCCAGGGGCTGGCGACTAGCGTCGAGTAGGCTATCACACACATGGGAGGCATTAGCCTAAGGTACCTTTACACACGCACCCTTAAACACCTCCATGAAACAGTGCAGAGATATAGAAACTGGAAAGTAAATGCATGCATACACTATCCCACAACCAGAGAGAAATAGTAAAAGTACAAAGGGGAAAACAGGGCCCACCAATAAGAAACTACAAAGCGCGTCCAACCTGCTCTGAAGAAGGGGAACGCTGCCACAAACACCCGCCGGAAAGCTCCCTCGGCCCAGCTCTGGTAAACACCCCGGTCAACTCGCTCACTAAGATGCGCCTTCTCCGGGTCCTCCTGGGACTCCGTCAAAAGGCTTGTGGTCTGCATAAGACACAAACATGTACGGGAAAAGCCTGTGCATGGGTGAGTATAAACATACTCAGTAGGCCCCCCAAAAACCCAAAACCCAAGGGAGCAAATGAAAGGCAACAGTCCGGTCAACCTAGCCAGAGGGAACCCAGATGAGAGAAAAACTCCATCTCGTGACCATCCTCAGCTAAACACAACAAGTCAGCTCATCTCAGCTCAGGTGTATGCCCATACATACATCTTGAACAATCCAGATATACTCAGCTCACGCCACAAAGCCACAAGAGGTACCGACCTCATCACCAGCAACTGTCCACAAGAAGGAGAGTACACCACGAACACTGTCATACCAGATGACACTCATCCGAGAGATACACTCCATCGGGTCCTAAACAAACATCTCAGACGCTCACTCGAGAGACCACGCTCGTCGGATAACATCACTGAGGAAACATCGTTGAAAGAACAAAACCACCAAACTCCTCGGATAGGGGATCGCCGCTAGGGTCTGCTAGGGGATACCGAGACCCACTCTGGTATACGTAGCTCACAGATAGGGGATCACTCCCAGGGTCCGCAGGGGGATACCACGACCCGATCTGGCATACGTAGTTCTCACAGATAGGGGATCACACCCAGGATCCGCTGGGGGATACCACAACCCGATCTGGCGCTCGACAAAAGCTCCACACTCAGATAGAGTATCATCGTCCATATAAAGATGGTCACGACGATACCGGAACCCTATCTGGTATAACTCGCTATGTAGGGGATCGAACCGACGATGCCGCAACCCTACCGAAACCACGTGCTGAGTAGGGGATCACATAACCAACGATACCGTAACCCTACTATAAACCACATGTTGAGTAGGGGATCGTATACCCGACGATGCCACAACCCTACTGAGAATGGCCCACCACGTAGGGAATCATATTTTCGATGAATCCAAAAACCCTACGGGGTTAACCTGCTAGATAGGGGATCGCCGCCCGTAAATAAGCGGTCACAACGATACCAAGAACCCGATCTAGGGTAAAGATGCTAGAGGATCCACTCCGGGCCCACCGGACGGATACCACAACTCTAACAGTTTAAACATCCCATCGAGAGGATCACAAACCCATAAGAAGGTTGTGATGCCACACGAACCCTCGTAGGAACGAACCAAGGGAGAACCCTCAACCACTACGGGTCCAAACGTCGCTAACCCGAGCGACCCACCACAACGCCACACTGTTCACCTCCTAGGCCAAAACCGAGGCCACCATCGCGTTCCACGCAGAAAAACACGCAGGATAGGCTGTTTACTCGCCCGAAACGGAGCACCGATGAAAAAGAAACTATTCACCGTAGCTAGCTCGTGCGGGGCCCACACAACAATTCCGAAACCCATCGAGCGGATCACACCACGACGATCCCCTCGGAAAAACAAGCGGAATCGACTACTCGCACGTCCAAAACGGAAACCCGGTGAAAAGGGCACTATTCACCGAAGTCCAGCTCGGGTGGGGCCCACGCCTGGATTCCGAAACTCATCGAACGGAACGCACCATTGCGTTCCTCTCGGAAAAACACACAAGATCGACTATTCATCCGCCAAAATCGGACTCCTGATGCAAAAGCTGCGTTTCTCCGCAAACGCCAAAACCCGGCCTCGTGGGGCCCGCACCCCGTTCTCAGTCCCAACACCCGGAAACCATCTCAAAAAGTCCTTTGTACCATCAGGGTCTCAACACCACTGACGGCACGTCAATTAGACGTTCCGGGTAGAAGTTACAACGGCCCGAAGTCGTAAAATAATAAAATAATATTATTTTATACGACGTTTCTAACTCCCGGGCCATTATCCGGAAGCCGTAAACCCTCAAAGTGAGTTCAAAAGGTCCATCTCGATGCAAGAAGCGTGTCTCCACAAACGGCTTGCAAATCAGAGTTACGGTTTGCGAGTTACGGGGGTTTAAAGAACCCCGGGAAAACCCTTGTCGGACCACCGCCAGCCTCGCCGGAAACCACCGCGCCGCCGCTCCGCCGCCGCCGTCGCCGGAAACCGCCACGCCGCCGCCGCGCCGCCACCCTACCTGGCCGGATTCCGCCATGTCCACCGCCGGAATCCGGGATTTCCGCCGAAAAACATCCGGGGACCCCCGGGAGCACCCCAGTGCTCCAAAAACATATCTGAAACATGTTTCGGAAACCTCGGGACCCAAACTATACAACCCTTATAACGATTTGAAGAAAAACAACAAATAAACGGGGTCCGGGATTTCAAAACTCAAACTGCCTACCTCGCGGGCGAAACGCCGACGATCCGCGCTCCAAAGCTTCCGTTGCACGATCCTGGAACGCCCGCCATCGAAATCCGAGCTCGACGACACCTTGATCGCGGGATTCGGCCGCCGATTCGCCGTCGGAAGGGGAGGAGAAGGAGGAGGAACTCCTCCTCTACGCTTCACACGTCCAACAAAGGGGGGAGATATTTGTTTCGAACAAATATCTGCTTAACTCCCCGGTCCGACACGCCCCCGACCCCGCACCAGATTCGAACCAGGATAAGGTCACCCCTAGGGTAAATGCGCCGTTCTGAACGCAACGGTGGACTCATATTTGCGATTCGAGACTCCGTTCAGGAGTTATTTGAGCCGACGCTCACCCACTAACTTCTCCACTTATTTACGAAAATTCCCCTGGGGGCGTTTCTCACCGCAGGCCCGCGCCCGCAAAGTTTACACCTCACATAGGGAAACAGCACGTTCTGGACGCAACCGTGCCCTCAGATTCCAGTTCTGAGCTACAGTTTAGGAGATATCACACCCCCGCCACGTGCATAGTATAAAAATACTTAATATTTTTATAAAATTAATTTCGGGCACACCGGGCCTCGGAATCGCACGCCGTCATCGCGCCTAGCTCTGGAATTATTCGTAGAAACATTCCAAAGTCTGACAGGGCCAAAAACCTGAGTCGCTACAAATGTAATATTAATATTTTATTCAAAAATATGGATAAATATGAAAATGTCATTTTTTTTATTTACCTAGAGTGTTACACTCTATCTCATGGTTGAATTATAATGATTCCATAAATTTTTATATATGATATTCATGAAATATGTATCATGATAATATAAAATATATCATTTACATTTATCACTTTATATTCATTGAAAAATTATAACGTCACTCATTGGTCGGTGTGGACTTTCACCTACATGATGTGATGTGATTCATTCCTCATCACCACTTCCCAAAGATTAAATATATAATTTCATTTAATACAGTAATATTATAATTATTTTATTATTACTATTTTGAAAATGTAAAATAATTCATACATTCTTTCTATAATGATCATAAAAATGGGAATTTTTCTTATTCATACGTAAAGCCTACCATCTTCATGATTATAACATAATTTATTTTTCATACCAATAATTTATTAATTTTTTCAAATATAATTGAGTTCTGAATGTTATAATTATGTTTTGAATATTATTCTAGTGTTTATTTAATAATGACATATTTGTCCACAGTCTTCATGCCAAAGTCATTTTTGACATATGACATGAATATCACCAAAACTCCTGATGTGAATTTAATTGATTTTGTAATTATATATAACATGGTATTATATGAAATAATTGAATAATGTACATTAAAAAAGTTTTAAAAAATAATAAAATTAACCTAATTTTATAATTTAGGATGATAAAGAATATTCAAGATGAGACAATATGAAGGTAAAGGACTTCATCTCAATTTACATTTACGGAGGCATAATTTTATGTTATGAATACATATTATTTTATTGATGGTATATTCATTATATTTAGAAATTTTGGTATTTAATTTATATATTCTTATTTTATAAAATCTTTATTTTTACGGATATTATATCATGGGGATTGCAATATAAATGATTCCAAAGTGGTAGGAGTCTCTTTTTTAAAAATCCTATTTTAAAGTTCTTATTTTATTTATTTTTGAAGTGGTTATATTTATATATAACTAGTATTACCAAATATATATATATTACATTATTGAACTGAATATTAATCAATTAAAAAAATTATGTGCTCAGGGAGTCTAGTAGTATAGTGTCATTGTAAACATGGAAAAAATATCTTAACTTAGTGAAAGATATTCAACGTATCCCATACAGATCAGAAAATTTAGTAATTCTACATAAAACCATTATTCACAACCATGGAAAATGGAATCTAATAATGGGTGACATAATGTTCTCAGTTCAGATAAATTAAGGTGATATATATGTATAACATGATCATAAGCGTATGAGAACATGATGATAACATTTGATGATCATTCCCAACATATCAAAGATATTATGCATGAGTTATGGAATAATGATTGACAGTTCACAAGACATGAATCATAATATAAAAAAGACCATAATTCATGAGGACATAATATAGGAGTAATACATAGAATTTGTGGTATAGAAATAAGTATAGAAAATCTTATGTCACTGATACATAGAAAGACCTTCATAACATGTTAATGTCGTGTTAATAACCATTGTAACTACTTTATGATTGGGAAAGCAACCCATGTACCCTCATATTTTTAGTACTGGGATATATCCAATGTGCCCTATTATATTTGTTCTTGTTATAAAACCATTTTACCCTTTTGTTTCCATGCATAGGACAAACCCATGTACCCTCTTTTTTTGGGATATGGATATATCACAGAACCCTCTTATTTTTGGGGCAGGGCTACATCTGGTATTCCCTATTGATTTAGATCTTGGGATAAATCCCATATACCCTATGGTTTCTGGTCTTGGGCTACAACCCATGTAACATCTTATTTTCTATCTTGGGATACAACTTGTGTACCCTTTTAGGTCATATACCACTTATTGGTAGCTAACAAATTGTTGGGATATATAGGTCTCACACTTCACATAATGAAATAAAATTTGAATGTTTCTAAAAAAAATTCATCATATAATGGCCATTAAAAAGATATGGGTTTCATAAAAATCATATCACAACACATGAAATTAATGAGGTATTATATATGTGTTAGTATATCATAACATACAGAAAAGACATAGGTTTCATAATCATTTAATCATCTTATATCTCATGAAAGGAAGTGGATTTCGAAATCATATAATACATGGAAGATAATTGAGTTTTATAAAAATCATTCTATAAAAGAATAAACCATTCATGAAATATTAATATTTTTATTATTGAAATTTTTCCCAATTTTTTTTATTTTTATTATAGTATTTCATCTTAGATTGAGATGGTCTTTTAATGATCACTTGGAGCATTTCATAAAGAAAATAAATTTTCATTGAATGAATTATTTTAAAAAATTGAACATATTCAACATAAATTTCTTTATAAAAAACATTGAAAATATATAATGTTGTATTCAAATATATTTTCAAAAATTATTTATTAAAATATCATTACTTTTAAAAAAAATTTATGAAACATAAAAAAAATTCAAAAATGATTTTATTTTAAAATAACCATGATGAAATATTGAAATCATTTTTACTCAAAAAATTGTAAATGAATAATCAAAATATATTTAAAACAATTTTCCTTAAAAAATATAATTAAATATTGAAGAAAATTAAATGTTTTTTCCTTTAAAACATATGAATTAAGCATGATTTTTTTGAAAATCATTATTCTTGAAAACATTTAACTGTAGCCTGAAAATAATTTAAAACACAATTTAAACCTATAAAATTGTTGAAAACCTTTTCCATTGAAAACTGAATTAAAATAAATTAATGTCAAAAATAAAAATGAAACACATTCTTTATAAAAAATGTATCCTTGTAATATTTCACTAGAAGATTCAATCAAATCATTTCTATTATGGGAGGTAAATCCATACATACTAATCATTCCTTTTTCATCATAAAATTATTTTAAAGGCTCCTTGATTATAAAAATTTATATTTATTTTAGAAAAAATCTTAAATAAAAAATTATAAAGATACATAAAAATTTATTTCAAAAATCAGATTAATAAATATATATTTTTAAATAGATCATGTTTTTGTAAGAACACATACTTTAAATTTAATAGAGAAATTAAATCAAATATTTCTAAAAACATTTTCACAATTATCATAAGTTCTATATATTGTTACAATGGTAAAAAAACATGATGATACCATATGGAAATAATTAATATGAAATTTTATGAGAGTTATTGATATATTGATAATATTATTTCATTAATGGAAATACAATCACAAATTATCCAGCTAAACAATGAGATTGTAGTAATAAACTCTTTCCACATTGGTAAATTTAAATCATAATACCCATGAAAAAATAAAATTTCATGTAACTTATAATATCAAGAAAATAATAATATTAATGATATAATATGTTAATTGTACATTATATACACCACATAAATGAATATAATTCAATATAAGAGCATGGGTCTTAAAGAAGGCAATTTGAGACAAAACTACGTTACTGATTTGATAACTTGTGAATCAAAACCCCCATGAATGAAAGATTATAAAATGGGTGTATAAATATGAATAAATTTAATTATATGAATAATATAATACATTCATGGGAATTATATACACCAAAAAAATAAATGTGTGGTGAATATGGAATAAGTCTTAGAGAAATGAAAGTGAGATGATAAATCTTCTTACTGTATGAGTAACTATTGATTCATGTGATTTGGAAAGGGATAAAATAAATTGAATCCTTGATTATAACTAAATAAATTAAATTCATTATATAACATTTCATAGGTCAGAAAATAAACCACGCAACATAAATAAGTGGTGAATGGAGCATATATCTCACAGAATTAAAAGTGATACGAGAAAATCCATACCTTAAGTCATGAATTTTATCATACACACTGAAACCAAATGTATAATAATTATAATAATATTATATATATAATATAGAACCAAATTATAATATATAAGACTATATATGATTTTAGTATGGCTATATACTACTCGTTTATTGACAATTTCATTTTGATGTTATGTTTCAGGTAATATCTGCTATGTTTATCATATATGTTTTGACTTGATATTCTCAATACTCATATTTAGATTATTATTTAATTATTTAAAGAATTAAAAAAATGATGTAAATATCACATATATCCAATATATAAATATTTATAATTACCAATAAAATATATAAATATAAAATGGAATATACCATTCGTAGAAACACTAGGTCGTACATATGTATGAATGATGTTTCCGTTTTATTGTTTTATTGTAATAAATAATGTCAAGGATATATATATATATATATATATATATTATAATTATGTATAATTATTATTTCATATATATCATATCATTTTACTAAAATCATCTTTAATACATATCATTTAAAGTGTGAATGAATAACATCGCTTTGAGGAGGTTGTAATACACACATTCACAAAAAAAGTTATTTTTTAAAAAAAATTATGGAATGATGGTATGTTGTTTATAATAATTTCATAATCATAAAAAATTATTCAATTTCATATTTATCATATTAAACTAGTTTTTACACACTGATTCCAAACAATGATAGGTGGTAATGGAAAAACACACGACATCGTTTCGTCTGGCTGAAGTCTTCCATACACATGAATGACATGTTTGATACCAATTTGAAAGAATCATGTGTAGGTGTAGGAATAAATAATTCAATAAAAAAATCTAATTATATTGAGGGTACTGACTATATTACATAATAATGGAATAACTATAACATAATGGTTAGAGAAATAACTAATATATAAATGCACATTGAAAAATGTTAGGTATTTTTCTGGTAACTCCATCTGGATAGCATTGAAGGGATTCCTTGTTTGGATTTTTTCCCAAAGTGAGTCATCTATGATTACATGAGGGATTTCGGGAGATTATTTTTGTTGGGTTTTTTTCTGCCTAATGGATTCATAGGTGTTAATGTGTGAGGGGTTAGTTTCCTTTTATTGTGTAGGACGAGTTGCATTCTTGAAAATATAAAAAGTTAGACACTATTGATAGGTCTCATGTACATAATGATCCTAAAATAACTGTACATTTTCTATAAAATGGATCATATGGTCGAAATATGGCCGAAAATTGGATTTTGGACTTGTGTCAATGGTATTTAGTCCCTTAAGATAATGTTTAACCTCTAAGTTAACTTGTTTTTACCTTAACCACGTTAATTAAATATAATTACTTTCCACACTATTTTTGGTCAAAAAATAATTTGACCCCATTATAAATTATAAAATTTTATTATTAAATATATGGAATAAATATTTTAAAATTCTTAACAAATTAGTGTCAACAATTAATTTAAAAAAATCTTTCATATGGGATGAAAAATGAGTATTTAATTTAAAAATGATCAAATGTTTGAATTTTTTTATACCCATTTTCAATTTTAAACCCATTTAAATGAGAAAAATTAAATTAATGGATTTATTATTGATCTAACAATACAATAAATGAAATTTAAAATACAATTTATCTATATTAATAACTTAAATGAAATATATGTTTCCAATTAAATTTTAAAGTATTTCACTATTCATTAAAAATGTAACTTGTCAAAAAAATCCAAATATTCAACAAACTTACATTTAGACATAAATGAACAAAATTTGGGAAATATGAAACACATGAAAGTGGTGAGATGATATTCTCTATAATGGATAATAATAGCGTGGAAACTATAAGCATAAACTATTATGTCATGGTATAAAACTACTATATGAGCCTTTAAAACATAAACCTGAGTATAATATTACAACTATAAATCTAATAAATCCATATAATCAGTCACTTGTATGTGATAAAAGTCAAATAATTAATTGTAATATCAATATCATATTTTATAATGAGGTAATTCACAATGCGAGACATCATAACAAAACTGCCATGGCCTTGTGCGGAAAACATACATAATTGGGTAAAAAACCAAACTAGTTTGTCTTATGGGACCATAAAATTCATCAAGTGGATATATAAGAACCCAACCACAACTTAATAAGTCCAATGAATTAATTATATGAAAAAAGAAAATTATAACCAACATAATCATCCTAAAAAAACTAGAATATGAAATAAAAATACATTATCCTTAAACCATGAAGGGCGTAAAAATAAAACATTCATTGCCAAAACTATTCCTAAACCCTTAAAAAAATATGATATATTGTATCATAATAAATTAAACTCAATTAAACCTATTATCTAATAAAAATGTTGACATTGATGAAAATTTTATTAAGAATATAATTATAAACTTCTTGGAAAAATACTATTTTTTATAGATAATAGTTATTTAAAATGATGTACAATTTAAAAAGAAAATATTTTCACTAAAACCAATCTTGAAATATTTTATTTGAAGCTTAAAAATGATATGGTATCATTATTATATAAATTTCCTCACATTCCATATAATTTTAAAAAAATCACTTCTCGTACGTTATAAAAAATGTCAAACAAAATTAACTTATAAGGAAAAAACATTCCTTTTTATAAAATCGAACATCAGTAAAAGTAACTTCAAATAGGGTTAAAGGAATTATAATAATGTTTTAAAAATAATTTTTCAAAAACAAGGTCAGTGACGATAAATATGTCCTAGTAAATTCTTGTGTAAAACATATCTCGGATAATAAAGAGATTGGGAAATTAATTATCACCTCATACTCTTCTTTAGTTGAGGGTGTATTAAACTACTATATAAAAGTTAAATAATGTTATAAAGTTATAATTGACCAATATCCATAATTTATTATATTTAATATGATTCTATTATATTTATTTGTTAATTATATTTCAATATTACAATTGTTTCATGTGTTAGGGGCTTCATTTTCACATTCATATTTTATTGTGTAATTCTTGTTTTTTATGAATTGTAATTATTTTTTCCATATCCAAAATGATATTAATTTCATAAATATAAGATGTACCCGTATTATAAAATTTTAATTCATTCTTGAATCAATAATTTGGAAAATTTAATCTCATCACATCATGTAGATGGTTAGTCGTACGTACACACGAGCAATAAAATCATTCCCCTAATAGTTAAATATTGTGGCATTAGATGATATATTAAATATATAGAATCATTATAATGTCATTTTAATTATTTATTTCAATTATAATCATTATTTCACCCATCGAAACAACGTATTTTTTAATATAAAATTACACAATGGCGTGGAGACGGTATGTCGTACGTACACACAATAGTGATATTAAAATTCATAATATGGATAGATATGGGTTTTCTATGATAATAATATCTTATTCGAATGTATATTATACTATATTTTTAACATTATTACGGAAAAATATTTGGAAGATAATGTAGATGAAGAAAATAAATTGAATTGAATTGGTAAAACAATTACCTCTTTATCGAGTATCTCTTTTAAATTTATACAAAAGGAATTTTTAGTTTGGATTTATGCCCAAATAATGGCCTATATAAGTAATTGAGGTACATTTTAAGGTGAAAATATATGTTTTTGGTCATGCCAAGATGATTTAGTTCTTTTAATATAGAATAGTAAGATTTTTTCTTTTATAAGAGAGGGGACATATCATTAGGAAACTCTAAAACTATTATTTTCTTATAAATTTGTTTTCAATTAAAAATAGATCCAATGTGAGTTAATTATAAGATAATATAGGTATTGGTATAAATCCTCTCAACCTACAAGATTTAGGCATGTTTTGTTTTTATTTTAATCATTATCATTTTTATTTATCATTAATAAATATATTTATTTTTAATTATATTTATAATATTATATACAATAAAAGATTATAAATAGTTACTTATGTGCGGTCAATATAGAATAAATGGAAACGTTATGAAATTTTTTACCTAATAATTATCACTTCTATATTTATAAATGATTTTATTATATTATAATAATTTCACAAAATGCTTTTTAAATAAATATCAATAGTGCCAATTCGAATATTATTCATTACATTGAATTTAAATTAAATAAAAAAGTTAATATTTGAACCAATCCATTTAATATAATCATAACACATAATAGTAACCTATTAAATTTGTTTATAACTCTAATTAATTCTAATTTTATATATTTTAATATTTTAATATCATTTATTTTATATTTCTATTAATAAAATAAGTTTTCCATCACTAACATGAATTAATTAAAATTAATTATTTACTATATAAAAATTAAAAATAAATTAATAATATTTAGATTATTATTTAGGATTTATATAGACTATTTAGGATCAAACTTATCTCTTGGAGATCCCTATAACGACGAGACCATTTGAATTGTAATTTGTTTCATGAAAATGTATTTTTTTAGTCAATCACTATCATTAAACATGTAAAAGTATAAATTGAAATGTAACTATAATTTTTCAGCTGTTACATGTCTATTTTAAGTTTAAGACTGATGATCAATACGATCGCTGAAAATAGTAATTAATTTATCTATATATTTTTTGTTTATAAAAAGTAAATAAATGAAAAATAATTCTGAAAGAAGAGTTGATGGAATCTACCAGTAGAATAATTCCATATGAAGCCCATTTTTCTAGTGCTCGGGAAATTGGTAGTGTCACTGAGATTCCCCCTAGACCAATCTAAAGCTGAGCATCAACATGTTATGCTTAAATAAAATCACATATGAGAGATGTCCAGGTTGGTGGAATTCACCAATCGATCTATGCTATCAGAGTTTCCCAATAGTATATCACCACCACAAACCTTACCCTTAGGTCATATGAGGTTGTCATAAGCAGTTATTTAATAAGGAATTAGTTCCTTATTGTGTAAATCAATTTTATAAATACGTCTTATTCCATCAATTCAATTTTTTGAATTTTGTTACATAAATATTTGATGAATTTGATAAATTAATTTCTTGGGTAAAATAGTTATTTTCAAATATATATATATATATATATATGTATATTAAAATATAATTTTATTAATAATGTTATTATAAATATTTTTCTTTATAAAAACAACCCTTTTAATTAAAAATGATTATTATATCGATTCTTTCTTGTTTTTCTTCTATAAATTATTAAGTAATTAGTTTGGTAAGAATTACATTTTTATACGATAAAAATAAAATTATATATCTTATCTCAATTAAAAAAATTATCGTGATTAATTAATAAATTTTTTGAATGAGTATTAATTTAATAAAATTTAATTATTAAATATTTTTTTAAAATTTAAATGATTGTTTAATTTTGATGAAGCCACATGTAATTTTTATTATTGTTTGAAAACTGATTTTCCCCAACCCCTCAATTTCCAATAAATGTCGATTTTTTATTTTAGAAATAAAAATTCATATATTTTAAAAATTATTTTGATAAAGTGAATATTATTATTTGAATCAGGATGTTGAAATTATCAAATAGTTAATTTTTCATAATTTTCTGAGATAGTCGATTTTTTGGTAAAACTAAAAAACGATATATATATAAAATTTGTGTTATGGCATCATAATGACCCAATAGTGATGTAATAAAATTATATAATCGAAATAATTGGACAAAAATTTTTCTTCCTTCAATATAATGTAATTTTTTGTTTATTTCATTTATTTTAAAAAGCCTTATTTGATCCTCTAATACATATTAATTTTTTTTCTAAAATCTTTTCCCTAAATGTGTTACTCACCTCCATATTAGAAAAAGAGAAAAATCTAATATCTTATGTTGTTATCCTTTTAAAATAATATATACTACTCCTTTTTTTTAGAAACCATTGGAAAAATACATGAGATGGTTTGTGATTTTATATATTTTAGTGGGTGGTGTCCAAAACCAAAATAATAATGAATTCCCCCACCTTTCCTATATAAACCAATCAATGAACTCATTACACTTCACTCATTCTCTTTTAAGATAACTCCAAATCTTCTCTACGCTACATAGAGTCCCCCCAAGGATCCCCTATTCTCTTAAAAATCCTCTCCCAAGCCTTTGGAATTACTCATCCATGTAAGGGTTCCTTTTCCATTTTTGTCCATGTTTCCTTATATTTTTATACTCTTTTAATTTTCAATTAAAAATTATGGGTTATGTTTTTGCACCACCCCCATACTTCCATTATTATTTTTAAATGAGTAGAGACCAATTTCACTCCCATTAATACCTCTCATATTCACCGGTTACCCTGTTGAAATTATGTAAAGGAATTTTCTCTCCTCATTTCTATCCAAGAATTTATTTTTTATTATGCGTCTCAAATTCCATTTCATATATTGAGATATTATTCTCGATGATCCCCTTCATTCCCATTTCTTGTCTAAATGATGAGATTCCATTTCTCCTTAATCAAATCATTTTAGGCATGCCCATGTGATGTTGTTATGATTCCAAAATTGAAACATGATTTTCTATTCCAAAATAATCATGTAGTGAATATAATGCCCATTTCTCTATCAAGGGTACTCACCATTACACAAACATACATATTGATTATATAAATTAATTTATGAATTTTATTTGTCGTTTATCATTGAATAGATTATGGTGTTTAATTAATCCTAATTGTATAATCTATGTGGAACACATAAGCATGATATTAAAATGTTCATGAAGGTTGCGACCTGATAACACTCTAATGCTCTGGGTAATGTTTAGTATCATGATATGTCTTTTAGGGATAGGGGTTTGTACTATTACTTTATAGTAAATTTTTCTAACATTTTTGGATATGGTTTTACCTAATTCATTTTACTTATGTGGTGTATTATGTTGTTTCCACATTACCATGTTATAATGATCATGTTATATCATCCCTTTCTATAAATGTTTCTCTTATTCTCAACCAATGTGTCTATATTCGAACATGTGTTGTATTCTTCCTATTATTCCTTTTTTACTCCCTTATTGGGTTTTATATCTCATCATTTTCTTATGTATGTCCTCAGGTTATCCCCTATAGTGTTAATTACAATGGAATATTGTGGTCATGTAAAAGAAGTTTTCAACAATCATTTTTTATTTTATGTCTTATGTTTTCATGTAATGTTCCTAAGCACTAAAGACACTATAAATATCAATATTATAGGTTTTATTATGTGTTATATTGTGTAAAAAATTATTTTTAAATATGAAATAAAGTGTAGGGTTTTAGTAATCCTTATATTAATATTATTATACTTATAAGAAATGAGGGTGTGAAATTTTTTCACATTAATTGATATTAATAATGTCAATGTCATATTCATGGAAAATTAGCCATTATGTGATTCTATTTCAAAAAAACCGATGATAAGGGTCTAATTTTGTCATCTTAAAGGATTTTTTTAGGTGTTATGTTGTTTTTATAATATTTCTTACCTTCAATTACCCAATTTAACCATATCCACCGTTTTGTCTAATGTTACTATTCATAATGAAAAAAATAAAAGATACCAATTTACATAATTTAAAACCACTAATTCAAAATTTTGAAATCAATTTTCAAAATTAAAAACACTAAAGTTAATGTAATTAAATTATAATTAATCTCGTTGATGAAATGAGAAAATATATTATAAAAATGTAAAAACCATCAAAAGATTGACATGTGTTTATGTGCAATTTTAATGTGAAAATAAATTCACTGATAACAATTTGTCTAAATGATATAAATAAAGTAATATTATACTTTAAAACCAATCAATAATATAATTTTACAATATTAATTATTTTTTGAAAAAAAAAATTAAAATATAATATTTTTTTTATTCTACAAAACATGAAAATTGTGATAAAATACAAATAATCAATGAAATATAATTTTGATATTCTAAATTGAAAAAATGATTTCTATTTTTAAAATATAGTAAAATTTATAGATTTCATAATGTGGTTAATAATATTCGTAACCACATTTTAAACGGCTCGATTGATAGGCCATGGTGAACCTATTGATTTATTTTAAAAGAAGAATAATATGGAAACATGGGGTGTTGAATTCTTCCATCCATCAAATAATTTCATCCTCAAAATTTCTTGATTATTAGTTAATAAAAAATTTCAGGGGGTTCTTTATCAAAAATTGCTTAGGCTCCCACACTGCCTCTTATATTTTTTGATTTCTCCAAAAAAACCACTACCAATTTAGTTATGTGATTCCTCAACACTTATTCACTAGGATCAAGAATATTCATTGGATAATCACAATAAGATATATTGGGTTTCAGTTCTATTTCATCATTGGGGGTTAATGTGCTCATTCTGTAATGTATTTCTACAACATTGACATGTGGAACACATCATGAAATTTAGAGAGACTTGGAGGAATTTATAAATGGTAAGTTATAACTCCAATTAATTGCATAATTTCAAAAGGATCAATGTACCTTGGGCTTAGTTTCTATTTCATTCTGAATCATATAACACCCACCCACATAGATACCTTTATGAAAATATGGTCAGATACATGAAATTCCAAATCTATCCTTTTGTTATCGGTATAGCTATTTTTCCTAATTTTAGCTGTTTTGACAGGGGTTTGAATAATATTTATTTTTTATATTGTTTCCTCCACTTGTTTAGGCCTAAAATATTCTTTTCACAAACTTCCTCCCAACATGTTGGTGTATAAAATCTCTTTCAATATAATTCTTCATATTTTTCCATTTAAATGTTTGAATGAAATCTATTGTTATAGGATAATTATACTAGTGGTAAATACCAATCTCACGTACCTTGAAAGTCATGTGATCGAGATCTCATCATGTACATTAATCATTAGACAATCCTTTATATTTTACCATCTGTTTGATGGTGGAAGGTAGTTCCCAAATAAAGCTCAGTATCTAAATCCTTCTAAATACATTTTCACAATTATGATAAAAAGCAGGGATATCAATTATACACAATCGATAAAGGTTCACCATAAAGACTTATTAATTCATTAATATAGACTTTTTCTTGGCATTCAAGAGGTAAATATTCTATTCTGGTAAGAAATCATTCTAATATGGTAATGTAATAAACAATAACCCATATTTCATCATTCCTTCTTCGTTTCTTTGGTAATTCAGTGAAAAATTCTATTGTAAGGTCATCCCATTTTCATATAGGTATAGTAAGAGGATGCATGATTCATTTGGATGTTGTCTCCTAGCATCCACTTATTTCAAAATTATACATCTTGAAACATATTCAAGAATTTCCCTCTTCATGTTGTCCCATAGAAATGTATAGTCAAATATCTATAAATCATAGTTCTACTAGGGTGTATTGAAAAATTATAGCTATCAGAATCATCCAATAATTCCCTTTTTATACTATGTGTTTACGAAACACAAATTCTCTTCCCAAAATTTCAAAATTATATATTATTATACAAATTCAACCAATATACTATCATTCAAAACATTAATTTCATTTTGAAAACCCTCATCTTCAGAATGAGAACTTTTTATCCTTTCCCATAAACCTGGGATGGATACAATTTGAAAATGTAGTGAAGTTTAACCTTCTATGATAAATACCATATCCATATTTTTTAGATCTATGAATATAATATCCATTTTAAATCTCATTTTTTAAGAACTCTATGCTCATTCTAAATCATGGTACCTTCCATCTTTATTCCCACTTGAGGTTTTAATGTAATATGAAATCATAATCCTTGAGTAGTTCAATCCTTCTCCCGTATCCCATTTTGAGTTAATTCTATGAGAATAAAAATTTCAATCTCCTATGATTATTATATATTTCAGATCTTTCACCATATAGATAATGTCTCTATATCATCAGAGAAAGTATTACTATAGCTAATTGATGATCATGAGTTGTGTAGTTTTTTTCATGATTTTTAATTCCCTTGTATAATAAAAAATAACTCTATCATTTTTCATAAGAACACAACTAAGTACATTCCTTGATGCATCCCTATATAATCACAAACCCAGTATTTCAAGATGGAAAAGTCATGATTTGATAATTTAAAAATATTCTCTTAAATTACTCAAAACATTCCTCATACCATTTTTTCTAATCAAATCTAACCCCTTTACGTGTGATCATGGTTAACGAGTTATACAATAAAAAATAATTCTGAACGAAACATTGATCGTAATCTCCAAAACAAATAAAACTATATAAATAAGTTATTCTTTTTGGTGAAATCCATTCATGGATTTACTTTTTCCTTGCATGATAAACAAAGATTCCGTCCATTGAGACAATATAACCATGAAAAAAACACATGAATCTTGTATTAAAACTTGTAGAATTTCATATATAGCACATTTCTTCTAAGAGCCTTCATAAAAATATTCAAGTAGTTCTCATGGTATTTGTAAAATTTTGTGGTATTCTAAGATATCATCAGTAAAAACTATGATAAAATCATGAAGATATTCATTGAATATATTGTTCATTAGATCAATGAAAATAGACGGTGCAATATTCAGTCAAAATAGAACTACTGTAAACTCATAATGTCTATACCTGATTAAGAATGAAATATTTGGATTATTTTCCTTATTTACACACAATTTATGATATAAATAATAATGGTAAATCTTCAAAAAATGTTGATTTCAGTTAATATGATGAATGAAATCATCAATTAAAGGAAAAGGATATATGTTCCCTATTATATTTCACTGATTTCTCATTATTCAATTCATAGTCTCTATGATCTATATTATTTATTAACAAAACATACTGGGGATCCTCATGAAGAAACACTAGGGTGAATAAATCCCTAATTACTAATCTCAACTCGTTATTTATTCAGCTCTACTAATTCCAAAGTGGACATTATATAATGAGTCTTTGATATTGGTCTTGAACAAGGGAGTAATTTAAATGAAAAGTCAACTTCCTACTCTAGAGTATGTCCCATTAATTCAATTAGAAATACATAAATTTATTTATATACAATATTTACATCCTAAATTTGAAAATTAGAAGGTTTTATCAGAACTTATTCCTCTAGAGTTTAATTTAGAATATTTATAGGAGGTTGGTATAGATAATAATTATATGATGCTGTTTCTTCTTTAAAAATAATGAATTCTACATCCTCCTCACAAATCCTATCTTCCTTCGTCATTGAATAAATATTAACATCATATTCTTTTAGTTATTCTATATAATTTATTATATCAAACTTGTCCATAAAAATTATGATAATTTCAATAGATAAAACACGTTTATATGTCGAATGGGATACTTTCTTACACATAATTATTGCAAGGAAATTTCCCTTAGGGGTTTTAACTGAGAAATCCCTAATTAAAGTCAGTTTGAAATATCTATTTTTTAAGAAATTAAATATATAATGTAATTTTTGGATTTAAAATTAATGAATTATTTGGATAAATATGAAGAGACGATTAATGTACCTACCACCACATCATTAAGAACATAAACTGCAACATATGTGACTGAAAAATCATACCTTGATACCTTTTTCTTTTCTATGGATAATAAATATGATTCTAAGAACATTAATTGCAAAAATATCTCATCTCTTAACAATCATAGCATTTATTATTAGTATATTCTTTCATTCTATTATAATCACTAGCATGGTGTACTTTTTATAAACACTTGTAACAAACTCTCATCCCTAATAGGCATGTTTCCTTGTGTTTCATTACAAATTTATCCCCTATGGAAAGGCCTTTATTTACCATTTTATTTTTATCCACCACATTCTACACAATTATATTCTTAAATTTATTTCCTTTAAAGGCATAATACTTTGAAAATTCTTTCTCTATATGGATACCACATTAAATTGCACTTTCATATGATCAGATTGTTTGGGAGACCAAATTGATTTGGAGAAATGGTTTTAAACTATCATAGAAAAATTCAATATTACTCATTGGGTTCCATATATAGTTTGAATCATTAATTTTTATCATTTTAATACTGGCCTCATACATTGCAACATTTTCATCCTGCTTTTTTCTTAGATTCCAGAATGATCTCTCTATATCTGATTGATATTCAAGAGGAAAATAATTATCGATGAAAATATCCTTTAAATAATTCCATTCCATAATTGAAATTTCTTCATCCTCTTTCATGTTTTTAATCAATGACCACCATCGATATGCATTCCCTAACAGATAATAAACTACTATGAAAACGTTTTCCCTTTCATCACTCCCTAAAAAACATAATTTCTCTAAATAACATATCGATTATTTTGCAATAAATGGATTTTTAGATCCATTGAATTTTACAGGTTGTTTTATCATTAAGAGAACTGTCATTAAACACCCATATTGTGGATCAAAATGTTTCATACATGTAAGGTAATTATTTATAACCTGGGTTAGCTGTCCTGTATGGATATACGTTATTTACAACTAGTTGTTGATCCTGATCGAAAATAATTATCCTTCATTAGGGGGAAATCCTTTTATGGATTACGTGTGTTGATACAATTTCCATTTCTTCGACTAGACTCTATTTCTAAACATTTAAATTTATTTAGATTAGGTTATAAATCTCAATGTGTAATTTAATAATAGGTAACAAAAGTTTAAAAATTAATGCATCTCTAATCATAGAATCATAAACCATGTTTTTTTGGAAACATAGTTAATTTTAAATCATTAATAATGGTTTAATGAGAAAATTTTAATTATCCTAATCATATCCACAGGGATTTTCAAATCAGGTGCACAGTATGTCCCATTTGTAGGGACCACTTTGTGTATGAATATTGTATTTGTTGTCAACAGTTGTCAATACACGTCAAAATAAAAAAGGACATGATGAAGGACTAAAATGTTAGTAGAGAATGGCTGAAGTGTGTTTTCCTAGAGAATTGTTATTGAATCAAAGAATTAGATTTCATACTTGAGGAATTCTCCATGTAAATTAATTCAAAAAATTGTTGAACTGATCCTAAGTTCAAAGAACTTGTGTCCAAGGTGAAACATTGTTTACAAAAATGATAAATTGAGAAGTATCATCCATTTGAGGATTATTGGAGAATAATGGTGAAGTATAATCTATCTAAGGATGGTTGGAGAAGAATTATTATTTGAATATTACAATGCAATGCTTCATGATTGCATGAGAACCATGCAAGAGCTTACTTGCATAAAATAATAATATGATTTGAATGAAGTAGAGAATGGTGGATTAAGATTAAAAAATAGTGTGGAAGGACATGGAATTTTCAGAAGGTGTTTGAAGAATCCTTAAGCCTCCACTTTTGTAATAAGATAGATAAATGGACTTCTTGGGAGTTAACAATCCAAAAGGAATTGCATATTTGAAGTAAGGATGAAAGAATTACTTTGGAATTCATATTCCAAAATGAATGGATGAAACCATATGATTCTTTACTAATATGTATTTCACAAATATCATAAGTTATTAGTACTTATGATGCAATCCTTATGAAGGAAAGGGGGATAAATGATGATTCGAATCATATACAGTTTTGATTGGAAGTAATGATGTTGCAGGAAGATAAGGACGTTTTCATACTTCCCTTTGTAAATTTGATGATGTTAATGGTGATCTATCAAAGGATATATATCCCGATAGCAGAGTTTGTGATGAAAGCTGAAGAATGGTTATGGGAAGAAGTTAAGAGAGAAATGAAAAAGGAACAGACCATCTGGAGGCAGAAAAAAGAACAGTTAATGTGGCGCCGTTTTCCAAGTCAAGAGTGGCGCACATGTTTTGGCATGCAAGTATTGGTGTGCAAGTGTATGTGGTGCGCAATTCATATTTCAAAGATCATCATATCGAAATATGACAAAGGAAATAAAGTGGGATGCATGTTAAAGATTGGCGCGCAAGTCAAATGTGGCGCGCAAGTAGGGGTGGCGCACAAGTGTGACGCGCAAGTATATGTGGCGTGCAAGTGTATGTTGCGCACAAGTCGTATTCCAACATCATCACATAAAAAATATTAAAAAGGAAAGAAAGTGTTGTATTAGTGATGGAAGGGCATGCAAGTGATGGAGCGTCATGCAAGTATTGGTGCACAAGTCTATGTGGCGTGGAAGTCAGAAAAATGCCTATAAATAGATGACTTGCCTCCTCATTTTTTAAGGATTAAAATTTAAGAGAAAACATTGAGCTATGAATGCGCAAGTATAGAAAGCGGCATGCAATATTTTGTGGCATGCAAGCTGAGGTTTATTTATAAGGCGAATGTTTTTCTACGCAAGTATTGCCGTGCAAGTTTTGCTGCCCAGGTTTTGCCGCACATGTTGTTCTACGCAAGTATTTCTGCATAATTATTTCCACACAAGTACTGATGTGAAAGTATTTCCACGCAAGTATTTCCATGAAATAATTTCCTCGCAAGTATTACCACGCAAGTTTTGGAATGCATGTTTTTGCGTGAAAGTTTTAGCGCATAAGTTGTTAGACGTGCGCAAGCTAAGAGTGTTTTTAAGCCAAAGGTGGTGCACATGTTTTGTGTTGGGAACAATTGTGGCGCTCATGTATTTAGTGGTGCGCAAGTAGGGATGCACGCAAGCAGGGTGGCATGAAAGTCATAATTGAAACGCAAGATGTGAGTTATTCTAGAAGTTTTTACTAGCTTCTAATCAATTGAGTTGTGATTCTAGAATGAAGAAGAATAAGAAGAGCTCAGTGCAGATGGTTTTGCACTAAGAGAGAACATGTGAAGAAGAGTAGGTTTCAGTGCAGTTGGTTTTGTATCGAAGAAGTAAAAGAATAATAAAAAGAGTGTGTAGCTTACAAGTTTGCAGCATAAATAGAAGAGAAGAAGAATAAGAATAAGAATAGAGTATGGCTTATTAAAGCCTACAAATATTTAGGGAAATTTAATTTAGTTGTTGCTTTGTGAGATGATCCTAAGTTTTTGAATAATCACATTGGTATATTTGATTCATTCTAATAAAGAAGAAGAAGTGTTAGTGCATTCTGTTATTGCACTAATGAAAAAATGAAGTCCTAGTGCAGCTGGTTTTTCACTAGTGATGAAGAAAAGAAGAAGAAAAGAAGAATTGCTTGCCTACTTATTTGTAAGGAATCAATTGAAGAGCACTGAAATATATCAAGAGTAGAACCTCCATTTTTAATAATGAAGAAAAATGTCTCCATAGGCTGTATAAAGAACTAGCTAGACGCTGCATGTTGGGTTGGTTCATCACCAGTTCAGAGAAAAGGATTGTTTCCCACCACCTTTATAGTGTAGGGACTCACACTGGCTAGAGGATTGTGGTCCTAGACACTCCATTATAATAGAATATAATATTATAGTGGAGAATCCATGCACTGGTCATCCCCATGTATGGAAAGGATGTAGCTACTCTTATTGAGTGGTGAACCTTGTAAAAATATCGTGTGCAAATTTTTATTGCATTCTATTATTGCATGCGACCGATAAAAGAGAATAAGAGAATCAAGATCCTAATAGGTCAACAGGTACAAGGATAAAAGTTGAAAATTTGTTTTAAAAGTCACCAACACTGATTCCCCCCCTCTCAGTGTTAGGTGTATCCCAAACTGGTCCTCTCACCATTGTGATATACCATGTTACCCCAAGTCAAGCCCAGAACACCTTGTCATACTTATTTCGAATATGTATAACTATGGCTAATCCACATACACTTTTTATATCCATAAAGAGATGTATTTTCAATTAATACCCACATAATCTCTATATAATTTAATTTATGACATTATTCTATAATTATCCTCAAATTCAATATTAGGGTAATGTTCCCTCATCAATGTTTTTTACAAATATAGTTTCAATGGTTAGTAATAAAAATCATATCATACCAAATATATTTCCCCAACCCCAGAATCCCAATGATGGTGCATTATTTTAATACATTTTCATGATTATAAAGAATAATATCCTGAAGGAATGATTAGTTTAATAGCCTTGAAAAGAAAAAATACAAATATATTTTTTAAATCACATCATGAAATGAAGAACAACATAGTATATCCATTAAAATACTCATATCCCTTAGACTATCTCAATAGTTCAGTAATTATGTACATCTTCTCATCATGGGGGAAACCAGAAACATAAGATATGGGTGAGATCATATTCTTAATAAGCACAAATAATACAATAGAAACTATAAGAATAAACTTTTAAGGAATGATATATATATATATATATAAATCATTCATTTTAAACATAATTGTAACCATAATATGGAAAATATAAATCAAATATGGTTATATAATCATTAACATGGATATTCTACAAGATGAATAATTACACATAATATCAATAACAAATTTCTTAATGATGGAATAAAAAATTCCAGACATCATAACCATAACATAATGGTCGTATTCTAAGAACATGTATAAACAATTAAAACCCAAACAATATTATTTATGAGACTGAAAGATGCATTTAGAGGCTATATTGGGCCCCATGCGTCACTTAGTAAGTCCAATGCATTCATTTTTTGAAAATGGGAATTCGTATAAAAAAAATTCATATTAATACTATCATATATAATATTAATACATTATCCATAGATCTGGAATGGTATAAAAATTGCACATCAACAATCAAATTATTCATAATCCCATCAGTAAAATATAATATGTTGTAATTTATGTAATAAACCTCAATTAAATATATGATCCAATAAATTATCTATACAGTGATGAAAATGTTATAAAGAAATCATTAAATACCTATTTAGACAAATACCTTTTTTTAAAAATAGTTATTTAAAATTCCATAAAATTTAATATGAAAATATATTCATTGAAAATAATATTGTATGCTTGTAAAGGAAGATTCAAAACATTATAGAATCATGATAATAGAAATATCCACTCACACCGTATAAGTTAAACAGTTATTCTTCTCATACTTTTTCAATGAAATTCACACAATTTACCTCTTAAGGAAAATGACAAAATGATTCCTTTTTATATAATTTAACATGGTTAGAAATGTCTTTAAGAAACTTTAAAAGAATATAAATATTTTTCTGAAATACATTTTTAAGAAACATGGATAGGAATGATAAATATGTATTAGTAAATTTTTATGTAAATGTAATCTAAGATAATAAAAATATTGTGAAATTAATCATTACCTCATAATGTCCCTTATTTGAGTCTATTTTAACCTACAGTGTAATTGATAAATAAATATATTATGTTATACAAGAAATATATCCATTATTTATGATATTATATATGATTCTCTTATATCATTTTCATAGTAATGTTTCAATTTTTCTATTTTTTTGGGAGTTAATTTCCATATTTTCTAATGCATGTTTCGTTTTTTAAGTCATTTTTATTATGAATAGGATATATTTTTCTCATATCCATAAATATATTAAGTTCATAAATATTATATTTAGTCATATTATAAAATTTATAATCATTCATGAATGGTTATTATGGATAATGAATCTAACCACCTCATGAAGACGATAGGTTTTACAAACACACAAGCGACAATATCGATGCACTTATCATTAAATGGTATAGAATTGGATGGTATATTAATTAAAAATAATTATTATTTAATATTAATTATATATATCCATTATACTCATCAATATACAATTCAAATTAATTTAGTTTTGAATAAAAAATTACATCATGATGTGGAGATGGTATTTCATATGTATACACACGTGTTGAAATTTTTATTCATTGGATGGATAAAAGGAGGAATATGGTTGTCCCATAATTATAATAACATCTTATCATGTAGACTCTATTATTTTTATTACATTAGTATGTATACAAAATTGATATATAAACTATAAGTAGAAAATAAATTGAATTAAATTGGTAATAGAATTACCTATTCCTCGAGTATATCCCATTGATTTATATAAATGAACATAATAGGTTGGATTTATACCCAAAGTATTGCTTACAGGTTGCCAATGAGCCCGTACCCTAGTGGTACAGGATCTTTCATGGAATCCAAAAGTCTCAGGATCAAATCTGGGAAGATGAGAATTTTCGGGGCACTATAGAAGCACTATAGCAGCGGTGGAACTATTGCGGTGGACAGATTGATGTTGGTACTATAGTGGTGGCTGTACTATAGCAGATACTGTTGCAGCGCATGTATTATTGTAGTAATATTCACCTAGGGGTCCTTTGGTCCAAAAACTGGGCTTTCTAGCCTTGTATTCATGCCACTTGGCCTTGGGCCTTTGGGAACTATAATGGGTCTCTCTCTACCTAGTCTAAAAAGGTCTTGATTTAATAATAAATTGAGGCTTCGTCCCCATCCTTTTTAAAAAAAATGGCCTCCATGATGAACCAAGGGATGTTTTAAAGAGAAATGGTCAGTTTTTGGCATAACCAAATGGATTTAGAGGCGTTAATAAAAGATAATGATATGTTCCCTTATATAAGAGAGGGGATGTGAACTTTCGGAATCTCCAAAAATAATAATTTATTATAAATTGATTTTTAATTATAAGTTTCTCCAAATGGTTTTATTTTTAAAATAACATGAGAAAGGGTTCATATCATATTATCTAATAAAATTTTTAATTGAATTTATTTTATTTTAATCCTCACCATTTTTATTTATTCTTAATTAATATATTTAATTTTAATTACAGTAATTATATTTTAGATATTAAATGGTTATAAATTTCTACTTATTTGTTTTAAATTAACTATAAATGGAATATTTATTACATTTTAGATCTTATAATTATCATTTTTTTAGATTATTTTTATTACTTTTTATATAATTTAATAAAATTTATGTTTTGAAAAATATCAATAGTTCCAATTTTGACAGTATTCTTTTCTTTAACTTTAAATAAAACCTAAAAATAATTATAACTTAAAAAATATAATATACTTAAAATGTTATATTCACCTTGAAAATTCATTTATAACATTAATTAATTCAAGTAATATTTATTTCAATATTTTTAATGTAATTTATTTAATATTTCTATAATTAAATAATGTATGCTTCACTGTTGTGTAATCATTAATAGTAATTATTGAATATATAAAAAGTATAAATAATATACTAAGATGTAGATTATATTTATCTTCATAAATAATATCTATGATCGAAGTTAGCTCTGAGTTATATCTATATTAAAATTATTATACATATAAGAAATGAGAGTGTGACATTTTATCACATTCATTAATTATAATAATATCCATGCCATATTAATGGAAAAGTGTCTATTAAATGATTTCATTTCAAACCATAGATAATGAGGTTATAATTTAGGCATATAATAAAATTTTAATAGGTGTTTGTGTAATTATATATTATTTTTTTCCGTTAATTTCCTAATACACATTTAATCATAGTATTAAAAAACGTAGTAAAGTTACTATTAATAAGGTCAAAAAATACAAGATAAATATTTAAATAATTTTGAAAAAATATTTCAAAATATGGATCCATTTTTAAAAATGTAAATCAATGACGTTTTAGTAATAAAATTAAAATTAATCTTTCTGATGGAATAAGAAAATAAATTTCTATAACGTATAAACCCTCAAAATATTGATATGTGTTTATATCTGATTTTAATGTGAAAATAATTCCAATAAACATAGTTAGATTAAATGTTATAAATAATATCTAAATATAATTTAACATCAATAAAAATTATAATTTGACACTATAAATTATTTTGATGAAGAAATCGTTTTCAATTAAAATTTAGTATTTTTCACTATTCTTCAAATCCTAAAACTTATCAGAAAATACCAATAATTAACCCATTGATAATTTTGATATCCATGATTCAAAAATGATGTCTATTTCGAAAAAAAATTAAAAAAATAAATTTTATATTTCATAATGTGTTCAATGATATTCATAACCGTTATTTAAATGACTAGTTTCATAGGTCATAGTGCACTCAAAATCGGTGTTGCTTACAACAAAATTCACTAAATTATTTAAAAATAATCTTACAGTGGAATATTAGGGTGTTACCATTGAGGAAAAAGATATTTTTTTGAATAAATATTGTTTTCCTATAAAATAATTTCTATATTTCTAATGACATTTATTTTCATTTTTATATAATTAGTCACTAAAAAATTTTCTTTATATACATAAGTAAACCATATTTACATAATTTAATTATTTATATTCATAAAAACAATTCCAATGGCTTGGTGAAAAATATATTGAATTTTTTTTAAAAAAATATTAATATTACATTGTAGTTTGGTAAAACTAGATTGTGCATGTAATGAAAGCTATCGAAGGGTACTAGAATTTTGTGTAACAAAAGACAAACATAGTGTTCATTGTATAACATACCAATCTAATTGTTACATATATCACATTCTTAACATGGTGGTGCTTATAAAAAAATATAATTATTGTGCTTTTGTATAACAAAAACTAAATTTAGTGTTGTGTGAAATGAGTAAACTTGACAAGATTAAATTAAATTGAAAAAACTATATTTTACAAAATCTCAAGGTGTTACACCAATGAAGATACATTTTTACATATAAGAAAGGAACAAAATATCAAGAAATTATGAAACATAAAATCTATGAAATTTTTATTAATTTTTTTCCATATTTATTTTAAATGAGAAATATTTATTTATTATTTTCAGAATATTTAGATTTAAATAAATGATTTTCTTTAATATTCATTTTATGGGGTTTAAAATGAATCTTTTTATGCAAAGCTTGTCTTTATTTATGAAAAAAATCTAATGTTATATATTAATGTATGTAGTAAAATTTTAAATTACCACCATAATAATAATTATTTCATGGGTAGGTTTCTCTGAATTATTTCGTGTTGTCATCAAATAAAAATTGACTTTCCCTTTTTCAAGGTATTTTGGATTTGAAAATGGTGTTTTAAGAATAAAGTGTATTTTGATATCCACAAATTTATTATCATGGATTTTAAAGAGTTTTGAAGTGTTTTATTTATGATAAAGTTCATGGAAATTTTTTATGAACACTTGATCCCTATTGTAGCCTGCAGAATATCCCATTATAGCTTATATAATGGGTGCACACATATATCACTCAAATAATTAAGGTTCTCAAAAGGGAAAGATGATTGTATAATTATTCCATTAATAAGAGTTTTTGTAAGAGTGATATGGTAACCAATTCCCAATCCTCTAACATGACTATTTGATTCGTATTAATGTTTTCCATTTAAATCGTAACATTTCTAAATGAAATATAATGATATTTGTGAAAACATTGATGTTGTTTCTGGGTACAAATGTATGTTTTTATGAATATTATTTTCTTGGGTTTTAATATTTTACACTGGACTAATTACTAACACATTGCTGAGCTTTTCTTCTTCTCATTCCACATTTTAAAATGTATTTGTAGTGTTCAAGGGTAGGTAATGAGAAATAAGAAGTTTAGTTTCAAATCATGAAGAGTTTTTAGTTAAAGAAAAAAAAATTATGTTAAAAGTTCTATATTTTTGAAAAAAATATAATTATTAGATGTTTACAAATTTTAATTTGTGTGTTTGTTTTGTAATATTTATGATTTAATTATAAAAAACTCTAAAATTAAATGATTTTTGTGAAAAAAAAGTGATTTTACGTTTAAAATCACTCGAATATGTAAGGTTTAAGGATGTGTAATTACTTTGTTCCATCACATATAGAATAATAATAATTACAAAATTATTTTTTTATACAAAAATTATACTTTTATAACCATATATGAAACATGGTTATGAAAATTGAACCGCGTTACATTCAGGGAGAGAGTAATACGTACATACACAAGAGTAATATTTTTATTTTTCAATGATCATTATAGAAATAAGTTATTTATTTTTTATACTATCATACTGAAAATTTTATCATACATACAATATTATATTTTTATGTAAATAAATAAATATATATATATATATAACATTCATGTGATGTGGTTATGGAAAAGAAATCTAATTGTTTTTTGGAGGTGGTTGTCCAAATTTAAGCCTGATCGTCATTATCATTTTTCAATGAAAATAATGGTTTAAAATTATACGATATATTATATTTTAATAATGATAAATATTCCATGAATATCATATATAAAAATTAATTCCATCATTATTACTAGACATTAGAGGAAGTGATTAATAATTAATTACACCAGTTTCTGAGGTGGTAGTCTTTCGTATGCATGAAAAATAGTTTCATTTACCATTTTAGGGAAAAAGGATTTTGATATGGGTTATTCCCTTTACATAACAATATAAAAGTTTCTTTGATGTTTTTATATCAATGTGGATGAATAATATTTGATGGATTTTGATGAATAAAAAAATTAAATACTTGGTTAAAGGCTATGAATTTTCATTATACAATCACTTTTACATTACACATTAATCCCTCAATGTGTAAAATTATGGACAAAAAAACCAACTCAATAATGTGATTTTCAGGGATTTGGATATGGATTGGCTAATCCATATGGTTCTTGATTTCATAAGAAGTTAGAAGAAGAGGTCCTCTTTTATAAGAGATGGGAGGGAAGCTCTTGTAATTTCATAATGTATGAAAATAATACTATGTAATATTTATTGTCAAATAGAGCTAAATTAATAATATTTTAAGATAAATATTTTATTAGTTGAAATAATCTTAACCAATACTAATTTTACAAGGTTGGATGATTTTTTGACCCTTATCCTTTTGTTTTATGTCATTTCAACCTTTTTTCATATTTATAATGATATTGAGTATTTTATTACTTAGGGAACATTAATGATACTATAAGAAGTCAATTTGAAAAAAATGGACCATTTTTGAAATCCAAAAACATATATAAATGAATTAGAGGAATAAATTAGTTTTTAGAGTTTTAAATGATTAAAATAAATTTTACTTATTATATAATAACTTTAATGCTTTTTAGAAACTACTCATTTAATTAGAACTTTAATACTACAACAAAAAAATTAAATTCTAATATAACTCATTAAAAACTCCATATATATGTCATTTATTGGTGAAAAAATCATTTATTACATTAATTTATTAATATTATATTACTTATAATATTTTTAAAATAATTTATTTTATTTTTTCTATAAATTGAATTAATACAAAATCGATATTGCATAAGAATTGAATGTAATTGTATTGTCACAAAATCAAAGAAACAATTACCATGAAATGAAAACATATTTACCTTTAAAATGAATATTGAGAACCTAAAATACCTTCATTTAACCATTATGTAATACAAATAATGATAATAAAACAACGATAGTGAAAATTTATAGTTTTCTACAGATTATAATATCTTGGATTTTACATGAAAATTCAATGAAAAATATATGAGATTATTTCGAGACCAGGCACTGAGAAAAATTGTGTTTTTGAGGCACAGGGTGCCTGGAATAAATGTTCCAACAACATTCATGTTTATTAAAAATAGAACTGAGGGTTTGGTATTTGTATCATTTGAATGTGTTCGGTTATTTGAAATCTGAGGGCACTCTTTTGTTCCGAGCTAATGGTTTTGCATAGGAATGACTTAATTTTGATAGGTGTGGATCTACTGAGGAAAATAATTTTTGTAATTTTTATATGAGAATCAAAATAAATTTAAAAGGTTTATTTTATATTTCTTTTGATGTTTCTTGAGGTCTCCAAAATGTTATGATGCAGTGATGAAAAAATTATTTTCATTCATAAATTAAATAGCATGGCGAAACTATTTAAAAAAAGTATCATTAATTCTGAAATGCATTAACATGTTTCCTCCATTAATCAGGATTAGGGTCCAATGATAAAATTCATAATTATAGAGTATTCCTCTAGAACATTAAGATGTTATCAATTGTAGTGACAATGCGTTAAAGATCGAAACTTGGAATGATCGTCAACGAATGAAGGATCGAGGATGTTCGTGGATGGGTGTCTATCAGTGGAAAGATATTTCCTCTGGATGATCCTCTTTCTAGGTAGTGGGTTTATTTTATTGTGATTTTCATTCCAAGTACTTATTTTTAACGATGAATGCATAGGAATCCATGAATATGTTGATCCATGGTTCGATTGTGCATTCAGGATGAGTAATCAATACTGAGGGATTAAAGGGAGATTTATTTGTATGATTATTGTTTTTTCTCTCTTTTTGTCTAACTAGATGAATGAATCCCAAAACTAATAATGCCGATGTTTGTCCTTTGGGTGTTATTTTTGATTCTCTTATCCTCATTCATAGTGTTCTTCACAGAAGGACCCCCATGGTTGTGATGTGATTTGTTGGGAGATTCTGAACGTGATAGGACCCCAGAGGGATGGTGAGAAGACATGAATACAAGGGAAATAAAGTATGATTCGAGGATAGTGTAGATGATCCTATTTCAAAAAACAGATTAAAAAAGTGAGACTAATAACCCAGAGAAGGAGGGTCACTAGAGGTGGTCCACAGTCGCCCGATTGTAGATGCACGCTTGCTATACGATTGGTCGTGGACAACCCCATGGAAACCACTACTAGTGGTAGATTGGGGCGACCAATAGGTTTCAGTCATCAATGTATATTGAAGGAAGCCTCCTCACATGACCTAGAGGTCATGGTCCAACTGGACTGCAACCGTGATTCGGTCACACAACGGACTATAGCGTCAAACACATTGGCCACCCCACGTTGATGGAAAGAAGATGTGTTAGCATCAACATCTCGGTCGAACGAGTCGGCCAACTCGACCCGGTGGGTAGGGTTATGCAGGAACAATGGGGTCAGGTTGGGTCAGTCTACCCAGATCAGCTCGAACCCGGACTCCACCATCCCAAATTTAGATAAAATACCATAACTCTCATACCATGTGTCATTTTGATGATATGTTTTCATAATTGGGTCCCTCGTGATGAGGCATAACTTTTATTGTACTATATGTGAGTTTTTGTGGAAGTTGCCTTTTAGAATATTGGAACATGGAGTATTACTCCTGGAAGAAGCATGCTAAGGACGTAATCCTATGGCTTAATACAACCTAAAAGTTATGTGGTCACCATGAATATGTGTCTTACTTAGGCTATGAATCTTTCCTAGACTATGTGACTTATCTAGACATTATTTCATACAAAGACTGAGTCAGTAATGCCCTTTCCCACTAGGGTTATTGTATGCGAGTCATTCACAACACTCCATGTGTTACCGACTCTTTGTGTGTAATCTACACTCAGTGTGTTATCGAAACTCCTTGTGTTACCTACACTCCATGTGTTACATACACTCCATGTGTTACCTAAACTCCATGTGTTACAACATGAGTGTATTTTGGATTCTACCATAATAATGTTTATGTACCATAGACATATACATGGTGTAAGATGAGTCTAGTGAATCTCTTGACTACACCTCTTAGGGGATTCATTTTGTGTTCCTCTTTGATCATCTATATGGTGTATTTATTATTTCTCTTCATCGTGGTATATATTGTGTAATTGTTTTGTGGTATAGGGTCCCCACTAAGTAATTTTTTATGCACCCCTGCACGGGATTCACCCGCATGTGTCGTGTGTTTTGTACATGAATGATAACTTTGACAAAGTCCTTGGTTGGATAGAGATAGGGGTGATTTAGTGAGACCCAAAATACGTGCTACTCTTCAATGACATTCAAATATATTACTATACCCCCCATTTGAGAAGGGTTTTCTACAGATGATATCCAGGTGCTTGTACTTTTCTATTTCAGTTGGGCTTTTATTCTAGCATGTTTACTTTTCCTTTTGTACTGTTACACTGAGTGGGTTTTCATAGTGGTTTGCATCCTTGTTTACTAATTGTTTTCTATTTTAGTACTATTCTTGTGGTTGGGTGTGTCAGTATCGGATGATAAAAAAATGCATCCCTTTGAATTTAAATTTTGACCTGATAGTAGTCTCCAACCCCTTGCCTATGGGAGGTGGGCTTTGGGTAATCACGAAACAGTCACAAGGGGATAGGTCGTGAAAGAGTGGTATCATAGGGAGGCCAGTTTTACTCTTATTTTTGGGAAACAATGTTATGTGTTTTGAGTTTGTATTTCAAGATTGGGAACCCAGAATTAGTGCGGCAGAAGACGTAACCATACACAAGGATCCTAAATTCTACATTTCGACTCAGTACATGAAAAGGATATTTGGATGGAAAATTAATGGTTCATGCATCATACATTATATGAGTTCATTCTCATGTAATTTTTCAGTCATATTCATCTCACTAGGTATACTCTACTGACCTTGGTACATGATGTTCGGTTTTAGGATGCTTCCACACTGGTATTAAGCAAGGATTCATGGGTGTGACCATGACGATGGTCCACTGAACGATGTGCCACTATTGTAGGTATTGTTTCCAAAGATATCACCCCTTGATGGTTTCCAATGATACCACCGACCTGAGAGTAGCAGTTCCTACTAGAAATATCGGTAGAGGATGCAAGAAAGCATAATGAGGATGACTCCCGACTAGATATAAGAACTAGTCGTGAGCCTTCTTCATGGATTGATAGAGATACGGTGGAGCCTGATTTCTTAGACGCATGAGGAGGTGATGTTATCCTAGACAGTCATCGATCACCACATCAAGGAGGAGTTCTTTCAATTGACATTACACTCTGTGAGTATACAAGAGATACTACACCTATAGCCTGACAACAAGTCTATAGTAGAGTACTCGTTGAGATTCATAGATCATTTTCAAAAAATTATCGAAATGGTACGAGACCCATTATTCAGGTCCCATACCTTCTATAAAGGACTACGCTGGGATATCAGTGATTCGATGATATACCTTATCATCCCTACAAATTCTAGAGTGCAATAGAGAGGTCTACTGGTAGAGAGTTTTCTTGCGAAGTAAACACTAATAGTGGGAGAAAACACCGGGTGATAAGTAGTGGAGTGTACAATAGTGGGTAGCTGGTAGATGGTGAAATGTCCCAAATGGTAAAAGTACACTAGGGTATGACACCCAGATATGTGTAAAGGTTGCAAGCCTCCTAGGGTAAAGCGTGTCAATAAAAAGAAAAACTATGCTACTCCTGTAGTATTCAGGGAAATCTAGCTAGAGATTGTACGACCATGCATATGACCGGCCAGGATATGGTTGAGGGACCACTGAGTCAGCAGGGAAGGTAGGAATAGGGAGGTCCTCCATGAGGTGGACATGGAAGAGGAGCATGACAAGAAACAAGAGGTGGATGGAGGATCGAGGCACTACCACCACCCCAGGTGGTCCACCCCACACTGAGGGAGGTAGTGGATAGGGGTGAGGAAAACTATATGCAATGGGGGCTTATGATTTGGATAATCCCATGATTAATAGAGGTAAGATCTATTTATTTTTCACCCTAGCTGCAATTTTGATAGACATGGGTTCCAACAATCCATTCTCACCACAACCCTTTTTTGAGACACATAAATTCCAATGGAACCATTAACTCGATCCCTATGCATATAGAATCCTATTAGAGAATAATATATGATAAAAAACTACTGATGATAGTGTTCCCTTACTATTGGGGGTGAGAGTTTTAGTTGGGATCTCATGGGGGTAGCATCAAGTCCTTACAACGTCATTCTGGGTATATAATTTTTATAGTTGTTCATTCTTAGATCGTCTATTTTAGGCACACAATGTGTTTTGTGCAAAAATATGGGACTAAATTTACTTTTTTAGGTGAAAAGGGACACAAAAGAAATGTAGGATGTACTTGCCCATATGAGGGTGGATCCGATCCCACAACATTTGTGGAGCATGAACCTTATTGTAGTGGATGAGGTGATTCCTCAGATTCCTGCAGTGGTGGACAAGTAAAAGAATTTATTTCTTGAAAATATTCTAGGAATACCCCCTCCCTGGGAGGTAGACGTCTACATTGAGCTATACCATTGGGTGATACTGATATCGACCCCAAAATATTAGATGCATCCCGCAGTGCTTCCTGAATTTATGGTACAATTTGATTACTTGTAGAGTTTGGGAATCCTGAGACACAATGTTTCACTAAAGGCATCCCCAATATTGTTTTCCAAGAAGGAAAATGGGATATTGAGATTATGTGTGGGATTTCGACACGTGAGTCTGGTGACCATGATGAATAAGTATCCACTACAAAATATTGATGAACTCTTCCTTCAACTGAAGGGAGAGAAACTTTTCATGAAGATATACCTCAGATAAGGCTATCACCATCTTTGTGTACAAGTTGAGGACATCCCGAAAATAGAATTCAAATGTCGGTACTATCACATCAAGTCCTCATTGATGTGGTTTGGCATGAATAATGCCTCATTGTTGTTCATAGGTCCAATGAACATGATCTTCAAGCCATGCATGGACCAGTTTTCAGTGGTTTTCATTGATGACAATCATCTGTATTCAACATTCTAGAAGGACCACGATATATAATTTTGGACTGTCTTAGACATACTATAAGATAACCTTCATTATGGGAATCTCTCAAAGTGTCAATTTTGGATTCGAGAGGTCCACATTCTAGGACATGTCATCTCAGGGGCTAGAGATTCAGTAGATACAATGATGATAGAAGTGGGTGTGTTGGTCGGAGTGGATACTCAAGAGGGGGAGGGGTGAATTGAGTTCTAATTAAAATTTATGTTAAAAAAATTAGAATAAAAATCCCTTGATTAAAACATCCCAGTAAATTAAAGCAGTAGATATATACATGATTAATTGCTCAACATGTTTCTCACAGGTTGATTAATCCTCAATTGAATTTGTGTGAAAACTAATTCAACTTTTGAAACAAGTTTACTAAATTAATCACATATACAAACTAACGAAAACTAACTATCAGAGTGATTATAAAAAGTGACTTCTATCTTTGAAAACATAAGCAGCAGATAAATTAAAAATAGAGTACTTGAATGATAAGCACAACAATTTAAATAAGAGGTTCAGTCTTAAGTCAAGACATAATCCACTACACTTGGTGATTAATTGACACCAATCTGTTTATATAAAAACTTGATACACAACATGTTTCAGGCAGTACAATAGTTATCACAAACTGTCATGTTTTTTCATCTTCTACCATAGTTTTACGTGTGAAAACAATCACCCAAGCCACACTAGGCTTCTTCCAATGTTATGCGTGGTAAACAAGAGTAGAGAGAGTTCGGTATGAGGATTTGTAGAATCCCCCAGTTCAAGCACAAGTGGCAGTGTGCGCAAAATAGAAAAACTGCTCAAAAATGTAAAATACTAAACAATTTTTGAGATAAAGATGTTAGGAAAGAGTTTAGAATTCTCTATGTGTTGGTAGATTAGCTATGGACTCCTTGGAATGAAGGAAATGATGTTCTGGTCCTTCTCTACAAGTTGCCTCTAAAACAGAGTGTCACGACTTCCATGTTCTGATTTCCAGGTGGAAAGATGATTAGCTTATTGGATCAGAGGATCTTTTTAGCACATCACCACATCCTTGAAGATGTTCTTACAATATAACTTTGTGATGCTTTGAGATATTCAAAATGAGTGATCGAGTGTTCTTCTTCATGCATCATATATTTCGAGTATTGTATGTGTCTCCCTTATGTGTATACCTGAATATCATGATGAATACACTCGTATATCTCTATATGTATATATATATATTCACATTTTATTTGGTTCGATATTAATATATATTTTTTCCAGCTCAGCTTTCCTTTATTTAATTGAGCAAGGGACGACAAGAGGAATGATCCACCCATGTGTGGTCTTCCTCATACCTTGTACGATTTCCTGATATGCTTGAGAATATCATTAAAAAATATGAGGTGCATTAAATTGTCTAAACATGATCGTTATGATAATATTAAGAAAACTAGTAATTTAATTAATAGGTTATCATAAGACAGGCAGCGGATGCTTGTCAAGCGGTGGACATCAACAGTAAGATCCTTAATAGTAGACTTCTTTGGTAGCCTCAACAGTGGACCTTTCCAGTGGTAGACTGTCTCAGCACATGACTTCACCCATGGTGGAGTTTTCTAGCAATAGACTTCTACTAATTGTAGACTTGTCCCGCAATAGACTTGAAATGAGAACCATATAACATTATACCTTCAATGGTGAGTCTGATAGTAGACTTAAAACAGAAGCCTTGATAACAATGACCTTATCACTACAGTGACCTATAATAGTGACTCTTCGTTTGTATGTTTTGGTAAGTACCCCAATGCTAGACTTGTAATAGTGACCTTTGACAGCCATCTTTCAGCAATAACTAGATATCTTCAATGGTGACCTTTAGCAACCCTCAACATATTTTTTCTCAATAGAGACCTTTATCATGATAGTGAATTTTAGCAACAGTGAACTATAACTGTGACCTCGAATAGAAGGATCTTACCAGTAGCCTTTAACTGTGAACTTTTACATAGGGAAATGTAAACTATAAGTTGATGCAACAAAGTCATGAGACAGAAAAAATATAGATTGTTCATGATAATTAATATAAAGATAGATTAGAAGGGATTATCAAATGACATAATATATTATGATCCTTATTAAACATGATTTGGGAATATAAAAATAGGTGAGTCCAACAATCTACCCCATTTTGATAATCACAAAGTATGCCGGTACGTATTAATTAGAGGTATCATAGATAAGCATATAATACAGTAATTAAATAGAGATCAAAGTGAACCTTAGTTTAGTTGTGGCTTCATAGGTATTAGAGATTAATAAGAATGTAATATCAGAGGATATTGGTACATGGTATCAAAGGGAAAAGAATAAAAGACCCATTAGAGAGTAATGAAATCACAAGATCATATTAGTGATCATATTTGCACAGCATTTCTCCCCCTTTGTGATTATAAAAAAGAAACACAAATAGAGATAATAGATAATTTTTTATTAATTAAATAAAATTACCTGAACCAAGAAGAATACAAATTCCCTATAAAAATACACAAACCTACTCAATCCACATCAGCCTCTGGAAAGTTTTCTTTCCATTTGGATGAATAATGTGGAGGATGAGCTATTGGATCGGCAAGTTTGGGAATTGCTGTAGGGATAACTGGAGGGGCAGCAACATAAGCTCTTGTGTTCATGTAGAGAGTATCTCTCTGAGGTATCAAGGGTGTGATGCTTCTGATGGCCTCAGCAAGATTCATCCTTGAAGAAACACTGGTTTGGGATGCAGGTAAGCCAGGAGGGACTATAATAGGAGTACAGTCCATATTGAGAAAGGGTAAGAGAATAATTCTTAAATCTATATTAATACTTCCTCCTCTTTCCATAGCCGATATGAAATCATCCTTGTTCTCCATGAATTTCTCTAAGGAAGGAGTCAGTTGTTCCAGCTTGCTAACTTGTTCCTTGAAGGCTTTGGTGACTAGTAGAATTTTGAGATTTTCCAACAGAATCTTGAAGTGAGCATCCATATTATGCTCAGAGTAAATCCTATTGTAGTAATGATAAAATTTCTCCTTTATAGTTTTCTTATCATGGGAGGACTCTCTCATGAAGTCTCTGACTACTTTTTGCACATCCCTAGTAATACTAATAATCTGAGTCAGATTGAGAGTCAGGTGCACTGACACTAGGCAACTAAGATAATTCTTCATTGACCACTATTCTGAATACTTAAAAGTCCACAAGTGGAGAGGTTGAGGTAGAAGTAGTAGCTTAAGTATCCAAAGGTGTTATGGTGAATGAAAAATTTTCGTTGCAGGACATGGTTAACCCCCGAATAAGCTTTTTCACATTATCATCCTGATTCTGCACATGAGTTTTCACTTTGTCCATAAAGCTTTTAAAAAAATTAACCATCTGCTAGACAACTCCTCTGGCATATTGAATGTTATTATCTTCTTGAGTCCAAGATTTTTTAATAGCAGGCAAGCTCACCATAGATTGCTTTAGAAGCTCCACAGACAGAGTCAACTCCCTAAGCGGATTCTCTCACTATGAGATTTCTTGGGTCAGATAAGTTTGAATGGCATAATGAACACTGGCCATCTCAGTTGTAGTTAGATCTTGAATCAAGGCTAATGTATTCTTCATTTCAGAAGACCTATCATAAAATATTTTTTGCAAATCTACCTTTAGAGATTCAAGACACTATTTTCTAACATAATATTCAGGAACTGTATTCACTAGAGGTACTAAAGAAGGATCTGAAACAGTAGGCACTGATTTCCTTCTTTTGGGCATTTCACCAATAGAATCATCATAATCTAGATCTAACAGTAGATACCCTAGTTCTTCATACCACTTCACAATGTCATGGATGACAGATACAGATCCTATTGCAAGAGGTTGCTCCCCCTCACTTGGAGCTACATCCTGAGTAATATCCCTTATTAGTTCTACTCTTGGAACATTCACAACTGCTACTTCAACTGTAGAAGCTAGTGTTATAACCTCTATCTGATCCATTGATTCACCAGTGGGGTGATCTATTACCTCCCCAAAATCATCAATTACCTCTATATCTATGGAATCAGGTGCCATTTCTACTTTCTAGTCAGACACTGTGTTTTTTATTCACCTATCAGTGGAATCATAATTAGCTTCTCTTATTTATTTCCCTCATCTTCAGCTTCCTCCTTATCTTCATCTCCATCACCTGCCTCATGTTCCACGTGATAAAAATGATCTGACTCATTAGCATCATCCTCTATTGAGGTGTCTCTAAAAGTATTCTGAGATACTTCTTCTTCTTTTTCATTGGTCTCATTATCATTGTCCATTTGAATAGGTTCTCTTCTAGGGGGTTCTATTAGGAAACTAGGTGATCTAAAGGTTTTCCCTACAACTGGACTAGATGGAAAATCAGGATCACTCCCATCATCAATGGGGGTGTCCTCTCTTTCAGGCTCCACAGTTATTTCAACTTCCTAATCTGAATAGGCAGGATCCGGCTCATCAGGCATTAAACTTGGATCCATCTAGTCTTTTTTCCTAGATGGATGATGGACAAGATCAAATGTTTAATATATTTTTCCTTATTCATTCACCCATGACTTCTTCCAAAGATTAAAACTAATTTTCATAAACATACAGATGACCTTGGATATACAAATACAATTTGTGGCCACTATCATTTACTCTTTTCCTCCAGCCAAACCCTATACATTTAGCATTATATAAATTAACATTTCAAGAAAAATGGCATTTGATTTTGAGCTTGGCTTGGTCATATGCTCTAACTCTGCCATCTATAGCCTACAAAATTTAATATTCTCCCCATTCTTCAGTAGGTACATTAGAAATATGTCCTAATATATTATTATTTCAAATTCCCCTCTCCTGGGACTGATCACATGTTGGATGAATTTAAATAATAGCCTATCTTCCGCATTCATCTTAGTAGCTATGATTTTATTTTGAGTATTATCTCCAATAATCTCTTCCAGAGCTCTCTCATAACCAAAAATCTCACTATCTCGAGTAGACACTCAAGAATAGTAGTTAAAAACTCCCTCATGAGGGACTCTCAGACAAGCAGTCCACTCAACATATTTAAAGCTAACTTCATTTCCATTCACTCTAGACACCAACCTATACATATCATTTTCTTTTTCAAATGTTAGGTATTCATAGAATTCCTTCACAAGCTTCAGGTAGTACGACCCATTGTTGTTGGCGAAGCATTATATCCATCCATGAACTTCTAGTACATCCAGCACTAAAGAATTGCTCGACATCAACCATTCTTCCCTCAGTTATTTCTCAACCACTATAGTCCTCTTTGAAAGGTATGGATTAACATGCCCAGTTGGAGCACTACTACCACTATTGGGCTCGGCTCGGGTCCTCTTTGGCCTTAGCATATCCTCATTGATTGTCGGGGGTTGATAGGTTCTTTACAAGGAGATTGAAAAAGGTTTGAGGGTTCAATCAGAGAGTTAGGGTTTATAGATTTTGAGAGCAAGGTTCGAGAGTGAGGGAGAGTGGATTGAGATGTGTTCAACGTCTATTTTTTATCACTTAGGGATTGACTGTAATATAAATTGAACAACAAAAACGGTTCTGATTCCAGCAAAAAATTAAATAGTAAAATCAAACAGTGAGGTATCTAACAGTGATGTTCCAATGGTGAGGTTCCTAACAGTGAGGTCCAATGGTGAGGTACACCAGTGAGATCCAACGGTGAGGTACACCAGTGAGGTCCATCGGTGAGTTACACCAGTGTGGTCCAACGGTGAGGTACACCAGTGAGGTCCAATGGTGAGGTACACCAGTGAGGTCCAACGGTGAGGTACACCGGTGAGGTGCCTAACAGTGAGGTTTGATAGTGAGGTTTCCTATTCTAAAGTTAATCATACCTTACTCTGTTTGGTGTAATTTAATTTATCATAATTCAAAGGCTTTCGGAATATATCATCCAATTGATGTTCAGTGCCAATGAATTCAAGAGTGATACCACCTTTTTGATAATGATCCCTAAAAAAGTGATGTCTCACATCAATATGCTTTGTCCTAGAATGAGATAATAGACTTTTTGAAATGTTAATATCACTTGTATTGCCACACTGTATAGAGACATGTTTGAATTTAAATCCATAGTCTAGTAAAGTGTGTTTCGTCCACAGAATTTGAGCACAAAAACTACCAGCAGCAATGTATTTAGCTTTGGCATTAGATAATGCAACATAATTCTGTTTCTTACAAAACTATGATACTAGTGACTTCCCAAAATGTGACATGTTCCAGATGTTAATTTTCTATCTAACATGCAACTGGAAAAACCAGCATTAGAATGACTCAACAAATCATATAATTGTATTTTGGATAAAATAGTCCTATGTTGTGAGTATATTTGAGATATTGGACAATCATTTTTACATTAGTTAAATGTGACTCTTTTGGATTGTCTTGAAATAAATAACACATACATACACTGAACATAATGTCAGGTCATCTAGCTATAAGATAGAGTCGACTCCTTATCATTCCACTTTAGTTTGTTTGATCCACTAGTTCTCCAACTTCATCAGCATCGAACATACAAGTGGTACTCATAGGTGGGTCACTAAATTTACTACCATCTAAAGAAAAATGATTTAAAGGATCCTTAATATATTTTCTTTGATTCAAAACAATGCCAATTTTATTTTGAAAGATCTGAAATTCATGGAAAAATTTGAGTTCTCCCATTAAACTCATTTCAAATTCATTTTAATTCATTTTTGAAAAATCAATCCATAACAAATTTTTAGATGATCCCAAAATAATATCATCTATATAAATTTGTACTATCAAAACATCTTTGAAAATCCTTTTAATAAAAAGTGTCGGACTATCTATCCCTTTAGTAATTATTTTTAAAATAAGAAAAGATCTGAGCTTATCATACAACGCTCTTGGAGCTTGTTTTAAACCATATAAAGCTTTAAAATTTTTAAAAACATGATTTGAAAAATGGGGATTTGTAAATCCAGGTGGTTGTTCTACAATAATATCCCCAACTATATACCCATTTAAAAAATCACTTTTAACCTCCCTTTGATAAAGTTTAAAATTTAGATGAGCTGCATATGCAAGCAGTATTATAATGGCTTCAAATCTAGATACAGGTGAAAAGGTCTCCTCATAGTCTATTACTTCCTCTTGACTATATCCTTGAGCAACTTACCTAGCCTCATTTCTAACTATATTTCCAGACTCATGAACTTTTTCCTAAATACCCATTTCGTACCTATTGTTAAAGTGTCCTTAGGTCTCTCAACTAATTCCATACATTATTTCTTTCGAACTAATTTAATTCTTCTTGAATAACCATTACCTGAAATTCATCATTAATAGAATCATTAATATTTTTTGGTTCAAGATGTGAAAGTGAAGCTTTATGTTCATCCTGGTTTCTTAGGGATTCTCTTCTTTGTGTTCTTCTATTTAAATCACCTACAACAACATCTACAGGATGATTCTTAAGAGTCCTAATTCCTCTAGCAAGGTTTTAACTAGATTTTTCATGGTTGTCTATTTGTTCAAACTCAACAGTTGCAGATTGTGGAAAATTATCATAACTGGAAACTTTTACAGGGGATTCAATATCATTATCATTAAGGTCCAAAATTGAAATATCTTCATCAAGATGTTCAAGAGTGGTTTTAGGCTCATGTGGATCAGTCTTATCAAATTTGACATGAACTGATTCTTCCACACATTTGGTTTTCTTATAGAACACTCTATAGGATTTACTTGGGATAGAGTATCCTAGAATAACTCCTTCATCTCTTTTGGGGGAAAATTTGTCACGATTATATTTAGTGTTAAGGATAAAGTCTTCGCAACCAAAAACTCTGACGTAATTAATCTTTGGCTTCCTATTGTTCTAAAGCTCCTAAGGGGTATTCTTAAGAACAGGTCTGAGAAAAACTCTATTGATGATATAACAATCAGTATTTACAGCTTCATCCCCATAATACATTAGTAAATCATAATCATTGAGCATTGTTCTAGAAATTTCTTGAAGGGTCATATTTCTTCTCTCCACAACTCCATTTTGATGAGGTGTTCTAAGAGAAGGGAAATTGTGACTATAGCCATTATGAGAGAAAAAACGATTCAAACTCTTGATTTCCAACTCATGACCATGATTACTTCTCATGGTATTGATTCTAAGTCCACTATGATTTTCCACAAACATGGAATATTTGATAAAATAGGAACAAGATTCACCATTGTGTGCTAGAATTTATACCCACATATACCTAGAAAATTCATCTAAAAGAACATAAAAATAGTTCTTCCCATTTAAACATGAAACTCTTGATGGGCCAAACATATCACTGTGAAACAACTCAAGTGGTTGCGAAGAAGAAACTTCTTTCGTTGGATTGAATGATACTTTCTTTTGTTTTCCCTTTTGATAGGGATTACACACTTTGTCATGTGGGAATTCTAATTTAGGTTAGTCTCTAACTAAACCATTCTTAGATAGCTTCCTAAACGAGTTCACATTGCACTATCCTAACATTATGTTCCATATCCTTGATTCCTTATGAAAAGCATTTAAGCAAGAAACATTTTTCTTGCATAAATAATTTAGATCAAAAGCATATACATTTTCATTTCAACATGTAGTGAAAACTAAGTCATTTTTAGAATTGAAAACATTACATTCATCATTCTCAAATTTAACATTAAAACCATCATCACATAACCGAGAGATGATATATAAATTTTACTTTACTCCATAAACAAAAATTACTTTAGAAGTTAATATTGTATCAGTGTTACCAATTTGGCCTAAGCCGACGATTCTTCCCTTTGCATTGTCACCAAAAGTGACATGTCCACCATCAAGTTTAATTATGCTTTTGAAGCAAGAATATTCTCCGGTCAAATGTATTGATCATCCATTGTCTATTTACCATAAGGTTTTATAGTAACTTTTTAAGCAACATCCCAGGAAAACAAATTAAACATGGTTTAATTTTGGTACCATGCTTTTCTTGGGTCTAGAGAGGATAACAAGTAAAACTTTGGTAACCCATATTTTCTTTATAGGTTTCCTAAAATAAGAAAACATATTTTGCGACATAAATACTTTGTTTGGTCCTTTATAATGTTTTTTCTCAAACGATGGTCCATAACTAGAACTAGCAGTGAGCTATCCATACTTTGGAACATATATGGTTTTCCAAAATATTCTCAGTCTGGGTTGATATCCTAGCCTAGTTGAATATTTTGGAGAAATCTATTTTCCTAAAAACTGTGTCAAGGTATCCCTACCATCAGTTAACTTCTCAATATCCTTTCTTAATTTCTCATTATACAATTTTAACTCTATATTTTTTTCAGCATGGCATATTTCTCTTTTTCAATATCCAGATTTGACTTGTAATTTTCATTTATGGCATGCTGTCTTTTCAATGATTTATATTTATCCTTGAGTTCAATAAATGTATCCTGATGCATCTCACAATATTCAAACATTTCATCTTTATTCATATCTTCATCATTATGAGAGTCACTTTTATTCGAGGAATAATAAGTATTACGCATATGGGAATTAAGTGTTACCTCATATGTTCCTATCATGAAACATAAGTTAACATGTTTGTTTTGTTCACTTTCAGAGACATCCGATTCACTTGAGATGTCTTCTGATGCACTATTAGTATCATTCTTAGCCTTTTTGTAGCCTTTTCCCTTATTCTCATATTTTCTATTGAATTTCAGATTGGGGAAGTCTATCTTCCTATGACCTCTTCATTTACATTCATAGCATACAATTTAACTTTTATTATCATTCCACATCATGTCTTTCTTCCATTTTCCATTATGTTTATACATTCCATTGAAGTTTGACTTCCTAGAGAATTTATTCTTTCGGTAGAACCTTTTGAATCATCTAGAAAGTTGTGACATCTCCTCATCACTGTCTGAATTTGAATCTTCACTTGTAGATCTGTCTACAGGTACTTGAACTTTTTCTTTGACTTTGATCTTTTAGGAAGAAGTCTTGAATTATACTGACTTATTCCTTGTTTCTTCTTGTATTTATTGATTCACCTTAAGATCTCCTTCATACATCATTAACATTCCAATTATCCCCATTACTGGTAGCTTACTGATGTCACATGATTCTTCGATTTATACAGAAGTTCCTCTCAACCTGTCAGGTAGGCATCTAAGCAGCCTTCTGATTTGGTCTTTGCTGTCCACTGGTTTCCCACAGATACTCATGGTGTTCACTATTTCATTGAACCTGAGATACATTTCATAGATAGGTTCATCGGGATTCATCTTAAAATTATCATATTTAATATTAGAGATATTTAATATCATTTTTTTAACATTGGTAGTTCCTTCATGAGAAACAGAAAAAGTATCCCAAATTTCATAAGAAGTCTTACAGGAAGATGTTTTCTTGAATTCCTCATCACCTAAAGCACAATACAAGGCATTCATTTCTTTACAATTATTATTATAAGTAGCTTATGTATCCCTTGTTGTAGTGGGTAATGCATGATGTTCTTCAATTGTGTCCCAGATCTCAGGACCTATGCTTTCCAAATACATTTTCAATTTCAAATTACAATGACCATAATTATTTCCATTAATAAAATGTGGCCCATTAGTAGTAGCACACTAAAGTAGATTATCCATAGATAACTAAATGTTTAATGAAATTAAAATTTATATATAACAGAAATTTTAATATTTTTGAGGTCAAACTAAAATCACAGTTGAAAATAAATTAAAAATCTTGACAAATTGGTTTGATGGAATGAATAAAGAACTCCTCTAATACCAAATGTTGGTCAGAGTCGATACTCAAGAGGTGGGGGGGTTAATTGGGTTCCAATTAAAATTTCTTTTAAAAACATTAGAATATATAACCCCAAATTAGAACAGACCAGTTAATTATGGCAGTAGAGATAAAAATGATTTATTGTCCAATAGGTTTCTCACAGGTTGATTAATCCTCTGTTGAAATAGTGTGAAAAATAACTCATCTTTTGAAAGAAGTTTACTAAATTAATCACATATAAACACTAAACAAAACTATCTATAAGATTGATTATAAAAATAGATTTCTGTCATTGGAAACACAAGAAGTGGATAATTGAAAAACAGAGTACTCGAAAGATAAGCACACAAATTTAAACAAGAGGATCAGTCTTAAGTCAAGACCTAATCCTCTCCAGTTGGTGATCAATTAACACCAAGAAGTTTATATAAAAACTTGATACACAACCTGTATCTTGTAGTACAACAGTTTTCTCAAACTGTCCAGGTTTTGCACCCTCAACCACAGTTTTACGTGGGAAAACAAAAACCCAAGACACACTAGGCTTCTTCCATAGTAATGCATGGGAAAAAATAGTATTAAGTGTTTGGTATGAGGATTTTCGGAATCCCCCAGTTCAATCACAAGTGACAGTGTGTGTTAAATAGAAACACTTCTCACAAATGTAAAATAGTAAACACAGATAGAGCTAAATATGTTATGAAGGAGTTTAGAATGCCTTATGTATTCATAGATCATCTCTGGACTCCTTGGAATGAAGGAAATTATATTATGATCCTTCTCTGCAAGTTTCCTCTAAAACAGAGTGTTGTACCTTCCATGTTCTGACTTCCATGTGTAAAGATGATCAAATTATTGGATCATAAGCTCTTTGTAGCACAACACCACATCCTTGAAGATGTTCTTCCAACAGATCTTTGTGAAGCTCTAGGGTCTTCAGAATGAGTGATCGAGTGTTCTTCTTCTTTATTTGTATATTTTGGGTACTGTATGTGTCTCTATTATAACGACCCACACTTTACATACATTGTTAATACTTCAAAATTGAAGCACACTTATTACAACATATGACAAAACCACAAAGGACCGTATAGGTATAGTGTCTTTAGAAACTGGGGAATCATAAACAACTGGTTCATAAATCTTCTACAGTGTCTCCCATTTATTTCATCATATCTAGGGTCCCTTTTAGCATATTCTACTTAATATCCATCTTCCTGACCTGGGGAAAAGAAAACATAAAAGGGTGAGCTCAAATGCTCAGCAAGGGCAAATAAAAGAAATAAAAAAATCATATCATATCTTTATGAAAATCAAAACCTGCAAAAGAAATCATAATATCTTAACATGGAATAAATCATAGAAGTGAGAATGAGATCCCCATAATCATAACATAAAACTTGAATCTTTGTGGCATGCACACATAATCATGGAAAATCATTTCTTGTTAGTCATGACTCATTGCCAAGACTATCTTAGTGGACAAAGTCCCTTTCTGAACCGAGTTCACTCCTCGTTTCAGTCCTGTATCACTGAACCGAAATAACCTTCCGTTCCAGCCATGTCTATCTCATGAGATATAAAATCTTTACCCAATGCATTGGAGGGAGATATAGGTCCCACCCATCTTATAATGAATCCTTTCTTATGTGTGCCACATAATCATAAAACATGCATCATCGCATAACACATGTAACAAAAATGGGATTCTTGAAACATCATGACATCATAAATCAATTCATATAAGATAAAGGAATTCATAAAAATAATTCCATCACAACATGATCAAATCAATGTAATAATAGGGATAAAAATATAACCCTTTATTATCTTAGATGGAAAATAATTTTGAAAATCACTTGAACTCCATTCTTGAGGAAAATATCCTTTCTTCTTCAAAAACATTTTTCCTTTCATAACATGTCATACAACTTTAAAATAAAAGAAGTTGATTAAAAATAAACTTGAAAACTTGTAAAGGAAGCTTCTTGGAAATAATGTTTTAAAAATCCATTCATGCCGTATAAGTTAAAAAAACATTCTTCGTACTTTTGTCGGAAAAGTCAAAAAGTACCTCGTACGGAAAAACGACAAAAGATTCCTTTCATATTCTTTACTAAAAACTCACCTAAGGGTAAAATTGGATTTAAACTATTGCAAGTGGATGGAAAAAATATTTCATATTGAGGGAACATGGATGTGGATGATAAAATACACCCCAGTAAATACTTACGAATAAACAATCTCGGATAAAAATGAGATTGTGATATTTCCCTTACCTTAGGTCCGATTTGCTTTGTTCATGTCCGAAGCTCCTGTATAATGGTTTAAATAATGTTATTGACTTATTCCAGAATCATACATATTGATATGAGATCATATATGGTCATATTATTAGCTTCTTGTTAGTAATATTTCATTGTTACTTGTTACTCGGGTCTTTATAACTTTTTGTTCTTATGCATGTTTTGTCGAATAAATTATTATTCTTATCTTTAGGTTATAGATAATTCATTTCCAGAATGGTATTACTGTAGTATATACCATATTCATTCATTCAATTCATTTATATAATCATTATGAAATGAAGATCATGTAGAACGAGTCGCATCACATCGTGGAGACGGTATTCCGTACGTACGCACGAGTGATGATATCATTCCTATGATCGTGGAATTGTATTGGAGTATATATATATATTATTTCAGTATCAATATTACTTAATAATAATCATATATAGTTACTGATTACACCATTATACCCATCCTTGTAAGGTGATGGTGGAAAATAGATTACACCACGGCGTGGAGACGGTATTCCGTACGTACGCACGCGCGGTGATTTCATTTTTCCGTAGGATGGATAGAAGGTGAATTAGGGTTGTTTCATATTTATAATAACATATCAGTATGTAAGTAATACTGATGTTATTACTTTATCATGAAACAACTAAAGAAGAAGAAGTTGAAGAAGAAAGAAATTGAAAAGATCGGTAATGGATATTACCTCTTCTTTGGAACGCCTTTTTGAATCCTCCACTTAAGGAACTAAGATTGGTCTTTGGAGAAGACCAGGACCTCTAGGATTATTCTAGGGAAGTGGAGAAGGGAAAATGGCAGGGGTTGGCCGAGCTTGAGTGCTCAAATTGGTGTGAGGAGGAGGGGGAGGACGTGCCCTTTTATAAGGGAGGAGAGGGGCACCTTAGGAATATCTCAAAATATTATTTTATATTAAAGTCAAAATCGGTTTATAATGGTTTCAAAGGGTCTTATTTCGAAGCTAAAGTGGGGATGGGTCGAAATCCTATCAACCAATAGGATTTAGACAAGTTTAGGGTATTATTTTAACCTTATCAATTAGATTTAACTCTAAGTTAATTAATTTAACTTTTACCGTGTCTTTTTGTTTTCTTTCACTATATGGTTAATACACTTACTATAACATGCCAAACGAACCCCAAATTGTTTATTATTAATATATATATCCTTATCTAAGTCATTTGTCCGAACCTTAGATTTTTAGGAATAAAATAACAATTAATAATATAATATTTGATTTAAAAACTATTTTGTGTCAATTTTGACACTATTTGATATATGATTTTTGTGAAAGTCATAACAGAATTATATGTTCGAACCAAGTTGATTAAATAAACACTAATATATCATAGCAACCTAGAAAATTAGTGGAATTCATAAAAAGTCTCAAATTACATTTATTTTGGTGTTTATAACATCAATTATGTCAATATTTCATTAATAAGATAATTACTGCATCATCATTGTGTCATAAATAAATTAAATCATTTAATGTCTAAAAATTACAAATAAAATACCCTTATGTAGGAAATCTTTTTAGCTTTCTAATGAATATTTATAGTCGAATTTATCTTATGTATAACCCCATATTAAAAATGATTTACTTATTAAACTTTGATTTTAACTATTTTAACCCTTCTTTAAATAAATTAATAATAAATGTCCTAATCTAATCCAAGTGGGCCTAAATGGTCATATTTTATTCCGAATTTTGTTTTTGGTCGAATTACACTTGTCCAATAGAATTAGGACATGTGTTAGGGTAATATTAATATCATAGTTACCCTTAGTTACCCTATTTACTATTAACCGCGGTAAAAAAAGTAAAAAGTTACTATTCACCAAAAAAATTATTTTCATCTCATTGAACCACATTTTAGTCCTTGATATTAACCGTGTCTCTCGGATTTTTGAAATTCCATTCACAGAAGCGGTAAAATTAAGTTTTATGCAAAATTCAGTTTTTAACCTACCACTTAGTGGTTTCACTATTCATCAAAAATTGAAAGTTTTCAGAAAAATACCAAAATTTCACCCTAGGCTAATTTTGATATTCTGAGTCCAAAAATGAAGTCCATTTTGAAAAATAAAATTTATAAAATTTCAAAAAGTGGTTATTACTATTCATAATGGCTAGTTTTAATAGCATATTGTTGTTTAGTGAAACTCGGTATTGCGTACGACGCAAGCTATCGAGGAAGGTCGCGATTGCGTGTAAAGCAAGCCAAGAAAGTGTTGTGTAGAAAAAGATTCCTTTGATGATTTATATAACATAAAAGTCTCGGGTGTTACACTCTACCCCCCTTAAAAAGAATTTCGCCCTCGAAATTCGTCACTTTGCAACAAACAAATGAGGATACTTCTCCCTCATCATATCCTCAAGCTCCCATGTAGCTTCTTCAAGTTGGTGGTTTCTCCATAAAACTTTCACCAAGCGAGTGGTCTTGTTTCGTAGGACTTTTTCGCTACGATCCAGAATCTCTATCGGCTGTTCTTCATAAGAAAGATCTTGCTCCAGTGGTACAACTTCTGAGCTGAGTACATGTGAAGGATCTGGTATGTACTTTCTCAGGAGAGATACATGGAACACATCGTGAACTTGAGAGAGATTCGGTGGAAGCGCCAATCGGTAAGCTACCTTCCCAACACGATCCAGTATTTCAAAAGGACCGATATATCTAGGGCTCAACTTCCCCTTCTTTCCAAATCTCATAACCCTCTTCCAGGGAGATATTCGTAAGAACACTTTATCGCCCACTTCAAACTCTAGGTCTTTTCTTCGGTTGTCGGCATAACTTTTCTGTCGACTCTGAGCTGCTCTTATGTGTTGTTGAATAGATCTGACTTTTTCTGCCATTTCATCAACGAGATCAGGTCCTAATAGCTTTCTTTCCCCAACTTCATCCCAGCAAGTTGGAGTCCTGCATTTCTTTCCATAGAGAGCTTCATAAGGAGCCATCTGAATACTGGAGTGAAAGCTATTATTATAAAAAAATTCCACCAAAGGTAGGTGTTGATCCCAACCTCCTTTGAAATCCATAGAGCAAGCTCTCAACATATCTTCTAGGGTTTGAATTGTTCTCTCAGACTGACCGTCTGTCTGGGGATGATAAGCAGTGCTGAAACTCAACTTTGTATCCAGAGTATGCTGAAGACTTCGCCAGAACTTCGAGGTAAATCTCGGATCTCGATCAGATATAATAGAAAGTGGTACTCCATGCATTCTTACCACTTCCTTTACATATATCCTGGCAAGCTGATCTAGAGAGAAATCCTCTCTAATAGCAATGAAGTGTGCAGACTTTGTAAGACGATCAACTATGACCCAGATAGCATTATTGCCTTTGGATGTTTTAGGAAGTCCTGTGACAAAGTCCATAGTGATGTTTTCCCATTTCCATTCGGGTATGGGTAATGGTTGTAACATCCCCTTAGACTTCTGTCTCTCAGCTTTAACTTGTTGACAAATCAAGCATCGAGAGACATATTCAGCAACATCTCTTTTCATGCCATCCCACCAGAAGTACTCTTTCAGGTCCCTATACATCTTCGTGCTTCCAGGATGAATAGAGAATGATGAACTATGAGCCTCATCCAGCAGCTCATTCTTTAATTCGGTGATGGGAGGAACGCAAACCCGATTCCTGAACTTTATTATCCCATCACAATCAAGGTTGAATTCAGGAACATTTCTCACCTTCTTTTGTAACTCGACATCTTCTTTCTGTGCCTCTTTAATCTTCACATGTATAGATGGTTGAACATTCATTTGAGAAAGATAAGATTTTTCCCTTTCCATTATAATTCCAAGATCCATCCTTTGTAAATCCATAAATATTGGATCTTTTGTGATCCTCATCATGGATAAACTAGCATGGTCTTGTCGACTTAATGCATCTGCCACCTTGTTTGCTTTCCCAGGGTGGTAATGGATTGAGCAGTCATAATCCTTAATCAGCTCCAACCATCTTCTTTGACGCATATTCAACTCCTTTTGTGTGAAAATATACTTTAAACTTTTATGATCAGTATAAATATCACACCTTTCACCATAAAGGTAATGCCTCCAAATCTTTAATGAAAAGATTACCGCAGCCAACTCCAAATCATGTGTTGGGTAATTTTGCTCATGGATTTTCAACTGTCGTGAGGCATAAGCTATCACCATATCATTTTGCATAAGAACACACCCCAATCCCTTCTTGGATTCATCACTGTAGATCACAAACCTTTCTCCACTACAAGGCAGTGTGAGCACAGGTGCACTGGATAACCTTCTTTTCAACTCCTTGAAATTCTCTTCACATTCCTCTGTCCAGACAAACTTAACTCCTTTCCGAGTCAACTTGGTGATTGGATTAGATAACCGTGAAAAATCTTTTACAAAACGTCGATAATATCCAGCCAAACCAAGAAAACTTCGGATCTCAGTTACTGTTGTTGGTCTTGACCATCTTTCGATAACCTCTGTTTTTGCTGGATCCACAGATATCCCCTCTTTTGAGATTATATGACCCAAAAATGCAACTTTTTGAAGCCAAAATTCACACTTGGTAAATTTGGCATAAAGCTTCTCTTTTCTCAGGGTCTTCAATATAATTCTCAAGTGATCTTCATGCTCTTCCTTGCTCTTTGAATAGACAAGAATATCGTCTATAAAGACTACCACAAATTGATCAAGATGGTCTCTAAAGACTCTATTCATTAGATCCATGAAGATAGCAGGGGCATTAGTAAGACCAAATGGCATCACTATAAATTCATAGTGTCCATATCTTGTACGGAAAGCCGTCTTTGGTATATCCTCCCTTTTGACCCTTAATTGATGATACCCTGAACGAAGATCAATCTTGGAAAAGTATTGAGCTCCACGTAGTTGGTCAAATAAGTCATCAATGCGTGGGAGAGGATATTTGTTCTTGATAGTGATCTTGTTAAGTTCTCGATAATCAATGCAGAGTCTCATTGATCCATCTTTCTTCTTAACAAATAGAACAGGTGCTCCCCAAGGTGACGCACTAGGGCGTATGAATCCCTTATCAAGATTCTCTTGGAGTTGCTTCTTCAATTCCTGCAACTCAATTGGGGCCATTCTATAAGGTGTCTTTGAAATAGGCAAAGCACCCGGTACGAGTTCTATTGAAAACTCAACTTAACGATTTGGTGGAAGACCCGACAATTCCTCCAGAAAGACATCATCAAACTCCCGTACAATGGGCATATTCTTAATCGTGAGTTTCTCACCAACCATTTGAGATAAATAACCTTCATTTAGTGGAATCAATACCCATAAGATGGAAGAAATTTCCACTGGAAGGTTATGTTCATCCTTGCATTGATAGACGATCATAGGTTGATCTGGAATATGAAATGTGACTTCCCTTCTTTGGCAATTGATATGAGCTCCATGTAGAGAAAGCCAATCCATGCCAAGAATCACATCAAATTCCACTAAAGGAAGGATCACAAGATTTGCAGGAAGCACTTTCCCACAAACTTCGATTGGGGAAGAATTATAAACTTCTGATGCGATTGATGTGCCATTAGGTGTTGTCACAGCTAACTCAACATCTAATTGTTGAGGTAATACGGTGATACCCTTAGAAAATTTTTCAGAAATAAAAGAGTGGGTGGATCCAGAATCAAATAAAACATTTTCTACTTTAGAGTGGATGGTAAGTGTACCTTTCACCACATCGTTATCGTACTCCACATCGCTGATAGAAATTGCATGTGACTTTCCTTTTTCTTTAGCCTTAAGAGTTTGTTGACGTCGACCATCATCATCAACCCTTGGATTTGGGCATTGATTGGCATAATGCCCCATCTCCTTGCACTTGAAACATTGAAGTGTAGCAGGTTCATTCTGTGTATCCCTTCCTTTGTTTGCATCATTAGACATCTTCTTCCCATTATCACGGCATTCAAATGCCCGATGACCTTCCTTTCCACATTTAAAACATTTACTTGTCCCTTTAAGACAACTCCCTCCATGTTTCTTTCCACACTTTGAGCATAAGGGAAAGTTCATCTTCTTTTCCGTGTGCTCTTTAGATTTTTCTTTGAATTCCATCTTCCTCTTCTTATCAAACCCATGTGACGGATGGGTTACTCCAATCTCCATCTCGACTTTTAGAGCACATCGAACGATTTCCTCGTAGCTATTGAAGTCCCTTATGGCTAACGCCCTTCGAAGACTTGGTTTTAAGCCACTAAAGAATCGATCGATCTTACTCTCAGGTTGGATAATAATACCAGAAGCGTACCTTGCAAGTCTTGTAAAATTTGCTTCATAGGTACTAACAGATTCATCATCCCTTTGCTTCAGTTCAAGGAACTCTTTCTCCATCTTTGTTCGGAGAATACGAGGGAAGTACTTATTGAAAAATAAGTTCTTGAACTCGTCCCATTCCATAGACTCAATTTCATCCCTTTGCCTCGTATTCTTAACAAGATTCCACCATTGATCCGCATCTCCTTCCAAACGATACACTGCTAGGATGACTTTATCATGCTCAGAACATTGAAGAACTGAAAATATCTTTTCAGTAGTACTAATCCATTGTTCAGCAACTAATGGATCAGTAGACCCGCTGAAAGATGGTGGACGCTGCCTCATGAAGGATTCAACAGAATGTTGCTCCCTCCTTTGTTCATTTGGAAATCCTGCATGATTCATAGCTTGAGAAAGTTGTGTGAGCATGGCTACAAGATTTTGCATTCCAGCTCCCATATCGTTTGGTTGCTCAGGGGGACAATCATTGCATTGCCCATCACATTCCGCATTAACACGGTTCCTTCGGGTTCCAGCCATTGACTAAAACCAAGAAGAATAGTGTGAGCAACACTAATTATAATAGGAAACCACATAATTCAAGAATAAAATTTTCATGCTTATGGTCTTATCCTAGGTTATTCATGGCCACTTCTAAGATTGTGTTCTATGCTTAGACTTATCCTTAGGGTTCTTACTAAGGCTTTCACATCCTAGTTTCCAAAGGTTGACTATACCTTTCCTCTGATACCAACTATAACGACCCACACTTTACATACATTGTTAATACTTCAAAATTGAAGCACACTTATTACAACATATGACAAAACCACAAAGGACCGTATAGGTATAGTGTCTTTAGAAACTGGGGAATCATAAACAACTGGTTCATAAATCTTCTACAGTGTCTCCCATTTATTTCATCATATCTAGGGTCCCTTTTAGCATATTCTACTTAATATCCATCTTCCTGACCTGGGGAAAAGAAAACATAAAAGGGTGAGCTCAAATTCTCAGCAAGGGCAAATAAAAGAAATAAAAAAATCATATCATATCTTTATGAAAATCAAAACCTGCAAAAGAAATCATAATATCTTAACATGGAATAAATCATAGAAGCGAGAATGAGATCCCCATAATCATAACATAAAACTTGAATCTTTGTGGCATGCACACATAATCATGGAAAATCATTTCTTGTTAGTCATGACTCATTGCCAAGACTATCTTAGTGGACAAAGTCCCTTTCTGAACCGAGTTCACTCCTCGTTTCAGTCCTGTATCACTGAACCGAAATAACCTTCTGTTCCAGCCATGTCTATCTCATGAGATATAAAATCTTTACCCAATGCATTGGAGGGAGATATAGGTCCCACCCATCTTATAATGAATCCTTTCTTATGTGTGCCACATAATCATAAAACATGCATCATCGCATAACACATGTAACAAAAATGGGATTCTTGAAACATCATGACATCATAAATCAATTCATATAAGATAAAGGAATTCATAAAAATAATTCCATCACAACATGATCAAATCAATGTAATAATAGGGATAAAAATATAACCCTTTATTATCTTAGATGGAAAATAATTTTGAAAATCACTTGAACTCCATTCTTGAGGAAAATATCCTTTCTTCTTCAAAAACATTTTTCCTTTCATAACATGTCATACAACTTTAAAATAAAAGAAGTTGATTAAAAATAAACTTGAAAACTTGTAAAGGAAGCTTCTTGGAAATAATGTTTTAAAAATCCATTCATGCCGTATAAGTTAAAAAAAACATTCTTCGTACTTTTGTCGGAAAAGTCAAAAAGTACCTCGTACGGAAAAACGACAAAAGATTCCTTTCATATTCTTTACTAAAAACTCATCTAAGGGTAAAATTGGATTTAAACTATTGCAAGTGGATGGAAACAATATTTCATATTGAGGGAACATGGATGTGGATGATAAAATACACCCCAGTAAATACTTACGAATAAACAATCTCGGATAAAAATGAGATTCTGATATTTCCCTTACCTTAGGTCCGATTTGCTTTGTTCGTGTCCGAAGCTCCTGTATAATGGTTTAAATAATGTTATTGACTTATTCCAGAATCATACATATTGATATGAGATCATATATGGTCATATTATTAGCTTCTTGTTAGTAATATTTCATTGTTACTTGTTACTCGGGTCTTTATAACTTTTTGTTCTTATGCGTGTTTTGTCGAATAAATTCTTATTCTTATCTTTAGGTTATAGATAATTCATTTCCAGAATGGTATTACTGTAGTATATACCATATTCATTCATTCAATTCATTTATATAATCATTATGAAATGAAGATCATGTAGAACGAGTCGCATCACATCGTGGAGACGGTATTCCGTACGTACGCACGAGTGATGATATCGTTCCTATGATCGTGGAATTGTATTGGAGTATATATATATATATTATTTCAGTATCAATATTACTTAATAATAATCATATATAGTTACTGATTACACCATTATACCCATCCTTGTAAGGTGATGGTGGAAAATAGATTACACCACGGCGTGGAGACGGTATTCCGTACGTACGCACGCGCGGTGATTTCATTTTTCCGTAGGATGGATAGAAGGTGAATTAGGGTTGTTTCATATTTATAATAACATATCAGTATGTAAGTAATACTGATGTTATTACTTTATCATGAAACAACTAAAGAAGAAGAAGTTGAAGAAGAAAGAAATTGAAAAGATCGGTAATGGATATTACCTCTTCTTTGGAACGCCTTTTTGAATCCTCCACTTAAGGAACTAAGATTGGTCTTTGGAGAAGACCAGGACCTCTAGGATTATTCTAGGGAAGTGGAGAAGGGAAAATGGCAGGGGTTGGCCGAGCTTGAGTGCTCAAATTGGTGTGAGGAGGAGGGGGAGGAGGTGCCCTTTTATAAGGGAGGAGAGGGGCACCTTAGGAATATCTCAAAATATTATTTTATATTAAAGTCAAAATCGGTTTATAATGGTTCCAAAGGGTCTTATTTCGAAGCTAAAGTGGGGATGGGTCGAAAGCCTATCAACCAATAGGATTTAGACAAGTTTAGGGTATTATTTTAACCTTATCAATTAGATTTAACTCTAAGTTAATTAATTTAACTTTTACCGTGTCTTTTTGTTTTCTTTCACTATATGGTTAATACACTTACTATAACATGCCAAACGAACCCAAAATTGTTTATTATTAATATATATATCCTTATCTAAGTCATTTGTCCGAACCTTAGATTTTTAGGAATAAAATAACAATTAATAATATAATATTTGATTTAAAAACTATTTTGTGTCAATTTTGACACTATTTGATATATGATTTTTGTGAAAGTCGTAACAGAATTATATGTTCGAACCAAGTTGATTAAATAAACACTAATATATCATAGAAACCTAGAAAATTAGTGGAATTCATAAAAAGTCTCAAATTACATTTATTTTGGTGTTTATAACATCAATTATGTCAATATTTCATTAATAAGATAATTACTGCATCATCATTGTGTCATAAATAAATTAAATCATTTAATGTCTAAAAATTACAAATAAAATACCCTTATGTAGGAAATCTTTTTAGCTTTCTAATGAATATTTATAGTCGAATTTATCTTATGTATAACCCCATATTAAAAATGATTTACTTATTAAACTTTGATTTTAACTATTTTAACCCTTCTTTAAATAAATTAATAATAAATGTCCTAATCTAATCCAAGTGGGCCTAAATGGTCATATTTTATTCCGAATTTTGTTTTTGGTCGAATTACACTTGTCCAATAGAATTAGGACATGTGTTAGGGTAATATTAATATCATAGTTACCCTTAGTTACCCTATTTACTATTAACCGCGGTAAAAAAAGTAAAAAGTTACTATTCACCAAAAAAATTATTTTCATCTCATTGAACCACATTTTAGTCCTTGATATTAACCGTGTCTCTCGGATTTTTGAAATTCCATTCACAGAAGCGGTAAAATTAAGTTTTATGCAAAATTCAGTTTTTAACCTACCACTTAGTGGTTTCACTATTCATCAAAAATTGAAAGTTTTCAGAAAAATACCAAAATTTCACCCTAGGCTAATTTTGATATTCTGAGTCCAAAAATGAAGTCCATTTTGAAAAATAAAATTTATAAAATTTCAAAAAGTGGTTATTACTATTCATAACGGCTAGTTTTAATAGCATATTGTTGTTTAGTGAAACTCGGTATTGCGTACGACGCAAGATATCGAGGAAGGTCGCGATTGCGTGTAAAGCAAGCCAAGAAAGTGTTGTGTAGAAAAAGATTCCTTTGATGATTTATATAACATAAAAGTCTCGGGTGTTACATCTATTATGCGTGTACCTCAATACCATGATGACTACACCTGTATATACCTATATGTATGTGTATATATATTCACATTTTTTGGGTTTCTATTCATATATAAAATTTCCACCTTAGCTTTTCCTTATTTAATACAACAAGGGCCGATAAGAGGAATGATCCACCCATGGGTGGTCTTCCTCATACCTCGTACAATATCTTGATATACTTGAAAATATCATTAAATAATGTCTGGTGCATTAAATTGTCTAAACAAAATCGTTATGATAATATTAAAAAAATTAGTAATGTAAAGAATATGTTATCATAATACTGGCAGCTAATGCTTGTGAAGTGGTGGAATTCAACAATAAGCTCCTCAATAGTAGACTTCTTCGGTAGGCTCAACAGTAGACCTTTCAAGCGGTAGACTATCTCAACAGTTGAATTCACCCATGGTGGTGTGGTCTAGAAGTAGACTTCCACTAACGGTAGACTTTTCCCACGGTAGACTTGAACTAAGAACAATATAACAATAGACCTTTGACGTTGAGTTTGATAGTAGACTTCTAATAGAAGCCTTGATAATAATGACATTGTCACAACAGTAACCTGTAACTGTGACTCTTTGTCTGTAAGCTTTGGTTAGTACTCCAACAATAGACTTGTAATAGTGACCTTTGCAGATAGCTTCCAACATTATATAGAGATCATCAATGGTGACCTTTAGCAACATTCAAAAGAAGTGTTCTAAATGGTGAAATTTATCACAAAAGTGACTTTTAGCAACAGTGACCTGTACCGGTGATCTTGAACAGAAGGCTCTTTTGAGTAGCCTTTAACTGTGACTTTTTACTTAGGGAAATGAAAACTATAAGATGATGAAACAAAGTCATGAGACTGACTAATATATATATTGTTCAGGATAAATAATATAAACACAGATTATAAGGTATTATCAAAGGACTTAATATATTATGATCAATATTAAACATGATTTGGGATTATCAAAATAGGTGAGTCTAACATGGTTCTTGCTTCAGATCCACCGGAGAATGTTACCGGGGAGCGTAGTTTCCTTAGGATGTTTAGTTACTATAGGAGGATTGTATTCGACTATTCTACAGTAGCATCCTTAGTTAAAGCCTTGACACAAAATGGGAAACCATTTATATGGACTGAGAGGTTCCACGAAATCATTCAACATTAGAGGTAGAGTCTGATGAGAAATTCAATCTTGAAATTACTGAATATAGTGTAGAATATGTGGTATTCTGAAATGCATCGGGGATGGGTCTTGGTTGTGTCATGATGTAGGGAAAATTGGTGACTTTCTATGGTTCATCGAAGTTGAGAGCACATGAGAAGAACTATGTGACCCATGATATAGAGTTGGTTGTGGTAGTCTTCACATTTAATATGTGGTGAGAATGCCTTATGGGGAGCAGTTTATCATCTACACAAACCACAAAAGTATTAGGTATATTTTTTCTTAGAATTATATAAAATTTATATAGAGGTGTTAGGTGGAGTTTTTCTAGGGCTATGAATTCAAGATAATCTATAATATTAGGATGGGGAACATGGTGGAAGATTCACTCAACCAGAGATCTAGTTCATATCTACTAAACGAGGCCTTAGAAAAGTTTACCACTCTTTAAATATACTTCATTGATTGAGATGATATATCTTATCTCTAGTCGATGGTGGTTACCCATCCAATATTATAGTACGTGCATGTGTCACAACTCAGAGATTTCATATGATAGACTACATGTGGTCAGATATCCATAGGGAATTCCCTTGATGGGTATTCAAATGGTGGGGAGTACGCCATCCTTTTCTAAGAATGTATAGTTTTACTAGTGACGTTATGTGAGAATGTGTTGAAGTAGGTCCATAAATCATTTTTCCATTACATGAAGGTGTCGAAAATATTTACTAGGACCTCTGAGGTTAGCCTTGGCGGCTGGGGTGAAGAATAAAGTGGCAGAGATTGTCTCTAGAGAATTCACTTTTTAGAAAGTGTATGTGAAGAACCAGGGTCTTGTAGATTTGACTCAGCCCCTTGTGGTTCCTGATTTGAAGTGGGATATAATATCGAGGGAATTCATGATGGGTTTTCCACTTATGTATAAGGGGAATGATACAATCTAGGTTATCATTAACTAACTCAGATAAATATTTATTCATGACATCCATATTGTGGAAGGGATTAAATGATGTGTTTGGGACTCATCTACACTAGATAATAGCTTTCCACTAGAAGATTGATTTCCATATAAAGAAGACTATTCAGGTCCTTGAATACATGATACGTTCTTACATCACTGATTTTGTCCATAGTTGGGAGGATCACCAACCTCTGGAGGTGTTTGCCTACAAAAAATATTGCACTACACCATCGGAACAAGAACACATTCTTGGTGAAAGTTTTATGGAGGAACCACTAATTAGAAGAAGATACATGGGAGCTTGAGGATATGATGAGGGAGAGGTATCCTCATATGTTTGTTACAAGTGAGAATTTTGAGGGCGAAATTCATTTTAAGGTGGGTAGAATGTGACACCCAAGACATTTATAAGAAATATTTTGTTTTTATTTTTTATAAATCATCAATGGAATCTTTCACTATACACTACACTATCTTGGCTTTCTTTACACGCAATCGCGACCATCTTTGATAGCTTGCGTCGTATGCAATACCGAGTTTCAATAAACAAAGATATGCTATTAAAATATTATAAAAACTAGCCATTATGAATAGTAATAACCACTTTTTGAAATTTTGTTAATTTTATTTTTCAAAATGGACTTCTTTTTTGGATTCGGAATATTGAAATTAGAATAGGGTGAAATTTTGGTATTTTTCTAGAAACATTCAATTTTTGATGAATAGTGAAAACACAGGGATACTATTTAAAAACCGACTTTTTATTTAAATAATTATTTATTTTATTTAAATTTATTTTAGGTCAAAATTGATACATAATTCCTATATAAGTTCAATGTAATTCATTGGAATAATTTTATAATAATTTTAGATATATAAAAATTTTATTGAACATTTCACCGTCTTTTACCCACCTCCTACGAGAATTTGCAAATTTACATAAAACTTAATTTTACCACTTCTATGAGTGAAATTTCAAAATTCCGAGAGACAATGTTGATGTCAGTAGGTAAAATGTGGTTCAATGAGATGAAAATAATTTTTGGCGAATAATAACTTTTTACTTTTATTTACCACGGTTAAAAGTAAATAGTGTAATTAAGGGTAAAAATGATATTATTATTAACCTAACACATGTACTAATTCTATTGGATCAGTGTAATTCGACAAAAAACAACCTTAGGAATAATAAATGACCATTTAGGCCCACTTGGATTAGATTGAGACATTTATTATTAATTTATTTAAAGAAGGGTTAAAATAGTTAACATCAATGTTTAATAAGTAAATAATTTTCAATACAGGGTTATACATAAGATAAATTCGACTATAAATATTAATTACAAATAAAAAACGATTTCTTACATAATGGTATTTTATTTGTAATTTTTAGACATTAAATAATTTAATTTATTTATGACACAATGATGATGCAGTAATTATCTTATCAATTAAATATTGACATAATTGATGTTATAAATACTCAAATAAATGTAATTTGATACTTTTAAAAAATTACACTCATTTTCTAGGTTAATATGACATGTTAGTATTGATTTAATAAACCGTGTTCGGACTAACCATTCTGTTATGATTTTCACAAAAATCAATTACTGAATAGGTATAAAATTGACAAAAATTGGTTTTTAAAACAAATATTATATTATTAATTGTTATTTTATTCTAAAAAATCTAAGGATAGGCCACATGACAAAGATAATGTTATATATATTAATAATAAACAACTTGGGGTCCGTTTGGCTCGTTATAGTAATTTTATTTACCTTATAGTGTAAGAACACAAAAAGACATGGTAAAAGTAAAATTATCTAACTTAAAGTTAAATCTAAATTATAATTTTAAAAGAGTAAACTAAACTTGTCCAAATTCCATTAGATGAGGGGATTTTGACCCATCCCCGCCTTAGATTATAAATAAATCAATTTGGAGCTATTTGAAACCGAATATGGCTTTATAATAAAATAATATTTTTTGTTTTTCCAAAGGTGACCCTCTCCTCCCTTATAAAATGGAACCTCCTCCCTCTCTTCCTCACACCACATTGAGCCTTCATGCTCGGCCAAACCCTGACAATTTCTCCTCTCCACTTCCCTAGAAACATCCTAGATGTCCTGGAATTCTTCAAAGACCAATTTTACTGCCCTAATAGGAGGTCTCAATGAAGTGCTTCAAAGAAGAGGTAATGTCTGTTACCGATTCATTCAACTTTATTTCTTCTTCCACTTCTTCTTATGTAGTTGTTTAATTATGATTTAATAACATCAGTATCACTCATATAATGATATGTTACTATAAGTATGAAACAACCCTATTTCACCATCTATCCATCCTATGAAAAAACGAAATCAACACGCGTGCGTACGTACGGAATACCGTCTCCATGCCATGGTGTAATCTATTTTCCATACATGGATGGGTGTAATGGTGTAAATAATGAATATATATGATTATTGTAAAGTGATATTGATTCTGAAATAGTATACATACACTCCAATACAATTACATGATCATGGTAATGATATCATCGCTCGTGCGTACGTACGGAATACCGTCTCCACGATGTGATGCGACTAGTTCTACATTATTTTCATTGCATAATGATTACATAAATGAATTGAGTGAATAAATATGATATATATTACACTAACACTGTTCTGGAAATGAGGTATCTATAACCTAAAAATAAGAATAAGAATTTATTCGAAAAAACACGCATAAGAACAAAAAGTAATAAACACCCGAATAACAATTAGCAATGAAATATTACTAATAGTAAGCAAAGAATATGACCATATATGATATCATAAAAATGATAATGATTCTAGAATAAGTCGATGACATTATTTATATCATTATACAGGAGGTTCAGACACTTACGAAGAAAATCGGACGTAAGGTAAGGGAAAATCTCACAATATCATTTTTTCCGAGATTGTTTATACTTCAGAATTTACTAGGGAATATTTATCATCCACATCCATGTTTCCTAAATATGTAATGTTATTTCCATCCACCTACAATTTTTTAAATCCAATTTTACCATTCGGTGAGTTTTTAGTAAAAGATATGAATGGAATCTTTTGTCATTTTTCATACGAGGTACTTTTTGACTTTTCTGAAAAAAGTACGAGAAGAATGTTTTTTTAACTTATACGGCATGAATGGATTATTAAACCTTTATTTCCAAGAAGCTTCCCTTACAAGTTTTCAAGATTATTTTTAATCAACTATTTTAGTTTATAATTGTATGGCATGTTAAGGAAGGAAAAGTGTTTTGGAAGTATAAAGGATATTTTCCTCAAGAATGGAGTTCAAGTGTTTTATGAAAATTATTTTCCATCTAATATAATAAAGGATTATGTTTATATCCCTATTATTACATTGATTTGATTATGTTATGTTGGAATTATTTTTATGAATTCCTTTATCTTATATGAATTGTTTTATGATGTCGTGATGTTTAAGATTCCCATTTTTATTACATGGGTTATGCTATGATGTATGGTTTATGATTTTGTAGCACACATAAGAATTGTAGAATTATGAGATGGGTGGGACATATATCTCCCTCCAATGCATTGGGTAACGATTTTATATCTCATTAGATAGACATGGATGGAATGGTAGGTTAAACCAGTTCAGTGAAACAGGACTGAAACGAGGAATGAACTTGGTTCAGAAATAGACTTTGTCCACTAAGATAGTCTTGGAAATGATTCATTACTAATAAGAAATGATTCTCTATGATTATGTGTGTATGACACAAAGATTCATGTCTTGAGTATTGATTATTGTGATTACATTTCACTACCATGATTTATCCCATGTTATGAAATTATGATCTCTTTTGGCAGGGTAAGATTTCCAAAATGTTATGTTCTTATGAATATGATGTGATTGATATTTATTTTGTTTACCCTTACTAAGCATTTGAGCTCACACTTTTGTATTTTTTATTTCCCCAGGTCAGGTAGAAGGTTATTAAGTATGATATTCCAAAAGGGACTATAGATATGATGAAATAAATTGGAGACAGTGTAGACGCTTTATGAACCAGTTATTTATGTTTCCCAGTTTCTAAAGACACTATACCTATACGGTCTATTCATGGTTTTATTATATGTTGTAATAAGTGTACTTAAATTTTTAAGTACTAACAATGTATGTAAATTTTGGGTTGTTATAGTTGGTATCATAGGAAAGGTATAGTCAACCTTTAGAAACTAGGATGTGAAAGCCTTAGTACGAATCCTAAGGATAAGTCTAAGCATTAAACACAATCTTAGTGTTTTAGAAATGGCCATGAAAAACCAAGGATAAGAACTTAAGTGTGAAATTTTATTCTTGATTATGTGGTTTTCCTATTATAATTATTGTTTCTCACACTATTCTTCTTGGTTTTAGTAAATGGATGGAACCCGAAGGAACCGTGTTAATGCAGAATGAGACGGACAATGCAATGATTGTCTCCCTAAAGAACCAAACATTATGGGAGCTGGAATGCAAAATCCTGTATCCATGATCACACAACTTTTTCAATCAATGAATCATACAGGACAACCAAATTAGAAAATGAGGGAGCAACATTCTGTTGAATCCTTAATGAGACAGCGTCCAACTTCATTCAGTGGGTCTACTGATCCATTAGTTGCAGAAAACTGGATCAGTACTACTAAAAAGATATTTTCAGTTCTTCAATGTTATGAACATGATAAATTCATTTTAGCAGTGTATCATTTGGAAGGTTATACTGATCAATGGTGGAATATTATCAAGAATATGAGGCCAAGAGATGAAATTGAGTCCATGGAATGGGATGAGTTCAAGAACTTATTTTTCAATAAGTACTTCCCTTTTATTCTACGAACAATGATGGAGAAGGAGTTTCTTGAACTAAAGAAAAAGGATGATGAATCTGTTGGTACCTATGAAGAAAATTTTACAAGACATTCAAGGTACACTTCTAGTATTGTTATCCAACATGAGAGTAAGATCGATCAATTCTTTTGTGGCTTAAAACCAAGTCTTCGAAGGGCATTAGCAATAAGGGACTTCAATAGCTATGAGGAAATCGTTCGATGTGATATCAATGTTGGGATGGAGATTGGAGTAACCCATCAGTCATATGGGTATGATATGAAGAGGAAAATGGAATTCAAAGGAACATTTAAAGAGCACACTGAAAAGAAGATGAGTTTTCCCTTATTCTCAAAGTGTGGAAAGAAACATGGAGGGAGTTGTCTTAAAGGGACAATTAAATGTTTCAAATGTGGAAAGGAAGGACATCGGGCATTTGAATGTCGCAATGATGGAAAGAAGATGTCTTGTGATGTGAAAAATTAAAAGGCTACACAGAGTGCACCTCCTACACTTCAATGTTACTAGTGCAAGGAAATGGGGAATTATTCCAATCAATGTCCTAATACAAGGGTTGTTGATGATGATAAACATAAAAAAACTCTTAAGGCTAAAGAAAATGGAAAGTCACATGCAATTTCTATCAGCGATGTGGAGTACGATAACGAAGTTGTGAAAGGTAAACTTACAATACACTATAAAGTAGAAAATGTTTTATTTGATTCTGGATCCACCCACTCCTTTATTTCTAAAAAATTTTCTATGGGTGTCACCATATTACTCAACAATTAGATGTTGAGTTAGCTGTGGAAACCCCTAATGGCACAAAAGTCGCATCAAAAGTTTATAATTATTCTCTGATTGAAGTTTGTGGGAAAGTGCTTCCTACAAATCTTGTGATCCTCCCTATAGTGGGATTTTATGTGATTCTTGGCATGTATTGGATTTCTCTATATGGAGTTCATATCAATTTCCAAAGAAGGGAAGTCACATTTCATATTCCAGATCAATCTTTGATCGTCTATTGATGCGAGGATGAACATAACCTTCCAATGGAAACTTCTTCCATCTTATGGGTCTTGATTCCACTAAATGAAGGTTATTTATCTCAAATGGTTGGTGAGAAACTCACGATTGATAATATGACCATTGTACGGGAGTTTGATGATGTCTTTCAGGAGGAATTGCCAGGTCTTCCACCAAATCGTGAAGTTGAGTTTTCAATAGAACTCGTACCGGGTGCATTACCTATTTCAAAGACACCTTATAGAATGGCCCCAATTGAGTTGCAGGAATTGAAGAAGAAACTCCAAGAGAATATTGATAAGGGGTTCATACGCCCTAGTGCATCTCCTCAGGGAGCGCCTATTCTGTTTTTTAAGATGAAAGATGGATCAATGAGACTCAATATTGATTATATAGAACTTAACAAGATCACATTCAAGAACAAATATCCTTTCCCACACATTGATGAATAATTTGACCAACTAAGCGGAGCTCAATACTTTTCCAAGATTGATCTTCGTTCAGGGTATCATCAATTATGGTTCAAAAGGGATGATATACCAAAGACAACTTTTCATACAAGGTATGGACGCTATGAATTTATAGCGATCCCATTTGTTCTTATTAATTCCCCTACTATCTTCATAGATCTGATGAATAGAGTCTTTAGACACTATCTTGATCAGTTTGTGGTAGTCTTTATAAACGATATTCTTGTATATTCAAAGAGAAAGGAAGAACATGAAGATCACTTGAAAATTATATTGAATACCCTAAGAAAGGAAAATCATTATGCAAAATTTACCAAGTGTGAATTTTGGCTTCAAGAAGATTCATTTTTTGGGTCACATAATCTCAAAATAGGGGATATATGTGGATCCATAAAAAAAAGAGGTTATCAAAAGGTGGTCAAGACCAACAACTGTAACCGAGATACGAAGTTTTTTTGGATTGGTTAGATATTATTGACATTTTGTGAATGATTTTTCACAGTTATCTAATCCACACACCAGGTTGACTCGGAAAGGAGTTTAGTTTGTTTGGATAGGGGAATGTGAAGAGATTTTCAAGGAGTTGAAAAGAAGGTTATCCAGTGCACCTGTGCTCACACTACCTTGTAGTGGAGAAAGGTTTGTGATCTACAGTGATGCATCCAAGAAGGTATTGGGGTGTGTTCTTATGAAAAATGATATGGTGATTTCTTATGCCTCACGACAGTTGAAAATCCATGAGAAAAATTACCCAAATCATGATTTGAAGTTAGCTGCCGTAATATTTTCATTAAAGATTTGGAGGCATTATCTGTATGGAGAATGGTGTGACATTTATACTGATCATAAAAGTTTAAATTATATTTTCACACAAAAGGAACCAAATATGTGCCAAAGAATATGGTTGAGCTGATTAAGGATTACGACTACTCAATTCATTACCACCCTGGGAAAGAAAACAAGGTGGCAGATGCATTAAGTTGACAAGACCATGCCAGTTTATCCATGATAAGGATCACAAAAGATCCAATATTTATGGATTTACAAAGGATGGATCATGAAATTATAATGAAAGGGGAAAATCATATCTTTCTCAAATGAATGTTCAACCATCTATACATGTTAAGATTAAAGAGGCACAGAAAGAAGATGTAGTGTTACAAAAGAAGGTGAGAAATGTTCTTGAATTCAACCTTGATTAGGATGGGATAATAAAGTTCAGGAATCAGGTTTGTGTTCCTCCCATCCCCGAATTAAAGAAGGAGCTACTGGATGAGGATCATAGTTCATCATTCTCTATTAATCCTGGAAGCACGAAAATGTATAGGGACCTGAAATAGTACTTCCGATGGGATGACATGAAAAGAGATGTTGCTGAATATGTCTCTTGATGCTTGGTTTGTCAGCAAGTTAAAGCTGAGAGACAGAAGTCTAAGGGGATGTTACAACCATTACCCATACCCGAATGGAAATAGGAAAACATCACTATGGACATTGTCACAATACTTCCTAAAACATCCAAAGGAAATAATGCTATCAAAGTCATAGTTGATCATATTACAACGTCTGCACACTTCTTTTCTATTAGAGAGGATTTCTCTCTGGATCAGCTTTCCAGGATATATGTAAAGGAAGTGGTAAGATTCCAAGGAGTACCACTTTCTATTATATCTGATCGGGATCCGAGGTTTACCTCAGTGTTCTGGCGAAGTCTTCGGCATACTCTGGATACAGAGTTGAGTTTCAGCACTGCTTATCATCCTCAGACAGACGGTCAGTCTGAGAGGACAATTCAAACTCTAGAAGATATGTTGAGAGCTTTCTCTATGGATTTCAAAGGTGGTTCAGATCAACACCTACCTTTGGGGGAATTTTATTATAATAATAGCTTTCACTCCAGTATTCATATGGCTCCTTATGAAGCTCTCTATGGAAGGAAATGCAGGACTCCAACTTGCTGGGATGAAGTTGGGAAAAGAAAGCTATTAGGACCTGATCTTGTTGATGAGATGGCAGAAAAGGTCTGATCTATTCAAAAACACATAAGAGCAGATCAAAGTCGACAAAAAAGTTATGCCGACAACCGAAGAAAAGACTTAGAGTTCGAAGTGGGTGATAAAATGTTCTTACGAATATCTCCATGGAAGAGAGTAATGAGATTTGGAAAGAAGGGAAAGTTGAGCCCTAGGTATATCGGTCCTTTCAGAATACTGGATCGTGTTGGGAAGGTTTCTTACCAATTGGCGCTTCCACCAAATCTCTCTCATGTTCATGATGTGTTCCATGTATCTCTCCTGAGAAAGTACTTACCTGTTCCTTCACATGTACTCATCTCAGAAATTGTACCGTTGGAACAAGATCTTTCTTATGAAGAACAGCGGATAAAGATTCCCTATTGTAGTGAAAAATTCATACGGAACAAGACCACTCGCTTGGTGAATGTTTAATGGAATAACCACTAATTAGAAGAAGCTACATGGGAGCTTGAGGATATGATGAGGGAGAGGTATCCTCATATGTTTGTTACAAGTGATGAATTTTGAGGGCGAAATTCATTTTAAGGGGGGTAGAATGTAACACCCGAGACTTTTATTGGAAATATTTTGTTTTAATTTTATATAAATCATCAAAGGAATCTTTCAATACAGACAACACAATCTTGGCATGCTTTAAACGCAATCATGACCTTCCTTGATAGCTTGCGTCGTACGCAATACCGAGTTTCACTAAACAATGATATGCTATTAAAATATTATTAAAACTAACCGTTATGAATTGTAATAACCACTTTTTAAAATTTTGTAAATTTTATTTTTCAAAATGTACTTCGTTTTTGGATTCAGAATATCGAAATTAGTATAGGGTGAAATTTTGGTATTTTTCTGGATAATTTCAATTTTTGATGAATAGTGAAAACACTTGGTTACTATTTAAAACCCAACTTTTTATTTAAATAATTATTTATTTTATTTAAATTTATTTTATGTCAAAATTGAAACATAATACCTATATATGTTCAATATAATTCATTGGAGTAATTTTATAATAACTGTAGATATATAAAAATTTTATTAAACTTTTCACCGTCTTTTACCCACTTCCTCGGAGAATTTCCAAATTTACATAAAACATAATTTTACTGCTTCTGTGAGTGGAATTTAAAAAATCCGAGAGACACAGTTGATTTAAGTATGTAGAATGTGTTTCAATGAGTTGAAAATAATTTTTGGTGAATAGTAACTTTTTACTTTTATTTACCACGGTTAAAAGTAAATAGGGTAATTAAGGGTAAAAATGATATTATTATTACCCTAAAACATGTCCTAATTCTATTGGATAAGTGTAATTCGACAAGAAACAACAGTAGGAATAAAATATGACCATTTAGGCCCACTTGGATTAGATTAGGACATTTATTATTAATTTATTTAAAGAAGGGTTAAAATAGATAAAATCAATGTTTAATAAGTAAATAATTTTTATTATAGGGTTATACATAAGATAAATTCGACTATAAATATAAATTAGAAATCCAAAAAGTTTTCCTACATAATGGTATTTTATTTGTAATATTTAGACATTAAATAATTTAATTTATTTATTACACAAAGATGATGCAGTAATTATCTTATTAATTAAATATTGACATAATTGATGTTATAAATACTCAAATAAATGTAATTTTAAACTTTTTATAAATTCCACTAATTTTATAGGTTAATATGACATGTTAGTATTGATTTAATTAACTTTTTTTGAACTAATCATTCTGTTATGATTTTCACAAAAAATCAAATACTAAATAGTGTCAAAATTGACATAAAATAGTTTTTATAACAAATATTATATTATAAATTGTTATTTTATTCTTAAAAATCTAAGGTTCGGCCAAATTAATTAGATAAGGCTATATGTATTAATAATAAACAACATGGGGTTCGTTTGGCTAGTTATAGTATGTTTTTTATCCTTATAGTGTAAGAACACAATAAGACACGGTAAAAGTAAAATTATCTAACTTAAAGTTAAATCTAAATGATAAGGTTAAAATAGTATACTAAATTGTCCAAATTCTATTGGATGAGAGGATTTTTACCCAACCCCACCTTATCTTATAAATAAATCAATTTGGAGCTATTTTAAACCGAATATTTCTTTATAGTAAAATAATATTTTTAGTTTTTTCAAAGGTGTCCATCTCCTCCCTTATAAAAGGGCACCTCCCCCCTCTCTTCCTAAAACTACTTTAAGCCTTCATGCTCAGAAAAACCCTTCCAATTTCTCCTCTACACTTCCTTAGAAACATCCTAGAGGTCCTGGTCTTCTTCAAAGACCAATTTTAGTGCCCTAAAAAGAGGTCTCAAAGAAGCGCTTCAAAGAAGAGGTAATGTCTGTTACCGATTCTTTCAACTTTATTTATTCTTCCACATCATCTTCTTTAGTTGTTTCATTATGATTTAATAATATCAGTATCAATCCTATACTGATATGTTATTATAAGTATGAAATAAACCTATTTCACCATCTACAAATCCTACGGAAAACAAAATCACTGCGCATGCGTACATACGGAATACCATCTCCCCGCCGGGGTGTAATCTATTTTCCTTACATTGATGGGTATAATGGTGTAAATAATGAATATATATGATTATTTTAAAGTGATATTGATTCTGAAATAGTATACATAAATTCCAAAACAATTCCATGATCATGGGAACGATATCATCACTCGTACGTACGTATGGAATACCGTCTCCACGATTTGATCCGACTCGTTCTACATGATTTTCATTGAATAATGATTACATAAATGAATTGAGTGAATAAATATGATATATATTACACTAATACCATTCTGTAAATGAGTTATCTATAACCTAAAACGAAGAATAAGAATGTATTCGACAAAACATGCATAAGAACAAAAAGTAATAAACAGCTGAATAACAAGTAGCAATGAAATATTCCTAATAATAAGCTAATAATATGACCATATATGATATAATAACAATTATTATGATTCTGGAATAAGTCAATAACATTATTTAAATCATTATATAGTAGTTTCGGACACTTATGAATCAAATCAGACCTAAGGTATGGGAAAATCTCACAATCTCATTTTTATCCGAGATTGTTTATACTTCAGAATTTACTAGGGAATATTTATCATCCACATCAATGTTTCCTCAATATGTAATGTTATTTTTTATACACCTAAAATTGTTTAAATCCAATTTTACCCTTCGGCGAGTTTTTAGTAAAAGATATGAAAGGAATCTTTTGTCGTTTTTCGTACGAGGTACTTTTTGACTTTTACAACAAAAGTACGAGAAGAATGTTTTTTTAACTTATACGGCATGAATGGATTTTTAAAACATTATTTCCAAGAAGTATACTTTACAAGTTTTCAAGATTATTTTTAATCAACTAATTTTATTTTAGAATTGTATGACATGTTAGGAAAGGAAAATTGTTTTTGATGTAGAAAGGATATTTTCCTCAAGAATGGAGTTCAAGTGTTCTATAAAAATTATTTTCCATCTCAGATAATAAAGGGTTCTGTTTCTAACCCTATTATTATATTGATTTGATTATGTTGTGTTAGAATTATTTTTATGAATTCCTTTATCTTATATGAATTGTTTTATGATGTCACGATGTTTAAGATTCCCATTTTTATTACGTGGGGTATGCTATGATGTATGGTTTATGGTTTTGTGGCACACATAAGAATGGTATCATTATGAGGTGGGTGGTACCTATATCTCCCTCCAATGCATTGGGTAAATATTTTATATCTCATGAGATAGACATGGCTAGAACGACAGGTTAAACCGGTTTAGTGAAACAGGACTGAAATGAGGAATGAACTCGGTTCAGAAATGGACTTTGTCCACTAAGATAGTGTTGGAAATGAGTCTTGACTAATAAGAAATGATTCTATATGATTATGTGTGTATTCCACAAACCTTCATGTTTTAAGTTATGATTATTGTGATTACATTTCACTACCATGATTTATCCCATGTTATGAAATTATGATCTCTTTTGGCAGGGTAAGATTTCCAAAATGTTATGTTATTATGAATATGATGTGATTGATATTTATTTTTTTACCCTTACTGAGCATTTGAGATCAACCTTTTGTATTTTTTCTTTCCCCAGGTCAGGAAGAAGGTTATTAATTAAGATATGCCAAAAGGGGCTATAGATATGATGAAATAAATGGGAGACATTGTAGACGCTTTATGAACCAGTTGTTTATGTTTCCCAGTTTCTAAAGACACTATACCTATACGGTCCTTTCATGGTTTTGTTATATGTTGTAATAAGTGTACTTAAATTTTTAAGTACTAACAATTTATGTAAATTATGGATCGTTATAGCCATGTACCAGTCATATGAACTAGAACACTTAAGAAAATTGGGCTGGTTCTGGTGGGCCAGACCAACAATGGGTCAGGACGATCCCAGCAGGTCGTGGTTAGGTGGGACCCAAGATAGGTCAGCCCGACTAGTTCAGATGAAACCCAGACTCTCTGGCCTTTTTTTACCTCAATTCTAATAACTCCAAAATCTTGTTTCAGTTTGATGATTCATTTTTGGTGTTGGGACCCTCAGAATGAGGTGGTCCTTTTTTGATACCCTAACTATGATTATTTGGATGTTTACATACAACATATTGGATCATGGAGTATGTTCTCTTGGATTGAGCTTTCTATGGATAGAATCCAGCGGCTGGTTATGACCATGAATTTATGTGGTTACCTAGACTTTTTTTCTTACATAGACTGTGTTTCTTACCTCGAAAATGTTTCTTATAAAAACATTGTGTCTTATCAAAACTGGGTCGATACTCCCCCATCCTAGTAGGGTGCTGTTCCTCTAGTCTCTGATGAAATTCAATGTGTTTCCAACAATCTGTGGGTTATCTACACTTTGTGTGTTACCTACACTCGGTGTGTTACAGATACGACATGTGTTACCTAAAAATTGTGTGTTACCAATGCCCCACATGTTACTACTTGAGGGAACTCTTTATTCTTATGATAATATTATTTACATTCTATAGACCAATACTAGGTATGATTTGACTCTAGTAACTCTCTTGACTATAACAATTTGAGGCTATAGTTTGTGTGCTTCGATGGTAGTTTACTTGGTTTATTTTATTATAATCTTCATTGTGGTATACTTTGTGTAATTCCTTTATGGTTTGGGTTCCCTACTGAGTATGGTATTACTCTCCCCTACACGGTATTCACCCACATGTGTCGTATCTTTTTCAGATGATCCACAACGTTGATGGAGTCCCTGGTGGGATGGAGAATGGGGGTGCTTCAGGGTTACCCAGTAGATGTAGTACACTTCAACGACATTTAGACTACTTAATGTACCTACCCTTCAGGCAGTGTTTTCTACATATGAGATACTAGATCATGTACTTATTTATTTATGTTGGTACTATATTTTAGATAGTTTACTTTTCATTTTTTATTCTTAGTCTGAGTGGGTTTTCATAATGGTTCGCATCTAGGTTTACTTAGAGTTCTTAGTTACAATACTTTTCATGGGGACATGTGTGTACGTGCTGGATTATATGTAAATCCCTACCCTTATTTGGAAACTCCTACTCGACACAGGTCACCAACCCCAGGCCTATGGGTGGTGGACTTGGGGTAGTCACATCACAGGCCCCGAGGGATGGGTCGTGACATACATAAATTATTAAAAATGTCAAAATCATAGCCATATTGAAAAATATATTATATTTGAAACATTTATTATTATAGGTAAAACATATTCATCTAATAAGATTATTTTAAGATATATGTATTCTTTTTTCTATTTTCATATTATATTCACCATTAATCAACCCATTTTACCTTTAATAAGGTATCAAAATTCAATATGATTACAATACAAAATGACTTAAAATAAAAGAGATATACATACAAAACATTTTCATACATACTAATAATATTGAATCTAATTTATGAATTCAATTTATAGATGTCCTGGAAATAAATTTTAATATAAATTGACAAAAAAATGAAAATAACTTTAAAAAAAAATGTGTTTTAAGCCAAAAAATGAAATTATACCAAAATAAGGTGTAATGATGATTTAAATGTAGTTAATTAGATTTAATATAATTAAATAATAATTAAGTTATTTTGAGTGAATATTTAAATCATAATGAAATTTTTAAGGAAAATAAAGTAAATGTTTCATAGAAATGGGTATTTTTTAGTATTCACTACGAAAGAATTACTTTTGAAAAAATAAAAACATTCCCCCAATGATTAATTGGATAGGATTATTACAAAATATATATTTTTTTATCAAAAAAATTATAAATTTTCAAAAAATTAATTATTAATATTTGTTCACTAAATGAAATAAAATCCTTGTTTAATGAAAACATGTTTTTAAAGAATAAAATAGATTTACTAATTGTTGCATGATTATTTAATAAGAAATTATCAAGATACATATATATATTAGTGCCTATAAATATATTTCTTAAATTTTTTAATCCAATTAATAACCTTTAATTTAATCACTAGTTTATATGTGTAATATTTAAATAATAATATTTCATAGTCTGTTTAATCATATTTTCGCTTGTCTTGTATTCTTTCAACCATATTACAATTTAAAAAATATCAAGAAATTACATTATAACCCATTAAATAAATTGTGTCCCAAAAATTTAAATAATGATGGATAATAAATGAGTTGAAATTTGGAAATATTTTTTTTGAAATCTAAAATCTTAAAAGGGGTTAATAAGACATTATCTTGAGATATTATAATGGGAAATAAGTTGGTATTATTGAATAACACATAGTATGACTCCAAATAGGATAAAATTATACAAAATTGAAAATATGGACATGGAAGAAAATATTAATTAACAAGGACAAATATATTATGATAAATAACCTGGTTAGAAGAAAGATAGAAACCAGAAATCTATAATAATTGTTAGATTAAGATGACGTTGATCTTTCATAAATGATTATAATATGATAACTGTTCATTTCAAGATTATTTTTCTAGAGTTATGTAACTCATTTACCATCTTAAAAATAACAAACAATCAATGTTTCATCCATTAATAATTTCCCCCATAATATCATATTATTCACTAATTCATTAATATTTTATATTTTTTTCTCATATCAAGGGAACTAGAATAAATGTCAAATGGATAGCCACAATCCATTTTAATTTTTATTTTAAGAAGCCACTTTTTATGTAAGTGGGAACCATACAAAATGAATAACACCTAAAATTAATAAACATTTATATGATGAAACACAACATTAATCTTAAAATAATAATCAATAACACCCAAAATTCATCATATATTATTTGATAAATAAATAATCATAATTTTTTTCAAAATATTTCGAACATGGATCAGATCCCTATAATCTGATGTATTTGAGAATAATCACATCTAAGAATATGTTAAAAATTATCTCAAATTTATATTAGTCACTCGTAATGTTATATCCTTAAAATTTATAATATTTAGTCTTGTATTCATCAAAATAACTTAATAATCTCCATAAATAAATAATATTATATACCAAATAACTTATATAACCTCAACGTTAATAATTTTTTTAACCTCAAATGTTATATAATACCTTTAATCTCATTTCTCTAAAATTATAGTAACATTTTTCTAATATAAGATTACATATTAAACCTAAGAGTTTCATATAACACATCCCAATAAAACATCTCCCAATAAATTTTTTGACATATTAATATAATATCACATAAAAACCCAAAATGATGTTGATATGGTATGTGAATTATGATATACATTATAATACCAAATGTAGGATCAAAATAATATAGATACTGAATGATGTATCTCGAGGGAGGTTGAATTGTATACTTAAAAAAATTCCTTTAGAACATTTAATGATGATTAAGTTTAACATGGTTAAATAAGGTAATTCACATAACCTCTAGTTCTACACACTTTCTAGAGTCCCGAAATATGATTCCGAGAAAGGGATTCGGGAATATATGGTTCTAGAAAATGAAACATAATGAATTTTTACAATGATAATGATTATAACTTAAAGCGTATAGAATCTTACTAAATCAGAGTATACAAGTATAAAGAAGTATAAGATAGTTATACTTTCCTCAACAATCAAAATGCAGCGGAAAACATGAAACAATCTATGTAAAGAGAAGAAATATTTTAACCCAAAGAGAAGGGTATCCAACAAACGTGGATAAAGGTCCCTTGATTTATACTATCAATAATGTCTGTCTTACCCACACCAGGGTAAGCCCTCGATACAATGATAGAAGTCTGAATTGCTATCCCCGCAAGACATCAACATCAAGGTAGTCGACACCTCTGCTTTCCACAGTAAGGAAGTCCTCGAACTTAAAGGTAGTCAGAACCTCTGTCTTTCTATCCCCGTAATCCCTCGAATGTAATCAGCAACATTCAGTGTCGCACGAAGCCAATATGAACAAGACATTTAGTACGCACTAAGAACGGGAGTCTCTCTTTACAAAACACTTCAACAACATGTGATCCCTAGATTCATAGAACCATTGTGAACTCTTTCAAATGAGATCCTATTTATAGGCACAACTACAACAGACAACACCCTCCCCCAACGGTCATATTTTTCCTTGAATTTCGCAGAGACCTGTACATGTGTCACTCAAAAAATGGTTAGTTAGTAACTGAATGTACAACATCGTTTTATAGAAAAAACAAGTGTAAGAAAAAATGTAGTTACATAACCAAAATCAACAATAAGGAATGTAATAAAATTAAATATTGGAGAATAATAAAAAACCCATTATGTGTCTATAATGTAAGGATGTTCAGATTCTGTTTTCTATGGAATTCAAAAACCGAACTCTATAGAATTCTGGAGCCTAAATATCCTGGAATTTCGGAATCTGGATTCACAAGAATTCGGAACCTAAACATACAAAGTTTGGAGTCAAAGTTCATGAGAATTCGAAGTCATAACATACAATGTTTGGAGTTTGAATTCATTAGAATTCAGAGTTAGACCTCATAAGAGTTCAAAGTATGAATTTATAGAACTCGAGGTCAGAACATAGAAGAGTTCAGAGTCTCAATTCATATCACTCAGAGACAAAACTCAAAAAAGTTCGGAGATTGAATTCAGTGAACTCGGAGTCAGAACACAAAAGAGTGCGGATTCTGAATTCAGTGAACTTGGAATCTGAATTCAGATCCTGAAAACATAATTACCTTTTTCTAAGTATTATATGATTCTATGATTTTAGATATGAAACCAAATTTTACACATAGATAAGATAATTAACAATGAAAAACATGGTAAGGACAGATTTCTGTGGGGAAGGAAAATTTTTCTTATGAATTTAAAACATAGGGTAAAAACAAAATTTCCTTGAGATAAGGTGTTTCTGATTTTCAAAACATGAGGACCAGTAAAGTCGTAAGGAAACCATATTGACTTCACAAAAAACCCAAACATGAAGGAATGGAAAATTCATAATGAAACTTTATTGACTCGTTAATCTACCCCTTTTTGGAAAGCACAAACATCCTTACGAAAAAGAAAATAAGGAGTTAGAAAATATTTGTCTTGAATTTGAAAATAAAACATCTCTCCCTTACCATATGGGAAAAGATGAATATGACCAACTGACCCTTAGGATTTGGATCACTAAAGATCATATTATAAATTTCTGGAATTAGATTTTTCATTATCATGAGTATGAAAATATTTGTAATGAAACCTCCCCTTAGATAAACTCCCCCTTACTTAGGGATATTTATTCATTACATAGTATTCCTTTTTCCTTTCTCCCCCTTTGTTATTTTGAAAAAAAATTTAATTGAATGGAAATGAAATTATGGTACCTTAAATATTAGTAAAACAAATCCAAAAGATATGAAACAAAAAATTTCATTATGATTATAAAGAACTTGTACAAGGAAGAGAAGTACAACAAAAGATCAGATTTCAACAAAGTTATACTTCTTTTTTCCCTCGACATCATCTTATTGACAATAGTATTCTGTATTTTTAGCCCATTATGCTCTTCCTCTTCTCACTTAAGAAGATGATCTCGATACTCAGCTTTCTTCTCTAAAGCCTTGATTCTTTCTTCCTAAGACATAAGAGCCTCTGCCTGAGCCTTCAGGACTTCTTCCTGCTTGACAAGATTTTCTTCTCTCTAAATCTGAAGTTTTATTTCTCTATTTCATCTTTGGGAAACATAAGATAATTTCCCATTCAAATCCTTCACTTCTTGAATCTGAGTATTTTGTTCCAAACATATATTTTTCTCAAAGCTACTCATGAGATCCTTGATCTTACCATCTTCTATGTCAAAATTTTCCTTGACACCATCTTGAAACTCACCATGTTCTCTTAAATATTCAAATATCTTCTTTGACCATCCAACTATTCTCTTACAAGACCTTTTTTGGGCATCGTAGTTAATGAAGAATTTCTTGAAATCATCTTTAAGCTAGACACAGTTCTCTATAACTATGGACACTAAATCTGATTTCCGATTTAGTGTCTGTTAAAGCATATGGAATCTAGAGTCTATGCTTGGAAAAATCACAGTGGCCCCAACAAGATTCTTCAATGACTCCACAAAAAAATAATGTTATAGATATGATGATTTCAAATCTGATACTTTTCTAGGAGAGGGCTCTTTCTCTAGCTATTCATGTTTCCTCTTTGAATATCAACCATCTTCCTTCTTCTTCAAAATAGCTTTAGTAGATGTATCAAAAACCACCTGTTTCCCCTTATCATTTATTGGAATTGCTTCTTCATCTAGAGAATCATGTTCACTGTCAGAAAACTGAAAAATTATATCTTCATCTATCTTCTCTTTCTCAGCTTCTACCTCAACATAATTAGGATGAATAAAACGATTATTAAAACATTGTTCCTTAGAGAAATTTTTCACTTTATCTTCAGCTTTCACATCCCCTTCTTTCTAATCATTCCCAGGTGTAGAATGTCGTGATGATTCTCCTTCTAATGTTTAGATTGACAATTTCTTGGATAGAATTTCTTTCTCATGGAGTTCTTAGACATTCTTTATGAGATCTTCAGTGTCACCACTACTTTATTCATCTTCCACTTCCTCCACAACTCTGTCAACTTTTTTTTCCGGAGTGAAAAACTTTTTCCCCAGAGTTTCATGTAATAATTCTACCAGGAAGGATTCTGGTAGAAAAATGTTTCAGAATATTTATCAGTATCCCTCAGAAGGGATTGCACAATATTTGTTTTAGACATCTTCTTCTTTTTCTTGGTTTTCAAGCTCATCAGCAGTCTTCTCTTTCAAATCCTTTTCTTCTACAGGATCCAAGACAAACTATGGCTTTCCTTCCTTCTAGTTTTTTTATCTTGACTCCACTTTTCTACAACCTCATACAGATATGATTTTTTATTCTTAGGATTAGGAGGTTTGGAATTAGCTTCTGTAGCTTTTAGGATTTTCTCTTCTTCTTATACTTCCATAAACTTCCTCTACTTTCCTCCCTTTCTCAATCATTCAGGAACCTCTTGTTTCTTCAGAATAACTTTAGCTTCTTCCACTGGTAGGTCATAAAACTCTACGAAGTCATCAGAAAAACCAACATCCATCTTCTTTAAATTATCGTCATTTACTAGCATGACTTTTCATTTCCATGGTTTTGAACTACAAGGAATTTTGAATGATTCTAGACACCGAACAATCAACATAGAATGAATGTCCAGATACAGAATTTCCTGAGCCTTCATGTTTCCATTCTTAATATTCTCAATAAAAATGAGAATATTCTTAACCAAATGGACCTTACTCAAGTTCACCAAAAAATATAGGATGTATATATCACTCTTTTTCAAGGTGTCCTTGTTACCTTTTCTCAGAATGATAAATCCTTTAACCTATAATTCAAGGATCTGGGGTGAGAAATATTCAGTGTCTTGAGATCTGTAAGACCAAGGCACTCCATATCTTTCACCTTTACAAAGCTTACTTGAACATCCTGTAACTTATGAGATAAAAATTCCACTTCTCCATTATACAGAACTCCAATCAAACTAGCTGCCTTAGTTTTTGGAAGTGAATAAGTCTTTCGATAGCTTTTGAAGGAAAACTTCTCTTTTCCATTTTCCTTGAAGAAACTAACAGATTAATAAAACTCAACAAGAAAATCTGGATATACAAAATCATGATCTCATTGCTTCTATATGAAACCACCCTCCCATCAATTCAATTTTTTGTTCTTAGAAATGATTGAATAATACTTAGCGAAGATGTTTAGATGAACATACATATCTCTATACCCCTGCCACTCCAGAATTGGCTAGAAATTATACATATATTTCTAAGGGGATTCTTTAACAGACATTCAGAATTGAGAAAACTCTGAGATGTTTGGAACAGAGGGTCCGGACATCAGCATGCGAGATCTTGATATCAATGTGGGAAAACCCTTCGAGGGTCCTTTATATAGTTGTTAGAAGTGAAGATTAATCATCTATACTCAATCCAATGGCTGAAAATCTTTCTGAACAGATCTGAAATTTGATATGATTGTCGTAAATAAAAATTTATAGAATCCAATCTTTTGAGGTTTGTAAGAAAAACAATCAGATTTAAGGAAAAGAGAATCCGAAATGGTTTAAAAACAAATGAAAATAATACATGTAAATGATGATTATGAAAAATTAAGAAATTAAACAGACCTTTTATATATCTAGGATGATTATTCATATTGAGGAAAAATATTTCTTGAAGAACATTAGATTCCAAAAAATATTGATTAAGAAGAAAATTTGAAAATGAAAAACATCATTATGAAAAATTTTGAGTAAAGAAATTTCCATTACAAAAATTTTGTGTACAAAAAATCTACATTCTGCAAATTTTTAGTATAGAAATATAAATTTCAAAAATTTTGAGTACCAAAACCTTCATTATAAAAAATTTAGGCTATTAAATATAAATTCCATTACAATATTTTTATAATGCTTATGAAAAAAATATAGAAAATAAAAAACTAAAAAACAAATGTACTCCCTATATGGAAAAGAATTTATTACTGTAAGGAGATAGATTTTAGTAGGATGTTAATAAAGATGATTTCCTTATTGTTATCACTCATAACATCTGTTTAATTTATTTATATTTATTGGAGGGTAAATATTTTATGAAAATATCAGCTAGTAGATCGTGCGTTCCGATAAATTGAAGAATGATATCTCTTTTTTGTGTGTGATCCTTAAGAAAAGAGATGCCTAATATCTATGTGTTTTTCACGAGAGTGATGTGCATGGTTTTTTCTTAAATCAATGTAACTAGTATTATAACAAAAATTTGTGTTTTGATAAATTTCATACCATGTTCCGGGAGTTTGTCTTGCATCCACAACACTTGAGCACAAAAACATCCAACTACTACATATTCCTTTTTAGCAGTGGAAAGTGCTACTGATTGTTGCTTCTTACATGACCATGAATCTAATGAATCTCCAAACAAATGAAAAGTTCTGGATGTAATTTTCAATCCATTCTACATCCACCAAAGTCAGCATCTGATAAAAAATTTAGAACAAAATCATTTCTAGAATTATAAATGAGTCCTAAATCCATGGTTCCTTTTACGTAGCGAAAAATTCATTTCACTAAAATTAAATGAGATTCCTCAGGATTGGATTGATATTTTTCATATAAGTATACAAAAAACATTAATTCTGGAATACTAACTATCTTGTAAAGTAAACTTCTTATCATACCTCTAAAAGAAGTTTGATATACTGGTTTCCCAGCTTCATCAAGATCATGTGAATTTGAGGTACCAATGGGAGTACTTATACTCTTAGAGTTGTCATATCCATTATTTTTTAGAGGATATTTAATATACATATGTTGGGATATATAGATTCCTTCTGGTCTTTGAGAAATTTGAAAATGAAAGAAAAATGTTAACTCACCCATCATAATCATTTCAAAATCATATTTCATTAGATCCATAAATGAATCCGTCAAAGATTTCAGATTTGAACCAAATATAATATCATCAACATAGATTTGAGCAATCAAAACATTTTTTTATCTTCCTTTATAAAAAGGGTTGGATCGACAATTCCGTAAAAATAATAATTTTGAAGCAAAAATCCTGTAAGTCTATCATACCATGCTTGAGGGGCTTGTTTAAGTCCATAAAAAACTTTGGTAAGTTTAAAAACATGTTCATGATGTTTTTTATCTTCAAAACCAGAAGGTTGTTCAACAAAAACTTCTTCATGAACATAACCACTATGGAATGAACATTTCACATACATTTGAAAAATTTTGAAATTGAAGAATGCTGCAATGGAAAGTAAAATACTAATAGATTCATGTCTAGATACTAGATCATAGGTTTCTTCATAGTCTATTCCTTCTTGTTGATTATATCCTTTAGCCACCAATCTAGCTTTATTTCTTACTATGATTCCATTTTCATCACACATATTTCTAAATAACCATTTCACACCAATAACAAAAGTTTTCTTAGGTCATTCAACCAAGGTCAAGATTTTATTCCTTTTGAATTCATTAAGTTCATCTTGCATAGATTTTATACAATCATCATCACCAAAAGATTCATCAGTGGGTTTTGGTTCTAATTGAGAAAGAAAACCTAGATGTTCTATTTCATTCTTTATGGAACTTCTAGTCCTTAAAGGTTAATTTTTATCACCAATGATACTATCATTGGGATTATTCTTAAGAAACAACTAATTTGGGTTTTCTAAAACCTATTCATGAACATCGGGTAAGAATTATTCTGGGGTAAATGTTTTAGAAATAACTTTTTGGAAATTTTCTTTATCAGAAGGATCTTCTAAAAAATGTTGACAATCGGTTTTTGAAAGAACATATGGGGATGATTGTTGGGGGAGTTTGAAATTGAAGGGATCAGTTTCATCAAATTTAACATGTACTATTTCTTCAACAGTACATGTGTTTTTATTGAAAACACTATAATACATAGAAGTTGTGGACTAACCTAAGAAAATTCCTTCATCTCAATTTGGTGAAAATTTAAGTAGATTATCTTTATTATACAAAATGAATACCATGCAACCAAAAACCTTGAAGTATGAAAGTCATTGTTTTCTACCACTCCATAACTCATAAGGTAATTTATTAAGAAAAGGTCTAATAAAAACTTGATTTATAGTATAACATGCAATATTACAACATCATCCAAAAAATGTTTGGCTATAAAATACTCACCCAAAATGGTTTTAGTTATCTCTTGAATAATTCTATTTCTTATTTAAACAATACCATTTTGTTGAGGTGTTCTAGTTGCTGATAAGTTATGAGTAATACATTTTTTACTACAAAAAGGTTCAAAATCAGAATTTTGAAATTTCCCTCCATGATCACTATGAATAGTAATCAAAGGAAGGTTTTTATCATTTTTAACGTAGGCCCTAAAACTTATGAAATAAGAAAAAACTTCAGATTTCTTTTCTAGAAAATAGAACCACGTAAATGTAGTGTAATCATCATCTAAGATAAATACATAATACTTTCCTCTAATGCTTCCAGTTTGAGTTGGACCAAAAAGATCCATTTTTACTAACTGTAATGTAGTAGTATATGAGACTTCACGGACTAATTTAAAATTTTATTTATGTTTCTTGTCCTAATGAAAAGGATCACACACTTTTTAGGAATCAAATATATGATCCGGTTGATCCTTAACTAATATTTTCATTGAGAGTTTTCATAGTTTTCTAAGGTTACAGTGTTCTAACCTTATATTCCATAACCAATAATGATCTTCCATTTCACTATGAAAAGGTAAGTCTTGGCTCCTAAGGTCTTCTATGTTTAGTGTATATACATTCACTTGCCTATTGGAAGAAAGAATAAAATCTTCCTTGGAATTGTGTACTAAGAACTTGTCATTCCTAAAATTCACAAGGTAACCTTCATCAAATAATTGTCTTATGATAATGAGGTTGTTCTTATGACCCTTAACAAATAAAACATTCGAAATCCATGTTTTTTCAAGAAGAACAATGTTTCCAATACCAATAATTTTTCCCTTAGCATTATCTCCGAATGTTAATTTTCCTCCTTTGATCTTGATAATCTTTTAAAAGTAGGTTTTGTTACCAGTCATATGTCGAGAACATCAACTATCCATGTACCATGTATTTCTATTTTTACTTTCTCTATTTTCATAAAAACAAAAGATTTAGACATTTGGAACCCGAACATTCTTGGAACCGGATATTTCAGAAGGAAAAATTTTAGGCACCCACGTTTTCATCGAAAAATAAGCATTATGAAATCTTAAAGACTGAGTTTTTTAGCGAACAATTTCATTCCATGTTTCCACCACACTAACACTTAGTGCAGAAAGGAGCACTTTTAGGAACAAAATAATTGTTACTAAAAATTGGTTTTGAACTTGTATAACCAAATGCAGAATTATTCCTTAGTAGTCGGATTTGAGAATACATCTTATAAAAATTTAGTTTACCTAATGTAATGTTTTACAAACACTTCCTCAAGGAAACAAATTCGGATATCAGTCTGACAACTAAGTTCTTTTCATCAAATAAAATTAACTTTAGAACTAGATTTATGCTCGAAATCATTTTTCTCAAAAATTACATTTTCTTGATCCACAGAAAGTTAATCCTTCTTAAAATTTACTTCCTCAAGGTTTTTTGGAAATACATTAAAAATAAAGGGGATTATTATCAGGATCTTTTGAAATATTATATAGTTCCTTAGTTAGAATAGTACTTCTATAATTTTCTTTATCAAAATTTTTCTTGAGTTTTGAATTCTCATTCTCAAGGAGCTTAAAAAACCTAGAAATTTATTCATAGGTAGGTAAAGTATCATCTTCAACAGATGAAGATTCTTCATCTGAATATTCATAGTATTTATTATTACTATAAGTTTCATTCAAAGAATAATTGGTCATTGATTCATCATTGTGTACTTTAGCCATTCTGCAATGATCATGAATAGGTTGTCTGGATATTAGACCATGATTCTTCTATCCAGAAGATTCGTATTATGATGATTCATCTGAAGAGTCACCACAACTGGCACTCCAGGTTTCATTATCTTTTAATACTTTCATAGATTTAAATTAGTAGTGATTCTTTTTTTTCTCCCATAATTCTTTTCCTTTCATTATTTTCTATTAAGAATAGGATAATCAGGTATTATATGTATATCTCTCTTGCATTCATAACATGTATCTTCTGAATCATTCTCATCATTCCTTTCTTTCTTCTTATATATGGATTGAATGTTTTTATTTCCAAATATCTTGTTCATCATTCAAGTATGATTGGCTAGTTCATTTTTGGAAGATTCACTTCTACTAGATTCGGATTGTATAACAACATTCTTAGATTTAGATCTTGTGACTCTCTTAGATGTCTTGGATTTCAAATGATTTGAAGTAGTAGTTAAATAAACACTACGATTCCCATTATTCACCTTTACATTATCAATATCTCTCTTCATTCTGGTCTCATTTTGAAGAAGTGTTCCAAAAATTTCATCATGAGTAATCTGAGTAACCTTTCTATTTTCATCAATAGCGGTTCTCTAGGATTCCCACTCATTAGGCATGATGTCTATGATCTTTAATACAAGAGCTTCATCATCTATTCATTTCTCACCCACATATTGTAAACTATTAACTTTAGTCATGAATCTTTATATCACTTTACATATGGAATCTCCATAAGGAATGAAAAAACCCTGATATTCAGCTCTGAGCATGGATATTCTAGTTTCGTTAACTTTTGATTATCCAAAGTGTTTAAATTTAAGTTTCTTCCAAATAATATATATTTCTTCACAAGATGAAAGTTGTCTATATATATTTCTAGTCAAGGAACAAAGAAATGTATTTTTTACCTTATAATTCAGTTGATATTCATGCTTTTCTTGATTTTTCAAAGTACTAACTTTCTTGTCATGGATTTTATATCCTCCTGTATGCATAACAAAATTGTCCACTCAAGTATTGATAATAATTGCCTTCATTCTATGTCTCCATTAGTTTTAATCATTACAACCAAAAATAGGTGGTCTTGTTTGATTTAGGTTGTCAATGGAACCAACATAAATTCCTGCCATCTTAAAGAAAACTGTCTCCATAGAAACTTGTTAGTAGTAAGGTTAAGTAAACAAGGAAAATATTCCTCATTAAAGAAAAATTAGAACAATGAAAAATTTGATAATGGAAAACTTATATGTGAATATATGTATTTTAGAGACCTCCTTTGAAACAAATTTATGAGATCATATGTGAAGTACGATATACTCTATAATACCAAATGTAGGATAGAAATAATATAGATACTGAATAAAGTATCTAATAATGCTAAAAATAGAAGAGGGGTGAATTGTATAGTTCAAAAAATTCTTTTGAAACTTTTAAAGATGATTATGTTTAACAAGGTTAAACTAGGTAATTCAAAAAACCTCTAGTTTTACACACTTTCTAGATTCCATAAATATGATTCCGAGAATGTGATTCTAGAAAAGATTCTTACGGAAAATGAAACACAATAAAAGTTTACAAAGATAAATATTCTACCTTAAAGTGTATATAATCATACTAAATCAGAGTATAAAAGTTTAAGGAAGTATAAGATAGTTATACATTCCTCAAAAATCAAAATGCAGTTGAAAACTTGAAACAAACCATGTAACAAGTAATAATTAGTTTAACCCAAAGAGAAGGGTATCCAACATCCTTGGATAAAGGTCCCTTGATTTATAATTTCAAGAAATTATGTCTTTCCCAAACCAGGGTAAGCCCTTGATAAAATGATCGGAGTCAGTCTTGCTATCCCCACAAGCCCTCAATATCAAAGTAGTCGGCACCTCGGTCTTCCTCAGCAAGGAAGTCCTCGAACTTCAAAGTTGTCGGCACCTCTGTATTCCTATCAACGGAAGCCGTCGAATGTATTCTGCAACATTCAGAGTCACAATAAGAAAATCTAAACAAGACGTTCAGTATGCACTAAGCATGAGAGTCCCTCTCTAGAAAAAACTTCAACAAAATGTGATATATATATTCATATAACTATTGTGAGCTATTTTAAATGAGATCCAATTTATAGGCACACCTCTAACAGTCAACTCCCTCTTATAAAGGTCATATTTTTCCTTGAATTTCAGAGGGACTTGTACACGTGTCACTCAAACAATGGTTAGTTAGTAAATCAACACATGATATCATTTTATAAAAAATAAAGTGTATGAAAAAATATGGTTACATAACCAAAATCAAAAAATTTGATTGTAAGAAAATAAAAGTTCAGACACTAATAAAAAAAATTGGTGTCTATAATACAATGATATTTGGATTCTGTTTTCTAAGGAATTCAGTACCTAAACTCTATAGAATTACAGAGTCTAAATTTCAAGGAAATTCGGAATCTCTATTCACAAGAATTCATAACTTGAACTTAAAATGTTCAGATTCAGAGTTCATGAGAATTCAGAGTTAGAACATAAAAAGTTCAGAGTCAGAATTCATTAGAATTTAGAGTCATAGCTCAGAAGAGTTTGGAGTCTTAATTTAGAGAACTTAGAGTCAGAACTCAGAATATTTTGGAGTCTGAGTTCAGTTAACTCGGAGTCAGAACCCATAATAGTTTGTATTGGAGATATTACATTTGGTATGAGAGGTTTGTTTGGAAAAAAATGGATTTTAGGATTTTATCATTGACATTTTAGTATAATTATAATCACTGTTCATTAATTTAATTATTAACCTAATGGAAAATATATTATTTCTATTTAAATCACATAATCCAGGAAGAAAAATTACAAGGATGGTATCTTGAAAAAATTTCCATAGCTAATTTTTTGTAACATAAATATTTGTTGATGTTCATGAATGAATGTATAATAAAATGATCATCAAAACAATCTTGATTAAAATAACATTTTTTCATTTAAAATAAACATTCATAAAATAAAAATTAACAAGAATTTTTCAAAATAAATTTCATTGAAAATAAAAATGAACAGATTTAAAGAATTTTTAATGGAAACAATTGTTCATAGATATTGAAAGAATCATCCTTGTTGTAAATAAAAAAAATAAACATTATTATAAACATAATATAAAGGGACTAAAAATAATCACATTAAAAAAAATTAGAAATTATTCCTAAAAAAATTTTAAAATAATTTCAATGATATGTAAAATATTTTCTGTAAATACATATTTTTTATTAAGGAATATTCTTGTCCTTATTTCTAATCTAAGGGAACATACATGATGGGAATCACATTCCAACAACATTTTTTTATGTTTATTTTATAAATAAAGAAAGAAATGATAGATAAATAGTTGAAAAAATTATAAATAGAGTATATAAAAAGTGATATGGAAGATGTGAATAACAACATATTATTTTAACTTAAAAAACCACTAATATAAAAAGTGATAATATAAATGTAGATTATAACATAATGCATTTGAAATTTCTATAATATTTCGAATCAAACATCATTGAAATTAATTATATGATATGAATTAATAAAAAGATTAATTTAATGGATTAATATTTCAAATTTTATTAATTAGGTTGAATACAAAAAAAATCAAGTGGTAATAATGAAACATGTCGTTTAAAATTGAGATTAAGACATATAAAAACCTCAAATATTTAATATCATTGAATTTAGAATAAAAAATGTGTATATTATTTTTAAAATATTTAAATACATAAAAATGTTTTAATATATATTAAATAAATTTAGATAAAAAGTCACATGTAGTAATTAAATAAAAATATAAATGACCAACAATTATAACCCAATGACATGATATTGAGTTAAAATTCCTTATACTCCTTGGTTCATGTAAAGGCTCAAAATTTATGTGTATTTCATTAATATAATGTAATTTTATGAGTCCATAAAAATTGACGGAGTGTGATTCAGAGGCCCGTCGTGCCCAGAATTAATTTCTAATCTTTTTTTGGTACATTCAGTAAATGTACGAGCACATTTTTCTATCTTTTGAAATGGTTCATTGAATTGAAATCTAAGGAAACTGTTGAACTCGCAGCACCGATATTCACTTAAGGAGACCATCACCTCAACCATACTGGGTTGAGAGTGAAAGATAAAATTTGGGTTTTTCGTGAAGGAATAAAATAAAATAAAATGGTGTAACATATTTTTTTTATTTTTTTTTGAAACCACCCATGTGGATAATTCACAGGTGGGGACCACCTGAACTAAAACCTTCCATGAGTGGTTATAGAGGTGGGGACCAATGAGCCTTACCTCCAAAGAGAGGTTATTGTGGTGGGGACCACATGAGGCTTAAAACTCATTGAACCCCCTTGAAATCCCCCATAAGTGTGGGGAAGCCACTTAACCTTCCCCCACATAAATAGTGCCACCCCCTTTAATTTATTATTCCATCATATGTAATTAATTAACCCAATTTGAAATTGTACCAACAATTAAAACTGTGGAAACACAATAGTTGGCTATTTTTCATTTTGGGGGGAAGAATTGATAAAGGGGAGATCTCTAGGAGGATTACACTTCTTCCAATGAAGAACGTTGACACACGACATCGACTTCTTCTTTATAACATACTATAATAAAGAATGCCATCGAAGAACATTCTTCTAAAATCAAGGAAGAGGATGACGTACTAGAATGACATTAAAGCATGGTTTCAGAAGGGACGATCGTAGGAAGAGTCTTCGCCTTTTTCAACTTCCCTCTCGCACCAATGTCAAAGAAAAATTTGAGGTAGGGTGGTTGTTTGAAATTTTCCTCTCTTTTTGTTCTTGAAAATTCTTCATAATTCAAGAAGGAATTATAGCCACTTGTTACTGCTCTAACACATAGAGTGCGAGCCAAACAAACATGGACCGTCCTATCTATAAACCTAGGGACTAATTGTTGATCGCGAGGGAGGAATGGACATGAACCACGGTGTGGAAAGAGAACAGCGACCAACACCATTGACGGCCGCGTCGAAGGTGACGGCACAACGACGTCGCCCTGCGGCTGCCGCCCCTCGGCCGAGCTGCCACGCTCTGCGGCTAAGCCGTCAGCAGCGGCTGAACCCCACAGCCGAGCCGCCGCCTAGCAGTCGGGCCACCATCCCATCACTCTATGGTCCATAGCCTCACTACACTACCCGCGGCCTCGCTGGGCTGCCCCAACACCTCCACCCTCTTGGTCGAGCCATCTCGCGGCCTCTGCCCTCCCGACCGAGCCATCCCATAGCTTCCACCCTTACGACCGAGCCGCCCCGTACCCATGCGACACACCTAGGATGAGAAAACTGTTACCTTCCCATTCCATGCCGAGCCTCCCCGGGCCAAGACAAGCCACCCCGTGCACTCGCGACACCCCCCCCCCCCTGTGGCTGAGCTGCAGTCCGCAGCCGAGCAGTCGTCTGCATCCGAGCTGACCTGCGGCCTCTGCCGCCCCACGGTACCCGTGGCCTCAGCCGCCCCCTTCACCCATGTCCTCTGCCACCTCTTACATCCTTCATGGCCTTGCGGGCCACCCTGCAGACTGGGGCGCACCATGGGTCGGGTCATCCCGAACCGGGTCGACCCCAACTAGGTCAGTCCGACCGGTTCAGACCGGACCTGGACATGATACGAAGCTATACTTTTCATGGACCATATCTTTGGCACCAGATGTCTATTTGACAAACCGTCAGTGGTAATGGAAATCATAGAGCTAGACGGTCCTTTTGAGTATACCCCACAAGAGTTTTGGGTAAATTTGGGGTATGGTTAGGTTGGATTAAGCACGAATCCAATCGGGCCACGGGGACTAAAAGGCAAATAACTCACAGATTGGGCGTCGAATTTACGCGATGTCTTTTCTGTTGAGACCCCTATAACGTGGAAGCCCTTTTAGATACTTCGTCATGAGACTTATTAGCATTTGGAGTATCGACAAGTGACTTGTGCAGCAGATCTTCTCAGAGATGAGAAATCATAGTGCATGAACCCAGTAGCAGGTTGTGACGAGAATAATGAAGAGTGATCTTGTGTGGGTCAACTCCTAGTGATCATGTGTGGGTCAGTTCCAAGCGATCCATTGTGCATCATCTTCTAGTGTTCCTGTGTGGGTCAGCTCTAAGTGAGCTTGTGTGGGTTAGCTCGTAGCGATCTTATGTGGGTATGCTCCTATTGATCCTATGTGGGTCTACTCCTAGTGATCCTATGTGGGTCAGCTCCTAGCGATCATGTGTAGTTTATCTCCTAGAGATCTTGTGTGGGTCAACTCTTAGCGATCCTATGTGGGTCAGTATCATTATAGAGTAATATGATCTAGTAGTTACATCTAATCATCTCTACTATTGTATAAAGGTTATACCTGGTATGAGATGAGTTCATACCTGTGTGTCACTTTCCTTCGTGGTAATACCTTGGTGGTATTATCTAGTCTGGCGTACCTATGTGATATTGGCCATTGTGGTTTACATTTTATTTTGGATCAATCAATATTTTTGATTTTTCGTTGGACCATGTGTTTCCTCATGATTGAGATAGGTATACTTGATAACTTAGGTATATGTATGGGAATATACCTAAGTAGAGTTGAAAGTTTACTTCATGCTTTGATGTTTATCCTTTGCAGATTTTGTGAGACCATGATGATCTCAGGGTCCCTACAGAGTATATTTATACTCACACATATAGGGGATATGTGCGCACCATGTTTTTTTGTGTGCAGACGTCAGATTACAATGATTGAGACTGAGGGTACTAGGACCGGATGGAGCCCATATCCGGACCTTACGACGAGTCGTTACACGGAGGAGACAGACAAACGAGGAGTGATGAGGAGGTGATATGTACCTTCCCTTCAGTTAGGAACCTCAGAAGATGACCCAATATCTGTATTCTTTTTTTCTCTAGTTTACTTGTACTTTCAGTTTCTTGTACCTTCCAGTTGGTCTAGTATTCTGGCCCCTTTTACTTATTGTACTCTCTCTATCTACTATTCAGTTCACTTGTGTTTGTATCTGGTTGTGTGCTTGGTTTCATGTGTTTACAGGTTATAAAGTAAATGCCTTCCCAATTTTAGGGATTACGCCTTTCGGTACTAGTCGCCAGCCCCTGGTGTATGGAAGGCGGGCATGGGGTAGTCACAACAAGGGCCCCGGGGGATGGGTCATGATAGTGACTTTTATGTAAAATACCCCTTGAAAAATAATTAAAATTTGGACCAGAAAATAAAATTATTTTAGATGGACTCAAGTAATAAAATATAAAATTAGTATTATATACCCCATATAAAATATTAGTGCATTGACATTAAAATATGACCCAATGAAGGGAAATTGAGACAAAAATACCTTACCTTGAGTACATACCATTCATTAATGTCTTTTAACTCTTATATGTTAATCATATATAAATATTTTTTTAATAAATATTTTACAAATTATTAATTTAACATTTAACCATATTTTTCATTCATCTAAATGCTGTATTTCATTAGTTAATAATTTCTGTCCACATAGTGTGTTTTAAGGATGTGTGATTCATAATTTCAAAATAATTCGGTTTTGTTGACCTTGTTCAAAAAGTTCATTACTCAATTACCTTGAGAATAATAATCATTTAATAATAATCATTATTATACATCAATAATACTTTTAAAACTAACCATGAAAAATGGTTATAATAAATTATGTATGTTTTAATCAAAAATATGGTCGACCACACATATCCTCTAATGGCCTGAAGGCCATCATTTTTATTGATTTTTGATAGTTCTCCTTTCAAGGGGTGAGGTGAAACCCTTACATGGCCCGTAAGAATAAGTATGACATGGCCCATAGGATATAGAGAAATTCATTATCCAAAGGCTTCAAACATTACATACAACTCAGAATAACTACTTGGAACAACTCCTCCCCAGCATCTTTATCGTGAAATCAGATCTCCACCTTCACATGGATGTTCAGATAGGCTTTCCAATGCATGGACAAAATTTTCCCGATGGCTGGTGTCTTACCCTCCTAATCTTGCAGTCCATTTAGCTTCTGCTATATTGAATTCTCCTTGCTCATCCTCTTTCTAATGTTTCTTCCATGTAGGTTGTCTTGTTTTCATCTTCACTGAAGGTGGCACGAAAACCTTACTAACCCGAAGGCCTGGGTGGAACGAAGTCCTTACTAACCTGTATGGATAGATAACATAGACATTTATTTGTGAATGTAATCGTATAAAAAAATATGATATTTTTTATTTCTTAATTCCAAATTTATTATTAATATCATGTATAAACATTAACTACATCCTCATAACCATCTATTAAAGGTGGTGATGAAAAAAGGTACATCACTTCGACATGCGGTAGTCCTCCCTACACATGAACCATGGTTTTCTTTCTAATTTTACAGATGATTGAGATGAGTATAGGTTATTAAAAAAAATATAATAAAATATAATTACGTGGCAGATACCTATGTATTTATATCCGAATGTTTTAATTTTATTTTAAATAGGAGTAAGAAGAAATAAAATGAAAATTCACGGTTAAAGTCGTTACATTTTACTTGGACAATCTTTTTTTCCTTACACTTCATGCCCTCAATGGTTGGTATTAGGCCTAACAACATAAATAAAGAGGGTAGTGAACAATGGAATTTAATATTATGGAAATTTAGGAACACAAATGGTTTTTTATAGGTGAATAAATTAGAATATGAGGTTTCCTTTTATAAAATAGGGGAGGGAACTCTTGTAATATCAAAAATTATTAATTTAATATAAATAAATTTTCATTTTCAAATGGATAAAATTTTATATGATTTAATGATAAGATTATTATAAGTTGTAAATTTCACATCAATTAAAAATTATAAAATTTTAAGTGATTGTTTTACCATTATAATTTTATTTTTACCCGTTTAACCAGTTTTTACTATTTCCACTAGTGTAATGATTTTAATCATTATGGTTCAAGATATTAACTATTAAAGTAATATTTGATAATAAATGGAACGTGGTAGTTATTTTAAGTAATATCCTAATACTTTGGATGGAAATAGGTTTTTCTGGTGTTTTATATCATTTAATAAAATATTAATTTTTATCAAATAACATTAATATGAATTTTGGAAATATTGATTCCATTTGATCTTTAATGCTATTATAAAATAATGGAATGTAGATTCAATTTCATTCAAAATGGTGTATTATATAATTTTTATCTAAAAAGTTAATGAAATATAAATATTATATCAAATAATATTACATTTAGCATTTTAAAATTCATTTATTTAATTTTCTATTAATTCAATAAATACTGTAACAACATTCCATAGACACTTAGTGTAATTATTTCATCAGTAAAAATTAGAAATAAATTATGAAGATAAATAAACAATCATTTCCCTTTCAAATGAGAATTCTTATCTGAACAATATATCTAATTATTTTCATGTTAAAAATATAAATATAATAAAAAAAGATCATGAATTTTTTGACTTTTTTATAAAGAAAATATTTTTACGATAATGATAATGAAAAATTAAAAAATGGTAATATATTAAAAAATTGGATGATTATAAATGAAATATATACATTCTATAAAATTACAGAATGATTTATGGCTACTTTTTAGTCTTTATAACATTTATTTCTACTAACTATCGTATTTTAACTTTACTATGGTAACAAAATCCACTACGAATACTATTTATATGTAATAAAACTAAATGGTAAATATTAGAAAAATTAAAACCTATTGATTACCGATATTAAATACTTTTATCAAGAATTAATTTCTAGAATGAGTAGTCATTAATATCTTTATAAATGTGTAAATTGCAATGAAATGTATTTTTATGAAAAATGAGTTTTTACCTCAAAAAGTGAACTTATGAAAAAATCATGTATAATGATTATTATATAATATTTAACTAGATTATATCTAATTAAATAATACTTATGTTTAATTGGGAAATATTTAATTTTATAATGATAATTTCTAATGAAAATAAAATTATTATTTTATAAAAAATTGTAATTTTTACGGATTTACTATAAAGTCAATATTTTTAGAAAAATAAAAAAAACAGAAAAATATTAATTTGACATGATTATTTAAAATATGATACCCTTTTAAGAAAATATAATTTATAAATATTCAAAAACTAAATTTAATACTTTCTAAAATAAGTGAAAAACCTATTCATAGAGAAAATATATTTTTGAGTAATAATATGGATTTACTAAAAAATTGTGATTATTTACTATGAATTTATTAGTAAATTAATATTTTTTTGGGATTTATATATATATTCCATAATGAAGTTAATCCTATTAATACCCGCCAACTTAATAACTATGTTATAATAGTCATATTTAAATAATAATATTTCCTTGTACATTTATGCTTGGTGTTACATATCTTGTACGCTATCAAACATTTTATTTTTTAAATCACTTCATATTACACTATCATGTGACTTGATATTTACCCTTCACCTAACTTATGTTTCCAAAAAAATCTCCCCCATTTCACCTATAAATGGATCACTGTTTCATATACTTTTAAACACTTCTATTATAATGTTTTCTCCTAAATCCCTAAACAAATTCTCTATGATATAATATTAATACAAATTTATCACCCTCTAGTTCTAATATTGATCCCTGAATACTTCATTTTCTTGGAGATCATTACAAAGAGTGACTCAATTTAAGTAACTATATAGTTATTATATAATTTTTTCAATTACATTTACATATCATCAATTAATAAATATCATTCACCACTACAATGATGATATATTAATAGAATTAGGATTATAAATTTTTTTTTACTATTATATTACTAGATACTCTTAATCATTCATTAGTATAACATGTTCTGGTTTGGGTTGTTTTTTTGACATACATGATTTATACAATTATGTAAAAATCAATAATGATTAAGTAAACTAAAATATTGATAATATGTAATATAATTGACTAATTTTATATGTTTTCATATGTTTAAAATTGTTATATATAATTATGGACATCAATTAAAATTAATTCATCTCATCGATTCAAATTTATAAAAAATGACATTTTAAAATTTTCATTATGAACCCCCATAAAAACTCAAGTTAAATTACCATGAGAACATATAAATAAATAATAATCATCTACATCATATCCATGAAAAATATATTGGTTATGAAAAAATAATTTCGTTGAAAAGAACTACATAAACATACCTAAGAATGTGTTCAACAAATATAACAATTAAAACACAAAATATATTATTACAATTAATGATTTATAAATGGGTAATAATAAAATATAAGTGAATGTTATTATGTAATATAAATAAGAATAATATTCTTACATATATTAATAATAATCCCAAATTAAATATATATGATGTTTTATTATGTTTGAATATGAAGGTATCCAAGGAAGAGTTTTTGTTGGCCCAATGTTGTTTCATTATGTCATGATCCTTCTTCTTTGAAATTATTTTTCATTGTTTTTTTATTATACACAGTGATGGTATTAATCTTTATATACTATTTATTTATTATGGTATTGATAATTCATCATCATAACCTCAATTTATATTGATACATACATTAATAAATGTGATGTTGTGAGTGTTCTCTCATCTCAATTATCTATTCCTTAGACATGTTTCAAATTATGAACCTTCTTCCGATTATATGTTATATATACTACCCTATTGGTATGTTTTATAATAATTAACTCTTGATTCATGGGATTTAAAATCACATATCTATATTTATTCTCATGTATATTATTATAAATACACTTCCAATGTTGTAATGGTTTTATTGAATCAATCTTATTTAATTGAGTCACCTTATTTCTACTTGAATATATTTGTTTTAAACAAGAAGTTTAATGAAATATTAGTTGAATTATAAAATTTAATATGCTGAATATTTTTGTTTTATTAATTATTAATGTATTTGACAATATATGAATGAAATTAAATACTCAATATGATATAAAATTTTAGGGATGTAGTGATGAAGGTTTGGTATTCTGAATGTATATTTCCAAAAAATATATGAAAATGAATTTTTTTTCTTTTAAAAATAAATAAATTAATGAATTTTATGTTTTTAGTGCATATACTGAACCATATGTTGATTAAGTGTTTATATTTTTTATGTAAATATGTTATGGGGGTTATTGAATTGATTTTATATCAGGATGTTGAATAAGAAATGATAATTCGAAAGGTGTTAGGGAAGAGTTAAATTGAAACGTAACTTCTTATAGGATAATACATTATTAATTTGATTAAATAATTTATACTAGGTCATTCTTAGAAGAATTATTTGAAAAAGGTATGATTTATTTTATAATGATGTTGAGTATGTTGTGTTTATTGTCAATCCAATTTCAAGTTACCCTGACTAGTTGAATAAGAATTTGGAAAAACGTGTTATATGGTTGATAGAAGTTAACATACTAGACAAACAATATGTATGACTATAATTCAATATAACCTTTAAATATTATATTATTATTTTCTCTAAATAAGAATTTTTTGAAGAATAAATTATCCTCCATGTTCATAAGAATTCCGAGAAAATGATTAATTTTAGGAAAATTTTGTTGTAAATTTTTATGTTTTATGTAAAATCATATGTAATATTATAATATTTTAAAAATAAATATACAATAGAATATTAATGAAGGATATATGAAAATAAATCAAAATTATTTTTTAAGGATGATTATATAAATATTTACTTGGAGGGAATGTTTGTTCATAAAAAAACAAAAAATATCATGGAAGAAGTATTGATTGAGAAGTGAAATAGAAGAAATTTTTAAACCAAGATAGGTTTATCATATGATAAATCCATAAAGGTGGAACTCTTTTCCAATGAGAGTTATTATATTCCATATTCATCAGATGAAAAATTTATTTTAATTGTGTTATGTAATGGAAAATGTTGTCATTGTTTGTCATGTAATTTTCCCATAAATAAGACCCTTAAGAATTTTATTTATCTTGTAGAGTAAATTAAAATAAGATTAGAAAAATAATCTCTTCATATATAATTGGAGAAATAGTGAGGAATTTGATAAAGTAAATTCCATGAAGGGACTGAAACAAAATAAATCCATGAAGGCATTTTCAAATATTAGAACCATGAAGTGTGTTCATGAAAGGAATAAATATAATATAGACCGTGAATTTATTTTATTAATTACAAAACAACTATATAATTCCATATTAAAACATACCACGATAAATTTCATAGATTAAGAACCATGATGGAATTTAACTAAATAAAACTGTGTAGATATTCCTAAAAGGTTGTTCAAGAGGGATAAATTTTGAAAGTATTTTGAAAATTGAGTTACTAAGAATAAATTGTTCTAAAAGAATATTTGATCATAAAACTTATACATAGAGTAAACTATAACATAAATCATACCAGGATTTAAAAATTTGAGTATGAATCTAGATAGAAGTATGTTTAGTGTATTATATTTCCATATATTATTTTGAAGACAAATAAGGGTTCCTTAGTTGATTCTAGTGACTCATCTGGTGTAGTTCAACCAGAATAGGATTGAAGGAATATGAGAGTGTTCCATTTATATAACTTAGTGTAGAATAATATAGAGTGAATAATTATATTTAATATTCAGAATTATCTTTTTGTAAATAACAAATAATTTTTTTTATATATTGGATGAAAAATTAAAAACTATTACATCATGGATTTGAAATCATCCATTATTGTAAGAGGATAGAAATTAACATGGGCATTAAAAGACCATATATTTATAGACAATGATAAATTTTTTATAAATAGATTATGCTAATAAATAAGAGATCACCGTGTCTATGAACAATTTTAGAGACCCCCATGTCTATAAAATATATATTTACTTAAAAAAATAATTAAGTAAAGATAAAAATATGGAGTAACCCTTGTTTTGGTAATATGCTTTTCTTGAAAATTATGTAATAACATCCATAAAAAAATATGTCCTCTGAGTAGATCAAAAAACTATTGGTGTATTATCTGTATATTATTCCATTATATAGAAGCAAGTTATATATATGATTCCAAATGATAATTTACATTTCATCATTATATTTTTAATTAATTGTGTTTAGAAGAAAGAGAAGGCAAAAGACTAAATATATTTATTTTAATCACTTGTAACCCTATTTCACCACCTTCTTAGGGTTATTCAAGTAAATAGAGTCCAAACAATATTTATCTGATATAGGTTTTAACATTTAGTTCAATATCTATGTTTTTTTAAAAAATTTGACCACATGGATTCATTGATGAATCCTCCAATTTTAAAGGGAACTAACTATGATGTTTGGAAAAATTAATAAGACAATTGTCTTATAGAGTTGTGTCAAGGAAGTAATGGATTAGATATTTCAGATACTTATTTGACTGAACATAGATGAAACAGTCAGTGATGTAAATACTAAATGGATCTTGGAAAGATCTTTGTTTTATGAATTATGAAACAAAACCTATCATTGTGAAATTTCCATTAGTATATGGAAAATGTTTTGTGGTTTTTATAGAAAAACTCTATAATACATTTTAGATGTAGTGTTTAACATTAGAGAATAGTAAAAATTCAACAATAATATATAATCAATATAAATATTACTTATGTAAAAATAAAAGAAGAAGATAAATAATAAGAAGTTTATAAATTTGATAGATTCTCCCATGAGAGAGATTATCTATAAATCTATTCTTAAATGAAACTCTAAAAATGTTTTGTAAGATGCAAGAAAATATGATAATTAAGAGACATCCCTAGACATTGATATAAGTTTGTATTCTGATGATAACTAGTTATTGACAAATAGTATCTAGTATAGAGAATAATGATTTTCTGATAAATATTGGATCTAGTCCCAGTATAAGAAGGATGATCAACTTAAAAACATCAATCATGTTGATTTCCAATTCAGAAAGGATATGTACATAAAAAATAAAATTAAGGAGAATAAAGGTGTCCATAAATGAATTTATAATTAATATGGGTGAAAAGATAAATCTGTATAGTGATTCACGTTAAAAAATTACACATGACATAGGAGACCAGATGGCCACATAAAATGAACTAAATGAAGGCATTATCCCTCTCAAGACACAATATTCTGATATGAATGAATTATTATTTGGAAAATGACTCATGGGTAGAAAGAATGGATTTCTAATTAAAATATAAATACATAATGGTTATGGTTATTGAATATGTTGTCAAATCCTTCAAATGAAAAAAGAAAGTACAAACTATCATCATGAAAACATAAGAATATAAAGTGTATAATGTGAAAAATGGGTCATCTATGTAATTTTTATAGATTGATAACAAATTTTGAAGACAAGGTTACCAAAATTAGGAATCTATAAGGTGTAAACATTATAGATGACTGAGAGACATGTTATGTGTGTCAGGAATCCCAAAGGATCAATGTTTAGTAAAAGGTTGTACCAAAATATCCAAGGAAAAATGTGTATGCGAAGCATGTTATTAATTATAGATGTTTTATTTTCCCAAACTATATAATAATGAGAGATATTATTGCAAGAAAGGATATAAAGACAGCAAATGGAATTCCACCCATCCTATGAAATATGTGATGATAAATGACATTAAAACATAATGTATTTATTTAAATATGTATTTATCAAATTAATGTAAAAAAATAGTTCCTAATGATGGAATATAAGAAATACCAAATTTATAATAGATAATTTTTAACAAAATTCCTTAATAAGAAACTGCATTAATAAATTTCATAGGATTTTTTGATGATAAGGTTTTAGGAAACTAGGCATAAAATATATAAATAAAAAAAGATAACTAAATTAAAACTGGAACTTTTTTTAACAATCATAAAATACTCATTTCTAATTATATCGAATAATATATCAAAAAAATTGATTTCTTAGAGACATAAATAAAAAATAAAGGTTCAGTATAATGCGTATTAAGGTGATAAATAAAGGAAATTTAATGTAAGTGATCATCATTGATAAACCATGAGAAAAAATATAAGATGATGATAATAAGAATATGATACCTAATTTTTGAATGAGATAATATATTAAAAATGATACATTCATAAGTATATCACCATGGTTCATCAATAAGGATTCTTAAGACATATTAAAAATGTTAATCACCAAGGTATAATGAAACATTACTAATGTGTTCTACAAAGGTATCATATTTTAGGTTATGAAAAACCTATTATATCTTACCAAATAATTATTATATATATATAAAGTCCAAAAACATACAAAAGACACAAAATTGTGTTTTTATTATTGATTGTAAATATATTTTTTAGAAAATTATCAATATTTATCCGTAACATAATTTTTATATTCTAATTTTAAATATAAATTTTTTATGAAAATTAATTCATATGAATAAGAAATAATTATTTTTAATTAAAATTAAATATTTTTTAGGAAATATTATTTTGAATGGGAATCAAATTATTTTTTTATTTTAAAAAATCCTAAATTTTAATATCAAATTTTAAAGATTATAAATATATATATAAAATATATTTATTATATATAATAATTTTGAGTTACCTTTTAACAAGTATTTTACTATTCTATTATTTATATTTTCTATTCCAACGGTCATATAAATGCCAGGTTGCAATAGTTGGGTATCAGTCATGTAGCGGTCATATCCTACTGGTTATATTTACCATTAACACATATATATACTCTAGGATTATCAGACCACATTTTTTACCACATTACTTACGAATGTTATAAGCTTACCATGATAATGTCTAAAATACTTTAAAATCTTATTTTTAATTTAATAGTCTCTTTTATTGGAGTTATCTTCATTGGTTAATTTTAGCCTATTGAGTTTTCTTTCATATATATGCCATTTTTTTGTTATTATCCTTCTTCACTTCTCCAAGATAATATAATCAATATTATTTCATGATGTATCATATCCCAATGAAAAGTAATAACACCTTAATGTGAATATATTCCAAAAAAATGAAAATATAGTAATCATATAGCATAGGTTATTTATAAATAATAGAAATAAATTAAGGGAAATTACATTACGCCTCTTTAAAAAGAGTACACAAGACTTTTGGGTATTACATTAAAATAAGTGGGAATATCTTCCTTTCAAAACCTTTATAGGATCCTAGAGAGATTCATCGAACCTCTTATTTTTCAAAAGTGTTTTATGATTAACATTTTCTGGTTCTTCAATTGTTATTCCCCTTTATCTGAATTTTGGATCGACTAATCTTTATATGAATATTAATTTCTTAATTATGAAAACTTTTTGTTGAGTATATGTGTTGGGTTTGAGATATACAATCTTAATTGGGATACATAGAAGATGATAGGGATATTATAAATATATTTATGTAGTGATAACTAATATAAAACTACCCCAACATGGTATTAAATTTTATGTGTTCCAATATAACTTATATTAAGTTTCCAATTATTTCTGAATCTCTGAAATCCATTTTGTTGTGATATTTTAATATAATACATGATCCCCAAAATGGTATTCTATGTCCTTCCATCAATTGATACCATAATGTTTTTAATTATGTGTTTCCATGATATATTTTTAGATCACTTATTTTTTCATCACAGTCTCATTCTCAATGTCATATACTAGGAGTTATTCCATTTATAACTTCATACAAACTTTTTTTAGATAATCAAATTTTTCAATAGAGTTTCTCATAGAGACTATATGAATTGTTATTAGAATATATGAGGTATTATTAATGAGGAAAATCCACATTTATTATGAAAGATAAAAATTAAATAATTTAGAAGGAAGGTACTTTAAAATAATATCAATGAATAAATTGCATCAACTCCATCAGTAGATTATTAAGGGGAATATTTTATATAAAATATCATGCCTTTTAAGAAAAAAAATATAATATGTATATTTGTTATAGTGACCATATAACAGTCCAGAAATGCATAGACTTGGATTTTGTGATGGAAATACAGTTTTGAAATTTTTGGATTTGAAACCAATGAAGGAGACTGCATTTTCTCTATCCATAAAATTACAAATAAAAAAGTAAATATTTGATCACTTACATGAATAATGACATTTTATGTTTTTATTATTTTATAATAATGAAAAAATATAAGAAAAAACTAATCATGTTACATTAAAAGAACATTTGTCCTACTAATCCCATCATTTCTTATTTCATATTAAGTTATCCAAAAAAATATATGAATTCCTGCTAGAAAAAATTAAATCGACATCAATTTTGATAACTTTTAAAAAGTAATAATAATAAGGGTGTTATCAAATGATCAATACGTTTAAATATAATATGTTACAAAAGAATTTAATGGGTGAGGATAATATGAAATATGGGTATGATGACATAATAAAATTTCACAAGAATAATAAAAGTATAGCCACACTCATGGACACCTGTATCATAAAATTGGAAAAAATTGAATAAGTATATCAAAAATGAATGTGTCATTAGAAAAAATAACCACAATCCATGTGTTATAAATATTTATCAATAAAATCATTTATAATCAAAGCTTAAATAATGAAAATAAATTTTTATCTTGGAAAATTATCTTCATATCACTCTTATAAATCGAATAACCAGTGTTGTTGATATCCATTTCTAGAGTACCTAATGCATTGGAGGATAGTCATGATCCCAACTGTCAAGGATTATATTGAAACAACCCACCATTGGTTTATAATAGAACTATACATGATAAAAAACAATGTATAGAAACTATATCATGATTAAAGTATATAGATATTTCATTTCATTTTAAAAGTCACAAAACAACCATCATTTCATTTATAAAATTATTTTCCCATGGAAAAAAAATTGGTTCCATGATAATATCATTGAAAAATGATTTAATTCATAGAAAATAATAGGATCATAAAAAAATCTCATTGAAATAATAATAATCCATAAAAATAAATAATGAGGACGGTGTCACTGAATAGTAATAATACTGAAGTATATAGAACAACATAGTTTTTTTATGTTAATTAATGTAAGTACTATTAAAGTATCATTATTTATTTTGAGGAATAAAACATTTCATTTTTTATAACAAATTTAGAAATCAAAACAACAAAAAAATATTATGAAGTTAATTTTAATTCAAAATAATCATGTAATCTTATAATGGAAGATTCAAAAAATAATTGTAGTGATATTGGGAAAATTCGTTCATGATGTAAATGTTAAAAATATACATTATTTTTATGAACAATATAAAGTCACTCAAAAGGGACCCATTAAAAAAATTTATAAATTTTTACCTTTAAATACATTAAATGGAAATTAAAAGATAATTTAAAATATCATCATGAAAAAAATATTTTTATGGGGAACATCTATGAAAACCCTTTATAAATATTGGATATGGATGATAAAGATAGATGATCTTGATGAAAATATCTGATTAATATCACCTATAAATATATTTCATGTTACTTCTTCAATCAATAATGAGTGGAAAAAAATTAAAATTTTAAACACATTCATTTATAGTAGGAAAAATGGATTTGTGTTTTAATAAAATAAGAGCATATGATTTCATAAATTTAACCCTGAGAATAAACAATCCTGAATGATTGTAACATAATGTTTTTTCCACATTCGTACTCTTCGATCATAACACCCACGAAAGAATGGAATAAAATGAAACATTAAATCTGTATTAAAAATTATAAATAAGACATAATATAATAAAAATTAATTACACACATAATGATTTCATAATAAATTCAATTGATATGTAATATAATGCAATTAAAAGATATTCAGTGAAGATATTGTTTACAACTTGGTATGTTTCCATTGAAATATCCTTGAATGAAATAATTAAAATAAATATTAAAATACAGCTAATTATGAAGGATTAATTATATTTATGGAAAATGGGAATTTTATAAACCATGTAATATATACTTTTCATAAAATTAACATTTTCCTCTGTGATGGAGAATTAAGAAGAATTACATTACTACTTTAGTGATCATTCGATCAAATCCCATTAGAAGACAGAACATTATATGGATTCATAAATATCAACCATTTTCTGAAAATAACTATAAAATAAAATCATGGGGTGTATATACACCACTACAAAAAATAAGTGGTGAATATGTCATAGGTCACACATAAATAAAAAAGTATATGAGAAATCTTTATCTCAGGTCCAGAAAAACCAATTATGTCCTTGAAAACAAGTATAATAAGATAAGATAAGATAATTAATTTTATTTCAAAATAACCATTAATATGTTTATTACCTTATATATAAATAATTTAATTTATTAATCTTAATTAACTATTAAATACATAAACAGTTAATCCCATGTTGGTAGTTTTGATGAATTCAACACATTGTTTCAAAATAGAATCAGACTCTTAATGTGAGTCAAATAGGTCATTGATTCAACATATTTATAATAATAATAATCATATAATAATTTTTTTAATAATAATTTTTTATTTTTAAAACCAATAATTCATGATGTTTATGATAAATGAATTGTGTAATGATCATAGAGATAAAAGGCTATAATTACATTTGAGTAACATTTCCAATTTTAATGATCATTATAGAAAGGAGGTATGAACTATTTTATCCTTATATGGTTATAATAATATTATAGGTACCATATCATTTATTTATATATTATTATATAAAACATTCATGTGATTTATGTATGAAAAAAGATCACATCTCTTTGTGGAGGTTGTAGTCCACATGTACACATGAACGATGTTATCATTTTTAAGTGAAAGAAACAAAATTATATACTATATTTATATAATGATAAATATTTCATTAATATAAGAATTATTATTTTTAAATGATATATAGTCATTAAAATAATCATTTTTATCTTCCATGTAAATTTTTAGGGAAAAACAAATCAAATCACTTCATGTGACGGTAGTCTGTTGTACACATGAGTGGCATTAACATATCCCCCATATAATAGAAAGTAAGAAGGTATGTATGAAATAATAAATCCATTTGTTTAAATATGTTACAAATATTAAATATATTATTTAAATCAATATTTATCATATGTATAGGGAGGGGATGATGGAAAATGAATGATATTGGTTTGTGAGACGTTAGTTCACTGTACACATGTATAGTGTATTCATAGGCCATTTTAGGGATGATAAGACATATTTAGGTTAATAAATTGAGATAATAAAATATGATAATATGGTATATAATGGTTTTAATATATATTAATAATTTATTAATATTTTAAGGAAGTGGAATTAGAAATAAAATATAGATGCATTATTAAGCATGATAACTCTTCTTCATACACCTTCTGTAGGTATGAAACAAAGGTATTAAAAGGATGGATTCAATATCAAAATAATGTATCTAGTTCATGAGTATAGAATTAATTAATATATTTGGGATGGTTTTTTCTAACAGTAATGGATTTTTGGTTTTTAAAAGGAGAATATATATGGTGATGTTTATAATGTGGGGTGAGTGGCATAATATTTATTTTCTGAACGACAAGGTGTGCACATGATTTCAATTTATAAAATTCTTCGAAATGCACTATTATAAATTTATAGACATTATAAGATATAAATAAATTATATAAAATATATTTTATATGAGTTTTAGTACATTTTAACCATTATCGTTTTAGTTTGACCCCTAGTATTCTCATTTTCATCTTACATGAATTAAATTTTATGTTATTTCACTATTTAATAGGGTCAATAATTATGTTGAAATTAGAATATATTTTAAATATTTCATATTAAAAATATTTAATCTATTTTATCAAATTAAAATCACATAATTGGTGAAATATATTTTAAAATTAATCCCACAATGGAAACAAATAATATGGTTTTCATGAAGTGTATTTTTCAAAAAAAAATATTTTTATCTTAACTCTATTACTAGTTATATTAATATTTATTAATTTAAATTAATATTTTTTGACATATAATATATAAATTTAATTTATATAAATCTTAAATAATGCTATTTTAATTAATAATAATGGTCAAACATAATTCTCTTTAAAATAATCTTCAAAAAAATCTGAATTTAAAATAAAAAACTTACTTATACTAAAATAAAATATAAATTTAATTTAAAAGTAATTATCTAGATTAAAGATAACTTAATTATTTACGTATTACTATTTATTATACTAAAAAAAGAATGGGGATTTAAAATTATATAATTTATTGAAATGAAATGATTGGTTTATTTACAGTAATCGATATTTTCAATATTTAGGGAGAAATATAATTTTTTCTCAAAAATTAAAATATTTATCAAAAGTAAAATTTGATAATTAGATTTCATAAATAATATTAACTATTTAAAATAAATATTCTTAATATTCCATAAATTGTTTATAATATTTTTTTCAAAATGAAGTTAATATAATTTTCCAATAAAACATATTTTTGAAGAAAATAATTTTGTTACTAAATGTCAAATAATAATTTACTATGAATATTTTTATAATTTAAAATTATTTTTTCATATATATATATATATATATAAATTGTAAAGTTGTTAATTATATTATTAATTATCAATTTAAGGTCCCTATCATACTAATTATATATTTCACAGGTTTTTTACACTATAGGATATATTTATTATATGCTATAGAACATAGTATTATTTTCTAAAATAACATGGTGTTACTTAGACCTCTATTTAATAAAATGTTTTATAGAAATTTTATTGTTTTATCATTAATAAAATATTGTAAATTAAAAAATACCATTTTTGTAAACTCACATTGTAATAATATATAATAAAACACTGTAATGATAATATTGACAATGAAGTATGTAGGTCATATGGAATAACATATTCTTGTTTCAAAAATAATATAAAATTGATGGGAAGTGATGAATTTGACAGATGAAAAAATAATAATCCAAAAATAATTTCATAGACTGACATAGATACTTGATAAAAAGAAATTGAATGATCAAGAGAATGTTAATAGGAACAAAACAATAAACCAATGTGTTGTTAAAAGGACATTGATTTCATTAGAAATGATAGTAAGTGGATTTTTAGTACCTTTTACTTATAATTGAAGAGTTTATTTACCATATTGACTAAAGGAATAAGGAAATACAATTATGTGATGAGTATATTTTAATACTTTTATCAATTTCCAACATTATCACATACATTTCTCCAAATTATGAGAATGAAATATGATTTTTTTCAATTGTGTAACAATAATGTCATTATTATGGGACCACATTACCATAAAAAGGATAATCAAGAAACTCCACTAATCATAATAATTTAATCAATATCAAAATTTCCAGGAAAAGTGTAATATATTTCAAAACATTTTTTGTAATCCAATTTTAAAATAATATTAACTTCTTATTTACCAATTTAATTTTCAATCCCATGTCTATCTATATGATAATACTATTGTTCCCATAACAAAATAAATATCCAATATCATTTACCCATAATGTATAAAAATTCAGATATTTTTATTCCAAAAAATGTAAAGTCACAATTCTAGTTTATATAAATATTTACACATACTATAACCTAATAAAACATTTCCTAAAATTCCATTAATCACATCATTTTATCATCAATAAAAACCAATAAAGGGGTGTGTAATACATTCACAATATGATTATATTTAAACATGTATACCAACTATGGAATTCATAATCTTATAATGAAAACATCATAGTATCCAAAGAGATCTAAAGAATTGTTATGATGCGAACTACAATATCCCCAAAACCTACACATTTGAATCTAGTGTTGAAAACACAAACTTTTCATTCCTAGATATGATAATGTTGAAGGTGACACAATTTTCACTTTGAAAAACTTACAGCATCAATTGTAAATATTGGATCACTTGAATTCCTAAATAATTTTTAGGTTTATATTTTTATAGAATTAGTATTGTAGAACATACTAGATCTCAGGTGTGATTTATTTTAAATCTAGTGTGTCATTAATGTCATTGTACTGTTTTTTAGGGAATAATGATATCAATTAGAGATTTTTTATGGTGACCTACCATGTTATTGGTTGTCACACTATTAGTGATAACCATTAAAAAAATTGTGGTTTGGGTTTAGGTTTTAACTGAGGGGGTTTTATTAGTTTTATCATGGTTAAAGAAACTAAGTGGCTTACTAGGGAAAAATTCACAGCGTCTGGCCGATTTTCAAATGAGGAATTACATATTAAAAAAATCATATTGATTCTCCTAGGAGACCATGTTACATGTTTTTTTAAATATATGGTATCAAAGCATTGTTAAGGAATATATTTTCTAATCATACAGCCTAATTGTGATCAGTACGCTCAAATTTTAAAAAGTTGGGTTTTACCCTTTTCCTGTTGATATATTTTATGATTAATCACCCCTAATGTCATTTTATCTAAACAAAATCCATAACCAGTAGTCTATAGGACTCTCCCAAATGATTCTTTTTTATTTATATTCATTATTCTCAGGGTCCTAAATGTATGTTCATGTTTTGATGTTGTTTCCTCTTCCATTATAAGAGCCTTACTAGAATTATCCTACCCTTGTCTCATTTGTACCTGTATAGGATGTATATTTAATATATATATGTGGTTTGATGAAGTTTTCATATGTTTCTTATGGATCTAGGATTGTGAGGACTTGATATACTTTCTCCTTTTGATTGTTACTGAAAGTGACTAGTTCTAGCTACATTCTTGAGGAAAGAATTTCTAAAAAAGGGGTAATTTGGTGAAATAAAAAATTTATGTTATTTTAAAATGAATTATTAATTCAATTGAAAGTAATTATTATTTAAATGGTATTTTTAAATAAAATAATATTATGGGAGTGGTTTTTCTTAAAAAATAATTTGGGCACTCCCAGTTTTTAATGAAATTATTGAATTTTGGTATTGGTTAAAAAATGGGTATTAGAACCCTGAAGCAGATCGGATTGGATTGGATTTTTTATATTGTGAGAATTGATTTTTTAAATGTGATTGTTCATACATTTAATAATGGAAATATTGGTTGAATTTGGAATATAAATTTCACACAATGTGTTTGAAATAGAGCTTGAGGATTTCTATTACCTTATTTTGTGGGTCACGACAATGGATGATATTTGTTGGATCCACCATATGCATGGATTGTGGTTTCCTTTTTTTATGTGTGGTACTTCTACCCAATGGCAAGATCCATAATTGTTTGATTTTTCAGTTATTATTGTATTTTTAAAATATAGGATTTATCATGGTTATTTTTTAACTTGTTCTCATATGATGGATTGGTCATGATAATTTTCTCACTTATTTTGACATGATGGGGTTTTTATCATTATTTTCATAAAAGATAAAATTATATAATATTAATGGATTGAATTTTAAATGATTATATGATTTATATATTATAAATTTCATATTATAAATTTTATTTTATGAATGGATTTTATGAAAATACAAGGGGTGATTTAAAAAGGTTTTGATTTATGAAAATTATGTTTTAAAAATATATTAATTTTAATGATATAACTATTGTATTCTTGATATTGGATTACATATAAAAAATTTTCTCTAATACTAGAAGGATTATTTATTCTTCCTGACATTTGTTTGGTTTTTAATTTTATTGTGAATGATCTAGGTAATGTTAATAGAATGTTTTAGTAACTAGAAATCTATTTTATTCATTTTAGTTATAGTGGGATAGCTTGGAGGTGATAGTTATCCACATGAATTCTTCTAGGTCATGTCTTTTCATACATTCTTGAATGTCTAGTATGTCTTGGATATTATGGATGTTAGATTTATATATATATTCTCTGTTATACTCAGTTTATTAATGTTTTGTTATATTCAATATTTTCTTCCATTACCATTGTTATATGTCACCACTCTAACAGATGGTCTTAGGTGGATTTTCCCCTTCACATAGTTTATTATGTTACAATTTGTAATAAGAGGAATTATTATCTTAAAGTTTGTTTACAATTCTTGATATTGGTTCTATGTCTTAGGTAGACTGTACTTCAGTCCATTAGAAATTTAGTTTTATGTATCAGATGGTCCTGGACTGCTCAATATTGTGACTAATCTCAAGTTACCATGGGAGGTCAAAATTGTTTTACTGGGTTTGTGACTTGGTTTCTGAGGTTATTTGTTTAAAATGAATGAGAAGTTGATTTAAGTGAATATTTTTCCTCTTAATGAATAATATTTCAATAATAGAATTCATAATTACTTTATATTCAACGTTCTATAAATAATTGATGTGACTTATTAATATTGGTCCTGAAATATTAGGTTATTCTATAATTTTAATTTTTTATTTTCCTCTATTTAATAGTGAATACCCCCGAGAAGAGCCAAATATGAGTGAGGAAAAATTTACAAGGGACCTAAAAATGAATAATCAAGTTGACCATTATTCATATGAAGTCATTATTTTTACAATTCATAATATGGGTCATGTTGGTTTTTGGGAACCTAGTATGTGAAGTGGATCATGGATTTGATTTTAGTAAGCTGCTTCCACTCAACTATTGTGGTAGAAAAGGGACCTAGTATTTCGAAGAGTGGATTCAAATAATTGAGAGTATCTTCAACTACATGAAATAATTTAAAGACACTAAGTTAGATTTTGTAATGTACATTATCGAGGGACTATAATTGATATGTTGGACTCCATTGTGATATAAAAATTACATGACGATCATACCAAGACATCATTCAAGAAATTATTTAATTGGTTGTATTGTCCATATATGATATGTGTAGTGAAAAATTGGGAGTTTCTATCATTAGTGTAAGGGGAGCATAAGGTTATGGAGTATTACATCAGTTTCTCTATATTGTTTCATTTTTCACTAGTGGTAGTCACCAATGGGTACCTAATGGTTCATAGGATTTAGTTGGGAATGGGGATATATATTCAGTTGATGTTGATTCACATGTTCATTTTGACTTTCATGGAGGTAGTTAACAAATAATATTTGTTAGATGATGAGATAGCTATAATTATTGGATTGTGTGGAGCTTCGATAGGTGTATTTTTTTCCAATGGGAATCTTTAATCTAGAATGGGAAACATATTTGTGGTAAATTTTTTTTACGACTGGTTTCAAAAGATTCATCAGGACAATGATAGTTTGTATGCTACCAATGTGGAGGATGTGGTTGTACGAAAACATAATGTACATAGGCTCTTAATAAATGGGTTTTTTTAGATTATCAATCGATTTGAGGTATTTTTTTGAATCATTGTCCCAGGGATGTAAGGTTGGATCCACTTTCTACAAGGTTTCATAGGTTCATACCGATTCATTCAAGGGTGGTGGGTCGAATCCCTCGTTTGAGGGTGATGTTCATGAAGATCATAGTAGAAAACATTATTCTCCAGTGTGTGTTCAAAAGGAATCAAAATAAGGGATTCTAATGTTATATGTATGGTGTTTATTTCATCTTATATAGCTATTGATATGTTTGATAAAGGCGATATAAATTTTTTTATATCATTAAATCCAGTTGATGTGTTGGGATTATATTTGGAATGTATTGCACTATTGTTTTATCATTATATCCATATGGGAATGATTTCAAACCAATGTATCCAGATTAAAAACACATGATTTTACAGTATGTATCTTCTTAAATACATTCATCTTTTATAATAGCTGAAATTTAATGCAACATTGATCTTAAAATAACCATGATATACCTTGAAATATTAACATGACCATTGGAATAGTAATACGTGCAGTATGAATAAAAATGTCTCCATTAGAATAATAAATTCACCTATTAAATTATAAATATTATTTAGGTATATAATAAATGAAAATATGATATATTTATATATTAGAATAATTAAATAAATGTCATAAAAATGATAAAATTATGTTTTTTGTGATTCGTAAAAGTTTATTTATAATTTTTTAATTAATATAAACATTTAAAGGATTTATTTTGTAAAATAGATTCATGAATTAATATTTTATTGAATTATAATTATAATATAATTTTATGCGATCATAATTATTTTTTTCAAAGTGTCGTAGAATTAGTTTTTATAATAAAATTGGTATTTTCCAAATAAATGATTATTTTCATTAAAAATTAAAATTATAATATTTAAAATATTATTTTCATAAAATTGAGTCCATTTCATAAATTTACTTGTAAAAAATGGTTTTGGTGAATTTTTGGGATTTTGCTGAAATTGTTGAATTTTTTGTGAATAGTGAAATATTGTAATTTACGAGATTTAATACATTAATCTTAATAAATGAGACTATAAATACCACCCCTCACAACCCCATCCCCTCACACAACAAAATACTTATATATTTCATATATTCTTCCAAATAAATATCCCAAAACACTTATTCAGATTCTTGAATTTCTGGTCTCAATTGAAGACCATTTCCAAGATTATTAAAGAGGTTCTCAAGGAGGCGACACTCAAGTGGCCAAACCTTCCCTCTTCCTATTTTAATTTATTTTATTTTATTTTATTTTCCTTATATCATCACTACTATCGAAAAAAATGATAAATAAAGTATCATATAAATATTTACTATAATTTTATTGTGTTAATGGAATATCAATCATCTAGTCTCTTCTTTTGTCCTTTCGATTCTAAAAATGAAAATATTGTCTGTAAGGTTATCAGTTCATCATCTTTGTGGATGAAGGGTATTATTTGGTCATTAAAACCACAATGTATATTGGTAAAACAAATTTTTATGTTAATAAAAGTTTATTATATGTGTATTATATCTTTTTTAATGTTATATAACCATTATATAAACATATTATTAAATTAATTGATTCTAGTGTGTGATGGCCCAGAAAACCGCCAAAATATACATATCAATTTTCACTGAAATTTTTTCTAATGAATCATCCTAATAACATATAAACCATGGATATATGAGTACTATTTAATATAATTCATTTATATTTATATATTTTGATTTCACTTTTGTAGTTTTGCTTGTATTGAACATGAACTCCCATAATCAAACAAAAGGAAACTAACAATAAAACCATGAGAAGAATGCTCTTAGAAAAACAAAACTAAACATTATAAATCATCCAAAAGGATTTAAATGAACATAATAAATGTTAAAAAAATTAAATATATTATTAATTGATCTTTAATTATGTAATTAATGAATATAGGTTTATAATCTATGACATTAAGTACAAGTGTGTAACACTTTTAGACAAAAGGTAAGTAACTTCATCTCAATATATGTTTCATTAATACTTGGTATTTTTCACCTCATAAAATTTATGTGGTGTATCTACTAATAATTTGAGGATATTTTTACTTTTAATAAATATTTCACTTATATGTATATATTTATTGTATCATGCATATAAATATTTTATAAGTCAGATTAAATTTTTTAAATACAGAGTTTACTTTTAAAATTATTGGATTAACTGCAAAATAGCCATAAATCATTATCATTAACTCAATAAAATTATTAATTGATAATTAATATTTATTTCATGAATTAAATTATTCATTTTGATATTTTAGGAATTCATTTGACTTTCAAAAATAAGTGGGACCTATTTATATATAGCCACTCGATGCATTGACATTTCTCGTGAGAATGATTAGTTGGAAAAATGCCATTGGAATTTAATTCCAAGTAAAATTAAATGGGTTTCAACCCACATAATTAAACCATATCATGAGTGTTCTTTATATTATTCATTAATGATCCCTAAACACGACATCCAATAATTTATCATTCCCTTCATTTGATATTAATTATTTACTATTAATGATAATACCCCTATGAGAAATTCTATAAATTAAATATCACTAAATGTTTATTTATTATGCATTATTTATTGGGATTCTTGTATTGTTGATTCCTATTTCTTTTGTATATAACCCTTATGGAGAATTTGAGCTCACCCACTTATTTTTATTCATTCCCCATGTTATGAAGTTGATATATCTGAAGAAGTTTTTTCGAAGTAGATATTTTTCTTTTGATATGCACTATGTTTAATTAAAATTGTAATAAGGGTTCCATGTATGTATCTAGTTATTCAATACAACCTAAATGGGTGATCCATAAGGATGTGATCTCTTGTATCTATACAATTGTGATAAAATAACAACCAAATCTGGGATGCTTGTAGAAGTGTTATTTTAGTTTATATCAGAGACGAGTTTGTATGAACCTTGAGAACAAGATTTTAAATAACCATAAGGATTACAATAAATCATTTTATTGAAATTTTGTGGCTAAAATATCATGATGATTAAATTCTCAATCAGTGTGTGCCAATATTTATTGATGGTTCCTAATGCATGAAATGAAATCAATACATGTAGTCAATGATGGGATTTCTCCATTGAGAAAGTCAACATATATATTGTGGTAGCTGAGTAGAACATGTAAATTTTTGCATAGATTAATTATGTTATTATGAATAATAATTTTACTCATATGTCAGACCATTTTGTGTAGTACATTCCCAATCTTTTAATGGGACAACAAATGTAGTGTTAGTTTATTAATTCGTAATGTCCCTTAAAAACTTATTTCTATAATTGGGATATGATGAAATTGTAAATGTGATATTTGAAATATATTGTCTCAAGGGAGATTGATATCAATGGAAGTGGTTTATTCATAAAACTATTGTGGAAGATTTAATATAAGACATCGAATGCGTAACTTTTTGTAATGTATTGGCCCTGGTTCCATGCCTTAGTGCCCCGAGCCAGACCACTACATGAACTCAAGTTCTCCCCCCCCCCTTTATGCCAAAAACCTCCAACTAGCAGCAAGGGTATGATATATAGATCATGGAGATAGTACAACCTATTTTATCAGAAAATAAAATAGAATATAATAAGAAATAATTAAATAATAACATATAATCATTACCTAAAACAACCAATATTACAAGATGGCCAAAATTGGGAATATAAGATCAAAACCAAAGCTAAAAATATGTCTTACCAATATATGTGTCAAGTGTCTAAAATGAACTGAAAAATAAATACATTGATGACCTCCCATGTGGGTCCTAAATTGTGTACGTTTCCCTCCTCCCTGCATCATCCCATATTTGTTATCTAATATACAGCCTTCATTATTTACCTTTCCTGAAAACAAAAAGTATATTGGTTATTGATCCGGCAACCTGAGTAGGGTGTGTGTAAAACTCAGTAGGACACCACCGATGATGTATAAAACAATATCTAGTCAACAATAGTGTAATCAATTTTGTAAAACAATAAATTCAATGCATAAGTAAAAAAGTTATCACATTATCAATTATTATTTATTATATAAATGGGATTTCGATATTCAATTGATTTCAATTTATAATATATCTAATAGGAACAATAGTCCAATGCCAATATTTTTGTTCTAGGTTATCATGCCTATGAATCCATGGGAATTAGAAGCAGTAGACCATATCCCAGACAATTTTATCATACAATTAAACACTAAAAACATTGAAAGATTCATACCATGTCCCATATTTTTATCAAAAATGTTATCCTTGGGCTTTAGAAGAAGTATACCATTTCTGAACCATGTTTACCCAATAATTTTTCACTATAGTCTTTCAATGAAATAGACCATGTTTTTCACACATATAATATAAAAATATTCACTATGGGATTTAGAAAAATTATACAATTCCCCAAACATGTTTATCAAAAAACATTCACATGTATCACAATATATCACATCTAGTTATTAATCAATCAAATATATTTTATTAATAAGAAAAATTGGACCTTTCATTTCACAATATCAACAAAAAATAATTAACTCCTCAATTAATTATTGAAAATTTAAACTTCAACATTTTGATAATTATTCCACATATAAATTATCCCAAATTCCGAAATTTAATTTTTCAGACAAATCCCCAATTCTATAATTAATTAATTGCACACATTAAATAATTCAATTAAGAATTCCAATTTCTAAATAAACACTATAAATTATAAAATTGAATATAGATAATTGATATCAATAATATGATAATTTTTTATAGGCAACCTTCCTCAAATCATCGACAATCAATTTTCCAATAGAATTCCTCAAAATGTAGCGGAGTAGCAGTGTTTAATTAGATTGAAATTTATTACAAAACTACATATTGAACACATCAAGATATCATAAATATATATCTTGATATATAATTCAATAACATGATCTACAAAAATAGATATATATCTAATCAAGATAAATAATATATTTTCAAAATGAATTAGATTAGAAAGGTGAAGTAAATTGAATTAAACGAGGATGAGACCCCATTAACAGAAGGGGAACTGATATTCGATCTGGGTTTTAAATAAAAAATAACTAAGGTTAGGAGGGAATTTAATCTATTAAAGAGGATCAAAAATTATTAAAGAGGTATGTTGGTATGATGAGGGTCTATTTAGGATTAAAATGGTGGTTTTATTATTTTTAAAATTAATTAATGGGAAAATTTAGTTTCCATACACAATTTTCTAGAAAGGGGAACATGGTTTCCCCTAACATTGCACATAAAAAGTCCATTTATTTTATAAAGGTTCAAAATTACTCCTAATAGGTAAAATAATTTGAAAAACCATTTACCTACTATGAAATTACCCTCTACGTAGACTTTCACAATTTTCTAGGCTAAGGATCATGGTTATGGATCACAATCCATTAACCATAATCTGCACAATTTCTTCAGTTTTTGTATCACTTCACCTCCACGCATTCCAAGGTAAACTCAAAATGAAAATTACCCAATACAGGGGAAATATTACCTACAAACACGCTTGAAGAAACTCGGTAAAAGGTTTTGATATTACAATATCCCCACATTATAATAGCTTATCTTGATGCTTCACTCCAAAGAATCTATAAAATTTTGGGTTTAAATGATTAGGACACTATGCCCTATATATCGTCTTCACTTTCCCATGTTTTCTACTAAACAAGTTTATAATTGGATAGTTCATAAACTATCAGTACATTCATTCCCCACAAGGCTTTCTCAGTGTGATCCAATACATGTATCAAATTCTTCTTAATGGATGTAGCTATATCATGCTCAACATTTCCCAACATTATACAACAACAAGGGTCATGGTGATACCTATAATGTTTCTACACATGGATAATGTGATGCATAAAAATTTATTTCTTGGGGAGATCCAATCAGTACACCACCAGTCCAAATCTCTTCAGAATCTCAAACGGTCCAACGAACCTGGGTACCAACATGCCAAATCTCTTTATTCAGTGGTGACACAATCTGGGAAACACCCCAAGGAGTACAAAATTACATTATGGAAAATATAAGGGTAATATATATCTATAATTATATGAAATATTTCTACTCAAAGATAAATCCAATTTTTTGGAATTAGTTGAACCTATTCTAAAATATCTTTCATGAGACTCGGTACAAACAATTCTTACCCTCCAACCTCCATCCAGTATACATGTGATCTGCATATACTATCATAAGGTGTTTCCTATGGTCCCATCTGTATGATTACTTGATATATTTTCTTATAGAATAACTCTATTAAATATAGGTGGTTCTCCCAGGATCCTTTAATGTCAAGGAAACATTCTCACATCAATACTCATGAAAAAAATATCATATGCCTCGAATTTCCATCTCTCTTTTGGTGGAAATCATTACACAATAAAACCTTTCGACAACACACTGTATGTAATCCCTTACATTAGTGTATTGAAAAAATGAGTTTCAGTTGAAAAATATACTCTGTTGTAACCAATGAAGAGTGACTATCTCTTGAACATTCAAATATCTCAGCTCCTCCATTGAGAAATCCTCCCATATTGGCATAAAATTCTCTAATTTCATCCGTATATACATAACAACCAGGATAGAATAATTATTTTGATGCCTCCTCTAGAGACCCACCTCAAATTCTATGGCCACATCGCCTCAGTTATTATTTAGAATGGGAAACATCTGTAGGAAACCTCTAGGTCATTGATTCTCATCCTTTACATAATGAAAGGTGTATCATCATGTCACAAACATTGTTATTTTATTTTTCATTCGCATTCACCAAAACAATCATCATAGGTCATGATACATTTTGGTGAAATGTAAACAAACCTCCCAATTCAAGGAATAAAATAATCATATCAAATCATCTCACATGATCATAGACAGAACAATCTGATTATTGACATATCTGATCTGATCAATATTTTAGATGCAATTTAATGGTTACTCCCCACCTTAAAGGAACTCTTTCATGGTTAAGCACTCCAGATGCTCAACCATCCTGTCCCTAATCCATCACAAAAGTCAAAAATATTCTAAAATTGATATGAGAGTCATCTACTCCTAACTCTCCCAAATCGCCAAATGCATCTCTGCTAGTAGAGTCCTTATTTTCCACTCGGCACTAGACTCATGAAATACATGATTATGAGTTATCCTGATCAAAGAGTCCTCCACTCTATTTTCTTTCCCAACAATATATTCTAGATATAAATCAAATGACTGAATATACTCAACCAATATCCACTAACTAAGATTCAATTATCTCTAAAAAATATATACTTTTATATATTATGACCTATATACATAATAAACATTATTCCAGAAAGATAATATTTCCAAGATATCAAATATTACAGCACTGCATCTAACATGAGGTCGTGTGTTGGGTAGTTTCATTCATGTACCCACAACTGTCGAGAACCACACACCATAACTTGATATTCCCACATCAACATAGCTCCATGTATGATCCCTGAAGCATTATAATTCACGGTATACTCCTCACATGTCTTGGGTATGATCAAGATTGGTGATTCTGTCAAATGATTGTTCAAATCCTAGAATAACTTCCTGTATTCTTTTGACCATTCAAACATTATCCCATTTTTTGAAAAATCACTTAGGTGGCACCTCAAATCGAGAAACATCCATGATGAACCTCTGATAATATAAAGCTAAACCAATAAATCATTTAATATAAAAAACATTAATGGAATTGTCCCAGGAAACCACTTCCAGTACATTCACTAAGTCTATAAACACAACTACCACCGATGTGATGTAACCTAATAATCATACCTCATAAATCAAAAACATGCAAATAACTATATTGGTGTAATGATGATGCTCTCTCAATGTGATTAGGATGACGTGAAGGTGTTGTATATGGTCATCAGAAGTCTTGGAGTACACAAATACGCCATTTATAAACACTACCGCAAACTGATCTAGGAATGGATGAATGATTATATTCATCATGTCCATTAACATTGTTCGTGTGTTCATCAACCCAGATAGTATTATAAAAATCACACAAAGTATCTACCCACTTTTAAATGCAGAACTCAGTATAAGATAAGTTTTAACTATCAACTGATTATACCTTGATCTCATGTTAGTAATGGAAAATACACGTGATCCCTTAAACTATTCAAGAAGATCATCAAGACTAGATGTGGATAGAAGATCTTCATAGTCATCTAGTCCATATTTCTGTAATCAACACATAATCTCAAAATCCAATCATTCTTATTTATAAGAATCCCTTGCTAACCACATGGTGACACACTTAGTCAGATAAGTACATTATCCTCTAACTCCTCCAGTTGTGCCGTGTTCTCATGAAGCTCAGTTGGTTCCATTCTATACAATGGAATTGAAACTGGATCAACCCCACAGTATGAGATCAATATTGAATTTGACATCTCTCTAATGTGGAAAACCCTATATGTCTTTATGAAACATATAATAAAACACTTCCACTATTATTCAAAACTAATACTTCTACACACCTTCTTCAACCAACAATTGGATCATAACCTCGGTTGTGTGATCACTTAATATATAGTATATATCAATGATCGACCTACCTGGATATCACAATCTCCATGATTAGTGTAATGGTCACACTTATGAGATGAAAAATTCAATTTCCTCTGATAAGAATCAACATCGGATTAGTATAATACAAATTGGTTGTACACAACATTATAATGAACCCTGAAAATCTAGAATATAGAGATTCCAATGAAAAGGATGCACATCGTTCTCAAGATTACACCCCTCAAACAAAAAGATGTCCCAAAACTGTACTCCCAATAGTTTAATTGTTGTCATATCCTCACTCTCAAACTCTACATCTAGGCTCAAACCATTAACATGGTTATAATATATAATTTAATGAGGGAAACTAGTATCAAATACGAAAATAGATAAATAATAATCTGTAATAATAGATCCTCTTACTATTGATGGTCTAGCCTCACTATCCACAATTTTAGACTGAATTGAATGCTACTATATTTTTCCTCTCTCCTCTTGTGGAGTCTGACTACCTTGAGATGGTACACACCAATGATACATGTGATCTTTCCAAGAAGAACCATATCTACTTCCTCTACCTCATTGTCTAGTAGAACCCTAGCTTCTATAATGATATGGTGCATAATACCCCCTTCCACACTTTGGTTTTTTATAGAACCTTTTCAATAACCAACTACTATAGGATCCTATAGAACCTCTATAGATATCCCAAAATTTTGTAGCCTCGGCACTCAACTCGTGGTCGAGGGAAATGTTTTTGTTATTTTCTCGACCCACCACATTGGTATAAAACCACATGTGTATGGTCTTATGTAATCGACCATTCCCCAAGGATACTATTTTCCACAAAACTGGGAGAAATTATCATAACAATGTTTCTAGATTTAAAAAGTCATACCACCTAACTATGTATAAGAAAACACATTTCGACCACTAGAATACTATTTTAATGTCCACTTAGAGATGAGAGTATGATTCTGCAATTTTGAAAATTTATTTAGTCTACAGATATTTACGTGGTTCATAATTTTATACTTTAGTCCATCCACATACATCTTTTCCACAGTAGCCTCATATACCTCCAATGTAGCAACAAACAATGACAAATCTAAAAAGTGACCAACACTGTCCATGACAGACATACTACCATGACACAACCCTGTGATTTCAGCTAGTATCTCTTGTCATAATTTATTTGGATAAAATATCTTTATGAAATTTTATATAATTTCCTTCCATTCTATAGCTTCAAACTATCCATATAGATTCTGGATATCCAACAATCACTTCACCTGACCACATGACATATAGGAATCCAGTTTTACTTTCTTCTTAGTAGGAGTTTACAAGTGGACGTGTATAGTTTGGATATACTCAATCCGGGACTCAACTCCCTTAGGTCCACAATAACATGTAAAAAATATAGGGTTATTTAACTGATATTACCTTATCAAATTTGATAAACATTCACCACCTTCGATAGATATTATTCCATGAATTATATGAATTTAAAATTGTTCCCTCATAAATTCTCCCCTACATTCTCAACCAGAACTATTAGTGCCTTCGGTTCCATTACTAGTCGGGCATCTCATTCAAATCCTAATGTCATCCTCTCAATAAGCATCATCATGAATTAATATCTCTACGATTCTTAACATATGTATTATAACTCATAACTCAAATTATTCAAAATTACATTATAGGGAAATCACAACAAACCAAAAAAATATATTTCCTCATACCTCACTACACAGTCAAAACCTGGGTTCTATCACAACTATTAGCCATCTAAAACTTAGGTATTGGTTAACAAGGTTAAAATCATTATCACTATTAAAATTCTATTAAGAACCCTTTTATTAAAAAATTTCATCATTTTACAATTTTTTATTTTCATATTTGGAAACATTTTAAATTCCATTAAACAAAAAGGGAAAAATAGTTCAAACTCAACAACTTACACCAAACCTATATTTCCACATGAGTTTAAAATGATGCATGGGAAAAATTAATCCTATATTCATAGTCTAATGCATTATTTATCATATGAAATTATTTAACAGGCCATGATTCCCAATATAAAAAATCGCTAACAATATCTGAATAAATAATCATAGGAGACAATAGGTGACTCACCCAAGGTAAAATAATAACCAAATATAAAAACACACAACAATAACAGTAATCCCACCTCAGGTACTTTGTTTTCTCAGTACATGGGTTTGAAACTCCCAAACATGAGCTCATGAACATGGATCGACTCATCCTTTTCTCATGTCTCCCATTCTCAAATAGTAAAAAAAATAAAGAAAATAAAACACGCTAAAATAACACCTTATGACATCCTAGCCAAACCATAATTCCATGGTGACCCAAGATAGAATTCCACATGAACTCAAGCGTCCCTCCCCATAAGCTAAATGATTCTGACTAGAAGCATGGTATTATATATCAATCTTTGGGAGAATATACTCACTTTTATCAGAGTAATACTATAGTGAAATATATAGGGAAAATAACTAAATAATATATATTCATAACCTCAAAGTAATATTATCACATAATAGACAAAAATAGAAATAAAATATAGAAAATAATAAGAAAATATTTCATAGAAACAAACATGTCAACTGTCTAAAATGCCCCAAAAAATAAAGAACACTAGTGAATCCCTTAAGAGGGTCCTGTATGAAGCTTAGTTCCCTTATCCATAGTCTATCCCATATCAGCTCTCTAACAAATGTAATTTTACCTTTTGCCATATAGATAACCCAAAATCTATTCAGGCACCAATTAGGAATCCCGTGTAAGGTGTTAGCACAACTCAGTAAGCCAGCACCAACAGTGTCTAAAATCAAAACCAATAAATAATAGTTTATGATGTTAAGTAATGAAATATGTACAACGCATATTTAAACAATTATCACATTATCTATTAATATTAATTTACAAATGATAATTCATTATCCATTTCATTTCAATTTATAAAATTGTTAATTGAAACTATAGTCCAATGATGACAATTTAGATGTATATTGTTATGCTTGGGACCCCATGTGATTTCAAAATAGAAGACCATGCCCCACACATATTTAACAATTTTATTATCATTACGATATTCAGAATAATAATACTATGTTTGGCACATGTTTAAAAAAATTGCTATGTGTTTCGAAAGAAAAAGACCACGTCCCATACATGTTTGGAAGAAAATTTCTCACTACAAGATCTGAAAGTAGCTGACCTTGTACCACAAACATTTATATAAATATATATCACTATAAGATTTGGAATAACAATATCATGTACCACACATTTTTATCAAAAAATATTTACTAGTATAATAATATATCCCACCATCAAAAGAATCACTATATAACAAATTTTCACATTGCCACATCAACAAATATTAATAAACAATAAACCTCTAATAAAAATTATACATCACTATAATCTATTAAGTAATTGAAAAAATTATTAATTCAAATACACTAATTAATTCAAATAATAGTATGTCACATCAATTACATTTAATTAATTAAAAAATTAATTAATCATATCCATCACATTAAATAATTTACCAATTAATTAATCTCATATCTTCTGTTAATTAATTAAAAATTTAATTAATCATTTTATAATCTAAAAATCCAATAATTAATTCAACAATAAATTATTCTGAATTCAAAAGTCAACATTATGATAATTAATTATATAATTAATTTTCTCTAATTCTGTAGTTAAATTATTCTTTTAAATCCTCAATTCATCAATAAGTTAACTGGCCACATTAATCAATTCAATTAGGAATTAAAATTTCTAAATATACCCTATAAATTCTAAAATCTCATACACATAATTTATATAAATTCTATGGTATTTGAATAATATACCACCTACCTCGATTCATCGATGAATAATTTCCAAACATAAAAGCACAATAATTTTCAGAGTAACAGCGTAGAATGAGTTCGAGATATATTAACTCAATAAAAATTGAACAAATTAATATCTCATAAATATAGATCTAGATCTAAAATCATATATCTAGATAAAAAAACATGGAATATAACTATCCGATATATATAATAACTTCACGTAAATAATGTTAGAAGAATGTACAAGGAATAAGAAAGTATCTGTTTTGAGATCCTCTTACTGGAAAGGGTGAAGATCTTTAATTTGGGATTAGAATAACCATGAATAGAGGTTATGAGGGTTTGGGATCCTTCTAAAAAGTTCAATTTTTCTACATAGAAATTAAGGTTGAATGGGGAATAATTTGATATTAAAATGTGGTTTTAGGAATTTTCAAAACAAATTTCTAGTCTAATTTCATCCCCCTTCCTGGGTATTTGTGAAAAGGCACAAATTTTTTCTATAATGTGTGCCTAAACAATGTTAATTTTTATAGGGGTATATAGTTACTTTTAGCTGGTCTCATGGTTTTTAAAAAATGTATGATAGCTTTGAAATTCCCCTATATCTAGGCTTGTATGGTTTGTTGGGCAAGAGAGAAATGTTTGGGAAAACATGCTTCAACTGTAAACCTCCTAATTTGATCCATTGTTATAATTTTTCTACCCAAAACACCCCAATGTAAAATAAAAAAGTTAAAAACGTATAAAAATGAAAAAAATTAACAAAAAATGAGTTTCAGACAAATTCATAAAATGTAGATATCTTACACTTTTATGGACCATTATGTTAAAAATAAAGTCTTCATGGTCAACGGAATGAGTTAAATATAATACTCATTTACAAAAAGAAAAAGGAAGAATAATTTATTTTAGAGTATGAGGTTACCTTCAAAATATTCACCATGTATTCTACAGATTATATAGAAGATTCAAGAAACCTGATTGATCCCATATTTGAAGGACTTATTCAATGTCTCTAAAGGGAAAAATCTTCTCACACATCATTAGTACAAGGAGAAAGATTTTTATGTTCCATAAAAATAGGTAATTAATTGTCTACATCTTATATATTCAATATTAAAGAAGAGAATAAGGTTTAAATTGATAACCATGAAAAATATAAATCATCATAGAAGAATATGGGAGAAAACAAATCCATATCATGTCAAAATTTTAGAAATAATTATCATTTAAAATTATTAAACAACACCAGAGTTTGTTATAAGTGTGGAGAAAAGATTGGTACTGATTATTAATTCATGAAAAAGAACAAAATCAAGGATTTTCATTGTTGATTATATAATGAAATGTGCCATTATTCAAACCAATATCTAAATAATAAATGGATTATACCATACATGATTCCAAGGGGTGATAGCCAAGAATATATGATCACCACAACTGATGTAGAAGTACAAAATGATGTGGTCGAAGGTATTTTAATATTATGTCCAAAATTATAAAATTATTTATTTTATTGCAGATCATCACACTCTTTTATATCAAACCAATTTGAAAATAAAATTATATATTTTTCTTTTAATTTAGTAAGGGATTTAATTGTCAAAACTCAAATGCTGTGTCTCAATGCTACAAAGATTTGTCATGTATTCCCCATTATAGAATATAAAGCTGATTTATTATCCTGTATTTTAAACATGTCGATGGATAACTTTGATATAATCCTTGGTATAGACTAGTTTTCAAAATATGATTAAGAAATATATTAAACGAATAAGAAAATTGCAATTTATGAGGAAAATTTATAATTATATATCATTAGTGGAGAAACTTATTCATCTAAATCTTATATAGATCTATCCCCAATAGATCCACTAAATGAAATTATTAGGGATAAATTGAAAACAACCCCTAGGGATCATCAAATTTAGAATGTAACACTTTTATAAGAACACAATGATGTATTATATAGAGAATTACCTAGACACCCCAAAGTGTGAAGTTGAGTTTACCATTGCTTTAATCCCTAATTAAAGACCAATAACCAAGACTTATTATAGAATTAACACTGCAAAATTAGTGGAGATGAAGAAACAACTTGTGGACTTGATTAATAAGTGATTTATTCCCCTAGTGATTCTCCACTGAGAACCATTGTTCTCTTTGTTAATATCAAATATGGATCCATGATGTTGTGCTTTGATAATCTCTAAATCAATGCTAATTAAATATAAAACAAGAATCATATACCTCACATTAATGATTTGTGGATCAACTTCATCGAGATCAATATTTCTCAAAGACTGAACTCCATTCTATGTATTAGGAATTGAAATAAAAAAGGGAATATATTCCTATGAAACATTTCAGATAATGTGTGGACATTTCGAGTTTACAATGAATCCATTTGGATTGACTAATACACCCTATATTTTCATATATCTAATTAAAATAATATTCTTGGAATAGCATGACAATGTTTTTGGTATTCATTTACGATATTAGGATTTATTTTAATACATATGATGACCATGATAATCAGTCGTGAATCATTCTTAAAACACTCAGTGGGAAATAATTAAATGTAAATTTTAGAAAGTGTAAATTTTGGCTTCAATAAAAATATTTTCATGGTTATATTGTCTCGAAGGACGGAATCACAGTTGATCCCATAAAGAAAAAGGCAATCCAAGAATGGACTATACCAGTAAACATAACCAAGATACATATATTTTTTGGTTTAGTATGTTATTATCAATGTTTCATTCAGAATTATGCACGATTAGATAACATTTCAACCATAATCACATGTATATGGGATATGTTCATATGAATTAAATAATGTGAATAATTTATTTATGAATAGAAGAGAATATTTCTGAATGCTCTGATTTTGACACTACCATCATGAAATTATTGGTTTGTGATATACAATGATGAATTAATGAATGGATTTGGATGTGTACTTAAGAAAAATGATAATTCTATTACATATGAATCAAGTCAATTGAATATTCATGAACTAAATAATGAAACTCATGATCTTGAGCTAGAAGTAGTCATCTTTTCATTGATGATATGAAGATATTATATATATGGTCAAATATGTTATATATATAGATCAGAAGATTTTGAAATACATACTATCACAGAATGAAATTAAGATGAGGAAAATAAGATGGCATAAGTTAAATAGAGAATATGATTTATCAATATAGCACCACCTAAGAAAATAAAATAAGGTAGAAAATTCATTAAGATAGAAAAATCATAAACATCTATCTAAAATGAGTATTGAGAATGATCCTATATACATAGATATAGTAAAGGTGTGTATAAGATTTTTAATGGATGAAGGAAGATGAATCATTTTTCAAATGATTGTGAAACCATATTTATTGGAAAATATTAATGTATATCAATCTGTCGATGAGAATTTTGAAAATAAAATAGAATCCATTAAGGTTGGAAAATTAGAAGACATCATTTAAAAGAATGTAATTACAAAATTTGGGAAGAGGTTATGTGTTAAATCATTACCTGAGCTAAAAAAGTAATTATGAGATGATTATCATTACTTAAATTTGTCTATACAGCATTGTACTACGAATATGTATAGAGATATTATGTAAATATTTTGGTGAGATAATATGAAGTGTGATATGGATGACTATGTTTCATAATGTTAGTTCATCCAAATGAGTATGATTAAAGACAACATCCTATAGAATTCATGAAACCTACCCCAATTTGTATGTTAATGTGGGATTAAATTATTATGTACATAGTCTTCGGACTACCAAATACCCCCAGATGGAATGATATGATGTGGGTTATTTTTTATCTACTTTAAAAATTAGTAAATTTTCATATTATATGTGAATATTTACTTCTTGAGAACCAAGACAGACTCTATAATAATGAAGTTTTAGGACATCATGGTGCACCTATATTGATTTTTTCTAATTGAGATCCCCTTATACATCAATCATCTGGGAGTGTATTCAGAATTCTTTGTATACTGAGATTAATTTTATTACTTCTTGACAACCTTAAATTGGTGAAAATTATAAATAGACTATTCAAGCATTAGATTTCATGTTGAGATCATGATAAATATATCATCAAGGTATATGCGATCAATATTTACCTTTGGTATCATTTTCATACAGTAATAGATTCTATTCTACAGTTCAAATATCACCATATGAAGCATTATATTATAAGAGATATCATACATCAATATACAAGGATAAATATGGTGGGAGGAAATTTATGGGCTTGAAGAATATTGATGAAACACATACAATGGTATTGAAAATTCAAGATCAAATTAATGTTTCTCAAAGAAGGAAAAATAGATATGTTGAAAACCATAGAATGGATTTGTAAATTCAAGTGTGAGATCATGTATTTATGAAAGTATATGCATGGAAAAGTGTCATATGTTTCTGTGAGAAAGGGGAACTGACTCCCATGTCCATTAGACCATTTGAAATTGTATAATTAATTGGAATTATATATTACCGATTTGAAATTCCACTAATTCTCTCCAATGTTTATGATGTGTTCCACATATCCTTGTTAAAGAAGTATATGCCAGACCCAAAGCAAATACTCACCTATGAGGAAATATAAATTGAACCCAATTTATCTTACTATTATGATCTTGTCCAGAATAATGACACTAGAAAGAAATTATTGAGAAATTTTATGAATCTAGTAGTAAAAGTTATTTGGAGAAACCATAAAATAGAAGTGGAAATGTTGGAACCTGAGGATGTTATGGTGAAGAATGACCGTAATCTTTTATGAGAAAAATTATCCCTAAAAAATTCCATGGAAGAAGTATTTGAAGGAGGAAAGAATATATCACCCCATTATTTTATGTTATGTATCGTTTAAAATAAATACAATTTATTTGATAGCCTATATTACATGAAACAGAAATCTTAAACAAATAATGATATAATATTAAATATTAACATGACTATGGGAATAGTAATGTTACCATTAGGAATTATAAATAGTCCATTACAATTATATACTCACCTATAAAAATATAAATTTTTTTTCGTATCTCAAAAATGAAAACATGATAAATTTATATCATATAATATGTAAATAAATATTTTAAAGAAGATAAATTTCGTCCTAATGTTTATGTCAAACAAAATATTTAATTTTTAATATTTAAAATTATGATTTAAAATAATATTTATTTTAATTAAATATGGTAATGAATTAAAATTTATTTATTTTAATTATATGATAATTTAATGTGACCATAATTAATTTTTCAATGTATTATAGAATCAGTTATAATATAACTTCATCATTTTCAAATTAATGAAGTTTTTAGTAAAATTTACAAATATTACGTTTAAAAATTTATTTTTATAAAATGGATTCCATTTAGGAAATATACATGTCAAAAATTGTTGGGGTGAATTTTTTGGTATTTTTTCTGAAATATTGTAAAATTTGGTGAATAGTTAATATAGTAATTTAGAGTGTTAAAAATTTTAATCCCAATACATGTATTTTTTTTATAATTTATGATGTAATCACCCATTATTTTAAACCCACATACTCTTGGCATTTTACTTGTTCACATGAATCACCACTATTAATAGTATATTTTCAAAAGAATAATCTAATGTATAAAATAATTAAAAACACCCCTCTCCTCCACCATAAATACCACCAATCACCCCTCCTCCTCCTCATAGCTCTTATGCAAGGGAAATTTCTTATATTCTCCCCAATTAGACTTCGTAAAATAATCCTCATGTGTTTGTATTTATGGTCTCACCAAAAAGCCATTTCATAGTCCCTTAAGGGGATTCTCAAGGAGACTACACTAAAGAGGTAAAATCATCCCTCTTCCCCTTTTAATTTAACTTATTTTCTTATCCTTCCCTTACCTCCCCTATTATCAAATAAATTTTATTATTTTAATGTATTTTATCTTATATTATTTCATATCTTTTCTCCCCAAGGGTCCCCCTTGAATTTTTTAGGGAAATGGGAATACATGGGAGCATAGAATTGGGGCATGGTAAGGCCACACAGATTACTAAACAACACGATATAACCGTTCATAGTGTCTATGTCAAAAAAATAGTATTATTAAAAAATTTCCATTCTATAATTAAACCTAATGTTCAACTTTCTTCCCCAATTTCATTATTTCATCCATAGAAGGCTTCCTCGCTCACTTGGACCCATTCTTGAAGAGGTTTTGGTGGGGAAGGAATTAAGATTCCTCTTGTATGCAAGTCAATATTTTCTTTCTTCATTCCTTATAGGTTTTCTTCTCTCCTTATGAAGATAAAAAATTCAAAAATATTAAGATTCTTCCCTAGGTTTTAATATTGAGTTTCTTGTCTCCGTCTTGTTGACTAGAGTTCGTTTTCACATACATGTCGTGTGGGTGAAGTTTAGATCAATGTTTTTGGTGTTTCTGATATTGAAGGTAGGTGGTTTCATGTGTAAAAATTATTTTATAAATTTATCTTTCTTTATTAACCTATTTATCATGTTTCACATCTATTTTGTGGGCTACGAATACCATTTTTTGTTAGAATTGATTATGTATTTAATTTTAAAGTTGCATTATGACATGAAATATGGTGTTTTTCATATGTATTCAATTTTTTATAAGCTTGGGTTACCTTCATGTTTCTATAAATTGATGCATTAAATGTTTTTAGGGATTCCAATTATATGTTTTTATGTTATTTTGGGTGTTGGAGCATAAAATTTTATTTTGAATGAATTTTGTATGCAAAGCCTTGTAACACCTCTTGATGTTGTTATATATAATTTTATTGGGTTTAATGAACTACTATGTGGCTGGAGAGGAATTTTGGGTACTGTTTTGTGTGTATATGAAATAAAAATGGAGTTATTATGTGTAAATTCTATTTTATAACATGTGGAATATGATTGTGAACAAATGAGATGCCAGAGTATCATGGTTGGCAGAATAGGAGTAGTATGCTAGTGAACCAGAAATGGACTTTTCCCAGTTTCACTTAGATAGAGCGATGATGAATACAATGACTAAATAATTATTATTTATTAGAGAACAATAGGTATTGTGTGTCTTTCCTACTAGGAATCGTTCAGGAGAACGTAGTTTGTTGTAGTTCATATGCCACATTCCACCAAGATATGGTATACCTAGTGTCCCATTATAAGCTAGCTCCTTGGGGTATTTTCCATGAATAGTTCTCATTGGTTATATTGTACATATTGTCAGCATATAGTTTTTTTGTAAGGAAATTTCAGTAGCATGGGTTTTTATCATTAAAATTGTTCATTCTTTAAAATTATCCAAATAAAACTTCTTTTACATAATGTTGCATCACATTAAAATATTTAATATAATTATATGTTTATGAAAACAAGATATACTTTTGTCTTAGAAGGATTATATCATTAAATATATATTTTTTTGGTATCCTATTGGGCTTAGTCTCACACACTAATTACACATTTTGGTGTATGTATACTTGGTAATATTTGATATAGGTAAGGTAATGTTCCTTAGAGATGGTAGTTGATGAAATTGACCTCTTTTCCCAATGTGGGATTATGGAGATGACTTGATGTTGATGCCCCATGTCATGTAGTAATGATTGGTTCAGAATTACATCCCATTTTTAGTTGTGTCCCTCTTGGGATTTTCATATAAAAATTAAATTTAATTCTGATTTTTTATGGGTTGTTTGTTTGGGAGTTTTCAAATTCAGTTTATTTATTATTGTTTGTTGTTTAAAGTGTTTAAACTCTTGTAACTAATTCATAATCATTTGTTATGATTACTGATCAATTGTTCCAGCCCGTGGGGATAGGAAATTCCCAAAGAGCATTGCTATTGACCGACTCTAGTGTTGATTTGGTTGTAAACTAGACTTTAATTATGAAAAAATGTTATTAATGCATGGGTAAGCACATTGGGTCACATTTTTTGGGATGAGATTGGTTAGATAGGTGTTAGGACTTTCTGGAACTGACTCGGGTGTTGATTTGGTTTGAAACTCGACTAGCATCATGAAAAAAAATGTTATTAATGCATGGTTAAGCACACTGGGTCACTTTATTTGGGATGTGATTGGTTAGATAGGTGTTAGTACTTTCTGGGAATTGTGTTCGGGATGTTAGTAGGGTGCCTATCCCACACCACTCAAGACAGACCATGAGTCACATTGGGAAGCTGTAATTTTTTCCCTTCCATGTGGGATGTGTGGGATACAGACTGCACGTGGACATTTTATGGGGGTGAAATAGTTTGTTATATCACTATTGTGATGAATATGATTTATTTATATTTCATTTTATTGATTTTATATTTATGAATTGTTTTAATAATTATTTCTCTTGTGGAATTTGATTTTTGTGGCAACATGCCTCCCCAAAAATCTCCCATCCACCCATGGGTGGAATCTGGAGAGAGTTCACCCTCACCACTTTATCAGAGGTTGGTAGAAGTTGTGGTCTAGAATGTCCATGCTCTGGGGCCGAGATTGATTCATACTACTACTTCAGTTAGAGAAGATAAAACATGTTCGAGGAAGGATAAATCCATGGAGTTTCACATGAACTAGAGTCCTATATTTAGAGGTTTCTCCAAGACTCAAGAGGAAGAGGAGTGGATTAAGAAGAGATATTTCATCTTCAAATTCCATGAAAAACCTACGGAGGTAAGGGTGAAATGCGCCTAGATTATTCTAGAAGGTCCCAATCATAGATAGTGGTAATCAGTACATCTGTCTAGAAATAATGTGCAAATGAGTTGGATGGATTTCATGACTATCTTCCATCGAATGTATTATTTTGAGGACCTACCGTATGCCATATTCCATGAGTTCGTGGATCATTACCACTAATATCGGTCATTGATGTAATATGCTAACTATTTTGTGGAGATGTTGCAGCACACACCTAATATTGTTTTTAAATAATATATGAATGCTCTGATGTTTTTGTAGGGGTGTGACCAAAATATCACACTCAGGTATTCCTATTCAAGATGGGAACCAATTTGATGGTGTTTGATTGTGATTTCATGGTCAATATTGTTCAGAATGAACGGTATTAGTTGTTTTGGAGTTTTTTATGATGTGGGTTGTGGAAAATCATCATAGAAAAAGAGGAAGTGGAGTGAGAAGGGGAAGAAATGAGGTGGTAGTTTAGGCCATCCTTACATGAATTCTACATCAATAGCTTCTAATGCCAGATATATAGTGTGAAATCAATGTGGTAAGTAAATGCATATCATACCTACATGAATCTCCCCTCCTATTACTTGTTATTGATGTGGTGTTATGGTGCATGTGCATCACTTTCTCCAAGTGACGTGCCTACACCAGAGTGGGGGACAATATTTGGCATCGAGGGGACTATCAGTTATGTTAGAGAAAACACAGATAGTAGGATATTGATATGGTGGAGGTGATGGTGGGTCTATATCATCTTCTGAGTAGATCCATTTCAGGGCAGATCCACAAGAGAGTAGTCAATATTAGGAAGAGACCATGCATCTTCATAATGTGGACAAGACACTGGGGGGATCAAATAAAGGTTCTTTGATATTTCAAGGAACCATTTTGAATTCATCTTCTATTTAATCCATTCTATTTGATACTATTTCACCATTTTATTTCATCTCTACCCATCCTTTGAATCATTTGAATTATATAAATGAAATATTATCTTTTTTGATGGAGTTGGTGATATTGATGGGTAAAGAGAAAAGCCTTAGGTTCCCAGCCCATGTTCTTTCTGTGTCAGGAGTTGATTTGGAATGAGATCACATAGTATTGGATATGGACATTTTTTATGTAATCCATGATATGGATTGGCCAATTCACATTTAAGTGCAAATCGATTCCTTTAGGTGACTAGTGAATTTCATGGCACTTGATCAGAGTCCTTAGGTTTTTCTTGGGAAATGGGATCTTCAGTCAGGTCATTTTGGACCTCCACCTCTAGAATATTAAATATTGTATTTTAGTCATCATCACACATGCTATATTATGATAGTAGTTCTTCTTATGGTGGATTAACTAATGTGGCATATCAGTTCTAGGAAGTATATGCATATGTTATTTCAGGATTTCCCTCAGAGTGGGACATGGTGTTCTCGATTGATTTGGTGCTAGGAAAACATCTGATATGTCTTCCCTCATATCATATAGACCCAAGATAGTTGATGTATTTAAATTTAATACAATATGGTTTGGTATCCAAAGGATTCATTTTTCCGAGCCTCCTTCATTGGACCAGTACTTTAATTTTTTCTAAGAAGGCTGATGGATCCCTTCAGTTGTGCATTGGTTACCAAAATCTGAATAAGGTATCCATCAAGAAAAAGATTTATTTTTCTTAAATTGGAAACACGTTTGATCAAATGAAGGGAGAAACGTGGTTTTCGAAAATAGATTTTCATTCATGTTAGCACCAAGTCAGAGTAAGAGAGGTGGATATCCTAATACCAGATTTCCAAATTGTGTACAACCACATTAAGTATTTTCTCATGACTTTTGGATTGACTATCAATCCAATGGATTTTAAGGAACTTATGAATAGGGAGTTCCACCAATATATAGATTAATTTTTTTATATTTGTGGATGAAATCATAGATTAGTTGGTATTTGAGGAGGAGAATGTGCATCATCTACGGATCGTGTTGGGCACTCTGTGGAATCATCACCTTTTTGAGAAGTTATCCCAATGAACATTCTGGATATGGGAATTGATGTCTATGGGTCATGTCATCTTGGGGAATGGTGTTTTGGTGGACAAAAAGAATATCAGTGTAGGTATGTCATGATGGAAGACGAAGAATGTGTTATAGATCAAGAGTCTCCTCATCCTAGTCGGTAACTATAGGTGGATTTTTCCAGATTTCTCATTGCTTTCTTTTCCAAGGACCATGATCACCTTTAAAGGGGTAAAGTTTGAATGGGGACCATAATGTCCAGCAACTTTTGAGGAGATGAAGTGATGACTGACTACCACCCCAGTGTTAGTTTTTTTAGAACATGGAATGGGCTAAGTGGTTTTCTATGATGCTTCATGTAGGGGTATTAGGTGTGTTCTTATGTAGGGTGATCATACATAGGCATATGGATCATTCCAACACTGACAACATGAATATAATTACCCGTCTGATGACTTGGAGTAAGAAATATTGATGCATTCTATGAAAACACGAATCAATAAATTTTCTTGTAGAATTTTTTGGTCTACTCTGATCATAATATATTAGCCTATATCTTTTGATAGAAACTTTTTATATATGGTTGTGTTGTTGGATCTTGTATTTACAAGGGTTCAACATTGATATCATCTATAACCTAGGAAAGGGTAACTTGGTGGCTGACGCCTTGAAAATAAATGTACAATAGTAGGCTTTGAAGAAGTACAGTGATGAGTGGACTAATATGAAGCTATTTTCTTAGATGCATGTGAAGAGAAAGGATCACAATGGATGTGAGTTCTTGGAAAGAGTTCAGTTGACTACCAATATTTTAGAGATGATTCAGTGGGAGTAGCCCAGTGATGATTTGTGTAATTGTTCTATGTAAATTCTTTATGTTGGGGATGTAACATTGTAGGTAAAAAAGATTATAACCCTTTCTATATTTATTAAAATTTGTGAATTTAAAATTAATTTTACCTTAAATGGGATGAAATGTTTGATGGAATAACTGATACACAACAACAAGTTTCATTGAAATCATATGTTGCAGTCAATGTTGAGTTATACTAAAAAACATTAATATAATATTTTTATTTTAAATGGTAGTTAACACATAGCATTTATATTGTCAGGAATGAAAAAAACCAACCATATTATGATTAAATGTTTTTTTAAATGTTTTTTTCTTTTATCAAAAAAAATTTAGAGGCTTAAATAAGAAAGAATCTGATTTTAAGCCATAATACTCTAATAGTTTTTAAAAGGTCGATTTACCCCCTTTTAATGGGAAAACCACTTTAAATATAGCTTTGGTCACTTTTATATATTATATTTGACAAAATAAACTTCCTCTTTAGAATCTAGACATCAAAATTTACTTAGGGTAATTTTTTGGTATTTTTCTGATAAAATTAATTTTTTTATGAATAGTGAAAAATACTGTATTTTAATTCAAAACTACCTTTTAATATAATTTATTAATAATGTTATATTATCTATATATTTGGTTATAATGTTGAATTATTAATTTTTTATACTATTTAATCTAATTTTTGTCATTGGAAGTAATTTTACCTCGAAATTGTGCATAAATAAGTGTCAATTTTATGATAGTTATTATTTCTTAAAAGCACAATATTTTTTGAATGATGGAATTAATTTTAAATTAATTTTACTACTTCATTTAATTGAATTTGGAAAAATTGATTCTATATTTGGAATGAGGAGGTCAAAATTTTGTAAATAGGTATCTTTTATTTTTAGGCATTATGAATATTTACTAGAGTAAAAATTTTATTTACCATGGTTAAAGGGTAAATATGGTAAATAAGGGTAACAAAAAATTTATATAAAATATTAAATTACACTAAAACGTGTCTTAATCCAATTGGATGATATATTTCAGACCATGGGCATCCTCAGGTCTATTTTGGGACCCCATTGAGCCACATGGAAGTGACAATGACACGTTATAGTAATTAATTTAATGTAAAGACAAAAATGACTTAAACATATATCTTTTACTAAAATAATTTGTACATTGGGTTATATAAGTAATCTCTTTGACCATAAATATTATCATAAAATATAAAAATAATTCCTACATCATGATATTTTTTTAATATTTTTTAGACCTCAAATGAAAGAAAATATTTATGACACAATAATGTTGTAATGTTTACCTCATAAATGAATGATTTAAAAAAATAAGATTATAATGATTAAAAAGTATCCAAAAATATCAAAATATTATTTGATTACTTTATTTATAACATGAATCAACACATATTCAACATTAATATGTTTTGTACTTTTAGAAAACAAAAATAATTATATAATTAAATATTATTTTTAAACAATCCTAAAGAGCCCCTCATCCCCCTGATAATAAGTCCCCACTTATAACCCATTTTTCACACTTATCAAGCCCCTTGTCTAATCCAACATCTAACAAATTAATCTACCTACATCTTTATCCTCCTCCTAGATGTCTTACACTAGGTAGAAATAAATTCAATCAAACCTTTTTTTTCAAACCAAAGAGATATACCCGATTTAAAAGTAACGTCTTCTCTTATGTTCTTTTTTTTTATTTTACTTCTACAACACCATAAACTCTTTTTATTCCATTATTTTATAACAAAATAATTATTGTAAATATACTTGGTTGTTGTTATGAGATGGATTCTAACTACACTTACACACACCTCCATCTAATGGTTAAAGAACATACTGTTTCTGTAGACGGTGAACAACTGCCTCATGAAACGAGGATTGTTCAGTTATCTCCTACTACCTCTCAAGGTCGACGTATTGATGGAAGTGTATTTATATATGATATATATTATTTTTATGTTTTCTCTATTCCTATGTAATTTTTATTTAAAAACATTACTTTATGATTTCCAATAAGTGTAAATACGATAATTTCATTTGAGGAAATGCGGACTACCGCCCCCTGAAGGTGATATGATTCGTTCATGACATTCATGGAACGTATAAAAGATGGAATTAATAAAATTATGTAACATATAAATCATATTATATTATAATGTAATTATTATATACCTATGTATCATTATGATTACATTTCATTAAATATGAAATAGAAATGAAAGTAGTGTTCATGCGTACGTAAAACTTACCGTCTTCATGAACGGTGAATTTCATTTCTCATCTCCAAACGTAATGTATTATTTTAAATATATACATATAATGGATATATATTATATATAAGATATCTAAATAATGGATATGATTCTGTATATAATGTAATTTTGAACACATGATCAACTTGTAATTATAAGAAGTTCATTTTTTACTAATGTACCAAATATTGACAAAACAACCATTATTAACATAAATGACTACATAATGTTTAATACATGGTAATAAGTAATATAAATTGATTAATAATCATTAAAAATGTTAATAAGGAATTTGAAATTAACTTTAGATTTTTATTCAGGATATTAAAGAACAAACAGCTCAAGTCGGACACGAGGTATGGGGTTTCTTATCTCATTTTTAATTCCATCTGATTTACATTATTCACCACCTATTTAATGCATGTGGTGTTTTGTGTACTACAATTTGATATATATGATCATGATTATAATTATATTCATTGTATTATGTGATTAATTTTGGAGGTTATTATCTTTTGATCATACCACTTTATTGATTACAATGTAGTAAGGGGGTTTCATCTCACTTTTTATTCCCATGTGATTAATGCTATATTTGCCACTATTTTTATGTGTGGTCTATGTACTACCAATGATTATATTATTTATGTAATATAATTTAATATATGTTTATTGACATCTTCATTGTATGATCATTCATTCATGTGTTGTATGTTTCATATGATACGAAATCGGTAAGAGAACTTTTTAACCCAATTACCATTCATTGGGTTAATATTCTTATTCATAATTATGTCATGATATTATTACGTGTGTAATCCCTATATTTTTATTAGGGTTGTAATTTCCACTCTAATTTGTGTTGATATAATTTTTATACACATAATAAAACCATTGAAACATTCTGAAGCCATCAATATGAACTTGATAAGAGTAAATTTAACTCAATTTCCATTCATTGAGTTAAAATTCCAAGTCATTTGTTTTGTCTTAAAAAGAACACGTGTGAGTATACTCTGAGTTAGTTACACTGAATATCCAATAATATTGAATTTATTTATATTTTTCACACATTATTATGTAATTTATTTATCCTTAATCTAATAATACAGTTTTTATAAGGGATTTCGTCTCAATTTACATTTCATTGATACATCATTGCTGTTATGCACCATTTCACTCTTATATGGTGTATATAATTTTCTTTTTGAATATTATATCATGAATCCATTTATTCTCATCATATTATAATGTTTTGATTAAATTTTATTCCTCAATTATTTATATTCTAGCATCTCTCCTTAAAAAAACACATTAACTAAAATATCATCTTAATTGTTTTAATTATTTATTCTTCTAAATATTTATCATTAATGTACATGTTTTAAAAATGGTTTTTAGGATTTATTTATATGGAAATTAATGTTTTGAAATGATAATTAATTTAAAAGCTTCAATGTGATATGGCACACTTTAATTAAAAATTCTGTTTATTAAGTGTTTTAAATGGTTTATAAAATGTTTTGACAAAGAATTGTTTATTTAAATATCGTGATTTGATATATTGTGATTGGAATGTGTAAATTTTATCATTATTTTCTGCATGTGTTATTGGTTATGATTATGTTATGGTTATTGGGATTTATTTATGTATAAATGTGGTTCTAGGATAATCCTTAGGTGGGTGAGCCCGAGGTAGCTCTTCAATGCATTGGGTAATGTGATAGAGGTAAACATTAAAGTTTCTCCTAAGTGATTTAGGTAATATACTGTGATGGGTATTCCAACTCTACTCCCTATGTAGTTTTGATCGCTACAATGTATGTTTTACATGGATGACACAAGTTACCTTTAATGATTTATGATTTCTATGTGTTATTCATAAATCAAATGATTTCATTTGGTAAGTTATGATTGAAAAGTATGGTTTCATTGATTTGTCCATATTGAGGGTTTATGGTTTCTTTTCCTTATATTGTATCCATTATTGAATTTTTTTTGCTCATACCATGTTTTTGAATGTTTTCCACAAGAAAATAAAGATGAATATGGTCAAGGATGTGATCAAGTAAAACTTATGTTTTCTAAAACATGGAACTAGACATGTTTCTTTTTAAAAGGTGTTATTTTAAGAAAAAAATGGATAATAAATAGTAGTTTCTACATGTAATTTTCATGTTGATATGTAATAGTTATGGCATAATTATCAAAATCTCTATAACTAAAAAGATCATTAATGTGAATTATTCATTTCATTCAAAATTATGAAATATTTTAAGGCCGGGTCATTATAGTTTGTATCAGAGGTTGGTATAGACAACATTAAGGATTCAGAGTTTTAGTTAAACACAAGGTTGGTCCCTATGTCTATTATTTCAGTTAAATCGGTGTTTTATAAATTTTTAGATCAAGGTTAGTCAGTTATAAACGGAAGGCGGAGGATTTCAAAACAACATTCTTATCTCTATCTGATGAAATGCTTTCAATAATTATTGCAAAGTCATGTTAAGAGGATTGTGAAACTTTTTCTAGCATATAAATCACCTGTAAGAAGTTTTTTTAGAAATCAAAAACTTCCACGACACCTTGACATCATCATGTATCATGGGTAGTATTTAATCAAATACTATTTCCACAATATTATCACATATTAAAGAATGTTAAATGTTATCAAGGAATTTTTAAATATTTTACCTCATCACAAAATTTTGAAGCATATTATTATTTTGAATAGGGTGACGAAGAAGGAGACATTTGCAGAACCTATTTATATTTGCTTTTACAATATTGTCTCTCATCACATACATATATAATTTTAAAAGGACCATTGATTGAATGTTTCTACTCAAAAATCGTTCTTAATTTTCTATAAAAATTATGTTTTATCAGATGTTTTGAAAATTAATGTCATAAATGATTAATGTATGAAAAGGTTTTTCTATAAACACCCATATGAACAAAGTTCAACAAGGTGTATTTGGATGAATGAAGTAAATAATTTTTAAGGATCTCTAAATCATTGTGGCAATGCACAAGCCTTATATCAACATGAACAAGATGACAATGAAACAATATTGAAACCATGATTATGGTATGATATTATTTCTATTAGGAAGAGTTATATTTATCATATGGTGGTGAAATAATAATAAAAGAGACAATATATATAGGGCTTCATGAATTTAGATGTTGAGGACTTAATGCATTGGGATGAAAAATAAGGGTATAATAAAACCTTTGAAATTAAAAAATGTTAAGGTTATTTTTGAGTTTTATAAAAAAACAACCCATAAGATGGGTGGAAACCAGTCGCGTTTGGAAAGGACATAAGAATAAATCCCACAACCGATGGTCGAAAAGGGTGCATCGCCTACCACTGTCCTACGTGACGTCCCTAGTTTTTATGACATATTCTTTTAAGTTAAATGATTTTATGGATGAAGAATATGTTTATTTTGGGAACTTATGTTTTATGAAATGTATATCCTTAATATAGTAAAATGGTTCTGTGATTATGTGATAAAATTTATTTTAGAAGATGTTAGTTATTTTGGAAACATTATATGTTTAACGAAAATAGAATAATATGGGACATCATTAGTTGATAAATGGTAAAAATTTTGTTTAAGATGAATCTATTTTTTATGGTAGATATATGAAGATTATTTTATTTAGGGAAATGATTATTTTATCATGGATAATATGTGATTATGTTAATTACTTTTCAGTATGAGACATAAAGATTAACTAATGTTATTTGGGAAAAAATGATAAGATTTGTCTCGAATAACTATGTGATTAAATACTTTTGAGATTTGGATTTCAATATTAGTTTGGATTACATTGAATAATTTTATTAACATTTGTTTATTTAATGGTCTGTGTAGGAATTTTGGTATTGTTTGAAAAAAATTTCTAATTAAGAGTAGATTTTATTTTATAAAGTATTATCCTTTTGGGGGATTATCTAGTCTTGTACTAAATTTTTTGGTTTTGGTTGATGTTTAAAGAAAAGTAAAATATATAGTTTATCATTAATGGATTATATGATATTCTATAATTATATTATAAAACTTTTAATGTGACCAAGTAAGTTATAATACACATCATTTGATGAAAAGATGAGTTTGTCGTAGAAATTTGGTAAAAGATGAAAGTCTACATGACGAGTAAGTATGTTTCCTTATGTTTTTAGTTAAAATCATAAAGAAATCCCTAAACATTATGAAGAAGTAACTTAAAACAAAAACATTTTCTAGAAACGTTTTTTACAAGGTAATCAAAGACAGTTTAACCCCTCAGAAGTTTGTGTATTTCTTGTGGTTGACATTCTCTTAATCATGTTTTCTACCACTCTCCATCAAACATTGATGTCTTGTTTCTATTCCACATCCATGTTTTCTCTCTTGGAATAATATTATGGGCTATCTTATGTGAAATTTTTATTTTTATTTCTTTCTTTTAAAGTTGTATTTTTATTGGATCTTTTTCCGATGTGGAATTTCAATGAAGTTTCCAATCCCAATTTCAAAATTACGAGGGTGAAACTCCCAAATAGGGGGACAGATATAACATCCCATGTAAATATAGAATATAAATTCTTAATATTTATTAAAATTTGTGAATTAAATATTAATTTTATCTTAAAGGGGATGCTATGTTCGATGGAATACCTAATATGCAACAAAAGGTTTTCTTGAAAACTGACATTGCACACAGCATTTAGTTACACGGAAAACTATTAATATAATATTATTATTTTAAATGGTTGTCAATTCAGAGTCATTGTATAGAATGAATGAACAAAACTAACCATATTATGATTAAATATGTCTCTTAAATATTTTTACATTTAACCAATAAATTGTAGTGGTTTAAAATAATAAAGGAACTGATTTTAAGAATGCATACTCTAATATTCATTAATAGGTCTATTTACCTCCTTTTGATGGTGAACCCTCTTTAATTCTAGTTTTGGTCATGTTTATATGTCATATTTTAAAAAATAAAATTCTTCTTTTTTATATGGCCATCAAAATTTACATTGGGTATTTTGTTTGGTATTTTTTTGATAAAAATTATTTTTTATGAATAGTGAGCAATACTATATTTTATTTCAAAACTGCCTTCTAATCTAATTTATTTATAAGGATTGATTTTTTTCATAATTGGTTTTAAAATGTAATTATATTATTTTTTCATTGTTTAATCCAATTTTATTCATTGGATGTAATTTCAATTTTAAATTGGACATAAATAATTGTCAATCATTTGATAGTTATTATTTAATAAAAACTCGATTTTCATTTTGATAGCGGGAATTAATTTGAAATTAATTTATGCCACTTATATGTGTTGAATTTGAAAAAATGGATTCTTTATTTGGAATTAGGATTTCAAAAATGTGTAAATAGGTAACTTTTATTTTTAGACATTATGAATATTAACTTCAGTAAAATTTTATTTACCATGGTTAAAGGGTAAATCTAATAAATAAGGGTAACAAAATATTATTATAATAATATTAAATTACCCTAACAAGTGCCCTAAACCTATTAGTTGATACATTTCCTACCATGGTCATTATTGGTTCGATTTTGGGAGCCCATGGAGCCAAATGGGAGTGATAATGACACATTATATTAATTAATTGAAAGTAAAGAGATAAACGACTTAAACATATATCTTTTAGTAAATCAATTCATAACAGTGGTTATAAAAGTTATCTAATCAACTATAAATATTCATTTTAATGATAAAAATATTTCTTACGTCATAATTTATTTTTATAATTTTTAGGCATCAAAAAATATAATTTTTTTTACTTAACAATTATATAATGTTTACCTAATCAATGAATGATTTATATAAATAAGATTATAATGACTAGAAAAATATCAAAACCTATACAATTATTATTGAATGATTTTATTTCAAACATGATTCATCGTATATTATTCATTAATAATTATTTTATCTTTAGAAACTGAAAATAATTATATAATAAAATAATATTTTTAAACCTTCCTAAAGTGCCCCTCCTCCCCCTTTTAAAAAGACCTCAATTATATCACATTATTCAAACTTTTAAAGATACTTTACTCATACAGACATTTCCCAATTAATCTCCCTACATCCCTATCCTCCTTCTAGAATACTTCCCCTATGAATAAGGAAATTCAATTCATCATTTTGGTTCAAACCAAAGGGAGATACCTGATTTAAAGGTAACATATCCCCTCATGTTCCTTTGTTTTATTTTACTTCTACAACATAATTAACTCTTTTATTACTTTATTTTATAAAAACACCACTATCGTCAATATACTAGGTTATTTTGTGAAAATAAATCTATCTACACTTACACACACATCCATCTAATGGTTATAGAACATACTGTTTCGATTGACGACGAACTAGAGCCTCACGAAACGATGATTGTTCAATTATCTCCAACTACCTCTCATGGTGTCCATTCTGACAGAACTAAATTTTAATATTATATATATTATGTTTATTTTTCCTATATTATTATGTAATTTTTATTTACAAACATACCATTATGCTTTCAAATATGTGTAAATATGATAATTTCATTTGAGGAAGTAGGGACTACCGCCCCCTCAAGGTGATATGATTTGTTCATGACATACATGGAATGTACAAAGGATGACGTTATTGAAATTATGTAACATATATCATATGATATTATAATTTAATTCTAATATAATTATGTATCCTTATTATTTTATTCCATTAAATATGAAATAGAATGGAAAGTAGTGTTCATGCGTACGTACGACTTATTGTCCCCATGAACGGTGCATTTCATTTCGTATATCCAAATTATATGTAATTTTATAAATAAATACATATAATAGATATATCTTATATATGTCATATCTAAATCATGAATATAATTCTGGAGATAATGGACTTTTGACCACATGAACAACTTGTAATTATAAGAAGTTCTTTTTTAACTCAAGTACCAAATATCGACAAAATGGCCATTATTATCATAAATGATTACATAATTTTTAAAACATGGTAATAGGTTATATAAAAGTAATAATAAATTTGAAATAGTTCTTAATGAAATTGAAATCAACTTTATCTTATTATTCAAGAGATTAAAGAACGAACGTGTCACGTCGTACACGAGGTAAGGGGTTTCTTATCTCATATTTAATTCCGTGAGATTCCCATTGCTCAACACTTATTTATTGCATGTAATTTATTGTGTACTTACATTTGATATATATTTTAATGATTCTATTTATATTCATGGTATTATATATTTCATTTTGTGGTAATTAATTTTTGGTCATATCACTCGATTGATTACAACATGGTAAGGGGGTTTCATCTCACTTTTTATTCCCGTGAGATTCATGCTATATTTGACACTATTTGAATTTGTGATGTGTATATACTAACCATTATAGTATTTTTTGTAATATTCTATAATATGTGAGTATTTATGTCTTCATTTTGATATCATTCTTTCATGTGGTGTATGTTTCGTAATTTAACAAATCGATAAGGGAACCTTTTAACCCAATTTCCATCCCTTGGGTCAATCGTCTAATTACTAATTATGTCATGCTATGATTATGTATGGAATTAATAAATTTTAATTTAGGTTATAATTTATACCCCCTTGGTTTGGATATACTTTTGATAAACATAATCACTCCTTTAATAATTTCTCAAGTCATCGATATGAACTTGGTAAGAGTTATTTTAACTCAATTTACATTCATTGAGTTAAACGTCTATGTCATTGGTTTTGTCTTAAAATGAACATGTGTGAATGTTCACGGAGTGATTTAAAATGAATATACCATCATATTATGTGTATTTATATTTTTCACACATTATTATGTAATTTATTTTTCTCAATCAATGGTTATAGTTTTTAAGGGATTTTGTCTCAATTTACATACAATTGAGACTTCATTGTTTCTATGAACTAATTCACACTTATATGGTGTATATATTTTATTTTGGAGTATTATATCATGAATATGTAAATTCTCAAGATATTATAAAGTTCTGATTAAATTTTATTCCTAAATTATTTGTATTCAAGTGTCTCTTATTTTGTTAGAAACTCTTAATCTAAAATATTGTTTTAAATGTTTTAATGATTTATTCATCAAAATATTTCTCATTAATATCCATGTTTTCAAAAGGGTTTTAGTATTTATTTATATGGACATTAATATTTTCAAATGATAATTCATTTAAAAGCTTCATTGTTGTATAGGACACATTGATACAAAAATTTCTCCATTAAGTGTTTTAAATGGTTTTGAAAATGGTTTGATAATGAATTTTTTATTTTAATATCTTGAATTGATATATTTTGATTGGAGTGTGGAAAGTTTATCTTTCCATTTATGCTTTTTTTATGTGTTATGATTATGTTATGGTTATTGGTCATTGTTTACATATACGGGTGCTTCCATGATAAACCAATGGAGGGTGAGCCCGAGAGAGCTCTCCAATGCATTGGGTAATGTGACGAAGGTAAATGTTAATTTTTCTCCAAATATATTTTGGGAATATACTATGATTGGTATTCCAAATGTAACACCCTAAGTAAATGTGATAGCTAAAATTTATGAATGATATAGATGCCAAATTTTACCTTTATGATTTATTATTTTTATGTGTTATTCATAAATATTATGATTTCATAAGGTATGTTATGATTGAATAGTATGGTTTCATTTATTTGTATTTATTGATAGTTTAGTGTTTCCTTTTATTATTTTTTAATCCTTACTGATATTTTTATGTTCATCCCATGTTTTTCAAATGTTATCTGCTAGACTTAAAGATGAATAGGGTCGAGGATATGATCAAGGAAAAGTCATGTTGTCAAAATCAGGGAACTAAACACATTTTTTAAGAGATTCTATTTTTTGAAAAAAAATGGATACCGAGTGGTAGTTTCTAAATGTAATTTTCATGCTGATATGTAATATTTATGGCCTAATTTTATAAAACTCCAATCTTGAAAAGATCTTTAATGTGAATTATTCATTTAATTCAAGATTATGTATCATTTTAAGGTCAGGTCTGTCTAGGGGAGATTCCTTCTGTGTAATTCCCCAACCCTAGTTACTATGATGAAGGTGCATTATTACATAAAATTTGTGTGATAAAAGAGAATCATGTCCCGAAAGACCGATCAGTTTAGTAGCCTTGGAAACACTAGATACATTCATATGGTTTACATTACATCATAAAATGGAAAACTACAAAAACATTGTTTCCATAGACAACACTGAGATCCCATAGACTATCCCTATAGGTCAGTCATAATATGCTTTTTTGAATCTTGGGAAAAATAAAACATTGAAAGGGGTGAGCCCAGATGGTCAGTAAGTACAACAATATAGTAGACACTTTCATAAATAAGCATAAACATTAATGGAATGTATAAGACTAAATCAAAATCATTTTAAACGTGAACATCAGCATAATATAGAAAATATAACATAAAATAATTCCATTTTTCTTATTCACATGGATATTCTACTAGTCGAATAATCTCATGAAATATCAATAGCCACTTTCATAATGATGGAATGCATAATGACAGACTTTCATAACCACATAGTCAAAGCCTTGTACCAAGACTACAAATAATATTTTTGTATGGCCTTATGCCAAGACACTAGTTTGTCTCATGATACCTACCAATGAATTGAAGAGCTATAGTAGGTTCCACCCATTAGTTACAATGTCCAATTCATTCCTTAAATGAAAATTTTTAGACATAACATAAACATTTATATTAAAACTAGCATAAAAAATGTCAATACATTATCCATAAACCATGAATGTTCAAAAAATAACATATCCAACGTCAAACATATCACAAAAACATCAATAAAATATGGATGTTTTTTATCATAATAAATCAACTTCAAATAAGCATAAAATCAATCAAAGGATATTGGCAAAGATGAAATCAAAACTATTTGATAGAAATATCGTTTTCTATTTAGAAGTCATTTAGGAGTCACATAGTTATGAAGAAAAAATTTATTTTGAAAATATTTTTATAAGCTTGTAAGGGATGATTCTACGATGTTATAACAGTGGAAAATAGCTTCACCCACCATATAAGTTAAAAAACATTCTTACCTAAATTTTGTAAAAAAGGTTATAAAGTTCCTTTTAAGGAAATGATAGAATGATTCCATTATAAACATCTTATAAAAAGTCAAACAAGAGTATAAAAGAATTTATCAAATATTATAGTAAATAGTAAAAATATTTTGAAATATATTTTTTAGGAAACACGATGGTTGTTGATAAAGAGTTTCCAGTAGATACATACAGAAAACCCACCTCGGATAATAAAGAGATTGTGAAATTAACCCTTACCTGGTAAATTTAATTGGTAGAGGATAGGATAAACTCTTTTATAATGGTGAAATATTTGTCATTATATTAAAAAAGAATCATATAAATTAATATGATATCATATATTATCTTTTAATATTTCTTTGTTAATTATATTTTATTATTATCGTTGTTTCGGGTGTTAATGGATTCAGTTTCCTTTATATGCTTTGTTATGTAAGTAATGTTTGTTATGGATAGGATTTATATTATTCATATTCATAATTATATTAAGCCTTTAAAAATTATTTTTAATAATCTAATGAAAATTATTCTTTAATGGATTACGATGGGGGATGAATTTCATTACGTTCGTGGAGATAGTAATTCTTACGTACACACGAGCGACAATATCATTCATTTGATGCTAAAATTATATATAATTAGATGGTATATCATATATAACAAATAATTATCATGTTATATTTTTTATTTACATCAATTAAAAATCATTATTATACCCATAAAAATAATAATGCATTGAATAACAATTTCACCACAACGTGGAGATGGTAAGCCATACATACGCACGTATGGTGACATGTCTTTACAAGGATGGATAGAATAATGAATATGGTTGTAAAATATTTATAATAACATCATAGTATATAGAAGATAATGGTGTTATTATTTTATAATGGAAACCACAAATAAATAGGAAGTGGAAGAAGAAAATAACTTGAAAGAGGTGATGAAATATTAACCTTTTGTTCGGGTTGTTACTTTTGATTTGGTCAAAAGGGCTCAATTGGATGGATTTATACAAAAAGTAAGGCCTCTAGGATTAAGGTAGGACAATTTAGAGGGTATTTGGGAAGGGTGGGTAGAGCCAAATGGCTTTGAAGGTATGAATTAGAGAGAATGGGGAGTGGATTTTTATAAAAGGTGTGAGAGGCACCTTAGGAAAATCTAGAAATATTATTTTATAATAAAATAATTTTCTGTTTATAATGGATAAAAATGAATTATTTAAAGGATAAGGTGGGGATGGGTGAAAATCCACTCAACTAGTAGGTTTTGGACAGGTTTGGGTCACTATATTAACCTTATCTTTTAGATTTAACTCTTAGTTAAATAGTCTGACATTTACCATGTCTCTTTGTATTTTTATATTAAATTGTTAATGAACTTAATATATACTTCCAAAAGAACCCCAAGTGGTTCATTAATGATACAACTATCATTATATAAGTCTTTTTGCAGATTCTTAGATATTTGGGAATATAATATCAATTAATAATATAATATTTGTTTTAAAAACACTTTTATGTCAATTTTGACATTATTTGGTATTTTGTTTTTTCTAAATTAATTACATAGAAAAAAATTTAACTAACCAAACCTAACATTCCTTATTCTCCTATAATATTATTTTAATTCATAAAAAGTCTCAAATTACAATTATTTTTATATCTATAATATTAATTATTTTAATATTTCATTAATTAGGTAATTACTGCATCATTTTTGTGTCTTAAATAAATTAATTATTTAAGGTCTAAAAATTATAAATAAAATACCAATATGTGGGAAATTGTTTTATCTTTATAATTGAGATTTATAGTCAATTTTATATTATTTATAACCTTATATTAAAAATTTATTAGTTATATAACTACGAATTTAACACTTTTAACTCTTCTTGAAATTAAATAATAATAAATGTCTTAATCAAATCCAAGTGGACCTAAATGATAAACTTTTATTCCTAAGGCTGTTTTTGGTCGAATTACACTTATATAATATAGTTATTACATGTGTTAGAGTAATAATAAAATCATTTTTACGTTTAACTACAATATTTACTTATAACCTGGTAAATAAAAGTCAAAAGTTACGATTCACCAAAAAATATGTATATCTTATTGAACCACATTTCACATAATGATATCATATGTGTCTCTCAGATTTTAAAATTCAATTCGCTGACACTGTAAAATTATGTTTTATTCAAAATTGGAAATTCTCCAAGTAGGTGGGTAAAAGACGGTAAATTGTTCGATAAAATTTTATATATCTAAACTTATTATAAAATTAATCCAATGAATTACGTTGAAAATATATATATTATGTGTCAATTATTTCCTAAAATATATTAAAATAAAATAACTGATTCTTTAAATAAAAAGTCGGTTTTAACCAATAACATAGTTTTTTTACTATTCATCAAAAATTGTAAGTTATTAGAAAATACCATAAATTCACCCTAAGATTTTTTTCTTATACCGAATTCAAAAATTGATAATATTTTACCAAATTAAAAACATATAAATTTAAATTATTAATTTAATGTTATTTCCCGCTTTCAAAACCAGAAGATATATTTTTAAAAAATAATAACAACCAAAAGATTAACACTTGTTTATGTCCAATTTCAAAGTGAAATTATTTCCAATGACCAAAATTGGATTAAAAGGTAAAAATATAATTTAATTATACATCAATACCATTCACATTTTTAGTTGAACACTATAAATTAGTTTTATTAAAAATGTTTTTTGAGTTAAAATTTAGTATTTTCACTATTCACCAAAATATAAAAGTTATATGAAAATGACCAAATAAGTTATCAAAACTAAATTTATATGTCCTGATACAAAAGAATAAGTGTTTTTTGTATAATTAAATATATAAATGTTTAAAATATTGGATATAAAATGTGTTTTCCATTAAAATGTGGTATAATTTCAATTTAAAAAAATTACTTCTTTTATCTGAAAAAATGAATTTTTTCTTATATCATGTCTATGTAACTCATAGTATGGATTCTAAAATTATAAGGATTATATAATATTCAAAATTCAGTTAATAATATTCATAACTTCTTTTGAATGGATAGTCTGGTACATCGTGGTGCCCATGAGATCCGTGTTGCGTGTAGTGCATGTTATTGAATTACATTGAAGAAATAACGTACTATGAAATCTTGGGGTGTTACATTCTACACTCCTTCAATAAATTTCTTCCTGGAAATTTGAAATTTTCCATCTAAAATAAATGGTTAAAAATTGAAAAACACATTTGTGGAGGACCCAAATTAGAAATTGGGTTAATAAAATTTAGTCTTAATAAGAGGGAAAGAGAAATGAAAAAATCTCCACCAAATTATGACCTCAATTGGTAAATCATTGTTGGTAATAAGAGACACAAAATTGGAGGGAAAATGGAAATATTTATTGGGAGTGACTGAGGTCATCAATCACAAACAAGTGTAAAATTGAGGGCCTTAAAGTCATCAATCTGTGATGATTTAAAATATCATTGGTTCAATAAAACATAAGGTATTATGTTAACAAATTTTTGGTTTTAAGATCCCTTAACTAATTTTTATGAATTAATTTCTTCATAAAATAGGAGAAATAAATATACTTGAAAAGCAGAGTTTCATCCTTTTACTAATTTTTAATACAAACTCACATCTCACTATAAAAGATAATTGAACTTAAAAACACCCTTTTTATCCTAACAGTATATGGTTCCAAAAAAAGTAAATTTATAATTCATCAATCAGACCATTTAATAAAACCAAATTATACAATCTTGAAAATCACGTAGGCCAGTGGTAGGTGATGCACCCATGTCAACCTTCGGTTGTGGGTTCAAGTCTCGCAGCCTTGCAAAACACGACTGGTTGTTGCCCGACGTTCGGGTTGTCTTTTTATAAAAAATCCATAAAATAATCTTAAGAAATGATTTTACCTTAAAATAGAATTCAATTTCAAACATAATCTATTACAACCTTTAGAATTATCCAAAATACTTCATTCGAAACTCACAGTAAAAAATTTATAATTATGAAAAAGATAATGAAGATCTTTTTTTCACATAATAACATGTGAATACCATCATCATGTATTCTTTTAAAAGACAGTAACACCCTGAATTACCATAAAACCATATTGATAACATTCATGCTCCATTATTACTTATATAATACTAGATATATTCCTTATATCCAAAAATTTTGAATACTCCTATAATGATGAAATAAACAAACCATTAATCAGTTCCAAAGTAGTCAATAATATCCAATATAATTTATCAAAATCAATCGTCTCTTATTTGAAAATCAATACCTCAGTATAAGGACCATATTAAAGTTTTGTGTTTCTATCAACCATGATTTTCCAAGAAGTTTACCTTCCCATTGAGTAAATTTTCATGGTACCACTAATCTCAAGTCATTAATGAAATAGTACTGCAGTACAATCCTTATATACTCTATAATTATTATAACATGTAAATCATTAATACAATACTCGAATGAAACAATAATTTAATAACAACATAATAACTCTTAATCATTCCTCTTCATCTTCGGTAGTATCATAACTTGATTATTATTCAATATCATCATTTTGGGTATACTCTGATGATTTAGACATTGATTCACATAGTGTTCCAACTCCTTGTAGGTAAAGCAATGTACATTTGAAACATCTGCCTCTCCCTTGTAATCACGTATTTGGTGTCCTTTTCCTCCACACTTATAACAAACTCTGATTCCCTTCAAGCATTTACCAAGGTAATTATTTACACATTTTTCACATATGGGAAGATCCTTCATTCCCTTTATCTATCCTTCTCTCAACCATATTTTCCTTCTCTGGCTTCCCTTCAAATCCATAGGACATAGAATTTTTTTTTCATATCTTATTAACAGATGATACTATTTCTTAATATGATGATAATATATGGGAGAAAATTTCCTTTCCAAATGTTTTCTTAACACCATTAAAGATATGATCCTTCATACTCTTTGGATCATGTGCATTGTGGGAGGTCTCATTCAATCTACTGGGCGCCATTTCAAAACGATGGAATAAACTAGATTAGTCTATGAATCAAAAGACATAATTCCAAAAATGTAAAATACTTAACATAAATTGAGCAGTTTAATGATATAATCCATAATCATAAAAAATGTTTACCTTGATGAATTATATACTCATAAACCCTTCATAATGGTTTATAAATAAAATGAAAATTATCCTAAGCATATCCGCTGGGAGTGTCGTAACCAAGAGTGCAGCAAGGCCCATTATCGTGCACTAGTTCTGGTTCGATTGTAGCTCAAAGAGGTGTTTTCAAGTTTCACACCTAGGTACATCTGTTCCAGAGTCGCATCTACCTACTCGTATCTAGGCTCTGATGTATTTCCTGGAAAACTCACAAAATCTCTGCCTTACCAATATTTTAGGAAGTTCTTCTATACTAATCCTCAATCTATATCTTAGTGTTATGTGATCTAATTAGAGTTTACCTAAAACTAGTTTCCAAGGATTATATTAAACTTCTTCTCATACCAAATGTAACGCCCTGACCCTAGTTACCTAGAGTAAGTGAATTATTACATAACATTGGCATGATACAAGGAAATCATGTCCTGAAAGACCGATCAAATCAGTAGCCTTGTAAATACTAAATACATTCATAAGGTTTGCATTATATTGTAAAATGGAAAACTACAAAAACCCTGTTTCCATAGACAAAACTATGATCCAATTGAATATTCTGGCAGATCAGTCATAATATACTTATTCACATCCTAGGAAAATCACATTGAAATAGGTGACTTTAGATGCTCAGTAAGGATAACAATATAGAAAAAATATTCATAAGTATGAATAAACATTTAAGTAAATATATAAGAATAAAACAAAAGCCTTTTAAACATTAACATTAGCATAATATGGAAGAGGTAAAATCAAATAATTCCATTTAATTATTCACATGGATATTCTACTAGTCTAATAATCAGATGGAATATCAACAGCCACTTTCATAATGATGGAATGCATAATTCTAGGCTTTCATAACCACATACCCAAGGCCTTATTCCAAGACTACAAATAAGATTTTGTCAAGGCCTTGTTCCAAGACACTAGTTTTTCTCATGAGACCAACCGATGCATTAATGAGCTATAGCGGGCTCCACCTGTCACTTACTATGTCAAATTCATTCCTCATATGAAAAGGTTTAAAAATAACATAAACATTCGTAATAAAACTATAATAAGAAATTCCAATACATTATCCATAAACCATGAATGGTATAAAAATAACACACCCACAGTCAAACATATCACAAAACCTTCAATACAATATGGGTGTTTTCTATCATAATAAATCAACTTCAATTAAGCTTTAAATCCATCAAAGGATGTTGACATAGATAAAATCAAAACTATTTAGGAGAAATATAGCTTTTTATTTTGAAACAATTTAAGAGTCACATAATTATTAAGATAAAATTTATTTTGAAAATATTTTTAAAAGCTTATATGGGATGATTCGATGATTTTATAATGGCAGAATATAGCCACACCAACCTTATATGTTAAAAAACAGTCTTACCTAAATTTTGTCAAAAAGGTTATAAAGTTAGTTATTTGGAAAATGACAGAAATATTACATTATAATCATCTTAAAAAAATTCAAACAAGGATATAAATGACATTATCCCATAGTCTAGTAAATAGTTAAATTTTTTTGAAATACATTTTTTAGAAATCACGGATGTGGATGATAAAGAGGTCCTACTATATACTTAAGTAAAAACAACCTCGGATAATAAAAAGATTGTAAAATTAACCATTAATATGTACTTTTACTTTATAGAGGTTAGTTTAACCTCTTGTATAATGGTGAAATAATTGTTATTAAATTATAATAGAATCATATAATTTTATATGATATAATATATTATCTTTTTATATTTATTTGTTAATAATATTTTAGTAATATCATCATTTAGTGTGTTAACTGAGTCGTTTTCTTTTATATGATTTGTTACCTAAATAATGTTTGTTATAGATTGGATGTATCTTATTCATATTAATAATTAAATTAAGTTTGTAAACATTATTTCTAATAATCTAATGAAAATTAGTCTTGAATGGATTACGATGGGGAATGAATTTCATCACGTTCGTGGAGACAGTATCCCATACTTACGCACGAGCGACAATATCATTCTTTTGATATAAAATAATATGTAATTGGTTGGTATATCATATATACAGAATCATTATCATGTTATATTTATTATTTAAATAATTTACACATCATTATTATACCCATCCAAATAATAATGTATTGAATAACAATTACATCACGATGTGGAGACGGTAAGACATATGTACGCACGTATGGAGACATGTAATTCAAAATATGGATAGAATAATGAATATGGTTGTACCATTTTTATAATAACATTATATTATATATAATATACTGGATTTAATATTTTAGAACTAAATCAAAAAAGAAAGAGGATGTGGAAAAAGAAAAAACATGAAAGAGCTGTGATGAAATAATTATCTCTTTTCTGGGTTCTTCCTTTTATTTGATCAAAAGGGCTCCATAGGTTCGATTTATGACTAAAGTATGGACTCTATGATGAAGGGAGGACAGTTGAGAGGGTATTTGGGTAGGGGTTGGCTGGGACAAATGTCTTTGAAGGTTTGAATTAGAGAGAAGGAGGAGTTCCCTTTTATAAGTGGGGTGAGGGGCACGGTAGGAAAAGCTATGAATATTATTTTATAATAAAAACATTTTCAGTTTATAATGGCTCCAAAATGAATAATTCAAAGGCTAAGATGAGGATGGGTCGAATACCACTCAACCAATATGTTTTAGAAAGGTTTGGGCCACTATATTAACCTTATATTTTATAATTAACTATTAGTTAAATAGTTTTACATTTACCATGTCTCTTTGTATTTTTATATTATATGGCTAATAAATATACTATATACTGTCAAGAGAACCCCATGTGGTTCATTAATGATACAAATATCATTATATAAGTCTTTTGGCCGAACCATATATTTTTATGAATATAATATCAATCAATAATATAATATTTATTTTAAAAACTATTTTTTGTCAAATTTGACATTATTTGGTATTTGTTTCTAAATTCATAACAACATTATTACTTCAAAAAAAATAAATCTAACCAACCCTAACATGTCATATTAACCTTTTAAATTAGTGTAATTCATAAAATGTCTAAAATTACATTTATTCGTATATTTATAATATCAATTATTTTAATACTTCATTAATTAGGCAATTAATGCATCATTATTGTGTCATAAATAAATTTATTCAATTAATGTCATAAAATAATAAAAAAATACCATTATTTATGAAATATTTTTACATTTATACTGAATATTTATTGTAGAATGTATCTAATGTATAACCCTATATGAAAAATTGTTTAGTTATTAAACATTGAATTAAAAACTTTTAACTCTGCTTTGAATTATATAATAATAAATGTCCTAATACAATCCAAGTGGACATAAATTATCATATTTTATTTCTAAGGTTGTTTTTGGTCGAATTACATTTATCAAATAGAATTAGGACATGTGTTAGGTTACAAATAATATAATTTTTACCTTTAATTACACTATTTACTTTAAACCATGGTAAATAAAAGACAAAAGATATTATTCATCAAAAATTAATATTATCCTATTGAACCACATTTTACTTACAGATATCAACCGTTTCTATTGGATTTCTGAAATTCAATTCATAAAAGTAGTAAAAATATGTTTTTTTCAAATTTGTAAATGCTCCTAGGAGGTGGGTAAAAGATGGTAAATAGTTCGATAAAATTTTGTATATCTAAACCTATTATAAAATGACTCCAATGAATGAAGTTGAACATATATATGTAATAAAAGTAAAAAGTTACTATTCATTAAAAATTATTTTTATCCTATTAAACCACATTTTACTTACTGATATCAACCGTGTCTATTGGATTTCTGAAGTTCAATTCTCAAAAGTGGTAAAATTATGTTTTATTCAAATTTGAAAATGCTCTTAGGAGGTGGGTAAAAGACGGTAAATAGATCGATAAAATTTTATATATCTAAACTATAAATACCCGTAAATTTCAAGGAAATTTTTTTTTCTTAATTTTCTTTGGAATTTTACAAGAACTCAGTTTCTGACGGCACCTGATTCTGAGGCCCGGTGTGCCCGGAATCTTTTTCCAAAGTTTGGCTCGGGTACGTTCCGTGAAAGGATGAGCGGGTTTTTCTAACTTTTGAACTGGTGCTTGGAATCGAATTCTGAGGGCACCGATGAAATCGCAGCGCTGATATTTTCTTAGAAACGCCTCTTCCGGAGTTGCGTTTGATCGGGGGTTGTTTTTAATTTTTTGGGCTTAAAGTTTAGAAATAAAATAATTTGTTCGACAAACATTATTTTAATTATCTTAAGCCACTTGAAGCCACTTGAAATCCACTTAAACTGAGTTGAAACGGATAGGGTGCTATCCAGAAATATCCTACCCTCTTGGTACGATATTTGTGAGGTGGGGCCCGCACGAGCCCTGCCGTTTTTTTCCGCTAAGTAACGCACCTGCGAAAACCCTTCATTATGAAATTCAACTGACGCATTTTCTTAAATCCTTACCGCACCATTTAATTGGGAGGTTTATTTCATGAATTAAATGGGTGGTTTCTTTCGTTGAATTAATTCAACGAATTGATGGGTCGTTACTTACTCTTTTTCATTTGTTGGCGTAATAATAAAATAAGACCAACAAGTCTTTTGAAGGATTACACGTTGAGAGGCTTGACGGAATTCTTGAGCCTTCATCCTCCTTCACGAAGAACACGAAGAACGCGAAGAATGCGAAGAATGCCGTCACCCTCGGAGTTTGACGATGCTTCATCCGAGACGTTCTTCGGCGACGTTCCTTCCTCCACGACAAGATCCTTCGATATTCCATTGAGGTGAGTGTTTGTGATTCTTTAAATCTCCTTTGTGTTTTTTTAGCAAAACACAGATTTAATTATTTATAATTAAATCTGTTGTTTCTTGGTCCGTTGAGTTCGTCGACACAACGCTGGATTCCGCGACGAACAAATCTGCGAAGAACGTGCATACGTCGACGACTACGAGGTAGGGATTTTATTTTGTAAATTCCCTTATTCCCGTGGAAGTTTCATTAAAATTATAGTACCGGATGAAAACGAACAATTTGAATTTATTAAAATTGTTGTTTCATGTGTTGAATATATTTTCTCCTGTTGTTTTTATCTAACACAGAGGGTGTGGGACAAACGAACAAGGCCCAACAACCCTCCGTCGTTCTTCGTGTTGTGCAGATTTGACGGGCGATGACGGAATGTGCCACAATGGAAGTTTGATGATCCCGCAGTGACGAACGGAACCCGGGAGGGACAACGACGCAGACGGGAACAGAATCAGACAACCGGAGCGACTCCGGTGGCCCGCGGAAGCCGCCGGCGGCCCAGGCCGCCGGCACGGCGGCGCCCGCGGACCCGCGCCCGCGCGGGGTCGGCGCACGCGGGACGCGGCAGAAGCCGCGTTCGGCTGTCCAGGGCGACACCCCGCGGGTGCCGCGGGGGTGTCACGCGGGGGCGACGGCTTCCCCCCGCGTCGCTCGGGTCGTCCAGGGCGACACCCCGCGGGTGCCGCGGGGGTGTCACGCGGGGGTGGCGGCTCCCCCCCGCGTCGCCCGGCCGAGCCGGGCCGGGCTGGCCAAGCCAGGCCGGTCCGGCCGGGTCGGCCCGGGCCCGGACCCCCCGTCTTCGGACCGTTTTTGGTCAAATGCCCATAACTTGAGCTATGGGGCTCCGAACGACGCACCGTAAGTGAAAACACGATCCTTGGATCGAGACGGTCGTTTCAGTATATCGCACTCAATGTTTCAGAATACTTTGGGTTCGGACGGGTTGGTTCGTTCACGAAACCAACCGGGCCCTCGGAGCGGAAACGCTCATATCTTGAGCTACGAACGTCCGATTGACGTGCCGTCAGCTTTGTTGAATTCCTCTAAGTGAGACAGATCTTTTGGAATACTCCGCCCGAGGTTTGGACGCAGGTGGAGTACGGTCGGTTTGGTTTTTCCTTAAAAACAAACCGGGCCCCTAGGACGAAAAAGCCAATAACTCTCAGACCGGGCGTCCGATTGACGCGCCGTCTGCGACGTTGAGTTCCTGTTGACGATACAGAACATTTGGATGCATCAACTTCGGACTTTGTGTCAGTTGATGTATCAGCCTCTCGGTTCGTGGAGGGGACCCTCCCGAACGAGCTTGATGTGTGCGGGAACCCTAGAGCTTGCTGCGACTGCTACTTCGACAGCGACGACCGTGCAGAGATCCTCAGTGGACTGCGACGACGACTGTGCAGAGATCCTCAGTGGACTGCAATGACAACAGTGCAGAGATCCTTAGTGGACTGCGACGACTACAACACTCAGTGATCGTACGTAGATCAGTGCTACTGGTCCTGTGTGGGCCCGATCCTCTGTGGGTCCGATCCTGTGTTGGTCAGCGCTCAGCGGTTCTGTGTGAGCCAGCGCCTACAGGTCCTGTGTCGGCCCGATCCTGTGTGGGTCATTGCGGGGGTTAGTTACCTATTGATCCTTTGTGCGTCCGACGACATAGATGGATCAGTGACCATCTTTATCGTCATACAAGAAGTATACCTGTGTGAGCTGAATCCTGTGTCACTCTCCTTTGTGGATTGTGTTGAGCTATCCTGTGTGGACTTACTGTTTACTCTCCTTTTTGGATTGTGTTGAGATATCCTATGTGGATTACTGTTTACTCCCCTTTGTTTATTATGTTGTCCTATCCTATGTGGGTATACATTTTTTTCTTTCCTGTGTGGACTGGGTTGTGCTTGGGCTCGAACATTGGAGCCGAACGGGAATTGATGACTTAGGTATATGTACGGGCATATAACCTAAGTTGTGTCGGTTGTTACTTAGTGATTTTATCTTTCCTTTGAAGATTATCCTTTGTGGATTTTGGGAGGCCTTCGGGGGTCATGGGGTCCCTACTGAGTAGCTTATACTCACCCCTGCACGGGCTTTGCCCGCACTACGTTGTGTTGGTTGCAGACGACGGACAGCGCTGATCGTGGTGGATGCGTGCGGAGTAGGATGGTACCTTGAGGTGGACCACTGGGCGGGACGTACTCGGAGCGGTTAGGTGGACCCGAGGAGCAGTGGATGCTATCTGTACCCACCATTCAGTTGGGACTTCTAGAGGATGGCTCGACGCTGTATCTTTTCTTTTCATTTGATGTTTTTCCCTTTCAGTTGTACGTTACAGTTGTGCTTGTATTTCCGGCCCCTTTTACTTTTAGCACAGCTTGTTACAGTTTTATATAGTGTTTACTTTTCCACTTAATTAATTTGTGGTGCTTGTTTACTTTTCAAAGGCAATGCCTTCCCTTTTGTTGGGATTTACGCCTTGGTGCTAGTCGCCAGCCCCTGGCCTATGGAAGGCGGGCTTGGGGTAATCACGGCACGAGCCCTGAGGACGAGTCATGACAAATTGGTATTAGAGAGGTCGGTTCTACCGTAGACTCTGATCTTTCTTCTATATGAAGCAATAGTGTTTAGCGTATTGGGTGTGGTTATCAGTCCAGGGAGTCTAGTGTTGGTGCAGCGGACGACGTATCCGTATACCAGGACCCTGACTTCTGATTTCCGACTTAATGCACGAAAACATTGATTGCATGTGTGTTTCAAGTTTTCTTTGTGATTACTTGTGTCAGCTCACCAGGTATATTGTTCTGACCGTGGCGCACTTGTTTCCTTTTCAGGATGGCCCGATGGCAACAACCATCTAGGGTTCTGAGAGTAGAGCGCGGCGACAGCCCGCCGAGCGATGAAGCCTCGGTATATGGCCCGTTTACAGCAGAGGCACCAGCGATACCATTACCCACCGAGCCCCCGATGCTTCCAGCGCCGACCGCTGACGATGCACGATGCCTCAGAGCTCTGCACGAGTTTCAACGCCAGTAACCACCCTGGTTTCGTGGGGAGACGGACCCCCAGGCAGCCGAGGACTGGCTAGAGGCGGTCATTCGAGTTTTCAAGCTAGTGAGGACACCAGCAGACCTCATGGTGATCCTCGCGGCGAGACTACTGCACGCAGCAGCTGGACGATGGTGGAGCTTGATGATCCAGGTGCATGATGAGGCCTCTCTCATCTAGACGGACTTTGAGAGCCTCTTCAGCTCAGAGTTTGTCCCAGCCACCCTCCGTGCGGTGCGCATTCAGGAGCGTCTTCAGCTACGGCATGGCAGCTTGATGGTCGCCCATTACGCGGCGAGGTTCACCGATCTTTCTCGCTACTCGACCGACATGGTACGGGACCCCTTTTTCCAGGCTCGGACCTTCGAGCAGGGATTGAGACACGAGATCCGGGCATCACTGATCTCCCTCAGCATCCCAACCCAGGTAGGAGTGCTAGAGCGAGCCCTTCTGATTGAGAGCTTTCTGGCTGAGTCCACAATGATACCTACCGTAGGGCGGCAGATAGCAGAGTCTTCGGAAGCAGGTAGCCTACGGATGGATCAGGGTTCTAGGAAGACTATACCCTCTCATAGACTACCTCAAGACACTGTCTCAGCAGTGCGGGGCACACAGTGTGGAGCCAGTCTTCTGATAGGCAGGCAGTGCTACACGTGCGGCGGGCAGGGCCACATTGCTCGTGACTGCCCGACCCGCCGTACTGAGGAGCAGAAGACGGTGGAGGGGCCACCCAGGCAGAGGCAGAGGGTTGACCGTGGCGGTCCGCAGGGAGGAGGCGAACGAGGAAGAGGAGCTGGCCGAGCAGCAGGTGGTGGGCGACGCTTTGAGGCTCTGCCACAACCACCACCAGGAGGTCCGCCCCGACCACAGGGAGCAGGCGGGCAGAGACAGGCACAGCTCCAGGTAGTGGAGACCTATGACCAAGGCGCGCCAGAGATGATTCGAGGTACGATCTGTTTCAATTCCACCCTTGCTGCAGTTCTTATAGACACAGGAGCGAGTCACTCTGTCATAGCCGCTGACCTTGTTCGGAGCTTGGAGATTCCGACAGAGCCGTTGGCTCGATCCTTACGGCTAGAGACTCCTACGGGAGCAGACTCGATGATTACACACTGGTGCCGGAAGTGTGAGATTACTCTAGGAGGCGAGAGCTTCGGCTGGGATCTTTTTGTAGCGGTGTCGAGGCCTTACGACGTCATCTTGGGCATTGATTGGTTATCTACAGTCCATGCTCAGATTGACTGTTTTAGGCGCAAGGTGCGATGTGTGCGCACCGATGGGAGCAGGTTCACCTTCACCGGCGAGCAGGGAGCCTTTGCAGCACAAGATGGACTCACGTAGAGGAGAGGGCAGCCCATCACTCATCAGTTGGCTAGCCTCATCTTTGGAGAAGTTGACGTGCGGAGTCCTAGTTTTCCTGCAGTGGTAGATCAGTATTCGGACGTCTTTCCCGATGACGTTCTAGGGCTACCTCCTCGCAGATAGGTAGACTTTTATATTGATCTGTACCCCGGGACAACCCCGATATCCACTCCAGCATATCGGATGGCCCCCGCTAAGCTTCAAGAGCTGCGGGTAAAGTTGGAGGACTTGCAAGGCAAGGGGTTTATCTGACCCAGTGTTTCACCCTGGGCTTCCCCGATATTGTTCTCCAAGAAGGCGGACGGGAGCTTGCAACTGTGTGTCGATTATCGTCGCCTGAACCAGGTGACAGTAAGGAACATGTATCCGCTACCAAGGATTGATGACCTTTTCTATCATCTCAAGGGAGCACGGTGGTTCTCGAAGATATACCTCAGGTCAGGCTATCATCAGCTCAGAGTTCGAGACGAGGACGTGAAGAAGACGACCTTCAGGTGTCGGTATGGCCACTATGAGTTCTTGGTTATTCCTTTCGGCGTAACCAACACTCCAGAAGTGTTCAGGGGCCTCATGAACAAGATCTTTCAGCCATACCTCGATCAATTTGTCGTGGTCTTCATCGACGACATTTTGGTGTACTTGACCACAGAGGAGGAGCACGCCTACCACTTGTGGGTTGTACTAGATACACTCCGAGAGAACCAGCTTTATGGAAAGCTCTCGATGTGCCAGTTCTGGTTACGTGAGGTCCACTTCTTGGGGCACGTCATTTTTGAGGTTGGAGTTGCAGTGGATCCCGCGAAGATCGAGGAAGCGCTAGCTTGGGAGCCACCCAGGAGCGTGACGGTGGAGCGGAGTTTCTTGGGTCTAGCTGGATACTATTGGAGATTCATGCTGGACTTCTCCAGAGTTGCGGCGCCACTCTCAGCTTTGACGAAGAAGGGGAAACCCTTTATGTGGTCAGACAGATGTCTGCAGAGCTTCTAGGAGCTGAGACAGAGATTGACCAGCGCACCCATCTTGAGGTTACCTGAGGAGGGAGTTGGATACGTATTCTACTGTGATGCATCAGGGACTGGACTCGGGTGTGTCCTGATGCAGGAGCGGTCCGTGATTGCCTATGGATCACTTCAGTTGAGGCCGCATGAGCAGAACTACGCTACCCATAACCTGGAGTTAGCAGTAGTGGTCTTCGCTCTGAAGACATGGCGGCACTATCTGATGGGTGAGCGCTTTACAGTCTTTTCTGACCACCAGAGTCTTAGGTACATATTCTTGCAGAAGGACATGAACCTGAGACAGCGACGATGGCTCGAGTTCCTCCAGGACTATGACTTTGAGATAGTCTATACTCCTGGGAAGGGGAACGTTGTAGCTGATGCCCTCAGTAGGAGGACGGGAATCCAGATACTTGAGGAGGTGACAGAGAAGCTATCCGCCTTGCAGATATCCTTCATGGATATAGATGGAGAATACTTCCTTCAGTCTCTCATAGTCACCCCTCCACTACTGCAGCGGGTCAGAGAGGCACAGCGTGAGGATGCTGACTGTGAGATGCAGCGTGCAAAGATATCCTCGGGACTGGCATCTGATGGTTTCTCCCTTGGAGTAGAGCACGACTTCCTTTTCAGAGGACATACCTTGGTGCCAGTCGCTTTAAGAGAGGAGGTTCTAAGAGAGTCTTACACTTCTCCTTTGGCGATTCATCCTGGAGTGGCGAAGATGTACCAGGACCTCAGACGACAGCACTGGTGGCCAGGCATGAAGAAGGCTATGGCGAAGTTCGTTTCTCGATGCCTCACCTGCCAGCAGGTGAAGGCAGAGCATCAGGTACCAGCAGGCTTGGTACATCCCTTGGATGTCCCAGAGTGGAAGTGGGACGAGATATATATGGACTTCGTGGCTGGACTTCCACGCACTTCTAGAGGTCACGACTCCATTTGGGTGATTGTTGACCGACTCACCAAGTCGGCACACTTCTTACCCATCAGAGAGCAGGGCTCAGTGGAGAGCTTGGGGCGTCTCTACGTTCAGGAGATTGTATGGCTTCACGGTGTGCCATCGACTATCGTCTCTGATCGGGACTCTCTTTTTACTTCCCGGCATTGGAAGGGGTTGCAGGAGGCGTTCGGGACGCAGCTACGTCTGAGCACCGCCTTTCACCCTCAGACGGATGGTCAGACGGAGATGACCATTCAGACTCTCAAGGACATGCTCTGCGCTTATGTCCTCGACTTTCGTCGCAGGTGGGAGGACCACCTACCCTTTGTGGAGTTCGCGTACAACAATAGCTACCACTCCACCATTGGGATTACACCATACAAGGCGTTGTACGGCAGACCTTGCAGATCTCCATTGTGCTGGACAAACCCTGGGGAGTTAGCACTTGTGGGACCAGAGATGGTCCAGGCTACGACAGAGAAGGTCCACGTCATCCAGGAGCGGATGAGGACAGCTCAGTGCCGACAGAAGTCATATGCTGACAGGAGGCGGAGGCCACTAGAGTTCGAGGATGGCGACCATGTCTTCTTGCGTGTCTCACCTCGACGTGGTTTACAGAGATTTGGCCGAGGCGGCAAGTTGTCTCCACGCTTCATCGGACCTTTCCAGGTCCTCAGCAGGGTTGGCGAGGTGGCTTATCGCCTGGCCCTACCACCTCAGTTGCACCGGGTGCACGACGTCTTCCACGTATCTCAGCTGAGGAGATACGTGCATGAAATGATGCACATCATTGACTATGGGTAGCTAGACGTGGATGATGGGGAGACTTTTGCGGAGGTCCCGTTGGAGATAGAGGATCGACAGGAGCGGGTCCTACGTGGGAGGTCGATTCCTCTTGTGCGCATCAGATGGCAGCATGAGAACCTCCAGGAGAGAACTTGGGAGCGGGAGGCTGAGATGCGTGCTCAGTACCCACATTTGTTTCCCTAGTTTTTGATATATCTTTACGGGGACGTAAATCCCTGAGGTGGGAGTAATGTAAAGACCCGTAAATTTCAAGGAAATTTTTTTTCTTAATTTTCTTTGGAATTTTACAAGAACGCAGTTTCTGACGGCACCTGATTCCGAGGTCCGGTGTGCCCGGAATCATTTTCCGATGTTTGGCTCAGGTACGTTCAGTGAACGGACGAGCATGTTTTTCTATCTTTTGAACCGGTGCCAGGAATCAAATTCTGAGGGCACCGATGAAATCGCAGCACCGGTATTTTCTTAGAAACGCCTCTTCCGGAGTTACGTTTTCTCGGGGGTGGTTTTTAATTTTTTGGGCTTAAAGTTTAGGAATAAAATAATTTGTTCGAAAAAAATTATTTTATTTCTCTTAAGCCACTTGAAGCCACTTGAATTCCACTTAAACTGAGTTGAAACGGATAGGGTGTTATCCATAAATATCCTACCCTCTTGGTAGGATATTTGTGAGATGGGGCCCGCACGAGCCCCGCCGTTTCTTTCCGCTAAGTAACGCACCCGTGAAAACCCGTCATTATGAAAGTCAACTAACGCGTTTTCTTAAATCCTTAATGCACCATTTAATTGGGCTGTTTATTTTGTGAATTAAATGGGTGGTTTCTTTCGTTGAATTAATTCAAAGAATTGATTGGTCATTACTTACCATTTTTCGTTTTTTGGCGTAATAATAAAATAAGACCAACATGTCTATTTGATGGATTACACGTTGAGAGGCTTGACGAAATTCTTGAGCCTTCATCCTTCTTCACGAAGAACGCGAAGAACGCGAAGAACACGAAGAACGCGAAGAACGCCTTCACCCTCGGAGTTTGACGACACTTCATCCGAGACATTCTTCGGCGACGTTCCTTCCTCCACTACAAGATCCTTCGATCTTCTGTTGAGGTGAGTGTTTTTGATTCTTTAAATCTCCTTTGTGATTTTTTTAACAAAACACGGATTTAATTATTTATAATTAAATCTTTTGTTTCTTGGTCCGTTGAGTTCGTCGACGCAACGCCGGATTCCACGACGATGTGACGCCTTTCTGCGACGACGCGACGATCCCCTCCTTCCGCGACGAACAAATCCGTGAAGAACGTGCGTACGTCGACGACTACGAGGTAGAGATTTTATTTTGCAAATGCCCTTATTCCCGTGGAAGTTTCATTAAAATTATAGAAATGGATGCAAACGAACAATTTTAATTTATTAAAATTGTTGTTTCATGTGTTGAATATATTTTCTCCCGTTGTTTTTATCTAACGTGGAGGGTGCGGGCCAAACGAACACGACCCGATAACACTCCGCCGTTCTTCGTGTTGTGCGGATTTGACGGGCGACGACAGAACATGCCGCAATGGATGTTTGATGATCCCGCAGTGAAGAACGGAACCCGGGAGGGACAACGGCGTAGACAGGAAAAGAATCGGACCACCGGAGCGACTTTGGTGGCCCGTGGAAGCCGCCAGAGCATCTCTGGTGGCCCGTGGAAGCCGCCGGCGCAGCGGTGCTGGCATCCGGGGTCGGCGGCACCCCGGCGCGCCGCCGGACAGGGCCAACGCAAATGAAGCCGTGGCGGTGGCGCCCGCAGACCTGCGGCCGCGCGGGTCCGGCGTGCGCGGGACGCGGCAGAAGTCGCGTCCGGCTATCTAGGGCGACACCCCGCAGGTGTCGTGGGGGTGTCACGCGGGGGCGACGGCTTCCCCCCGCGTCGCTCGGGTCGTCCAGGGCGACACCCCGTGGGTGCCGCGGGGGTGTCAGGCGGGGGTGGCGGCTCCCCCCCGTGTCGCTCGGCCGCTCAGCCGAGCCGGGCTGGGCGGGCCGAGCCAGGCTGGGCCGGACCGGGTCGGGTCGACCCGGTTCGGTCGGCCCGGGCCTGGACCCCCCATCTTCAGACCGTTTTCGGTCAAATGCCAGTAACATGAGGTACGAGCCTCTGAACGATGCGCTGTCAGCGGCAACACGATCCTTGGATCGAGACGGTCGTTTCAGTATATCGCACTCAAGGTTTTGGAATACATTAGGTTCGCCGGGTTGGTTCGTACACGAAACCAACCGGGCCCTCAAAGCGGAAACGCTCATATCTTGAGCTACGGACGTCCGATTGACGTGCCGTTAGCTTTGTTGAATTCCTCTAAGTGAGACGGATCTTTTGGCATACTCCGCCCAAGGTTTGGACGTAGGTGGAGTACGGTCGGGTTGGTTTTGCCTTAAAAACCAACCGGGCCCTTGGGACGAAAAAGCCAATAACTCTCAGACCGGGCGTCCGATTGACGCGCCGTCTACGACGTTGAGTTCCTGTTGACGATACTGAACTTTTGGATACATCAACATTGGACTTTGTGTCATTTGATGTATCAGCCTCTCGGCTCGTGGAGCGGACCCTCCTGAACGAGCTTGCTATGTGCGGGAACCCTAGAGCTTGCTGCGACTGCTACTTCGACAGCGACGACCGTGCAAAGATCCTCAGTGGACTGTGACGACGACTGTGCAGAGATCCTCAGTGGACTGCAACGACGACAGTGCAGAGGTCCTCAGTGGACTGCGACGACTACAGCACTCAGCGATCCTACGTGAATCAGTGCTACAGGTCATGTGTGGGCCCGATCCTGTGTGGGTCCGATCCTGGGTGGGTCTACGCTCAGCGGTTCTGTGTGAGCCAGCGCCTACAGGTCCTGTGTGCGCCCGATCCTGTGTGGGTCATTGCGGGGGTTAGTTACCTATCGATCCTTTGTGGGTCCGACGACTTAGATGGATCAATGATCATCTTTATCTTCATACAAGAAGTATACCTATGTGAGCTGAATCATGTGTTACTCTCCTTTGTGGATTGTGTTGAGCTATCCTGTGTGGACTTACTGTTTACTCTCCTTTGTGGATTGTGATGAGCTATCCTATGTGGATTACTGTTTACTCCCCTTTGTGGATTGTGTTGTCCTATCCTGTGTGGGTATACGTTTTTTCTTTCCTGTGTGGACTGAGTTGTGCTTGGGCTTGGACGTTGGAGCCGAACGGGAATTGATGACTTAGGTATACGTACGGGCATATACCTAAGCAGTGTCGGTTGTTACTTCGTGATTGTATCTTTCCTTTGTGGATTATCCTTTGTGGATTTCGGGAGACCTTCAGGGGTCTCGAGGTCCCTACTGAGTAGCTTATACTTACCCCTGCACGGTCTTTGCCCGCACTACGTTGTGTTTGTTGCAGACGACAGACATCGCTGATCGTGGTGGAGGCGTGCGGAGCAGGACGGTACCTGGAGGTGGACCACTGGGCGGGATGTACTCGGAGCGGTTAGGTGGACCCGAGGAGCAGTGGAGGCTATATGTACCCACCCTTCAGGTGGGACTTCCAGAGGACGGATCGACGCTGTGGTTTTTCTTTTCAGTTGCTTTTTTTCCCTTTCAGTTGTACTTTACAGTTGGGCTTGTATTTCCGGCCCCTTTTAATTTCAGCACAGCTTGTTACAGTTTTACTTAGTGTTTACTTTTCCTCTTGCTTAATCTATGGTGCTTGTTTACTTTTCAAATGAAATGCCTTCCCTTTTGTTGGGATTTACGCCTTGGTGCTAGTCGCCAGCCCCTGGCCTATGGAGAGCGGGCTTGGGGTAGTCACGGCACGGGCCCCGAGGACTAGGCGTGACATAAACCTATTATAAAATGACTCCAATGAATTAAGTTGAACATATATATGTATTAAAAGTCAAAAGTTACTGTTCATCAAAAATTATTTTTATCCTATTGAACCACATTTTACTTACTGATATCAACTGTGTCTATTTGATTTCTAAAAATAAATTCTCAAAAGTGGTAAAATTATGTTTTATTCAAATTTTAAAATGATCCAAGGAGGTGGGTAATAGACGGTAAATAGTTCGATAAAATATTATATATCTAAACCTATTATAAAATGACTCAAATGAATTAAGTTGAACATATATATGTATTATGTATCTATTTTGACCTAAAATAAATTAAAATAAAACAAATAATTATTTAAATACAATGTTGGTTTTAACCAATAGCGCACTGCTTTTCACAATTCATCAAAAATTAATAGTTTTCAGAAACATACCAAAAACTCACCCTAAGCTTATTTTGATGCCCTGAATTAAAAATTGAAGTATTTATTACCAAATTAAAATCATATAGTTTGCATTTATTAATTTGAAATTAATTCTGATTGTCAAAACCAAAAAGCGTATTTTAATGAAATAATAACTACCAAAAGATTGACACTTGTTTATGTCAAATTTCATAGTGAAATTATTTCTAATGACCGAAATTTGAATAAATGGTAAAAATATGAATTAATTATATTTCCAAACCATTCAAATGTATAGTTGAACAGTATATATTAATTTTATAAATAAAGTTGCTTTCAGTTAAATTTTTTTATTTTTTACTATTCACCCAAATATGAATGTTATCAGAAAAACAACAAAAATTTATCAAAACTAAATATTTTTGTCCCAATTCTAAAGGGTAATTTTATTTTGTCGAATTTAACATATTAAAGTTTCAAATAATGGATTTTAAAGGGGTTTTCCATTAAAAGGAGGAAATATTGCATTTTAAAAAAATACATCTTTTATCTGAAAAAAATGAACTTTTTCTTATATTATGTATAAGAAACTCATAATATGCACTGTAAAATTATAGGGATTATATAAAATTCAAAATTTAGTTAATAATATTCATAACCACTTTTGAACGGCTAGTTTGGAAAGTCGTGTTGCGCTTGAGCTTAGTGTTGCATGTAATGCAAGTTATTGAATTACATTGATGAAATAAAGTACAATGAAATATTGGGGTGTTACATTTTTTTCCTTCATCTCTAGAGGGAACCATGTGATTCAAGTGACATTCGGTGGTTTATTGTCATTGAGGATAGAGGTGTTGCATGATAGCTAAAAATAGTAGAGTTTCCTTCATTCGAGAGCTACTAAAATGTATTATGATGTACGTATGTAGTTCTAGTGTCCTGGTATGAGACAAGACATAACATATTTCATGTAGATATGCTATATATTTTAGTTGGTAAAAACATAAAATCAAAGGCCCTCTGGTTTGCTTCATTTGTTACCTATTTCTAACTGGAAGTGGGAAGAGGTCACCAAAAATTTCATTGTTGGATTAAATCAAAAATCTCAGGGTAAGAATTTTATTTTGGTATTGATTTATCATTTTTCCAAATCATCCTACTCAATTCCAATAATTGATAATACTAAAGTGGATGATTTGGGCTGATAGTATATTGAGGATGTGGTAAGGATTCAGGGAGTGATGTCAACAATTGTCTCAGATAGAGACCCCCCATTTTACCTCTTGGATTTTGGAAGGCCACCAAAATTCCTTGGGTATGTAGATTAGGATGATCACAGAATACCATCCTCAAATGGATTGTTAGAAAACTAGGTAAAATAAAATTCTGGAGGACATGATTTAGGCATGGGTTTGGGATTTTGAAGGAACTTTGTGTAACAATTTCGGTTCATTCGAATATTATTAAAATTATATTTATGAATCAGGTATTCAAATGGATCCATTTGAGGTGATCTATGGTTGGCCATGTCGACCCCCTATCGTGGGATGAGGTCGGTGAGACATCACTATTGTGGTCGATCTTGGTTCAAGAGACATCTAAGGATGAAAATTTGATTAGATAGTTGTAATTGATAGCTCAGAATTTCTAAAAATATTATGATTATCAAAGGTGTCTAGATCTTTGTTTCTTTGTGGGTGATTAGTTATTCATGAAGGTGGAACTTGTTTTGGTCCATTGTTGTTTATGAATGTTCGGAATTCTAATTATGTGGTATGTCGTACCTATTTAGAGCATTGAGTTGATTGGAATATTGTAATGCATGGCAGATGCCGTCTCAGTTGACATATATTCGAGAAATTTTCCATGTCTCACAATTGAATAGGTAAAACCTAGATCCATCACACAGGCTTAATTTGGAAGAGTTGGAAATATAGCCCGATTTATCAATGATTTATTAGCTACTATGAATTGAAGATTCCAAAGAGAATTTGATTCAGGTATAGTCTATTCCACTGATCTATGCCATTTTTCAGCATGAGAATGATATTTTACATGACTTGGGAGAATAATTAATGGGTTGACCATGAGTAACCATTCTTCTTTTATGATCAAGATTCATGTTGAATGTTTGAGAGGAATGTTTTCATGGTGGGGAGAATTATCTCATATGAGTCCTTATTTTTATTAATTTTCTCTTCTATTCATGGATTATCTCCCCAAAGGACCCCCTTTAATTTTGGAGGTAATTAGAAATTTTTTGCTGGATAGAAATGGGTGCACGGTTAGGTTACACAATTTACTAAATCGTGCAGACAAACTATGAAAAATGTCTAGTTCATAAAAAAATTAGTCCCAATTTTACCTTCCATAATTAAATCTATTGCAACATTTTCCCCCATTTGAAATTTTTTGACATATGAGACTTCCAAACTCCCTTAATATTCCTTTTTTTCTATTCTTGATAGGGTTTGGTGTTGTAAACTTCAAGATTCTTCAGCTATGTGAGACTTACTTTGTTTTATTTCTTATCCCTAGTGTTTCCTCCCTCCTTATTGATGTTCCAAAATACCATAATCTAGGGTTTCATGCATAGGGTTTAATATTGAGTTTCTTCATTCAATCTTAATTATGAGGGTTCGTTTTCAATTTCATGGCGTGTAGTGGCATTGTGGGATAATTTGGCCTAAATTATTAGGGGTTTTAACTTTTATTGTGTCTCGTTCAATGTGTAAACATTATTTGATGAATTTATGATGCCTTGTTATCCTATTTATCATGTTTCTAATTTATTTTTTGTTGTTCAAAACCCATTTTTGGAATCATTAATTAAGTGATAAATTTGAATGTTTCAATTTGACATGAAATTGGGTGTTTTAATGTTTATTCCATTTTGTATCATTTGGGATTTTATAATTATTATCGAATTTGATATATTAAATGGTGTTAGAGATAAAAATAATATTTTGGTCATCTATTGTTGGGGTTTTGGCCTTAAAAGATGATATTTGAATGGATTTTTATGATAATCTTTGTCTAACTTCTTGAAGTTGCTTCATAAATTTATTTTCGGTATAATGAACTACATTGATAGTGCAGAACATATTTGAAGTACTATTTTGTGTGTGTATGACTTAAAAATAATTTTTTGATGATAAAATGGAATTTTGTGTGTGTAGACTTGGTTAGTTGTTGACACGGGAAAGGGAAAGGTCCATGGAGTCTGCAGTTTGGCTGCTAGGTTTCTATAATGTTGTTGTGTTGTAGAGATGGATTGATGATGAATCCACCTTTCCATGAATTGATTTTTGAGTCAGACATTGTGCTCTTTTCTATTTGTTTCCCACTTGGGGTTTTCATTAAATAATGTAATTAAATTATGATATATGTTTCTAGATTTTTTGGATTGGAATTTTCAGATTGAGTTTATTTAATGTTGATGGCTGTTTAATGTTTCTAAAATAAGGTAAATTGTTACCAAACATTTTTTATAATACCTAAGCACATGATCTTTCCCTTGGGGGTAGGGAACACCCTTATATCCTTTCCATGGACTGGGTCAGGCATTGGTTTGGTTGGTGACTTGACATGGTTCATGACACCTATCCAAATTAAATTGATAAATCTAGTATACTATATATATACATATACTATAATTTTATTATGTTAATTTATTATCCATAATCAAGTCTGTTCTGTTAAGAATTTAATTATAAAAATGAAAAAATTGATTTGGAGGCTTGGATTCGCCTCTTAAATGGAAACGAGTTTTCATTTTTCATTATCTCAATCAAGGATGGTTATAAAAACAATTATAGGGTTAAAAAATTATAATATGTGTTTTAAAATATATATTATGTTCCATAACGAGTATATAAACATAATAGTATATAATACAATACAAGTCTAGGATGGTTGAAAAAAATCCAAAATAAACAAATCATTTTTTAATTAACTTTTTATCTAATGAATCCTCATCATTCCATATAAACAAAGGTTATGTTAGGAAAATTTAAAATCTTGTATGTATACCATAGTTGTTATATTCCAATTCCTTATTTCTTATTCAATTTAAAAAAGAACTCCCATAATTATAAAAAAATGGAACATGCTATATAACCCTGAAATTAACACTTTTAGAAAAATGAAATTACACATTATAGCTCACTAGAAGTGCCAAAAAATTACTTAATGAAATTAAAATAAATAAATTATATATTGAATAAGATCATACTAAATAATAAATGAATTTAATTTTATTGTTTATGTGCGGAATTCATTAAGACATAATGTAAGAAACATCGTATCAATATCCATTTCATTGAGACATACCTTGTATTATGAAGGTAATAATTTTTATGTGGTGCATGAACTACCCTTTTGACATAATTTGTAATTTCAAATTATATTTCTTTTAAATACAAATATTTATTTTATCAATTATATGATTATTTTCTAATCTGTATACCAATGTATTACATGTGGATCTTACTTCGAAAGTGATATGATTAATTTTTAAGTAATGTTAAATCCATATATTTTACTCTATAATGATATTCATTGATAATTTAAATATATTTAATTAATTGAATTGATAATTATTTTATTTAAGGAATGATTCAGACATGAAATCATGGGTGGGATTCTATTATAGGTTTCCCTCGATGCATCGGTAGGTCTCATGAATAAAAATAGTTGGTGAAAACCCCATTCACATATTTCCTGGTGGAAAATGATTTGTTTCTACCATTAGACTTAAAAAATATTGGGAGTAGAATTTATAGTAGTGGTTCATGAGCCAGATACACAAAATCCAATAATGTATCATTCCCTTCATTTAGTATTTAGTTTTTATTATTCATTCTATTTTCTCTCTGACAATGTATAGTGATGAATTTTTATTATTCATTTATTGATTATGGATTATGGATTGTTCTTTAATTATTATTGATTCTTTTTTTGATGTATGGTACCCTTATTGCGATTTTGAGCTCAACCATTTATTTTTTCCATTTACCTAGTTTACGTGGTTAACTATTTGAATAGATGTAAAGGAACTAGTTTATTTTCATTTGTTGTATTCCATGTTTAATTACAAATGTAATATGTGTCCCATGTATATATCTAGTTATTCAGGACTACTAAACTGATCGATCATTATTGATGTGATCTATTGTATCTAATCCATTTTTACAATATTAAAAATGACACTAGGGTAATAGGATCGAGGTTATTTCGTCAAGTGTCCCAAATACCAGGTGATGATAGTAGACTATGAACTGTTATTGGACTTCCTAGTTTTAATTTTTTAGATATAAAACCATATACTTGGAATGTATTGGATAATAAGCGTTATGGCCCATGTATCATATTATAATTTTTTTGGTTTTTTTTTATCTTTCAATAGAATCACTCACATACTCTTAGGGTGAGTGGGACTCTAGAACCATATGGGCAGGGCATGTTATTTCTTACACTGGGAAAGTATCATGCTATTTTTTAGATATGCTTCATGATTTTATAGAACTTTTTCAGTATTTTTATTCTTGGGATAGTGTGTGAATACATTTTTGTCTTTATGGAGGAATTTTTCAAGTAAAACTCTATATAGAAAGGTCATGTTTACAGTTTTTCTACCCCATGGTATGGTTCATATTTCAATGATATCTTAACAAATAAAACCTTCTAGGCTAGTGGAAATCAAGGTATAACTTATGGGAATAGAGGCTAAGGGATTTGTTTATCATAGCAGGTCACCATAGTCTTCACATTTCTCTTTTCTAAGAAAGGATATGGAAGTCTCATACATTGCATTGATTATCGAAAATTAAATCTAGTGTCTATTAAGAACAAATATAATATTCCAATGATTTATGATATTTTTCTACTAGACTATGGAGGAATGTTTGTTTTAAAATATTGAACATCTGTTATATTAATACTGATAGAGAGTCTAAGAATAGGTTATACCTAAAACAACATTTTAGAGATGTTGTGAGAATTTTGAGTTTTTGGTTATTCTATATGGTCTCATTAATGATCCTGTAATATTTATGGCTTTAGTGAACATAATATTTCAATAGGTCATGGACTTTTTTTATTTGTGGATGATTTTTTTACTAAACTCTATGTTAGAGGTGGAGCATTCTATCCATTTGGGAATCATTATTTGAATCATAATAGAACGCCTTTTGTACGGTATTCTTAAAAAATGTGTGTTTTGGATTTTAGAAGTGAAATTTATGGGGCAAGTTATATCTGATAAAGAAATCATAGTGGATCCTATGAAAATATAGGTAGTTATTTACTGGGATCAAACAAGAAATTTATTTGAGTTTTAAAGCATCTTAGGTATGGTGAGTTACTATAAATAATTGGTTCAGGATTTCTCCAAGTTCTTATCTTAGATAATAGATTTAACCCATAAGGGTTAATAGTTTGAATGAAATGAAAAATTGCATATATCTTTTTAGGATATGATGTTGGTGTTTAATTCTTTATTACTATTAATTCTTATGGAATCCGGTTTTGGGTTATGATGTTTTCGTGTGATGCTTCTGTTATAGGTTTGGGATTTGTCTTGATGTAAGGGAAATAATTGGGGGAATATGTATCAATTTATCATTATAAGAAAATAGGTTGAGGTGGTTTATTAATGAAGGTTCTAGTAATGTCTGCAAAATAAATCCATATTAAAAAAGAAATCGTAGTGGTTTCATAAAACCACTAATATTTTTTTTATTTTTTTCAATTAGAGGCGATTCCAATTTAACTAAGGTGAAATATTTTTTTTTAAAACCTAATCATATAATCTCCTCCAACTCCATATATGTGACGCTAACCCCTTCTACCCCCACCCCAACCCACTACCCATGACCTCTAACTCCCCTCTCACTGATGACGAAGAGCCCACATCTATAGGACCGTGACCTAGAAACCATGACCCTTATGACCCCCACCCTAAGATCTCCACCCCCATGTCCCTCCCACCCTCAAAAATCCTATATGGCTAGATCACTAGTGATGTAAACCCCCCTGACATATCTGACCCCAAATCAATTCCCCTAATCAGTGGCGATTTAGACCCCCACCCCTATCAGCCCCCTTTGCTTGTCTTAGATCCCATTCTTAGTAGAAACACATACAACCTTTAAAGGTTTCATCATCCTCATCATATATTTATTATTGAGTAGAATTAGATGGAAAATCATGGGTGATAATAACAGTAATTTTTTTATTCAATGGACAACTATTATATATGTACTGTTTGTTTATGACGTGTTATAATGATTTTGGAGTTAGTTTTTTCGAGTTATATTACTCATTAATTTATGTAACATTATATTAAATTAATAACAATTATTTATGATATATCTCAGTTATGGAATATGTGACGTTCATAATCTCATGGTTTATATGTGATATTAATTAATTCCAATTTGTTATATATATATATTGATGCCTCTAATTTTTTACCGATACATAATTGAAGCTATTTTTTAACTCATGACCAATTGGTGGTAGGGTTTGGTGCCACACATGGTTTCATAAACAACTATGGAATGGTCACAAAGGATAAAGGACTCGAAAATGAAAATTTATACCCTTTTAAAATTTATTAGAATGATTTTTGTTTTATTCATATGTGATGAATCATTTAGTTTAATAGAACCAATCGAATACTATTAAAGTAGTTAGGGTTATGTTTTACAGGAATGATAATAAATTATTTGTTATGGTAACTAGAACAACCAAAATAGTTTCATTTATTTTAATTTAGCTAAAATGATTTTTTAAAAATCTAATTATAGTTGGTAGTTTGGCCATTGTTGAGTCAGATGTCTAATTTATTTTATAATTTAATTTGAAAATAACAATAGACATTAATCAAATTTATGGTAACATCATGTTTTCATGTTTATCTCAAATAGAAGGAAGATCCAATATGATGTTATGTGAATATAGTTTATTTATACAGTTTATGGAACAACTAGATGTAATAATAAACTAGTTCAATAGAATATAGACTTATAGAGTTGAATATTTTGGGTGTGCATGAAATATAAATATATCCAAATAAATTATATATTGTATTTATATTATTGAAGGGGTTATCTTGGTTTTAGTAAGATAATATGAAATGATTCAAACATTGATCACTACATCAAATTTTTTTAATGGAATCAACCCACCTTTGTTACAACACTAGGGTAGAATTCATCATTAGATTTTTTTTGAATTATCCCATTAATCTATGTTTTTGATTTTTTTTATTTGATTCATCTTTTTATATTATAGAAGAATGGTTAGTCAGAGGAAAAGCCCTAACCATTTATTAAATAAAGGAAAAGTTCTGAAAAAAAGCAACATTACCCATTGATAAACTACATACCATCAAAGTCCAACCCATCATCACCTCGACGACGGAAATCTTCATCCATAGTTGTTGTTTCCCATTCCTATATTTTGCGTTTCTTGAGGACTTTAACATACATTCTCTTAAGATTCATTGGTTCCAAAGAGAGGATTTCATTTGTAGATTTCATACCTTTATAAGAATATCTGGTGGGCATTGGCCCTCGCAGGTAGGATTAGTCCTTCCTCGGCCGTATTCGCGATGATGCATGCATATTCTATCGACTCCCAATCTAGACCATCTTCCCTCCCTGAACAACATCGCTATATGAGGGTCTGGCCATGCCACTCTCATTTTCTTTATAGCTATCAGATAAATCCCCCCATTTACTAGGGATCCACATATCCCGATGAACCTCCATTCTGGTCGCATGCCTCTGAAAATTAGTGTCAATCATGGAAAAACATTGCAGATTTTCCATCACTTTAGTGATTTTACACTACCCTCTTTCATTTCTCTTAAACACTGTAACCTCCTCCTGAAGAATTATTTGGTCCTGCAAGTTGTCTTCCTACAACAATTCCCTTATATCCTCCTGCTCAATTCCCTAAAATCGGTTCCCCATGGGAACATAGGATAGCACACCAGCGTTGTCATCAGCCTAACCCCGAAGCCCAGTAGCACGGATCTCCGCAGTTACTGAGGGCCGATCCATACAACCTGCAGACTTCAACAGTCCTACTACCCCATCATTTTGCTCTTCTGCCCACTCAACACCCTTGTTTCCAACCTGCTTCCCATCAGAACTAGGGAAACCCTTACCAACATCACTGCCAACTACCTGCTTCGCACCATCCTCCACCTTCAGATCATATTTGAGTCGCTCAAATACTTCACTGACCAGCATATTGGAAGGGACCACCATCTTTGCTCCCACTATCGCTGCATTTTTCTTCTCACAATTAGACGTCCTTCCAAAACCAGGCACCTGACTCTACCTCTCATCCACCCTAGCCATCATAGAAAATCTCCGTCCCCTCCCTTTACCATTGCACTGCGATACCAGATGCCCTAGATGGTGACAATTTGAACATAAGTTGACCAAAGAATCAAACACCACAACATGCCTCCATATAAATTCTTTTCCAATAGTAATCTAAATCCAATATACCGGGGGCTTTGAATCGAGCAACCAAGGTCAGATCCATGAGGCTAGAAACTTCCCAGAACTCCGACTGGGAGATCACAAGCTGAGGACCACCGAGATGTAGGTCAGGAACTTTTGATCTTAGCGATATCATTGGGAAATCCAGGAGAAATATAGGAATGGAAATCGGCGTGAAAGGCTTCCTTGGGCATAGAGGCGGTCGCAAGAACTCATCCTCCCTCCGCTTACCACCGGGAAGGGGAGGGAAATACACTGCGAGCATCTAGGGTTTTAATGACTAGGATGGGGTCCACTGTGAGCATCTCTCGTTCCGCTGTATACTTGAGAAGTGTTATTGAATAATTAAATGATTGGTAAAAAAATGTTCATTATTTGATCCATTCCATTTTCTATAGTTGTTATGAATTATTCTATAAAGTTGTTCGGTGATATTTAATTTTTATTTTAATATTTTGATTAAGAATTTATATCTATATATGTGAATGTATAGGGAGAATAAATTTAAATAACTATGGAAGATTTTTTGATTAGTTTACATCAAAACACACCTTGATATTGAATGGGTATGGAATTATTTTTAGATTATGAAATTGAAAACTGATCAGAAGATGGTAGAATAAAAATTAAATGTCCTGATTGTAAATTCAAGTGATGTTTTAATACACATGAAGTATATGTGAATTTGATATTAAAAATGTTTCCTAATCGATATGTATATTGGATCTATCATTTAGAATAAAATGGTATGGAATGTAAGAATAATGAAAATACATTCAATGAAATACAATGTGACATGAAAGAAGATAATTAAATTCTAAATTTGTTAAATGAAGTATTTAATTTTGTAGAAATCAATTTCCATGATTTCAATTGGTCAACAGAACCATCAATTAATCCTAAGTAGGTTAATCATTCTCAAAACATTAGTGACCAAAAAATTATTTTTATGATTTAGTTAAATACATATAGAAAATACTGTATGAAGGGTGTGCCAATCATTCAATGTTTTCTTTTCTACATAAATTGTATCATATAAATTGTCTCTAGGGAATTACTAATAATATAATATTCATGATTTTATATTTTAATCATGATTAATTTTGTGAAGATAATACCCCTACATCATTTTATGAGATGAATAAAGTCAAAAAAAACTTGGACATGATTATACCAAGATACATGAATGAACAAAAAATTATATGATTTACTATGGGGAAGATTATGAAAAAAAAGAATATGAAAGACTTCATAATAGAATATAGAATCAATGAACATTAGTGGTAGTATAAATCAATGAATCCACAAGAAAAATCATAAGGATAAAAATTTTACAAATGTATTGTGATAATTTCCTCCAAAACAATTCTTTTATAAACTAATAAGGTCATATAAGACAACAAATCACATGAAAACAAATTATCAGGATACTAATGATGTCTTTATCTAAAATAAAAAATAGTAAGCATAATGGAAGATATTTGATTCTCAGTATCCAATTTTTTTCCAGATCCTATGAATGTATATTTTGGATTTTCTTCTTGAAAGAAAATTCCTGGAAAAGCCATTGATGTATACCATGAACTTATAATCAATGAATTGTGAGAAATATGGGACAATGGCATGGAAACATATGATTCTTCAATGAGACCACTATTCAGAATTCATGATGATTTAATGTGGAAAATTAGGGACATTCCTGTTTGTGGAAATTTAATTTGTTGGAGCACCTATAATGTGTTGGCTTGTCCAATTTGTAATTTTTATTTTGAACATCAAAAATTTCCTCATTGAAAAATATATTTTTATGTATCATCATGTATTTATTTATGCTTCTCATAAATATTGGTTTAAAATTACACAATTCAATTGAAATTTTGACACTAGAAACCAACTGAACTTGTTTTCTAGTTTAAAAAATCATAGTACAAATAATGAATGCCACTAATGAATTTGGAAAGTATCATCAATTTAATGAAGTTGTTAAAAGGGTAAGAGGTAAAACATTAAATGAAGATGAAAAAATGGAATAATAAGACTATATTTCTAAAAAATAATTATTGAGAGTATTGTTTTACACGTCACTATATTGATATAATATAAAAGAAAAAGTAATGCACATGAAAATGAAATTTTTATAGATCTTATTGAGTAGGGTAAATCAAAAGGATCACCTTGTTGTTTGTAACGATACAGAGTCCATGAATAGAAATAATGGTTTGCGGGTAAATGATAATTTCTATTATCAGTATTTTATTTCAAAAATGAAAAATCATGAGAATTTCCTTTTCCTTAGAATATTAGATAAAATAAATGTTACATATGGATATTCAAGTTATATATCACCATGAGTTGACTTAAAACATTATAAGAGAGATGGATTGAAAATTCATTAATCACATATTTTAATGGAGAAATAGTTTTCATTGTATTATAATAATAATTTAATTAAAAATCTAAATATGGTCTTAATTGAGCTTTTTTCATTTTCGGAGAGAATTGTGGGAAAACTAAAAATGCAACCGAGAATGATAATGTTCTAGAAAAAATTGTTTTAACACTATGTCATTTTAAGAATTTATTCTACATTATTATTCATATTAATGAAATATTTTACCATTCATTTCATCGAAGAAGCTATTAGTAGTGAACTGGTACATTATTTATGAATGTCTCCAAATGGCAGGAACATTTATTTATTTTTTATTCTGATGGTTGAATTCGATTTTATCAAATTAGTGAGAAATTTTATTAATATGCTATTAATTTTCTCATCCAGTAATCATATCATTTAAAATCACATGTGAGGAATAAATTAAAACTAGAAGCCTCTATTATTGCTGTTTACTTATTTTAATGGTGATCTTCCATAGTTTCTAGGTATTTGGATGGGATTGAGAGTAGATTTAATCATATAATACGTGATGATGATATCGGCCATAATTGTAGTTCTGAAAATCATTCATAAGTATTTCTAGCTACTGCATGATCAATTGGAAAGGGGTAGAATTTTAAACATGTTGAATTGTAGTAGCTAGATTAACATAGATATATTTTATTCAATATTTTTATTACAGATCAATTTATTGAAGAATTACAACTCCAAAAATGAGGCGACCAGGTGATCGATCTCAAAATGAGGTCAAATTAATGAAATATATTAATAAGGAGATTATTGAATGGATTTTCTAATCATATAAGTAAACAATCATATTCAAATTATTGATATTTAATACTTTTTCTATGTTTATTATAATAGAATAGTTTTCTTAATATAAATAATTTGGAGAATCGAGCAAAAATACTAAATAATTTGAAGTTTTTGGAACATGGTCCTCTAAGTATGGTTAAAATATTAAAGTCCTAAAATATTCATGGCATCATGTTTCATAATCATTTTCATGAAAAATACATAAAAAAATAATTGTTTTTTTATTTCTTTTGTAGAGGTGGGATACAATGGGGAACTGATTGATATAAATGAATTAAACAAACATGGAAGGTTGTTAGTTGTCTTAATCATATACAAGTGTGTCAACATTGATAGGAATATAATGAAGGATTTACTAAATTTTAGTTTTACCAACATATCACATTTATTGATACAGGTGAGAATACAGAGCATGGTCTATTTATTAAGGATTCACAAGTGAATACGGTATATTATATAGATAACCCACGATTCAAGATATACTGACCACTTATTATGCCAAATTTACACTTGATAGATTCCTACAAATAAAAAAATTGAATATCATTATCCATAATATTGAATCAATCAATGATTATTTGCCAATTTTTTACTCGAAAAACATTTATGAAAGTTAAAAAAACAATAAAAAACAAGTGTCAAGGGATCAGAACTAGGAATAAACATCACATCATCTTGAGATAATGGGAAAGGAACCATATATTTCACTTTCAAAATAAGGAATCCACAACACATCATTTTTAATGATGGTTTTTTTTGTTATAGATGTAAAAATGATTTTAGTGTTTTAAAACAGAAAAATGTGCATGGTATAGTCCACAATAAGACATTTTTTTTGGATTATCCATAAATCAGGAGACAATGACATAGATATTGAAAAATGTAGCAACCCATGGAACACCATTCTAAGTGACTATTTTCTCATTATGGTTTTACATATGTTTTTGGTGTTTTAAATAAAAAAATGTTTGTTGAATGGTCAAAACAAGACAAACAAAATCATATTTTTCGGATGTTTGGTGAAATTGACCCTAGATTTATCATTAAAATGCACGAAATAATATCATTTCATTTTGAATGACGATCTTCCCATTATGGTCATAAAAATGATTTTATTGTTTTAAAACACCAAAACATTCATGGAATGGTTATGAAAATAGAAAACAACCTCATATTAATTTGAAAACATGTTAAAACATCATCTACGTTGTTTTTTATAGGTACTCATGGAGAACAATTTAATCCAACACGTGGGGTGGTGAGAATTACATGGTAAACACGTATAAGAGATACAAAAACATTTTAGAAACATGTATCATGGGCTTAAAATCTAGAAAAAATATCAGATTTCAATAAAATTAGGAAAAAATCACTATATTTTTAATTATCAAATATAGGAACAAAAAAGAATCATTTAGAATGATGGTCTTCCCATTATGGAAATAAACATTTATTTAGTGTTTTAAAAAACTTAAACGTGCATAGAATAGCCAAAACCGTGAAAATGAAGTTTGAATACCCTAATGTCTATGGAAGACCATCATATAATTTTTTTGAGATGAACCCTCATAAAACACATAAAATATGGCATTGGGTGTGTCTAGAATTACTTGGAAAATATTTATAGAAAGTATATAAGCCTTTAAAACTAATTCGTATTTCCCTAAAATTAGAGTACTTCAACATCTTAGTTGTATTTGATGTTTACAAGTATACAACATTTAAATCTAACATGTTTGGTCGAAATTAGTTTGAAAAAACTTATAAAAGTTCTAAAATACATTAAAAACAATTGTGAAGGGGTGAAAACTAGAAGAATGATGTCAAATTGACATAAATCATGAAAAAATGACCATATATTTAATTGTGAAATATAAGAACTGATGACATGTAATTTCGAATAATGGTTTTCCCATTTTCTCTATTAATGAATATTTATTGTTTTGAAATACTAAAACATGTGTGGAATGGTCAAGACTAAAAATTTATGTCGGATTGTCCTAAAATTAAGGGGAAACCAACACTTAGTTTTTTGTTGAAATGTATTCATATAAAACATGTCAATTCAACTTGTGGAGTGATTATATTTACACAGTAAAAATTTATGAAATGTCTAAAAGCCTTTAAAATTTTTTTGGGGGGGTTAGATCAATCTAAATGATGTGATATTCTCTTGAAATTAGAGGATAATGAAAATAGATTCAACTGTTATATTTTGGAACAAAAAAAACAAAATTATGGATGACATTTTTTTTATTATGGCTGTAAATGTGTTTTTAGTGTTTTAATACACTTAAAAATGTAGGGAGTTGTCAAAGACCAAGAAAAGAGTTTTTATTTTCATAAAAGAAAGAGACTACAACTACATAGTTTTTTTTGATGTGTACTCATAGAAAACATATCAATTCAACATGTAGTGTTATAGGAATTCCTTGATAAACAAATATGAATAGCACAAAATCCTTTAAAAATATGTATCTGGTGATGAAGACATTGAAAACGATGTTAGTGTGACTTGAAATCAGGGTACAATGACAATAGATTAAATTTTGAAACATTGGAAGCAACAATATGTCATTCCAAATAATTATTTTCCCTTTATAGTCATAAATGAATTTTTTGAGTTTTAAAACATTAAAACATACTTCAAATGGTCAACACTAGGAAAAAAATGGCAAATTGTCTTAAAAATTTGGCGAAATTACTATAGAATTTTTTTTAAATTTAGAAACTAATGGCATGTCATTTCGAATGATAGTTTTTCTATTATGGGTGTAATCACATTTTGAGTCTTTTAAAACACTAAAACTTGCATAGAACAATCAAAACAATAATAAAACACCAGATTATTTTAAAATCATATTAAAATTACCATATATTTAATATTAAAATATAAGAACTGACATAACATCATTCTGACTGATAGTTTTCCCGTTATGTTCGAAAACACACATTTAGTGTCTTAGGACAGAAAAACGTTAGTAGAAGGGTAAAATTAATTAAAAAACACCTCAAATTTATATGTAATCATTAATAAATCAAAAATTTTCATTTTATTAATATGTACAAATAGATAACCCATTAATCCAACGAGTGTTATGGCCCTAATTCTTCGGTAAGTAATCATTAAATGCAAAAAAGACTTTAAAAAAAGTGTTAGGGGTCAAAATTGAAAAAACAATGTCGAATTTCCCTGAAATTATAATAAAAATTTATATTTAATTGTGAAATGTCAGAACTGATGTTATTTCTTTCTGAATGGTTTTTTCCCATTATTAATATAATGGTATTTTATTGTTTTTAAAATACTAAAACGAGTGTAGAATAGTCAAATTGAGGAAAATGATGTTATATTGCACTAAAATCAAGGGAAAACCACAATATAGTTTATTTATGTTTATTCGTAGAAAAAACACCAATATAATGTGTAGTGTGGTTATAATTAACCTAAAAACACTTATTATTGGTATAAATGCCTCTAAAAATAGGTTTTCGTGGGAAAAACCTAGAAAAAAATACTAAATTTTATTAATATTTTTGGAAATATATAAATTATCTTTTTTGTCATGTATGAGTATAAAAAACATCAATATTATGGTAGCTGTTATTGGATTTTCTCGATACACAATAATGGAAGGTGATAATCCATTATAAATAAGTATTTTTGGTCAAAACTAGGAAAATAATGTTAGATTTCCCATAAATCAGTGGACAATGCCCGTAGATTTAATTGTGAAATGTTGGAATTGAAATTATTTCATTCAAAATGAATGACATCCTGTTATGGACATAACTGAATTTTTCTTTTTTAAAACACTAAAATGTGCAAGAAATAGTCATAACCAATAAAACAATGTTATATTGCCCTAAAATTAAGTGAAATCTACTGATTAGTTTTATTTGACTTCTATTCATAGAGAACATGCAAATCCGATGTAATGTGTGATTATTTTTACTCGGTAAACAATTATGCAAGGTATAAAGCCTTACAATACAAGCATCTTGTGGGGGGGGGGGGGTCAAAACCAGAAAGTTGACATTTATTTCTATGAAATTTATGGTCAATGAAAAAAATTAATTTTGAATTATAGGAAACAATTATATTTCATTCCAAATAGAAGTCTTTATGTTATGGTTGTAAACACATTTTTAGTGTTTTAAAACACTAAAACATGTGTGGAACGGTCAAAAACTAGAAACTAAAGTTGGATTTTCCTAAAATCAATTGAATATCACTGAGTAATTTTTTTGAGGTGTATCCATAAACAACACATGAATCCGATGTGCCATGTGATAGAAATTACTAGTTAAAGACTTATGAAAGGTATAAAATACTTTAGAAACATGTGTTATACAGTCAAAATTAGGCAAATGATATTATACGTTTAGTGAAATCAAAGGATAATGACCATATATTTAATTATAATTGGGGGAATTGATAATAAGTCATTATGAAAAAATACAAATTATGACCTTAAAGTCGATTTTAGTGGTTTAAAACACAAAAACATGTTTTGAATGGTCAACAGTCAGAAAACAATGTTATACTGTCCATAAATCTATTGCAAAAAATTGTAGATTTTTTTGTGAAATTTTTGAAGAACGACATGACATTTGAAATGATGGTTTTCTTGTTTTGGTTGTACAGACATTTTTATTACTTTAAAATAATAAAATTTGTGTGGAATGGTCAAATATATAAAAACAAAATCGTATTATCCTAAAATCATGGGAAAACAACTGTAGATTTTATTGTGAAATGTAGGAACTATCTTTACATCATTATAAATGACAGTTTTCTCTATTATGGTATTAAAACATATTTTTTTGTTTTAATACACAAAAACATGCATGGAACATTCAAGCCCACCTAAAAATACCATATATTTATGTGAAATAATGTGTCAACAAACACTTATCTTTTTTTGAAATATATGGCATGATGTGATTTCAAAGCCTTTAATTTATTTATTAAATAAATTTTAAACACACAACATGTTTCTTCAAAAATAAAATAGAATATTTACTTTTTCTTTTTGATTTTCAATCACCAAATCATATCTTAAGTAGGTATTACTATATCACCAAAGTGTTTTTTCAATATATACTATTGGTTTTATGTTAAAAATCCCTATGTTTGATTAAAAAATAAAAAAATATGATTAATTCTGAATATATTTTGTTCTTTATCACTTTTACAATCTTTTTCCTAAATGTTTTTCCCTTGTAAGTGAAATATTACATCGGTAAGTAAGAAGTAGACTATTTTGATCGATAACATTTTTTAGAAGGTAGTCATAATGGTTCTTAGTTTCTAGGTTATGTTAATATTTTATCAATTATTCTATTGTAATTCTAATTTTTTTATTTTTAATTTTTATTTAATTATTTTGTTACCTCTGATGAGATGATGTGGTTAGTTTCAATTGTTGAGATGGTGTAGAGGCATACAGATGTATTAGATATTTTTACATGGATGTATATGAGGAATGGGTTGTTGTTGGACATATAATATATATATATATATATTGATGACAAAGGTATTGTTTGATGTAGGGGGTGATAGGGACGTAGGTTATAATGACTGGGATTATTTGTATATGACTGAATGTGAGATTTATAAATGATGGGTATATCATATAGTTATGTTTTTGTATATATAATGTTATATTTTTTATATTTATTGTTTTTATTAATTTTTTATAAAAAATATAAATATATTTAGAAGTTGATATTAGTAACACCTAATAAACTTATTTAGTTGTATGTATTTAGAAGTATTTCCGCATAATCACCACTAAAAATAACCCTTGCAAAATTATTTTAATTAGTTAATTTTATATTATTTATATTTAAATTGGATATTTTTTTATTATGGAACGTCCAGTAATTACACAAATAATATCCACGAAATTATCCAAAAAATGATACATAAAAACAACCATGAAATAAAATAAATTGTCACTATTTAATTAGAAACCATGACAGTTGTGGAGATTTTATGAACTACATATAAAAAATTAAGTGGAAGTTTAAACAACCAATTTTTTATTAACTAACTACATCATTTGAAACAATCTTTTTAGTGATTTATTCACTCTAGAAAAGAACTATCATTCCCACAATCTAGAGATAGCAGTGGTTATGAATGCACTAAAAATATTATGTCACACATTATACGGGGAGTGGTTAATAGTATATTGTAATCACAATAGCATGAAATGTATTTTTTCCCTGGGGGATTCCAACATACGATTGAGACCGTGGGTAAAGTATTTTTATAACAATGATTTCGATATAGCATACACTCCTATGAAAGGGAATGTTATTGTGTATTTGATAAGTAGAATATTACCAAAACATGTTGAGAATGAATTGGATGGGGAGTGGCCTCTAATGATTTTGTTTACTAAAATGATTTTGGTATGTGAAAACTGTTAATGTAAATGTGTTCATAGATTTTATGAATGATTAATCATCTTTCAATTTGTGATTTCAATTCAATCGGGTGATGTACACTTTGTTCCAATGCTTTTCTAAAATATTTTATGGTGGGAAGATGTTGAGTGAGTGGTATCAGCCTCTTAGTGGAGATGTTTTTTCATTTTTAGTATGTTAATCATTTTTATTCTTATGAGGTATCAGTTAATGGATGGTGGAAAATATTTATGTTTTTCTATAGAATATGAGGATTAAAAGATGTTACATGACTTGAAAAGTTAGTATTGGTGTCCATGAATGAGGTGGTTGGTTTTAGATTTTATTTTATGGTGTCTCACATGTCTAAATATTATGTTGGAACACAAAATAAATTATTGTTTGTAAAATAATTTTCACATTCTGGTATGTAAGTGAGTTGATATTTCCATGTAATTCATCATTTGGTTTCCATGGAATATGATAGATAATGATGCAGCGTGGGTGATCATTTATTGACTTAGGAAATTAGATAATTTCATTCCATTCCAACAGATTTTGAAAGTATAATTTATTGAAGACATGTATATCAGAGTAATTTTGATTCTTCATGGGGTTCCCACTATGACTGTTTCAGAAAAGGACCTAAGGTTCACATACTGGTTTTAGAAGTGTTTTTAAAAGATGATAGGTTTCCTGTTTAAATTGATAACAATGTATCTTCTAAAAATATTTTGATAGACATGGAGTTCTAACTAGGTTATTGTTTATTATCTTTCGTCCGGAGTTCATAATTATGATGGATCATGGGAAAATAATTTTCTTATGTATATTTTTTGATTAAAATTTCATATCATTCTTTGATAAAGATGGATCAATTTGAATCATTGCATGTGTTTCATTTTGATATACCTTGTGTTGGGAAGGGTTTAGAGAGTAGTAATCACTTGGGCAAAGTCTGATTCTAGAGATGATAGAAAATGTGTTACTTATCTACAAGAGGTTGGTCATATCCTTGAGCAGTCAGAAATTTAATTATGATGATATTCATTGCCTTATAGATTTTTAGGATTGTGATTGTATTTTTCTTAGAGTTTTACATCATTTGGGACATCATCAATTGAATTATCCTGGAACTTTGGCCCTATGATTTATTGTCATATTTAATATCATGGGGTGACTCAAAATTCTTGAATATTAGTTGCAATTATATTGATGAATGGAATTGATCCATGATGTTTTTCATGTCTCCTAACTAAGTTGGTATAATCCAGATTCTTCTTATGTGATGTAATGGGATAATGTTGATATTTATGCCGGTACCACCATTATTGATCTCCAGTTAAAATTGTGGATTTCTACGATATGGTACTATATATTAAAATATTCCCCTAGTTTTAGTATTTTTTAGGCGTGGACATGCTAGCGACGAGATGTGGAAGCATTAATAATTGATGTGGAAAGTTATGGAATTATATTTTTTGAGGTCAATAATATTGATTACTTTTATAGTGTAGAATGATTTTATTGTGGGTATAATTACAACAACAACTGGATCTCATTCTTACATTAACATTAGTATTGCTGATTTCAATGTTGTTCTAGACAATTTGGGATATTGGGGGGGGGGAATGGATATTTTTGGAAGAGAAAATCCATGTTCATGATTGGTATATGGTTAGTACTAACTGTGTGTAAACGATGTATCGTGGAACTGTATTTTTGTAGACGGGTGTTGCATGATTTGAGACTAGTTAAGAAAATAATGTGAATCACCAGAGAAAATCATTGGATGTATATGTGATTGTAGATAGGGGTTTCATGGTTTGACCAAACTGTGTGACAAATCCCAGGAGTCTGTGAACCTTTTCTTTTAAAAGAGATAGTATTCATGTTTTATTGGTTCGTGGATTTTAATTCGATTTGTTGAAATAATGCAAGAAACTTTAAAACATTAAAAGTTTTGTTTTTCCTTTTTACCTTGGTTATTTTTATTTTTAACCACCCCCTAATCTCATTTAGGATTGACAAGATCATTCCCCATTACTGTAGAAGATTCTATTATGGTATTATTTGTAATTTTAATTCATTCATAATGTATTTCTCAAGGTATGATTGGGTTCTGATGTGGTTTCCTAATCCTTTATTTGATAGTTGATAGATCTATCTTCCCTTTGTATTATTGGGACCCATGTGAGATGTTTATTTCAAATATATGGGGTTTCATGGAGTTTTTATGTGTTTCATACAGATATAGGATCATGATTACCATATCTACATTTCTTTAGTAAACATTATAACTGTTGATTGGTTATACCTCTATTATTGAGGTTTATGATTTTTTGAAAGGGATAATTTTATGAACTCTTTATTTTTATTATAAATTCTGTTGTTTTATTCAATTTGTTGAATGTATTTTTTATTTTAAGGGTTTTTGGAAATAAATAATTTTTTATTGTGGGTGTTCATTGAAATTTACTTTTTCACACGTAATGTTTTATTTATAACTTTGTTAGCAGTGTTTGTTTGAAATGGTATTTTTCAAACATTAACGTTGATAACATTGGATTTAGAAATGTTTCATAAATTATGGGATTTAATTTTTAAATTATTTTGGATAAAGGTAACACATTTGTAAACATGGGTGCGTTGGAGAAATATATGGCACTCATTGTGTGTGTAATGCCACATGAGATTTTATATCAATCTGATGAGGAAGTCATAACACTAGAGGTTAATGGCTAGATCCAACAAATGACTGTATTGTGTATTTATTATTACTTATAGTAGAAATACCCATAAAAATGATCCCAAATGTTCCTCGTTATCTTTTTTAATTTGATATTCTGAGTGTATATTTAGTATAGTTATTTTCTCACGTGTTATCACATTATCTATTTGTAATGGTTATTTTATAACTTCTTATCTTATGATGGATTGTTCACGGTAATTTTCCTATATGTTTACCGAATGAATTATTCATGGATTTGATTGGGTTTTCTTATATGATTTTTCAATTATACATTCAATATTCATTATTTTGATAATATGAAGTACTTTTATGAAAAAAAGATGGATGATTTACAAAATCGTCTTTGATTTATAAAAAATATTTGTCAAAAAATATTTATTCTGAATCATGATCAATTGAATTCTTGATATTTAAATTTAAATTTATTCTTTTCTTTAATCTTACTGGTCTTTTAATTAACACCCTAATGTTTCCTTTTTTATGTTGTTGTTGTTTCTTGGGGAAACATGTAATGGGAAGGGAATTTCGTATCATCTTAGATTATTTTATATTTTTTGCATCTATAAAATGATGTATTTAATGTTATGGTTGGTCAAATGGAGACTATTAGGTCTAAATATATCATATATTGTTGTTTTTATTTGTTTGGATTGGATTGTATGGATATTGTATATATCTTATTCTTCTTTATTGTACTCTCATAATCCATATTGGTTTGTTGTATTCAATTATTATTTCCATTTTATTTCTTATACCACACCACTATGACAGAACAGCTCAGGTGTCTTGTCTAGTTGACTCGAGTTGGACTGTTATATGGTAGAACTCATACATAAATATTACTATTGTATTTAAAAATTTATTTATCACAATTAAAATGTATTTTCTTATATCACATTATGACATCATCATCATCTAGATGAAACAATTTTAGGAAAAAATCATTCAACACAAATCTTGATAACCCATGGAAATGTAATCAAAAGAAGGTTGATCTTAAATAAATAATGAGGATAAACATAAGAATTAAAACCAAATTTCACTAGTATGAATAAGATGATCATAAGGGTATCATGAAATAATCATTGTGAATTAGTGTTAAATAATAGAACTCATACCCATAAATACCTTGATCATCAAACATTTAAATATTTCATAAGGATTTGACAAAGCCAATAGTAATCATAATCATTTATTATGAGCCATGTGATATCAAAATTGATCAAAGAAAACATTTATAACCATAGAATGAATTAAGAAAATGTATTTATATATTTCAAAATTATCTTTATATCACTGTTAATAGTGGAATTACATGTATGGATGACTTCTATATTTGGAGTACCAACACATTGTAGGGTTATCACAGACCCGCAGTTCGGGGATTATAATAGAACTACCCATTCTTTGTGAATAACACATCCACCCATCCATGGTTTACAAAAGAACTGCCATTCAACATAAACAATGTTCAAGAACTGATAATTAATTAATCATATTTATCATGAATTTCATCGTAAAAATATTAAAAACCATAATTACATTCATAACATGATTATACCATGGAAAATAAATTAGTTCCATGAAAATATGTTCAAAACATGGCTATCTCGTGGAAAATAAATGGCTTCCCCTATAATATATTTTAAATAATCACAATTCATTTTAAGAAATAATGATGATAGAATCATTAAAAAATAATTCTAGTGGATAGTATGTAACATCAATGTTTTATTACATTAATGAATTGAAATATCATTAAATGATCATTAAAGTTTTTTAGGAAAATGTTCATTTAATTTTGATTTAACTAAAACAAAAACTTCAAAAATTATTTCAAAAATCTATTTCCTTAGAAATAAACATATGAAAAAATAAAATAAGCAACCTATGAAATAATGTTCACCACTATGGGAAAATATATTCATGATGTAAATTTTAAAAATAGACAATATTTTAAAACATTTTTAAAAGGAGTCTAAAGTGACCCATTTTGTAAAAAATATAAGCTATTTTCTTTTTAAAGACTTTCAAAAAAAGATCACAGATATTGTAAAATAGATTTTTTAAATCTTTTATTTATATAAATAATAATATTTCATTTATTTTAAAAAAATGGATATTGAAGTGAATGATAGATTATTGAAATAAAATACATGATTGTTATCAATTACTATCAAATTTCATGACATTTATTGAATCAATATAGGAGGGAAAAAAAATAAAAAAATTAAACACATTCATAACTATTTGAGAAGAGATAGGTGTGGTTTTATAAAATAATAGCATACAGGTACTTCTATAGGAGTGTCTAAAATAAAAAATACTGAATGAATGGTTATGGTTACATAAATCATTTTCTTATTTTGTACAGATAAATCATAAGACGAATTACAAAATAACATCAAATGAAACACTAGATATTATTAAAATTATTAAATTCATGATATAAAACATCATAAAGTTAATATATACACCTCATAATATAATATAGTTGTTTAGAAGAACATATCTCTGGAAGAAAATAGTTTGTGTTGTGAAATATTTACGGTTTTAATATCAATGATGTGAGGATTACACAATAAATTAATTATGTGTATCATATTAAAGTACACATAAATAAATTTTAATTACAAAAAAATACAATCAATAATCCTTACATTTATAATCTTTTGATAATAATGTCTGTTAAGATGTATTATAACCCAATGAAATGAAATTTTGTTAGGAAATGCATTACCACCTAGTAAATTTCAATTCAATTCCCCTTGAATGATATAATTAAAATAGAATCATAAAATAAATATATTATAAATTATTCATGATATTAAATGTTAAATTTATCAAAAAAACATATTGTAAATTAAATTAGGTTCCTGACATTAATATATTCCCCAATGAAGGAAAATGTCAATGAATTCTCTATCTGCTTTGGTAATATCTATATACAAACCTTATGAATGATAGAAAATCATATGGACTCATAACTCCCAATAATGTTTATGAAACTATTCATAAAATATATTAATATTATGTATATATACAACTAAATAGAATAAGTAATGAATATTTAGTATTTCTTAGAGAAATAAAAAGAGTTCTATGAAACCCTTACCATGACTCAACACTATACATATACTTCATTTAACTAATGAATAGTATGAAAATTTCTAAAAATTTATTAAATAATTACCTCATCCATGTTTAATTAAATATAAATAAATTATTCATTTTATTTATTTAAATTACATATTTGTATATATAAACAGTTAAATCCACAACAGGTGTTTTGAAGACGTTCAGTTCATTGTTTCAATATTTATTTTGTGTGAAGTCCAGGGTCAAACAGTCCATTGTTTAAAAATATCCAATATAAAAATTATTAAATAAAAAAATATTTTAAAATCAATTTTTCATCTTAAAACAAATCATTATTGATGGTTCTTAAAAATGAACTATGTTATGATCATGGGGTTGGTAGGTCAAACGTCCACACAAGAAACATTTTCTTTTTTCAATGATAGTTATCCAAAAAATGTATGAATTAATTTAAACTTTATTGAATTATCATCATATCTTAAATAACATAATATTTCATTAAATATAATTATATATCACATTCTTTTGATTTAGTGATGAAAAAAGGTACACTACTTCATAGAGGTGGTGGTCCACACGTACGAACGAATGATGTTATCAATATTTTTTGTTAGAAATAAAATAATATATTATATTATTTATAATTGTAAATATTTCATAAATTTTAAAATTATTTCACTTATATAATATTTATTCAGTAAATTTTAACCTTATTACCTTCCAAGAAAGCCATTTGGGTAAAACAAATCACATCACTTCTAGAGGTGACAGTCTATCGTACCAATGAGCAATGTTATCATATCACCAAAAGAATTGAAAGTAAGAATTAATATGTGATAATATATATATATGGAAGTATAAATATATTACATATTTAATATATATAAATATTATATCTATAATTATAAAAATATGTTAGAGTTATTGATAGAAAAAAATGACATTGTTTCACGATGTGGTTGTCTTCCATACATGAAAATGTTGATTTCACATCCCATTTAATGGAAGAGGGGATGTATTTATTTTATTACTTTTATAAATTTAAATTTTATTATATATATTATTATAATTTAATTATATAGGTATAATTTAAAAATATTTTATGGAGGTGGAATAAATATAGAATAAAGATTCTTGTTTAACCACACATCTTTTTTCTTCAAAAAACCTCTTTAGGTAAGACCCAAATCCTTCAAAATAGATATTTATAATAAAATTAAGGGATCAAGATCATAGATAGGGAGAAAAAAAATATTTTGGTGGGTATTCACTGATTAAAATGGAATTTATTGCATGAAGAGTCGAGGATAGGGGGTGGCCTTTTATATGTGAGGTGAGTGGAAAATGTGTTATTTTTTTGGAGATAAAGGTTTACCAACATTTCCCATAATTAATAATCATCCAAAATAAAAAATTATCAATAATAAGACATGATAATGATTAAAATTTCCAATTAATTATATTTCATACCATTTTATTATGTAATTAAAACATTTATCATTTTAGTTTAACCCTTGATAATTTTGTTCTCACCTTGAACACAATAAATAATTTTTTTACATTCACTATTAATTATGGTAAAAAAATATGATGATATTATTAGATAACATAAATATTTTGGATTTGTAATATGGAATATATTTTATAGGATTGATTTCATAGAAGTGGATAATTTTAATTTAAAATCAATATCACAGATATTACAGAAAAATGGGGTATTTAAAAAGTGTATTTTTCAAGCTAATATAATTTTATATTAACTCAATGACTTGTAATAACCCTTGCCTTAATTTAAATTAATATTTATTGATATATAATAAATAATTTTAATTTTAATTATTCCTTATTAGGGGTTTTAGTAATAAATTATAATGTAACAACATTATGTGGTTTACAACAATTTTAAAAAACCCCCATTCTTTAACAAAAACATTTATTTATTATAAAATCCAATATAATATCAATTAAAATGTATAAAAGTGGGTAGAATATAAATAAAAAATTCTTATGTTATATAATATTATATTCAAAACCTAATTATAATTTTTAATTACAATTGTTATTGAAAAAAAGTGACATTATTCAAACAATTGGACCTCTTCAGTTTTCATCAATGATTCAAGAATTTCTTGAAAATAAAAACAAATAACCCAAATTAAATCCTGATATTATGAATTAAAAAATAATTTTAATTTTACCGAATAAAATTTATTAAATATAAATAAAACAGTTGTTATATTTTATCATAAAATGGAATAAAAATAAATTAAAAAAAACATTTTTGATGAATTAAATAAATTTTCATAAAATGGATTTATAATTTTCAAATAATTTAAAAATAATTTATATTTATTAGTGTATATATATTTATATATCAAAATGTATTTAATAATAATCATTACCTCTAATTTAATGACATGTTTATAATAGTTATATATTTTATGGGCTTTTTAAGCTTGATGTTTCCTATTGAATAGGATTCTGAATATTATTTTCTTTTGTGGAATATCAAGGTGTTACAGAATATGTTGTATGAAATTATTATTACACATAAACCCCATAATATTTGTATTTTAATATTGAAAAATGAAATAATAATAGTTTTTTATCCTTTTGCATCAGCTTTCTAATATAACATGGATATTTTCATTGCTAGACACTTAAAATAAATTCAAAAGTTTTGATGAAATGGGGAGATGAAAATAGATTTTGTGATTATTTTAAATAGTTTTTTGTCAAGGGATGATGGATCTGAATGATATCAATGATCAGCTACCGAAATTTTTTGGTTGATACTCATGTAAAAAATAAGTGATTTTTGTTATCCCATTTATGATGACATAAGATTCAATGGGGGAGTTTTGAGTAATTCAGCCTCCAAAAAAGAATAAATCTAAAGGGTTTAAAGTTTTTATGATTCCAATCCATTTATGTTCATTCCTAAAAATTTAATTACAATAACAGAGTCTATTCTTGAGTATTTCATTTGAATCCCATTCCCAGATTAAGAGGTAAGAAAAATTAACAAAATTATAATTAATTATAGTTGATCTTGTTAGGAACATGCTAAAGAGGAAGGAGATTGTATTAATTTACTGAATTTTGTGGTAAATTTTTTTTAAGAAGAACGAAAAAATCCCCTAAATTTTTATTAAGTGATATATAGTCTGGTCATAATATTCTTTGAATCAGACTCAAAATTACTAAGGAAAATTGTATTTAGGTGATGCTAAATGGAAGAAAAGTCCCATTCAATTCAAATTAAATTTGGAATGATAAGTCAGTTGTATTGGGGAATAATCTTATTGGAAGTAAATGGTCATATGATTCCATATAAATTTGGTTGATGAATAATGAGAGTCTTCATGATCGAAGTATACATGAATATGGTAAATCAAATGTGGCTTTGCTATGATGATCATGGTGTTCTCATAAATCCTAATCATATTATGAAACTTATGATGAAACATTTATAGAAGAAATAACAAGTTATGTAAATGATACTAATTTTGTTCATATTGACCAGATCTAGATGGAAAATAAGATGGGTGTTAGAGATCATATTGAACCTTATCATATTCAAATAAATTTTGTTCTAGAAAATCTGATTCAGGGTGAGAAGAAAAGATAGTTTTTTTGAAATAAAGAAATATTAAAAAAAATTCACAAAAAATCCAATAATGATAAAACTGATCCTCAATATGTTCAAATTCATAAAAGGAATCATGATACAAACTGATGATTGTGAAAGAATAAATTTTCTGAGAAAAGTGAATGATAATGACTAGTGGTATTGTATTCAGAATGAAATAATATGTTGATTGGATTAATAATTTAATAATATTCAAGAAAAGAATTATTTGTTACCAATGAAAGAAAATAAATGTGATAAATATTGTATTTAACCATTTTAATGTAGTGGAATGAATTTTTTTTATTTTCAAGTGGGTCAAGATAAAATCTAACGAAATTGGAAGAATGTGAAGTAAAAGGGATGCATAAAACTCTACGTAGATGTTTTTTTCTCTTCAAGTGGCTTGGCAGCCATCTTATCTGAGTTGATACCGATTCATCCTCCTAATCATATTCATTAATCAAAATTTATAAACATAATCATACCGATCAAATTATATTTGGAAATATGAATCATATTGATGATTTAAAATAATTTTGAAGGAATATTTGATGTTTATTGAATACTTTAGAAGGATTGAGAAGATTTAATATGATATAATGTTGTGAATATTCACCTTACATTCCAAGAAACATGAAAAATCCATAAATTTGGGTCAGAGGGAACGATTTTGGGATTCCAGCAAAAACCATCAATGGGTAACCTATAAAAGGGGTGAATTTCATCATACAATTAAATGGAATGAGATGGATATATTTTTATAAAAGTTAGAGAAGATATATCTTTCTAGGGAGAAAAATAGTTTTACATTTTGATCATTTTTGGTTAATTTTTTATAAAATGGTGTAAAATCGAATAGACAAGATCACTACATTGCTCAGTTGTCCATTGTATTCAGTAATCATCATAGTCTTCTTTTTATCTTTTTTAACCTCTCATTGTATTCTGAATATTATTATATCATGCTAGAGAAAATGATAGGGACTACTGTATATCGTTTTTCAAAGAGTGGGCGAAGGAATTATTAATTCTCTTAATCATATTCTAATAATGTCTTATCTATAGTACTGGGAAATCGTATTTTAAGAAATGGAGTTAAAAAAAATGAGTAGGCTGATTGGACTGGGAAACCAGATTGATTTCTGTATTAATGTACTTGAAGTTCTTACTATATTATTGTTAATAAATTAATGATTTATTATAAACAATAATAAATATTTGGAATTTCAAATTATTAACATAAAACATGAGTTGTTTCACATTCATTTTATTCCCCTTGTTTTGTTAAGAGGGAGTACTTGCACTATTAGATTATTTACATAGTGCTACCCAAATGAAAGGGTATATCCATCATTTTTTGATCCAATGATGTTTTTCTAGTTTAATGATAATTAATATTTAATTTCAAACTATATTAATGATGTATCGATTATTATATAATAATGAACCTTCTAAATACTTATGTTTCTATAGATGTGTGTATGAATAGTTTTTTCAATAAGGAATTTAATATTTAACAAGAAGAGATTTTTTATTCAAGAAAAAAACAAAATAAAATATTATCACTAATTCACCATCCCCCTCTTAGTAATAAAAAGAATATATCTAGGCACATTCAAGTGGTATCTAAGAGCAGGTTCCCATCACTGATACTTTACTGATTATGAATATCAATTATTTAAACTATAATGGAATTTTGGTGTTCGATGGAAAAAATCATCATATCTGGAATGATAAAAGGATGCATTAAATTATGCGAATTAGAAATTAGGATCTTGAAGTTTCAATATATTGGATTTATCCTATTTTTTATAAATCCCCTCTTATATCTGTTGATAAGAGGAAATTTAAAAATAATGGAAGGTCCGAGAATGATTTTCAATCAAAATGTTATGAAAGTGATTTCATATGGGTGAAATATTTTTCAACATCCAATGGTATATAGGATAAATTGGAAATAATATATAAAGGAATTAAATCTGTAATGAAGGAAATGTTAAAAATTTGGATATTTAAGTTTGAATATTTGGTGATGGGTGAATGTTAATCTATTAGGTACCTTTTTGTCCTGGTAAATGTCATTGTGAGCTCTATCATATGTCTTAGTGAAAATTTATATTATTCAATAGTTATTGAAGTTATCTTGAGAATCATTTATGACATGATTTATTCCAATGTTTTTTATTGTATTATATATATCTTGAAACTTTATCCCTATATGGTTTTCATTGCATTCTCATCACTTGAAATGAGATGATAAAAAGTTATGAAAAGAAAAAAAGTTGATTGAGAAATGTTTTTCATGGCTAAAAGTAAATATAAGTAAATTAAGATTATTATTGAAGTTGATTTATGTGATTATGATTCCAAAAATGAGTTAAGTAAAAATAATGATGATATTTTATCCATGTTTTCATATAATGTGAAACAATGTATGGGGAAATAAAATGTGAAACATCCCATGAAATACTACGAATGTTGATCTATTAGACGGATTGTAGATAATTGTCATAGAAAAAATTTTGGAAATTGATGAATAAGAAGGAAATGCAAGATGATCATTGATGAAGAATAATGATAAAGGTAAATTGTGTTCCATACGTAATGAAATAAAATTCATGAAATCTAAAATAAAAATATATCTAAATAATGATGAAGAATAAGAAGGCAAGGACATTGAATCTAAAAAATCAACTTAGTATAGTATTGAGAATACATTAATTACAATAGTGAATGATGAAGACTTCATAAGAAATATGTCTAAGGAAGAAGAATCTCAACATCAATTTCATATTAATAATGAATTTAATGATTTTATGGGAAAGATCAGAAGTCTTATAAAGAGAAAAAAAGTTAGAAGATGAATTTTACTCAACAAGAAGTCAATAATGTTTTTTTGGTTATAATGTCAAGATGGTAAAATAAATTGATGATTTAAAGAATCTCTTAATGATGAATAGAATATTAATGTTCTTCTAGAGTTGAACATGAAAGAGGAATAAGATTCGGAAGATGTCCAAAAAAATATATCTCTATACAAGATGTATAATTCAAGTCTCATTACTCTATTATTGAAGTTGGTGATAGTTATTGAAATGAGAACCCCATTAAGGTTCAATAAATGTTACCATAAAAGGGTGATAATAAAAAGGAATTGTATCCAACAAGTATAATTACAATAATGTTATGTATGTGGCCAAGATTAACTAAGTAAATATTACAAAAGAATCAAAGTATCATGAGTCCTAAAATTTTCACTTAGATCCGTAAAAGTTTCAAATACTTCTAAATATGATAAGGATATAGAAATAATAATAATATGACAGAAACTATAATCTTTGGTGTTCAAAAAAGATATAAAATATTGCTGATGAGAAATGTATTCACAATTTCATTATGTGTAATATTTTCGAAGAAAAATAATCTTTTTTATGGATATTTCTTGTGATGCGGTGGATTTGGACAGATAGAAAATATGTATTGGTTTAACCATGAACATATCAGTTACCCCGTAGGTTATGGATAGAAATTGTTGTTGGAGTCAATCTCCTCAAACAAAGAAAACACGAATAGTTGTTTTAATGAAACCTGAAAATATTTCGGTGAATATTGGAAATAGTTTCCAACTTATAGAAACTATTTGTGAATGTTCTAAAAAACATATAATCATTGAAAATGAATGTCTTGTTTGTGTTACCGGAATAACCAAATATTCTTAATACTTCCTAGAATCTAATGTTGAAGATATATGAGGAAGAATAAAAAGTTATTTTTTTTGAAACCACATTTAAAGCTATAAAAGGGGAACTATGTATGATTCTTCATAGTGGGTGATCTTATCATATGATATGATATATGAAATATTTGAATAATTGGAAGTAATTTAATGATGGAAAAGTGACATATAGTAATTATGAATCAATGAAAAAAAATGTGTTTGATAAACTATTGTTGGGAAATGAAAGATGAAATCTATGAAAACCATGTATATTTATGGGATGAAAAACAAATTGAAAACGGTTTCAAAGTTGTATAATGAGGGTAACAAATTTATCTTTAGAAAATAGGGTATTTTTTTTGAAACATGATGAAGATGGGAATATTGTTATAAGAGGTCAATATACAAAATGAAACTTGTTTCTGCTTTAAAAAATACATATATCTTATTATATGAGTATGTTGGAAGATAACGAATTGTTTCATAAATGGTGGGGACACATGGGTCAAAAAAAACATGAGCAAGTTATATAATATGTATATCGTCTAAGAAATTCCTGATTTCCCAAGAAGAGGAGATTGGTGTTGCACTATTTTATAGAAAGGAAATATTACAAATTTTGTGGATAAGAAGAATGAGAATTGTTCATGACAACCAATGGATATGATTCATCTTGATATTTTTGGGTCAATGTGAAAACAATCAATAAATGTAGATAATTACATCATTTCTTACATAGATGATTTTACTCTAATTACTTGTTTCATATATACGAAAAATAAATCATATACTTTGAAACCATATAACAGTTTTAGAAGGAAAGAATAAAAGGAATGTTAGTATTTTTTAATGATTTTGAGAATCAAAAATGGTGGTAAAAACATAAGTCAAAAATTTAAATGTTATCAACATAATCATGAAATTTGGATTGAGTGTAGGTCCTTATACACTCCTCAAAAAATAGTATTGTTGAAAGAAATAAAATATGTTTGGTGGAAATTGGAAGAACCATGTTACCTGAACATTGAATTTCTCATTACATTAGGAGGAAATCCATGATTACTGATATTTATATTCTAAATCATTGTTTCAATTTTCCTCTCTCAAATATGATTTTATATGAATTTTTATATAGAAAAACACCAAGATTGAAATATTTTACTGTTTTCTAGTGTCCTTGTTTTATAAGGATAAAAGGTGGAAAGTATAGAATGTTTGAAAAAAAATGGAGAAGATGAAATATTTCTTATATATAACTCAGAAGAAATAGTATATTGATACTACATCATGGAAACAAAAAGAATTTTTGATTCTGTTTATGTGAATGTAATTAAAAGAGTTGTAGGAGAAAAACATATTGAGGAAAAAATATGTTGAGAATAATAAGGAAAAAATATGATAAGGATATAGACGATTGTAATCCTAATCAAGAATATGATTTATACATAGCTATTTCCAGTGAGCAAGAAGATATTTTAAATTTTAATCCTAGGAGGATGAAGCATTTGGAAGCTTAGAATATCATTAGGGATCAACATCAAAAGGTTCAAACAAGAAGAATAGCAAATGATATTAAACATATTTCTTTGTTTTCAAAAGTGTATCGGAATGATGTTTTAGAAGCTTTTGAGTATCTGTAATGGGTTTAAACCATGAATGAATAATTGTATCAGAGTTAAAATAATGATACATGGGTACTCAAACCCAATCTAGAGAACATAAAAATTATTGGTACAAAATGGGTCTTCTAAAACAAGGTGAATTAAGAAGGGGAATTGATATGAAATAAAGAAAAGATTGGTTTTGAAAGGGTATTCACAAATTAAAGGCACACATTTTTATTAATCCATTTTAATAGTTTAGATGTTAGAAACAATTCAAATATTTCTAGTTATACATTCACAATAAGGAAACCCGATCTTTCAAATGGATATCAAATCCACATTCTGAAATGGTAAACTGAAAGAGGGAGTTTATATTTAACATCCTTGTGGATTGGTTATTGGGATAGATAAATTTCATGTGTGAAATTTGAAGAAGGAAATTTGTGGGCTGAACAAAGCTATAAGAGATTGGAATTCAAAATTGTTTACTAGCATAAAGAAAATATATTTTGATAAAGGAAAAATTGATTGAAATATTTACATTATAAAAATTCAACAGTATACCCTCAATGTAATTTTTTATATTGATGACATTATCTTTGATGGGAATGATAAAATAAGTCATGAATATTTTTATTAAGTGATAAATAAGATTTTTGAAATTTCCATGATGGTATAAATGTAATACTTTCTTGTTTTAAAAAATTCGTATAAGAAGAAATATATTTTATTTTAAGGAATGTATTCAGATTGACTTCTCAAGAGGGTTTTCATGGAAATTTTTTTTGAAACCAATTGAAGTGGGGAAAACCCTAACTACTAAAAGAGAAGGAAAATGATTAGATCTGGAAGAATTTCATAAGCAAATTGGATTTTTTGTATTTTCCTACATCCAGACCAGAAATTGTTAATTTTTCTACATTATGTGTAAGATTTCATAGATCTCCAAAATAATTAATTTTTCATTCTTGAAAAATAATTTCGAGATACATGCAAGGAATAATGGAATTTGGAATATGGTATGGTAGCTTAGATAGTATTGAATTTATATTGAATTTAGATACTGATTGGGAAATAAATGTTGATGATATAAGATCCACATCTAGTGGAGTAATCTTTCTTTAAAATAATTGTGTTAGTTTGAAATCAATGTAATATAAATCTCTAACTATCAAGATAGCTGAGGCTAAGTATGATGTTGCTACTCGAGGCACATATCACTAATTTTAGATGAAAACTCAATTCGAAGATTTACTTGTAGATGCGATGTTACCCTTGTGTTGGGTATGGGATAATCAATGAAAAAGTAGTCTCACTAGAAATAATATTCAACATTATTGTTAAAAAAAATATTGATATCCAATATAATTTCTTGAAAGAGCATGTAGAGTAGAAATATTTGAAGATGGAGTATGTTCCATCATTAGAACAAGTTGTTGACATTTTCACAAAACCATTACTGATGTAACCTTTTTCTAAATTGAGGTATACCATAGGAATCCAACCACATTATAATTATGAATGTGGTTTGTGTTTACATCTCCACTATAGTCATACCATTGGATTATATTTCTAATTGAGGGATGAATTGTATTGTTTAAAAAATATATGCTTTTGTATGCCTTAAAAAATATGGAGTTATGGGTAAACTATGAATTCAGCATTATATTGTGTGAGAGATATTCTAACTATTTATTAAAGTGGATATTGAAAAGTAGTTGTTTTGTATTCTAGGAATTTTGAAGGACAGATGGAGAAAAGTTGATGAATATGAAGAAGGGTTTCAAAATCTATACTTTTAGATAATATTTTTTTCTTTAAACGATTCACATTTCCTAGAATAAGATAGCTCCAATATTATTATAATTTTTGATATATAATCCAATCATTGAGGATAAAAAGTTTAGTTATTTTTGAATCAAGGTTGAAAAAAATCCAATGGGGCATATTCTGAGGACTGAGTTGATGATAAAGGTGATTGTTTTAAAGTATTATATTTTGTTGTCAAAGAATACTAAAACGAAATGAACAATCACCTAACATTGAATTTAGTGAAATTAGAACTCCCCATCAAATTCATAGAAACAGAATCACAATGCATATAAAGGTCCATCATATTTTGATGATGCTTGCTTGATGAAAATTCTCATTAGATTCACATTAAATCTATACTGAGAAGATTGATTCTATTGGGGAAGAATTTTTCTCGATGTACATTGACCTAGGAATCACTATGAATCCAATTTATGAATAATTAATGTTTACATGATCGGAGTCTCCGTTATTATCATATATCAAATATAATGATTCTTTTATGATATTGAAGTTCTCATAAATCACAAATAATTTTTTAAACTTATGATTCAATATTTATGAGAAAAAATAATAAGTGAATGTGATGCGAAAATTTTTATTCAGATTGATCAGATATGGATGGAATGAATGATTGGTTCTAGAGATCTTATTCTGCCTCATCATATTCAGGGACAGATTATTCTGTTCAATCAGACTCATTCTAGGAAGGAAATATAGGTCTTGTTAAAAGAAATGGATGTTATAATACATTAAAATAAAAATATTCTAATGCTAAATTTTATCCTCATGATGTTAAACATTAGTCATGAATTGATGATACATGTTTAAGATTTACAAATAATAATGTTCATGAGTAAATAAAAAAATATGATAAGTGGTATCCTATGCAAAGGAAAAATAATCTACTTATCAGATACAAATTTCCATCGTATTTATAAAATTAATAGTTTGGGACCATTGCATGAAAATAATAGTGGTCAACCACTTATTCAACCATTCATAAGGGGTCGAATTACATTGTTTGATTTCTATGTGGGTCAAGAGAAGAGACATAGAAAATAGAATAATTTGTTGTCAAGTGGAATCATGGAATTCAAAGTATATGTATTCCACATTAAGTCTGTCAAGATCCATTGAATTCGAGCTGATATCAATTCATCATGCTGATTGTATACAGCAATAAAAATGGAGAAATAGAGTCATACTGATCTAATCATATTGGGAAATCAAAATCAAACTGATGTCTGAACAGAAATTCAAAGGAAGTGATGAAGATGATAGATTATTTGATAATGATCAAGAAGATTAGAAAAGAGTTTACAATATGAAGATTACCCCTAAATTCTAAGAAACATTCAAATTGGGGAAATTTGGGTGAGCATGAATTATTTTGGGATTCCCACCAAAACCATCCATGGGTCACCTATAAATGGGGATAACTACAACATACTTTTTAGAGGAATGATATAGATATGTGTTTCATAGAATAGTGAGAAGATATGAATTTCTAGGGAGATTAATAAAATTTCATGTTATTATTATTTTGAGAAAATTTGTATGAAGAGAATAGAGAAAGTGGGGAAAATATAACAATGTTACTTAACTATCCATCATATTCAGTAATCATCATAATGTACTATCAATCTCATTTAGACTATTGTCATATTCGGCAAATTATTCTATTGGGATAGATAAAGGAATGATGACTTCTATATTGGGGTTTCAATAAAGTATAAGAATGAATTCTAAATTGTCTTGATTATAATTTAAAAAATGTTATTTCTATCAAACTGGGAAATCATATATCATGAATTGGATTTGAAAAGGCAAAGTGGGCTGATTGGACTGGTAAACTAGATTTTTATTTTATATTAAGGTCCTTTAAGTTCCAACCATAATTTAGGTAAGAAATTTTGGATTTGTTTGTACAATTAATACATTTGTAGAAATGGAAAAGAAGCATAGGTAACTTGAGTTTTGAAAAAAACATCATATTCTTCTATTTTTTCTAAGATGGTTTATATGCAATATTAGATTGTATACATAGTGCTACATGAGATAAATGGTATATCATCCCTGTTGAAATCTAAGTATTTTTAGTGGATTTTATGGTAATGGATCACTTCCAAACCATAACAAAGATGTTTCTATTATTTCTTGAATATAGTAAAAATTGTAAATACTTATATTCCAGTGGATGTGTGTTTTATTTTTTTTAACAATGAATTAAATCATTAATAGTTGGAATAGGTTGTTTCATGAAAATTGGGAGAAAATAATATCACTGATTCTCCCCACCCCCTCTCAGTGAAACAAATACATAGTCTGGGCATATTCAGATCCATCAAAAAAAGAATTGTGCCAGTGCTTTATATTTTTTCTATGATCATGATGTTGAGATCAATTATAGAATTAGTATGATCAATAAGGTAAAATATTGAATACCTTTTTAATTATAAAACATGAAATTCATCGTGTATTTCTTTCAATCCAATCTATGTGATTGTGTATAAATATTGTGGAATATAGGATTGATGGTATGGCAAATAGAGGACTCCATGTAATTTATGAATTAGAATTTAAGATTATTTATGTTTCATTCTATGAGGAATCCAAGATACAATTATTTTTCCTTTACAAGTATCCATTTAAAAGTAAACTCTATAATAAAAATAAAATTTAAAATAATCATGATTCTAGGACCACTAAAATCTTGAGGCATTCAACATTTTTTCCTAGGTAAAATATTGATTTTCCTTTTCAGATTTATTTTACTCCACATTAATGTTATTTATCCATGGTATTGTATTTTAGAAGATAAGCTGGTCATTTAAACATAATGGAGGAATAGATGAAAATGTTTATAATAATGGAATTCACTAGTCAAAACCATGAATCCATTGATACATATTAACATTTAAAAGAAGCCAATATCCATCAAATCGTACCCAATATGTGACTTATATTTGATCCATATTGTCATTCTTAGAACATTGTAAAACCAAGGTATGTTAATTGTATGACCCCTTATTTGATTACCATACCATAGAGGACACTCATTTTTCTTGATGTTGGGATGTTTTTATGGAAATAATTAAATATTTATCCCAACATAATTCATGGTTCAAATCTTAGTCATACATCTCGAGAGAATCATTTAAATTCCTAAAGATGTACATGTCTCTCTTTGTTTGGATAATTATTTCTTCATTATAGAATTTATGATAGGGATCATAAAATCTTCTGGAATCTCTGATTGTTTTTTTATTTCCAAAATCCACTATTTTAGGAGGGATCCAAGTAAAGAAGACATATGAAATGGATAATACAATGGTAGAAAAAGGTATACCATTATTAACCCCTATTGAGCATATAAATTATTTTCTAGGAGACCCCTTAATATGGAATATGTATGAGCTAAAGATAGGGTGATATTATCCCAGTGAAAAAATATCTCATGGAAGGAATTTCTAGTGTGTACATTCCCAATAAATATGAAATCATCTATGTCAAAAGATTTTTTAATACCAGTATTTATAATCATGTCATATTCTTTGGTAAAATTTCTATGAATATTAACACAAAAAAAATTATTAATTTTTATTTCTTGAATTGTCCACTCCATAATAAAGACAAACTTATCCATGGAGATGGTCTTAATAGATACTCTCTAAGGAAATGTAGTAAGTATTATTACAATAATTGGTTATATAGTATTTTCAAGAGTTAATAGATTGAATAGACTCACTTAATTGTAATTTTCATCTTTTGGAAATATTTTAGGAAATTGATCATTGAATCCATATGTAAGAGATCCATTTTTAAATGCATGACCAACAAATATACATCATGAAGAATGACTTCCCAAAATTTTTGAAAAAAATTAATTGGTTGTGCGATTATTGTTGGGAGAGATCCCATGTCACGACTTATCTCCCAGGGCCTGTTTCGTAACTACCCTAAGCCCGTCTTCCATAGGCCATGGGTTGGTGACTAGCACTGAAAGGTGTATTCCCTAAAACAGGGAAGGTATTTCCTTTATAAGCTGTAAACACATGCAACCAAGCACACCGTGAGATACGAAAACAAGTAAAATTTAATAGGAAAAAGAGTGATGAGATTAAGAGGGGTCGGAATAAAAGCCCAACAGTAAAGGTACAAGTACAACTGAAATAAAATACAATTGATGCATGATAAAGACCGTTATTGGGTTGTCCTCCGAGGTTCCTACATGAAGGGTGGGTATAGATCACCTCCTCAACACTCTACATTCGCTCAACTCCTCTGCGTACCGACACGTCGTATGGTCCACCTCCGGGCACCGTCTTGTCCTGGAACCCTCATCCTCAATCATCGATGTCCGTCATCTGCACCAAACACAACAAGGTGTGGGAATATCCCGTGAAAGGGTGTGTATAATGATACTTAGTAGGGCCCCCGAGACCCTCACGGTATCAAAAAATCCACAAAGGACAAATCACATAGCATGAAATCAATTGACAACCCTACTTAGGTATATGCCCATACATATACCTATGTTATTAAGTATTCCCATTTCAATCAGAAGGAAACACAGAGTCCAACTCAAAATCACATTCTCAACTATTACCCAAAAGAAGGAGTACCGCAATGGTAAGTACCACACATATACACCACGTAGAATAATACCACTATGGTATTATAACAACGGGAAAGTACCACACAGGTATAAACTCAGCTCAAACCACGTAAATATTAGGTAATGCAGTAATGATGATTAGATGTAACTATTGAATCATCTTACTCTATTAAGAGGAAGACCCATGAAGGACCCTAAATCATCATCACACCCACAGAGGATCGCAGGACATCGTCAGACCCACACAGGATCCTAGTACCTCGTCAGTAAATAATCACACCCACACATGATCATAGTACATCATCAGTACATCGTCAGACCCACATAGTACTCCACACAGAAGAATACCACCATGGTATTACCACAATGGGAAAGTACCACACAAGTATGAACTCAGCTCAAACTAAGTATATCTTAGGTAATGTAGTAATGATGTTTATATGTAACTACTGAATCATCTTACTCTATTAATAGGTAGACCCACGAAGGACCCTAAATAATCATCACACCCACAGAGGATCGTAGAGCATCATCAGACCCACACAAGATCCTAGTACCTCGTCTGACCCACACATGATCCTAGTACATCGTCAGACCCACATAGAATCCTAGTACATCGTCAGTAAATCATCAGACCAACACAAGATCCTAGTACATTGTCAGTACATTGTCAGACCCATATAGGATCCAAGTACATCATCATACCCACACAAGAACCAATTAAATAGTCAGTACATCGTCACACCCACATAAGATCCTAGAACATCTCCAGTATGTCGTCAGACCCACACATGATCCTAGTACATCGACAGTACGTCGTTAGACTGACATAGGATCCTAGTACATGTTAAGTATGTCATCAGACCCACGGATCATATTAGTGGGTCATCAGTACATCATCAGTCCCACACAAGATCCTAGTACATCCCCAGAACGTCGTCACAGCTAGGTACAGGATTCACGCACTAAGCTTTCTCTTCTCTGGGAGGGTCCACACCTCAAGCCACTAGTCGATACTCTAACTACCATGAAGACCCACGATGATGTATCCCAAAGTACTGCCACATTTGAGGGTTGTCAACGCAATACATGGTGTATAAAATGGACCCCCAACCTATAAGTTATTAGCCTTTTGGTCCTAAGGGCTCGGTTGGACTCGTGCTCGATCCAACTGGACCATTCCCCAACTCTATCCAAATAACTAGTGGGGTATACCAAAGGGCCTATCTCGCTCCATAGTTTTAAATTCCTTAGATGATTCATCAAATGGACTGTCAGTGCCAATGTTATGACCAAAAGTGCAGGAATGGGTCGAAGCTGGTCCGGGATTGATTCGACCCGGTGGGACCGATCCTGCCCAAACTCACCCACTTGTCTGACCCGATGCACGCGGGGGTCCCCTCCTGGTAGCCCGCGGCGTGAGGGCCACATTGCCTCATGAGGGGCCGTCGGGCGTTGCGTGGGCCGCGTTGTGACACGTTGGCCGCGAGGCATAGTGGAGACCGCGGGGCGGCGCAGGGGCGGCTTGGGGGCCGCAGTGGGGGCGTGGGTGCCGTTGGGCGGTGCAGGGGCCCAGTTGACGCACGAGGGACACATGGCGGAGTAGGGGGTAGCGGTGCAGTGGTTCGCCACAACTAGTCGGCTGACCATCCTTCCTCTCCGCGTAGCGCGGTCGTGCGTCTTTCCTTCACCGACGGTCAGTTCGGCCAACCATCCTTTATTCACTACAGTGGCATAAGCCACAGTACTCTTTCGTCAGGCGGCACGGTCATGCCATCGCCATCATCGCGTAGAACACAACAAATAATCACAATAATTGTTGAATGGTTAGGCCATGTTCATTTGTCCCGCACACTCTGCGTTAGAGTGGTAGAAAGTGTCTATGATTCCTTCTTGAATTACAAATAGTCTTCAAGAATGGGTTAGTGGTAAATATTCAAACAACCACCCTACCTTGAAGGATTTTTGATGTTATAGTGGAAGAAAGGATGGACCTCGGTTCTTCGTTGGTGATGACGTCCCACATTGGAGGAGGTGCATTCTTTATTAGAGAATACACAATGTTCTTTGTCGAAGAAAATCTTCTTTGGGAGGTGATCTTGGTTAGAGAGAATAATTCTCCAAAATCTATACTCTTCCCAACCCTTTCCTCTCAATTCCACCAAAATGGGAAATATCCAACTTATAAATTTATGTTTACCAAATTAAATTACATTGGCACAAAAAGAAATGTGTCATAATTTAATGTTAATACATTTACTTAATAACATAGTTGGATCGAAAAATTAAATGGGGAGTTCAAGGGGTTTCTCCCCTAAAGAGGGTTCATGTCGTCCCCACCTTTAGGAATTAAAAATGATGGTTTTAGGCTCGATGGTACCCACATATATAACCCACATGTGGGCGGTTTTAGATCAAGTGGTACACAACTTTATAATATCCACATGGGATGTTTCAACAAAAAAATGTTGAACATTTTTATTTTATTTTATTCTTACACGAAAAACATAAAAACTAACATTCACCCTCGACCAACTATTGTCGAGGTGAAATTCTCTTTATGAGAATACCGATGCTATGATTTCAACGATGTCCTCATATTTCAATTCCGGGCACCGGTTAAAAAGATACAAAAACACCCTTGCACGTGTACTGAATAAACCCAAAAAAATTGTTCATAAATTCATTACAGGCACTCCGGGCCTCAGAATCACATGCCATAAATTTTAATAGGAATTGAGGTTAACATAAAGTTTTCCATAAAATCCACCATTATGGAATTAATATTATCCAATAGTTCAGAGTTTTTCACTATTCCGTAAAAGAATATCATATAGAAGGAATGAATATTGTTACAACAATATATTTTTTCTTCTAATAGTGGTTCATTGTCCTTAAGAAGGGATACATGCCTCATAAAATTTATATTCCTCTAAGGGTAGTTGATTAAATTTTATTTCCTATCAATATATTTGAGATAATTTGATCTAATGGTTTCTTATTTAAATTTATATTTTATGGTCAAAATATTGTTATTTTTTGTTGAACCCTTGGTTTCCTTCTTCATATATCTAGAAAATTACATGCCAATGTTTCCTTCATGAAAAATATGAAAATATGTTTCAAGATAAGAAATTTCATTATTTAAATAAATAATGGATTCTATTATCCCCCCTATAATTGTACACTTAAGAAGTTAATTTTTAAGAGTGCATTCAATGGAATCATTGTTTAATCAAATGAGTTCCAAGAATCATGAAACAAATTATTACAATTAGTGTGAAGAACCTGGGGAATATTAAACCTGACAGGATGGTGTGGCTTCAACACTATGTAATGACTACTCTTTAATAGGTGTGGTGATTCAAATTTAATCGTACAAGGGTAGAGTAAAAGACATTGACCCTAATTTTCATAGAATCCTCTCTTAAAAAGACTCAATTAAACCTAAATGCCTCTATTATTCGTAGTTTCCTTATATACTTGGAATATTTTGATTTCACCATATTTTTCTCATACATATTCATTATGTCAATTTGGTTTATTAATTTCCTAGATGAAACAAAATAACTCAAAAACACAAATTTTATCACAATGAATTAAGATATAGTTTAAGTCCCTAATAATAGGTCATGGGTATACGATCAATTTGGAAGGTTAGTGATTTAAAACCAAAATTCCCTTCAATACTGGTATCTGTTAAATGTATATGCATCTACAAAATTGTATTTTATAACTTCCCATTTAAATCAACAAGTAACAAGTTTTTTTATCGATCACTAAATGGATGAGATCTCCATGTTTGATCGTTCCAAGACCAATAGCCTAATGAACTATAAAGGAAATAAGTTTATGCTAAAATATATTTATCACATATTTTTTAATAGAATAAATTATTAATGTGAAATTACTTTTATGTTTTATAATTAAATTAGTTCTTGATTATGTTTTTTAAATAAAATCAATATGAAACTGATTTTTTGCAGTTTTTCTGACCTTGACAGATCGAAAAGATGAATTTTATCTTTATTTGGATATGGTGATGAAACTCCCATTATTATTACCACATGATTTTATTATATTCAATTCTATGGTTCAACCATTTTTCTTATCATAAAAAATCAATTTATCCCAACACATACTCTTGTTAGCATGATAAGGACTGCTATCAATATTTTCAACAGGTTTTATAACCTTAGGATAGTGTCTAGATTTTCCCTATTATTTTTCCTTAGAATATCTATGCCTTAGGGGATTCGAGCCTTTATTTGTATTTATCATAATCATATTTAAATTTTCACTCAATATATTCAATAATTTCATTATTCATGTTATTAATTCATATGACCATCAAGGGAGAGGTTTGACTGTCCCCTAGCCTAGTGATATTGAATTTATATACAAAAACAGATTCTAAGAACAACTTAGTTTCCATATATATGATAATTTAGTTTGTGATTAAGAGACACATTTGAATCATTATTTGTTGTAGTGTGAAAAAAATAATTATTTCCTCTTTTATGTCTTCATTATGCATAATTCTACTCTGGAATGATGAAACAATATCCCTGATCTCTATGGTAATCTCTAGAGCAATGCATGTTTCACTGTCATATATATTAGATTATATCATATTGGTAATTTTATTATGAGTTTATCCTATTCTTGAATCAATAAATATATTAGAAGGATTATTTTATGAATTTTATTTTTCAAATTATAAATATTATTATCTCCTTGTAGTAGCATATGTAGATTGGGGTTTCACTAATTTCAGTTTATAATTTTTATTTAATGATTCATGATTATGTAATAGAAGATGTTTATTTTTCTTTTTCTTATTTACTTCCTTCAATCCTATGATATCATTCATGAACATTAACTATTTTTTAACTACCCTATAATTGGTAATTGAGCTTCCTACAGTGTTTCACACTTCAAAAAAGTGTGGATTGATTTCAAATTACAACATGAAAAAAACATTTATGTTCATTGGAAATGAGTTTAATAAGATCACGCATATTTTTTTCTTGGATACCATGGAATGAAATTGTAGCATAAATTACCATATATCCATATTGTTATGTTTATACAGTTTTAATGGAATTATAATGAAAGTTGCTAGATCATTCATTATTTCAGGATGTCGGAGTACTTATGAAATAATATGAAGACTAATCCATATTTGGGTAGTGGATTTCCACTGAGAGAATGGATTGAAATTCATCTCCCATTCATATTATCATTAAATTAGTGGTCAGATATTAATGATCGCAATATTCAAGATAGAGGTGAAATCATTTTTTAATTTGAGGATGATATTGAAATATCTTTCCTCAATTTGAATGAATCTCTAATTGTATGTATTATAGTAATGAAAAGTTCATGATTTGAGGTATAAATTTTCCAAATGTTTTATCACCATTTTAATAAATGATGTGACTAAGAAAAGAGAAATTTCATATATTGACCACGTGGTGCAATGACTATGGATCTGCAATAATAGGGAAATCCCCATCGTCTGATCTTTTGATTCTAAAAACGTTGGTTGTGTCATTATTGAGGGATTTTTAACAATATAAAATCTTGGAAAAGTATATAATTTTATTCCTTAATAAAGGAAATTGATAGGAACCTTATTTATGACTCATATGTAAATTTTTGACAATTTATTTCTTTATCACAACTATTTCGCTTGCCACATCCATCAATGACCTCACCCAATCAAGAGGTATTGTGACCTATAATTCAATAAGAAAAATAATGAATAAAATATTACACATCACTATTTAAAAAATCTTCATTTATCAGTCTTTATTACTTTACTTCCAAACATCTCTTTCAAATAGACCATTTTAACACTCATAAAAAAGATGTTATTATAAGGGAATTCAATAGGTGGAAATTTTGGTCCCAAATCACGTAAAAATGATGTGAGATATCTCTTAACATGAATTCTATTGTTTTAATAGTCTTATCAGAATACCTATTATTTTGAGGATGATAGGTTGTGATATGGATTACCTTGGTACTCACATTATTTTGAATGCTCCTCCAGAACATTAAAGTGAATCTTGGTTCACTGTTATAAATAGTTGACATTGGTGCTCCATTAAGTGTAACCACATCATGAATGTATAAGAATACAAGGCATTAAAGGGATAATTCAACACATATTGTGATAAAATGTGAATAATTTATAATCTATTAAATGATTACATGGATGAAAATTTTCACCATACATATATTATGATGTTCGATATCAATGTTCATAATTAAGTATCCCCCCATCCATATAAGGTATGGGATTTAGTTTTAGTACAAATTTGGTATTAATTATCCCTTCCTTTACTTTTTGACACACCAATCATCATGTAGTATAATCATCAACCTCCTTCTTTATATTTTCCCCCCAAAATGATACATTGATCGCTAAATATTTTTGTTCTTCGATGATTTATAGAGAATATAGAGCTGTGTCATTTCTCTACCAGCTATTTATTAATCTCTGAAATAGATGGGAAACATAGCCTCATCCAAAACCTCATAACTCTCACTTGATCAAATTTAACTCAAAAAATATATATTGTTCATAGATTCAATATTATTTTATAATGTAGAATCATCTATTAGTTATTTATTTTTTTTCTTATGTATGGATGATCAAGAAATAATCTTGGATATGGTAGATTAAATACAATCCCCTAGGAAATCCATGTATTAATTGGAAAATTCATTGATTAATATATTTTTATAAATCCAAACCAATACAATAACACCATATACCATCCTTGTTAAAGCATCAATGATTTTATTATTCTAGGATGATAATAAATGAAAGAATCATAGTTCAAAATGAGCTCCAACTATCTCAATGGTCTCATTTTTAGTTCATTTTTTAGGAATATGTACTTTATAACTTGGTTTTCTATATATATATCACACTAATCATCATAATTATAATGAATCAATATCTTCAAAGAGAAAATAACTATAGATAACTCTAAAAAATGTGTAGGATAATTCTTATCATGATGATTCAACTCTCAAGATTTGTAGGCAATCATCATTTCTTTTTAGTGAGTATAGATCCAATTAATTTCAAGAATGAATCAATATAGATGAAAAATCCATCACTATTGGTGTATAACCTTATCATATGTTCACTAACCAATATATTCATTTATTTATAGAATCTATCTTCCCACAGTTTTTTCTTGATGATGTTAAATCCATTTATAGTTAACCTAATTAATGTATTAGAAATGACCAAATGATTTTTAATCAACAATCGATAATATATCTCTAGTGTAAGGAATATATGAATCTCATTTACTTTTATAGGATGTAGACCCTTATATTTGACTATTTTATTAAAAATATTAATAAAGATTATGTTGTTGTATATAATGAGTCCCAATAGTTCTACTTATTTTAACTCAAACTAAAATTTACTAAATATTTATAAAATAATATCTTTTCGCCAAGATTATATTAGTACCATGGTTGTGAGGTACTCTTAAAAATGTCCTTGACTGAGCTGAACCACCTTATTTCCTAGAGTTTCATCAATTATGATGTGACAAGTTGAATATTAGGAATTGGGGGGGATCTTGTATTCTTAACCAGAAAGAAATAATGCAACCATTTTATAAGGAATTTTCCCTGTTGAACATGTTTAATACCATAGGTGTATAAAATCATTTGGGTGGGATTCCCAAATTTTATAGTGTTATGAAACTCATTTGTGCTCATAAATTAATTCGAGAGCATTTACATTACATTAGATCCATCATGAAATATTTGATATCCAATAGGTAATATCATGGGTAGATTATTAGAGACATCATAGTGAAATTCTCTCCTGGGTGTTTTTGACTAAGAAAACCATGATATTACCTAGAGGTGAGTCTTTTAGCAAGATTAATTTCCGACATAGAGGCATAAAGATGATCATGTATGTACAATAATAAATGAATGATATATCCCCTTACCTAAGGCATTTTCTCAATTAAAAGGTTTAATGCCATAGGTGGAGAAAATTATGCAGTTGGGATAACAAAGAAAATACTGAAATGAATCATTTTAGAATTTTAATATGTAAAAATTAACCTATACAAATTAAAACACTTAAAAATCATGAGCACTATAGAGAATGTTTGGATTAATTAGTGGTGGTTATCTGTTGAATTTTAATTTAAATTATAAATAAACCCCTACATACAGTTTATACAATTTCCTATAATATTAAAAACTTATCAACATGGGATTGAAGTGAATATGTAAACAACACAAAAGATAATGATTTTTAAATGGTATGAACCCAATTTGGGAACCTACTCCTTACCAATATCAACTTTCATATATCTATAGATTCATCCACTAATTATTATTATCAAATATTAGTGGTTATTAATGGCATCATCACGAATCTAGGATCATCATTATCCCACTATCATTTACGTACCATACAATGGGAAAAACAATGACTGGAACCAAATGAGAAAGATCACTTTATGATCTGGTTTCTTAGAAACAACTCATGATCTTCTCCACGATCCTTCCAATATTAAGATAATATTATTCATACTATGTATAGAATTATATGTTGATATACACTAAAAAAGTTAGATATATATTCAATTATTTGGAATGATAAAAATTTAATATATGAATAGAATTTCATTAGAACATTTAGATTTAGAATTTATTCACCATATATATTTTTGTGCTTCCCAATTTTCCCCATATTTTTTACCTTAATAACTCTCACTTCAAAAGCTCCTAATATTTGAATATTTTAAATACATCCTGAATTAAAATAATTTAATTTTAATTAATTAATGATCTATAATCTCTAATAAACATTCAGTGAAATCATAAAAAAAATTATGCATTATTTTATCAATAAATTAAAATCTAGTGTGGGTTCTAATGATATAAAATTGATCTCATTTTTATTAAATGATTGTGTGTAAAAAATATAATGTTCTACCCTTAATGTTTATGGACATCAAAATACAAATCATTCTACAGTATTCTTGATCATCTAAATGTATTGGGAGAAATTCAAAAATAAATAATTTTTAAATTCCATGATTTCAAATGTCTTCTTCCTTTCTAAAAAATATTGAACTATACTTATATCATCTCACAAAATACACATCCAATCATTACAATTGAACTAAACATCACAAATATTTACACCATCGATACTCAATAATATAATTTATACAATTCGATGCAGGTGTCTATTTAAACATAATAGGGGCACAACATCATCATAATAAGATTCCTAATTTAATATCTGAATATTTTTCATTAATATAACATGTATTTATAAGAATAAAATTATTTCTATTAATCCATCATGGTACACTAAATAGTTTTAAACAATACTTATTATTTTTATGAAATCTTATAACTCGACATTAGTCACACATTATATATGATTTATTACTTTTAAAAAAATGAGTGTGCATTATCATTAGTAATTTCCAAAAAATAATCAATTATTGGAAACTTATATTAGTGAAAACAATATATCATTATATAGAATTATTAAAATTTTATAATTATTCATAAATTATTTGTTTACATTTTAATTAGTTAAGAAGATCACAAATTACCATTTTTTACACATGTATTTAGTTTGAATTACATAGACATGAACATTGGAAAACCACTATTATACTGTGTTTTCAAAATTAGTGTCACCCTTTAATATCACAACCCATATATTTCATACATAGATACTATATCGTAGAAAAATATTATTCACTATATAACATCCCAATAAATTCCATAATCATTTAGTTCTAGTATCATTGGATACTAGAAAATTTGAGAAAATGGATCATAATATATATATATATAAATTATCTCTAACTTGTTTCCCCATAAATATAACCCTTCTTAGAAATATCATAAATAATACCTATAATTATAACATGGGGAAATGGAAAAAATAAAGGGATGTGATCAAATTCTTAGTATAGGAAAACAGGGTTGATATTAATAACAGAATAATAATTACTGGATAATAATGATATAGTAAACTGATCTTGTTTTTTGAGTACCATAACCTTTATATCATAGACCATAATATTTTTTCATTGAGTAAATGATGGCATGTAATAAGACACGAATCATAAGGGAATATAAGAACACAATCCAATAGAGAATAATGTTGATATAAGCCATAAAACGGTGGCATGCACGTGAGAATAAAAATCAATTTCCTTAGTATTCAAGTATCTTTTCCAATCTATCATAGTGTGATGAGTCTAGTACCCAAATCATCACAGTAGTCAATGTTAACTCCCAAGACTATCATTGATAAAAATGTCTCTTATTGAACTGGAATCCGTCCCAATTATAATTATATTTATCTCATGAGATATCAATCGTTATCAAATATATTAGTGGTTGATATAGTTCCAATCCATCACATAATGAAAATAAAACATATTTGTACCATAATGTTTTATCACATTGGTAATAATAGAACCCCTGCAAAAATAGAGTTCATAAACAATGAATAACATCATAACCGATAATAAATTGGTTTCAAAATCATATTTTCCTCATTATACTAAACCATATAGGGAAATATTAAGGAGGTTATCATTGGATCATTACCCCAATAAAAAATTTTGGACATAAATAGTTGTTGTTTTTTATGAATGGTAATAAAATTAAAATATCATAAAAAAATTCAAAAGGAAAATATTTTGTTCATTTTGAAATTACTTATTTAAAAGAAAATACAAAATGGTGAAGTAATAAAATTTCCTTGAAAAAAACCATTTAATTATTAAAAGGAATAATAAAATAAAAAATTATCTACAATAGTTGGAAAATCCATTCATGACTTAAAAGTTAAAAAACATTCATTCAATAATATTATTTAGAAATACAAAAAATACCTAATATGGAATACATAAAATGATTCCTTTTTAATAGTTTTTTAAAATTAGAAAATAAGAAAAAAATTATTTAAAAAATTACAGGATAATAGTAAAAAAATTCATTAAATCATTTTCATAAAACCTTTATTGGGTTGAAAATGATTTTTTCAATCAAAAAGTTAAAGGATGTCTATTTCCATAGAAAATATTATTCATCTCATGAAAACATTAGGAGAGGAAAATTAAAGGAAAATTTTTTTTTTGAAAAAGTTTCTATAGGAATGGAAAATTCATGAGTATATTTAGAGGAAGATGATATGATTTTTTTCATCAGAACATATTTATAAAAAATACTGATAAATAATGATATTGTAATCTTAATCCCCTAACTTAAGTTAATCTTGATTCAAAATAAAATATAATTCATTATTAATAAATTAATTTTTTTATAAATTTATAGTAAACTCACGTTTATACTAATAATTTCATATGTGATAATTTTATAACATTTCATCAATCACATTTATCATTAATTACTTATTAAAAATTCTATTTTCAGGCCATAACACTATTTTCTATCATGAGTATTTTTTAGTAGTTTTATTAGTTTTTTATTTATTTTCATTGAATGATATCTATAATTTTAATAATGATTTTATTATCATATATATTCACTATTTACATATTTATATTCATCCATAACATAAGAAAAATGAAAAATTGTATTACACCATTCATGGAGATGCCATGTAATATGTACGCATGAACATTGTTCTCATTTTTCAATAGAGAGAATGAAATAATTGAAAATATTAATTCTAATTTATAGGATCATTATTTTATTATAAATATAATATATATTTATCATATTCATCCCCATTACATAGATTTAAAATATAAATGGAAAATGAATCACATCACTTTGTGGAGGTGGTAGTCCAAACATACACATGGAAAACATTATCAATTTCCTAATGTTTCGATGGTAATTTACTAGATGTGATATTATATTTTTATTAGTATAATAATATGATAAATATAATTTATAAACACATAAATCCATAATAATACCCATTCAACAATTAAGGTGATGATAAGTGAATCGTATTGCTACCTAAAAAATGTTTGTTGTGCGCACGCACAAGTAATACATTCACATCCCATTTGATGGGAAAAGGATGTATACTGTTTTTTTTCAGAATTAGAATAAAATTTAATAATATTTTGGAAATTTAATGTATTATCTTATAATAAATAAGACATATTTTTAGAATCTAAATAACATAAAAAAAATTTCAGTTATGTTGATTACAACATCTTTGAAATGAATCTTTTATATTTTCTCTAAATGGATCTATAGTTGGCCTTTTGGAAAGGCTATAACCTATATAATTTTTATATGGATTTTTGGTAGAGATAGATTCATGTTTTTGTAAATCTATAATTTTTAATGTGGTGTAATAAATTTAAGGTATTATGTTACATTGTATAATTATAGTGATGATCACTTTTTGAATTTCTCAACATATAAAATTATAAAAAATTAATTATGAAGAAAATGGACCGAATGGATGTTTATTTTATGGTATGTTTTTATAGTGTTTTTTTCCTATCATCCAATATAATTTAGAAACTTTTTGTGTTCATTTTAATCATTATCAATCGAATAAACTGTTAACTAAATTTTTTAACTACAATTGATATTTTTTATATATTAAAATATTATAATTTTTATGTATAAGATGAAAATTATACCATAAGTTTAAAATTTATGTTATTTTCTGAAAAATGATATCAAACTTTTGTTATTTAAAATTTTTATAATTTTCAATTAACTTAATAAAATGTTTTTTTCAAATATTATCAATAAAGTAAATTTGGACACTATTAAATATATTTGATTTAAAAGTAATAAAGAAAATGATGGAAGTTTAATTTTTTATTTTAATAGAATTATAATATCTAATATTTAACAATTTTTTTGGTAACACAAAAACTTACTAAAACTATATCAATTTTAAATGTTTCAAAATATTTTTTCCATTATTATAATAAATAATATTTTATCATCAAAAAATAATTTAATATATTTATACTATATAAAAAAAATATAAATAAATTACCATCGAGAATATAATTTCATTATTAATATAATATATTTTATTATTAATTCATAGCATCCTTTTTCCAAAGTGAACACATAAAGGATACTTAAAACTAAGAGAGTGGGATTTTGTAACATTAATGAATTAAAATAATATATAAAACCATTTCACCTAAAAGATTCAATAAAACTAAAATTTATATATCATAATGTGATAAGGGCATAAATAAATTCCTCAAATAAGTATATGAATATAAAATTATATCCATTTCTCATTTTTTAATCTAAATTAACCCAATTTTCCATTTGTTGTGGTGATAAATATTTTCATGATTATTATTCAAATAAAAAAAATAAAATGGGCGTATTTTAATTAATAGAAAAATATGATTCCAAATATTTCATTAATTTTATGTAATTAAATAGATATAAATTATGGAATATAATTCTATTATATGTGCAAAAAATTCAATGAAAACCACTTTAAAAAAGATAAATATATAAGAGTTAAAATTGATTTATTATTATCTTTTCTACAGAACAAATGTTGAATCTGAAAAAAATTTAATCAATAAAATAATATATAAATTTTATTTAAATAATTCAAAATAGGTATGATTTTGATTTACTAAAATAATAAGTTATTACTTACTTAAAAATATATTTTTTAGAAATAACATCAATTTATGTTAAAATAATTGTTTCTTTAAATATAATGACGTTAACAATAATGATTTAATTTTATAAATGCCTTGATTTTTTTTCATATTTAAACTTTGACTACTCATACCCACTAATTTAATTGTTCGGTGATAACATAATAAAATATTTGTATAATGTTACATGGTTCATATTGTCTTATAATTGTTTCTAATATGAGATATCAAAGAAATAAAATTATTTAAAGGGAAATATTTTAATGAAATATCAGGGTGTCACATAATTACTCCATAAAATTAATTTAACCCTTGAATTTTTACCACTCTAATGAAAACAGATGATAATTCTTCTACTCATCACATCCTTTGGTTCACATTGAGCATCATCCAAATAGTGGTTTCACAACAATACAATGTTCATGTGACAGTATGTTTTTTCGTAGAAATTTCAATCTATGATCAAAAATATCAATAGATTTTACATTATAAGATTAATATTTCCTTATTGGATTGATACCTATGTTCAGTACATGTGAAGGATAAGGTATGTTCATACTTAAGAGATATACATGGAAAATATAATGAACTTGAGTGAGATTTGGTGAATGTAAAATCCAATAATTCACAATCCTAATAACATATTTAATTTTAAAATGGCCAATATACATAGTCCTTACCTCGACCCATATTTCATTATTCTCTTCCATAGTTATATTAATATAAATTACTTTCCCCCATCTTTAGGGTATATTTTTTGGATGAAGGTTATCATAAAATTTCTTTTGACTACGAGATACTCTTATGATCTATTGAATAACTCAATCCTGGTCTACCATTTCAAAAATTACATCAAGTACCAATGAAATAAATTTCAAAACTTATTTCCATCATGATGAAGATCAACATATCATACTATTTTGGGATACAAATGGATCCATATGAATTCTAGAGTGAAAGCAATATTGAAAAAAATTAACCAAAGTAAGTTGTTGATACCAACACTCATTGAAATTTATATAGAAAGATATAATTATGTTTTCCATATTTTTAATGGAACTTTAAAATTGAATATCATTCTGAGGATGATATGAAATTAATAATATTAACACTATATCAATATCCTGCTAAAGTCTTATGTGAAATGGAATAATAAACCACTTATCCCAATCAGATACAATTGATAGTTGTACACCATAAAATATTTCCACATATTTAATGTATAACCATGAATGTTAATCCAGAGGTAAAACATCTCAAATTTCAATTAAGGGTGATTATTTATTATTGTGATTGACTAATAGCTATATTGAATTATTCCCTGTTGATGTTTTTTGAGTCTGATTTAAAAACATTGCAGATGTTTTCACATTTTAGTAATGTTATGGGTTATTATTGTGAAATACCTTTGGAAATCTATCTCTCATACCTAACTTACTAACATACCAAGATCTATGATACAAACTCCTCAATTTATCTCTTCATTGTATTCCCCCCAAAATACTCTTTCAAATCATTATACATTTTCGTACATCAAGGATGAATAAAAATGGAATAATTTTGAGCCCCATCCATTAGTTCATTCAAATATTATTCTAAATGGAGACATACATTATTCTAGAACATTATAATTCCATCATAGTCAAGGTTATACAAGGAAATTTTTATCATCTTCTTTTTAATATTGATATATTCATTATATGGCTTTTAATTTTTTTTATAGATTCTTGAACACTCATATGACAATGATAATATTTTCCCCCTTCATGAAATATTTCAATATCCATACTTTTCATGTTAATAAATATTTTATAATTGGTGATCCTCATCATAGATATCCTAAAATGATCATTTTGACTTAGATAACAATATACCTTATTCTAATTATTATGGTATAAATTTAGTATGCAATATTAACCTTTAATCAGTTCCAACCATCTACTTTGGTGATATTTCAGTTTTTTTGAATGAAAAAGTACATATATCATTTCATGATATGAATATATGTCTCAGCTTTAATTTTATAAATAATTTTTTTATCTTTAATAAAAAAACAACAGCAACTAAATCCAAATATTGAGTGGGGTAATTTTGATTATGAACCATTAATTTTTTTGCGGTGTATGTTATAACAATATTGTCCTATAAAAGGATGAATCATATTCCCTTATTTGATGCATTAATATAGATATTATTCTTTTTTACTACATGACATTGTAATAATTGTGAAACTGACTAAACATCTCTTCAGTTACATAAAATATTCTTCACATTCATCCTTCCAAAGTAACTTTCCTCTTTTGTGTGTAAACATGGTTAGTGGGTTCAAAAAATGTTAAAGCTTATCTAGAATATAAAGATAATATAGGACCAAAAATTAAAACAAATGATCTTAGTACCAATGGATAGTCTCATACTATATTAACAAATATATGTGTTGGAGTTTTCTACTAGTATACCCATACTTGCGATAATCCTATCCATGAATGAAACATTTTGAATCCCAAATTCCCATTATGTGAATATTTCATAAAAAATATTCTTTAGGTCTAAAAAATTTAAATGATATGTATTCCATTACATTATATTTTAATTAAAAATAATATCAAATATAATGACTACCACAATATGACCATTGTAATATATAAACAATCTATTCATTAAAACCATGTTGTCAAAAGTGGCATTACTAAGACTATATGTCATCACTATTAATTCATATTTTCCTTAGCATGTACCTAATACTAAATTATATATATATAAATTATTAACCCTCAATTGAAGATACCCATAATGGATATAGACCCTTGGAAACTGTTGAGTTCAATGAAGTTGATAACAGAAATCATAAATATAGTGCAAGGGATACATTTTCTAGATAAGAGTCATGTTACATTATAGAGTGTAAATTCAAATTTTCATTAATCCACAATAATTATTATTAAACAGAATAGGTTCACCCGAATTTAATGCACCTGGTTAAATGAATTATTTTTTAATATTCTCCTAGAGTTGCTTAATAAAATTTTGCAACTCAATTGGGAATATTTTGTATGGAGTCATGAAAATAGTTATTCCACCATGAATGAGTTCTATTCAAAATTCAACTTAATGATATTGTAGAATACATATAAACTCTTCCAAAATGGCACTGTGAAACTCCCATATGATATTAGTATCTTTGATCTTGGGTTTTCCCCAACCATCATAGATAAAGAAAACTTTTGAATATGAATCCTTACTTATACGATGGATGTAATTTTGATCCAAATTTCATTTTTTTCCTCACACAGATAGTCATTACTATGATATTTCTGAATATCAAACATAAAATATCATACAAATAAATAGATGTACTTTTTATCTAAATAAATCCAATCTATTCCCAAAATAACATTAAAATAAACTAAAGGATGAATTTCATGGTTTTTAGGATAAGAATTCCCATAAAATTCGAATAGATACGAATCTAAGATTTTGGAGGTGATCATTATATAATAAATGATATTTACTACTAACTCAAAAAATAATTTTTTAGTTTGTATGATGATACTGGTAGAAAATAATTTATACATAAAAGAGCATGTATATCAAGAATAAAATATAATATTAATTGGTCTATTTTAGATGGTTAGTATAGATTCCACCACATTGTTATCAACCCCTCATATTAAAAAGTGATCACTTTCATTTTCAATTTTTCACTAGGATAATTTTTTTTTGACATCGATCATTATCATTAACCATCCTATTGTTTCACTGGTTATCATTATTCCCATTATACATAAATTTAAAACACCAGTGTGTGGGTGGTTCATTATATAGATCATTATCTATATTCACAATATTACATATATTCTTCCCCTCACAAAAACACTTTATTTCCCAATGACCTTACATTCCACACTTGAAACATTTACCTGTACCATTAAGAAAATATCCCCCATGATTATTTCTAGACATCAATTATAAATAAAATAAAATAACCTATCCTCTCTGATATATATATTTCAATTTTAATTCAATTGTATTCTTATCAAAAAATTGTGATTGATGAGTTACTCAATATCTATATCTATTTAGAGAATATAAAATTATTTCTTCAATAATAAAAAATTTCATCATGGCTACTAACCTTCATTGACATAATATTATTCCATTAAATAATTGATCCATTGTACCTTCATGTTAGATGATAATAACAAAAACATAACTCACAATTCCTATGAATCATTCCTCATAAGTACCAATATATTCATTATACTCATTATTTAACTCTTGTAATTATTACACCATTTTTAAATGAATAAACCAAGGAAAATACCTTTTGAAAAATAATCTAAGAAAATTATCTGAATCCATGGATTAAATATTATATTATTCTCTTTTGTTCATGATAAGATTCCACAATTGATATACTTCCCCTTCCAAATGATAAAAAACGTGAATAATAATCTAATGTTCCAAACACTGATGAATAGAAAATACTTGTTCAATATTATTGATCCATTGATCAGTGACCTATAAAACTCTAGAACAACTAAATTAATGTTGATCATTCCTCATGAATGAGCCAATAGAATGTTATTCCCTATTATACTAATTAGAAAGCTCAGTGTTATTAATAGGTTGATTAATATGTGCTGATAAATTAGTAAACAAATTTAATCTCTATCCCATAACATTCAGTTTCTTAGGAGGAAAATCATTTCATTATCCATAACATTCAACATTAACATGATTCCTTCAAGATCCAAAAATTAACTAAAAATAGAAAGCATAGTGTGATAAAAAATAATAATGGTGCCAAACCACATATTCCGTAAAATCAAATATTTTATGTCTAAATTGTGACATCATCATATATAAAAACATAGGATTTACCATGGTCGCACAAGATCATTACCAAAACATTAGGATTTCATCTTGTACATAGATTTATTCAAAGGGTTATTAAAAATGTTTTCTAATATTGGTTTTCAATGGTTAACTATAACATATATTGATAATAACTAGAGTGATAATTCTATTCATTCATATATATTACTTCTTAATAAATGTCTATTCACTTAAATTTTAGATACACATAAAAATTATTTACTTATCATGTCCTTGGAAACATGGAAATACCAAAAATAGTTTCATATAATAACTACTGCATCTCCTAATTATTTCTTCATTACTTTTACCCTTTTTAGTCATTTAATACTTAATAACATTATCCATAACATGAGGAAGGGAAAAAAATAACAGGGTGAGATTAGATTATGAATAAGAGTAACAAATAGATAAAAATGATTATATAAGTAAAATAAAACTATAAGAGTATTATAAAATTATCTTACCTTTTTACATCTATAACCTATATATCAAATATAAAAAACATGATGTCATGGAATAATGATTATCATTTAATTATACTTGAATCAAAAGCGATTCAAAAAGAACAATCCATGAGAGAATTACATTGATATAACACATAGACTTGTGATGTACATATAATAAAAAAAATTCATTTCATTTTTAGTCAGGGTACATTTACAAGACTCTCATAGTGGAATGGATTCACTCCCCAGATTATAATAGTAGTCAAGGATCACTCTCAAGACTATCATAGTGGACAATGGAACCTATTTAACTTTATTTACCCCACATTCACAAACTATTTAACTAATGGGATAAAAATCATTTACCAATTGATTTTTGGGATATATCAGTACAAAACTTCATTTAATAAAAATCAAACATAACTGTGACACTCGAACATAAACTATTCATTACATAAAATCTAATTAAAAGAAATGTTTTCAAAAAAAATTCATCATAGAAAAACCCATGAAAAAATGGGGTTTCTAGACATCTTTTCATCATAAAATTAAAACATAAAAAAATACGAAGGATGGATTCCATGAATCATATCCCCAATAAACCAATATTTATATAAACGTATATTTTATTTTATGAATATAAAAATTCATATAAGACCGTAAAATGATTCTTATGTATAATAGATTTTATATTTTTAAATAAGTTATTTTATCAAAAAGAAATGGTAAATTATAATGGAAAACAAATTTTTTTAAATAACTACAAAAAATTAAGGAAATATTCATTGAAAAAACGATTCCTAATATTGGGAATAACGACTCATGCAGTATAACTAAAATAAAAATTTCTTCAAATCTTTTATGAGAAAATCCACAAATATTGTGGTGTGGAAAAAAATTATTCCATTAATGATGATTTGTAAAAAGTAAAACATGTGTAATAATTATGTTATAAAACTATTTTAAAATATTAAAATCCTATGTTAAAATATATTTAGAACACATGGATGCAAAATAAAATGGTTCTTTGACATAAGTGAGAGATGAAGTTGATTTTGAATAATTTTTTTTGGGAATTTGTGTAAATAAATTGAATAAAATGAAGGGATAAAATTTATTTTATTAAAATAAAAATAGGATAATAGATAACAAGTTTATATTGATATTTTGATCAAAATATATTGGCATCATAACTTAATCACAAAAAATCATAATAAATAAAGGGATTGTAATGTAAAACCATTATCTCGAGTTCCCCATAAATTGAAATCCATCAATCATTAATTATAATAAATTAATATTTATTATAATTATATTATTAATTCATTTTATAAATAATAATTTCACATATTTTCCATTTATATCATTTTAACACCCCCTTTAATAAATAATCCATTATTTGAATCATCATTTCTGAGTGTTAACTGCTTTGTTTATCATGTATATTTCTGTTCATTTATATTGGTAATTGTAAATTTATCTTGTTTAATTTTTATAAAATACCATAATCATGATTTAGATACCATAAATATTCATTTAATAAATATTTATATTCATCATAAAATTATAGATAAATAAAAATGAATTATTCCTTTCTTGGAGATTGTAAAGTATACAAACGCAAGAATGTCACTTTCATTTTCTGATAGATAGACTTAAAGTGAAATATATATAAATTAACATTTAAAATAAAATTAATATATATTATATATCACATATATTCTTAAAATTAATCACCCTTAACATTTAAGGAAAATATAAATTAAAAACAAATGCGCATCACTTTATAGTGGTCGTAGTCCACACATATTCATAAAAAACACTATTGTTTCCAAAAGTATTAAGTGACATTTATGAATATGTGATATAATAAATTAATGAGTATAAATATTATGTAAATGTAATATATGAACAATTAAATCCATCATAATACTCATTCATAAAGGATGGTTATGAAAGATTAATTCCATCGCTACGTAGAGAAGGTAAAATATACATAAGCACAAGAGATAATTTTACTTATCATTTGATGGGAAAGAGGTAATATAATGGTTTTATCAAAATAATAATATCATTTAGGTATATTATGTTGTAAATTTAACATATTCAGATAAATGACATTGATTTATAGAAGGTAATGACGAGTATAAATAAAATTTTTCGGTTAAGGTGATTAAATCTTCTTCAAAATAAATCTATTATATCACCTTTAAAGGGATCAAGGGGTGGTCATTTAGGAACAACATAACAAATTGAATATATATAGTGCTATTTGGAATGGAAATTTATAGATTCTGGTTATGTTATATTTCTCAATGTGGTGTAATTAGTTGTGGGTGGTAGTCTGTTTTTTAAATAAAGGGGAGGAGTACATTTGTATTTTCACAAAAGATTAATTAATAATAAATTAATTCAAAACCAAAAATCATCTGAATTAAAATGTATTATAAGATAATGTTGTATAAATTTGTAACCCCGTTGAGAAATTAAATTTGTAATGTTAATCATGTAATATTAAACGTTGTCTTTTTCATTAAACCATAGTTAATCGATTTTAGTTTTAATTAGGGAAAAAACTCTTTAAAAATTAAATTGATGTAAATTTTTATAATAAAAATAGATTTATTATTATTCTTTTTTTAGATAAAATACTTATCTATTTTTAAAGTAGTTTATTATGTAAATATTATATTATTTCCTCTAAAACATTACCCAATATTGATTAATTATATATTTTAATAAAAAAATTGCACACATAAAAATAGTTTTTTAGAAAACAATGAGAACTATATTCAATTTTTTTTAATTATAATCATTTGATAACTAGTGAATTAATTTAAAAAAAATTTATGATCGAAATATGATGTAGATGCTCAATATACAAGAGGGGGGTGAATTGTATCCTTTAAAAAATTCCATTGTAACTTTTAAATTTGATATAAGCCTTCTTATTATTTAACAATATTATACAAGGTAAATTCGCCAGACCTCTTAGTTCTAAAAACATGCTAGATACCAAAAATATGATTCCAGAAATGAAACATAAGAATTGTTTACAAGGAAAAAGATTCTCCCTAAAACCGTATAGAATCTTACCAATTAGAGTACTAGTTCAAGAAAGTATAAGATAGTTATACATTCTTTATTAATCAAAATGAAGCAAAAAACATGATACAATACAAGTAACAAGTGTAGAATGTTCTTACCCAACGAGTAGGGTATCCAACAACATTGGATAAAGATCCCTTGATTTATACTTTTATGAATGTCTGTCTTTCCCATACCAGGGTAAGCCCCTGATAAGAATTCCAGAGTCTATATTGTTATCCCCACAATAACATGAACATCAAGGAAGCCGACACATATTTCTTCATATCCATAAATCCCTCAATTGTCCACAACAACAATCAGAGTCACACAAAGAAATATGAACATTATGTTCAATACACATAAATCATTAGAGTATCTCTCTCTTCAGAAATCAATTCAACAACATGTTGTCTCTAGAGTTATCAAATTTTATAAAAAAGTGTTTAGATAATTCAAATGAGCTCATATTTATAGGAAAATATCCAAAGGTCGGCTCCCTCCCCCTACGATAGAATTTTTCCTTGATTCTAGGTGGGACCTGTACACGTGTCACTCTATCAATGGTTGGATAGAAACAGAAAGCACAACATCATTTTATAACAATTACTATGATAAGTAAAATGTGGTTGCTCAACCAAATTTATTATATGGAGTCTAAGGAAAAATAAATATCGGAGTCTAAGGGAAAATATTTGAAGCCTATATTACAATGATGTTCAGATTCTATTTTTCAAGGAATTCAAAATCATAATTCTCTATAATTCAGATTCTTAATTCTCATGAATTAGAAGTATGAATTATAAGGAATTTTGAACCCATATTCTATGGAATTCGGAGTATGAATTTTAAAAAAAATTGATACCTAATTTCTAGAGAATTAAAATACTGAATTCTAAGGAACTAAGAACCTGAACTCTAGGGAATTTAGAGTCTGAATTCTAAGATTTTCAGATTCTTAATTCCAAAGAATTTGGAGTTTCAATTTCAAAGAATTCAGAGTCTTAATTCTAAGGAATTCAGAGTCTGTAATTTGGAGAACTTGGAGATTGAATTTCAATGAATTTGGAGTCTGAATTTTAGAGAATTCAGAGTTTTAATTTCATAGAATTCATAGTCAAAATTTCAGAGAATTTAGAGTCTGAATTTTTGTGAATTCGGAGTCAGATTCAGATCCTGAAAATAGAATACTATATATCTAAGTACTTATAGAATTCCGAGGTTTTATATGTGAAACTGAATTTTTCATGTAGGTATAAATAGAGATAGATTTAGAGAAACTAAAACATGATCAATGAATACATGGTAAGGATAAATTTTCCATAGGGAACGAAAATTTGAGTGGAAAAGAAATTTTCCATGAGATAGAATGTTTTTGATTTTCAAAACCTAAAGGAATGAAAAAATCCTAAAAATACTTAATGACTCAAAAATATCCCCCTTTTTGGAAATCACATACATCATTAGGAAAAAATATAAGGACATAGAAATTTTATGGGCTTGTAAAAAAACTTATCTCTCTTTTCAAATAGATGAAAGTGAATAAGAAAAAGTCCCCCTTAGGCTTCAAGATCCCTAAGGATCATATTCTGAAATTCCTGAATGAGTTTTTTTCATATTCCTGCACACGAAAGTATTCATGTTGAAAACTACCCCTTAGATGAACTCCACCTTAGGAAAATTTCTTCTTTAATAATTATTCATTTTAACATTACCTTCTCCCCCTTTGTTATTTTCAAAAAGAAATACAGTGAATGGAAAGGGAAAAATGGTACCTGAAATATTAGTACTAAACAACAAAAAATATGAAGAGAAACAATAATTTTATTGCGTTCAAAAGATTTTGTACAATGAGAGAGATACCACAAAAGATTGGACTTGGAAAAGATTTTCCTTCCTTGTCCATCGACAATGGTTTCTTCACTATTTTTTTCAAATTATTGAGCTCCTTGTGATCCTCTTCTGCGCACTTGATCAACTATTCCTGATCTTCAGTTTTCTTCTCTAAGGCTTCAATTTTCTCTTCCTGGGCCTTAAGAGATTCTTCCTGGGCCTTCAAAACTACTTCTTTCTTATCATGATTCTCTTCAATATTAATTCTGAGATCCCTATACCTCTTTGAACTTTAGAAAACTGAATTTATCATCCCATTCATATCCTTAACATCTTACTTCTGATAATTCTATTCAAGAGATAGATTTTGCTAAAAACTATTAGTGAGACCCTTGATCTTCACATCTTCGGTGTCAAAATAATCCTTGAAACTATCTTGAAATTCATTAAAGATTCTCATCTCATCAATTGTCTTCCTCGACCAGATTTTCATCTTCTTGAAAGATCTTTTATGATCCTCATAACAAATGAGAAAGTTCTAGATGTATACCTCGAGACTGACACAATTTTTCATTACCATGGATATGGAATTTTATTTTGGATTTAACGTATGCTAAATCATCTGACACCTTGAGTCTATACTAGTAAATATTTGAATAGTCCCAAAAAGCTTCTTCATAGAATGAACAACAATTTCATGTCCAACAAATGATGATTCTAAATCCGAGACATTGGTTGGTAAGGATTCATTTTATATTTCAATAGCATTCATTTTAGATATTGTTCCCACTTCTCTCTTCTTTACCAAAGATTTTTTATGTGTATCAACTATCACTTGTCTACCTTTATTTTTTTTCGAAATATCTTTTTCTTGATTTGGAGATTCATGTTCACAATCTGATAGCTAAAAAATATTATCTTCATCAGCTTCTTTCTTCTTAGATTCTGCATCAACACCCCCTTGGTGAACTAAATCATGATAGCTACATTAATTTTCATACAACTTATTCACTTCTTCCTCAACCATCTCATATTTTCATGGGGTAGAATGTTTTGAAGAATCAGATTCAAAAGTTCAGATTGATAACTTCTCAAAAGGTCTCTCCTTCTCATTATAGTCTTCTAATTGCTTTATTATATATTTGGCATCACCACTGCCTTCTTCCTCATCTTCTTACACTTCTTCTTCCAGCACTATTTCATCTTCTTGATGTCATTCCAGAATCACCAATTTATTTCCCAAAGTCTCTGGTAAAGGTTCTATCAAAATGGATTATGGTAACTGAATTTGTCTATTGATTTTTCAGTATCCTTAAGAAGGGATTGTACTATCTCAGTCTCCGAAATCATATTCATTTTCATCTTCTCTTTTTATTCCTTTTCATGATTTTTAATAGCCTTTTCATTAAATTCTTTTGCCTCAGTTGGATCCAAACCAAAAGTAGGCTCCCCTACATTCTTATTCTACTTTTCCTCTATCCAATTAGCTATTACTACATCAGGATATGATTTTTTCTTCTTTGTATTTGGAGGTGTTGATTGAGTTTTTTTATACACTGGAGATTTTCCTTTCCCTTTTGGTTTCTTTACCTTCCTCTTCCTTCCACCCTTTTTAAAAGATTCATCCACATACAGATTTTTTTATAGAGCTTCAACTTCTACTTCGTACAAATCATAAAATATGTTGGTTTGATTATTAAAGAAAATCGTCAACCACTTTAGAGTATCATCACTCAAAATAAACACCAAACAATTTACAGCTTATAACTACAAGGAATATTGATTGACTAAAGACAAAGTACAGTGATCTTCTAAATAATGGTAAGATATATGATAATATGAGACCTCAAATTTCCATTTATTATATTCTCCATCGAAACCAAGATATTCTTAACCAGGTTTATCTTTCATAGGTTCCCTAGGAAATCCAGAACATACAAATCGCTTTTCTTCAGGGTATCCTTGTCCCTTTTTCTCGGAATGAGGAATCCTTGAACCCATAGCTGAAGAATCCGACGATTTGTAGAGAGATGAATACTTTTTCGGAGTCATTACCTCTGAAAGACCATGACAAGATAGTTCCTTTTCCTGGTTAAAAGATCCTATTACATCATGTAGCTTGTGTGAGAAAATCTCTGTAACACCCCAGGTAAATAAAGAATATGACATTTTTATATTTATCACTATTTGTGAATAAAATTTCAATATTAATTTAAATGTAATGCTATGCTCGATGGCTTACCCAATATGCAACAACGAGTTCCATTGAAATCTTACGTTGCACTCTAATAATAAAATAATATTATTTTAAATGGTAGTTAACGCCTAGCCATTGTATTGACAGGAATGAATAGAAATAACTAAAATATGACTATATATGTTTGTTAAATGTTTTTAATTTTATCCAATAAATTTTAGAGGATTAAAATACAAATTAATCCCATCATAAGCATTGAATACACTAGTATTTTTAAAAGATAGTTTTACTACCTTCTGATGGCAAACCATTTTTTTAAATCAAACTTTTGACAATTTTATAAGATCTATTTTTCAAAATAAACATATTATTTATGATTGTGACATTGAAATTTACGTTGGGTTAGTTTTTGGTATTTTTCTGACAATGTTCATTTTTCAATGAATAGTGAAAAATACTACATTTTACATCAAAACTGCTTTTTCATATAATTTAATTATATGGTTATATTATCTTTTTAAGTTGTTTTAAAGTATAATTAGAATATATTTTACCATGTAATTCAATTATGGTCATTGGGATTAATTTCACTTTTGAATTAGGCATAAACAAGTGCCAAACTTTTCATAAATATTGTTTCTAAAAAACCCGCTATTTGTTTTGACAACGAGAAGTTTTTTTTAAATTAATTATTGCAATTTATGTGTTTGGAATTTGGTAAAATAGATTACATATTTGGAATCAGAAGGTCCAAATTATGTAATTAATACTCTTTTGTTGTTGGACATTAAGAATAGTAAAGACGATAATTATCTTTAATTATCTTTATTAATGAATAATCAGGTAGTTAAAGATAATAAAATAATATCATAATAATACAAAATTACCACAACATGTGTCCTATGGCTACTGGTTGTCTCATGTCCGACCATGGTATGCCTTGTGCCAAACATGGGGGCCCCATGGAATCACTTTTGTGAGAAAGTGACTTTTTATCCTTTTATTTTTAAAGAATGTTAAATGTAACAAAGAATGTATCACCAAAGTAAAATATTTTTAATTTTGTCTAAATAAATGATCTCTTGGACTATAAATATTAATTATAAAGATAAAAAGATTTCCTACATCATGATAATTTTTTTATAATTTTTAGACATTAAATGTATTAAATTATTTATGACATCATGATGATGCAGCGATTACCTCATTAATAAATGATTTAAATAAAATGGAAAGATAATGTAAAATCTAAGACCTACACATGTCCAAAACCTATTGTATGGGTGTATTTCGAACCCTCATCACCGTATCCTCGAAACACATTAATGTGGGACCATTAAAATCTTAAACTCATTTGAAAATAAAGTTACATTTTATACCTTTCCTAGAGTGCCCCTCCTCTCCTCTTATAAAAGGCCCCCACCTCTACCTCCTTACCCACACATCCAAAGCCTTTGACTCGGCAAAAAACTTCCCATTTTGTCTCTCCACATCCCTATATAACTCCTTGAAGCATCACTTTGGGCATAAGTCATCCCAAGTAATCTTTTGAGCTCAAACCAAAGGGAGTTACCCGATTTTAAGGTAATGTCTTCACTTGTGTCCTTTTGTTTTATTTTTCTTCTCCAACCCCCTAAACTATTTTTATTCTTTTCTTTTGTAAAAACTCCAGTATATTAAATATAATAGGATTTTGTTATAAGAAGTATTCGAGCTACACCAACACGCACCTGCATCTAATAGTTAAAGAACATACGGTTTCCGTGGATGGCGAATTTCTGCCTCCCGAAACGATGATTGTTCAACTTGATTTTAATACCTTAAAAGGTATCCATTAAGATGACACTATACATATATATGATATATAGTATGCTTATGTTTTCCTTAAGCTTCTGTATTTTTCATTTTGGGAATACCTTTATGGTTTCCAGTATAGGTAAACACGATATCTTCATTTAAGGAAGTGCGGTCTACCGCCCCCTCAAAGTGATTTGATTTCGTTAATCCCATATGTGGGATTTATAAAGGATTTAATTAATGTTATTATATATGATATTATAATGTAATTATAATATTTCTTTATATCATTATGATTCCATTCCATAAAAATATGAAATAGAAATGAAAGCAGCGTTCATGTGTACGTACGGCTTACCGTCTCCATGAATGGTGCATTTCATTTCTTATCTCCAAATGTTATGTAATATTATAATTACATATATATAATGGATATATATGTAATATATTACATATAAATTATGGATATCATTCTAGAATTATAACATATATATATATCTCTCATTTGTTTTTAATTCCATTAATATGACAAAAAATGAAAGTAGCGTTCATGCGTACGTACGACCTACCGTCTCCATGAACGGTGCTTTTAGTTTTTTATCTCAAAATGATATGGAATAGTATAAAATTAATATTTACTGGATATATATGATATTTTAATCATTAATACTATTCTGGAAAATATTTACTTATAACTATATGGGCAATCTTTTTTCAAACAAGTTCATTTTTGACTCATGTACCAAACATCGGCAAAAACGTCTTATATGAACTAACATTATTAAAAAATTATTATAACATTATAATATGTGATATGAAATGAATAATAATATATAAAGGAGGTACTTAGGCAATTATCAATTGACCAATGTTTATTATTCAGAAATATAAAGAAACGAACAAGACAACTTGGACTTGAGGTAAGGGATCCTACTCCTCTCTTTCTTTTTAAGTACACTCTATTATGTCATTACTTTTAATGATCGTATTTCTTGTTATTGGGATGTTCTTTTATATTAATCTAATTTTAATTTTTATTTTCATGTGATGATAGGCCCTATTCTCTCTCATCAATCCATTTTGGAAGTTTTGAGTGGCACCGTTAGGCTGCCGAATTTTCGTAAGAGATCTAACCTCTCTCTTTCTTTTTAAGTACTCTCCTTTATGTCACTTATTTTATGCTCCTATTTGTTATTATGGGGGATTTTCTTTTATATTAATATTTATAGAAACTTTATGTTCATATGATGAGATACCCTATTTGATCTCATCAATCCATTTTTTTAAGTTTTATGTGGCGCAGTTAGGCTGCCGAGTTTTCGTAAGAGATTTTTCATCTCACTTTTATTCCCGTGAGATTTATGCTACATTTGCCACAATTTCCTTTTAGTGGTGTATGTAATACCCATTATTTTACTCATTATGTAATATACATTCTTTTATGAGTATTTACATCAATGTTGTATTGTCCTTCTTTCACAAGGTGTATGTTTCAAAAGATACCCATATTCGTAAGGGAACCTTTCACCCTCCTCTTTTTAAAAGACTTATTTTGTTGGGTCTTTTAATTTAAATATTGTTATGTTGGGATATGTTCTCATATATGCTTATTGATGTAAAGTTTATGTCCAAGTGACGAGATACCCTTTTTTTATCTCTTATCAACTCATTTTGATGTGACGCCGTTAGGCTGTCAAGGGAACTTCTTAACCCAATTTTGATTTCTTTGGGTTCAACATGTAGTTATTGAATATGTCATCTTTTGAATATGTGTGAATGAACTTTGATTATTTTACACTTAATATCCACTTATATTTTGTGTATTCGTTTGTCACACATAATTAGGTAATTGATTTATCCTTAAACAAAGGATATCGTCTTTGTAAGGGACTTCGTCTCAATCTCAATTCATTGAGGCATATTTTGTTTTATACACAACCTTATTTTATATGGTGTATAAACCCCTTTGACTTTTACGTTTATCCAAAAAGGATTCTTTTTTATACGAAGCATTTTACTAAATGACAAAAGGGAATGTTTTTGTCGTACGTATGCGGCGACAACGACTTCTCTGCCTCCGTGACCATTATTTGAGTTTCGGCTTCTTCTACAATACATACCTTCTTTTTAAAAGAAAAATAAATACCATTTTTTACTTTTATTTTATTTTGGTATTGAAAATGGTTTTCATAATGTTTTTATATCAATGTGTTGTATTGATATCTTGTTATTGAAAGGTGGAAATGTTATGTTTCCTTTATGCATGTTTTATGTGATAAGATTGTGTTATGGTTCTTGGGCATTGTTATGAAGACGGGTGGTTCCGTGATAAACTAAGGGCGGGTGAGCCAGATATATCTCTCCAATGCATTGGGTAATTCGAAGGAGTGAAACTTTAAGGTTTTTCTGAAGAGATTTAAGGAATATACTGTGGTGGGTATTCAAAACGTAACCAAGAGGGTTACTCCCTACGTAAGAATGTTATGAATGCCTCAAGTTACCTTTTATGTCTTATGATTTCTATGATTTATTCATGATTTGATGAAGTATGTTAAGGTGCCTATGTTTTATGGGTAAAGTATGATTTTATTCTTATGTATATATAAACTCATGTTTCCTTTCAATATTTTTATAACCCTTACTGAGCTTTTTATGCTCATCCAATGTTTTTGAAATTTTTTTCATAGGTCAAGGAAAAGGTACATGATGTGATGATAGTGTCAAGGATGTGTCAAGAAAGAATCCATGTTTTATTTTAAATATGTTTCCGTTGATGGGAAGAATGAATACTGTCTTTTATGTAACCACTTTTTTTAAATGTGGAATGCAATGCAAGTTTCATTATCTAATTCTCTAAAACTCTAAACCTGAAAATATCATCATTGTGTAATCTTGTAGTAACTCAAGATTAAGTAAGGTTTAATGCATGGGCCTTATAGTTGGTATCAGAGGTCGGTTTAGATAACTTTAGTGGTTAGGGTATTTTTTAAGAACAAGTGACATTACCATAATGGTTAGGAATTCAGAAAGAGTCCTAGTTTTAGATAAATTTAATGAGTAAGTATATCTTAGTGTTTATCTTCCTCATTAGTACATGATAGTTCTGTTGATATACTCACACTGACCTTTTTGGTTTTAGTAAATGGATGGATCTAGCAGGCACCAAAGTAACAGAGGATGTGAAGGAAACTGTGACAGTTTTTTGAGCAATCAACTGAATGATATGGGAGCTGCAATGAGAAATCTTGTGATTATCCTCAAACAACTATCTGGAGTCATGATTGACCACCTAAACCTTGGTGATTTCTCTAAGGAATCATATATGTGAGAAACAAATCCCTACGGATGTACAGGTAATAATCATAAAGTTATGTGTGTTCAAAAACCTATGTGTCAAAGATGTTGAAAGAAACAACTAGGAAAATGTTTCAAAGGGACAGAAATATGCTATAGATGTGGAAATGAAGGTCATAAATCAAGAACCTACCATGTAAAAATGAAGCATCTACTTGACTCAAGGAAAGGGAAAGAAGTTTGTTCTGAGGGATCAATTAAATGTTTTAAATTTGGTGTGCATGGTCATTATGGAAACACATGTCCTATGAAGAAGTTTCATGAATTGGATCACCAAGATCGTAGAAATGTTCGTTTACCAATACCTAATGCCATTCCAATTGAGGATGAAGAAAATGACAATGACCAATCAAAGGTATGGATTATTTCATAACTATTGTTTTCCTATTTTGGAATCTTAGGATATGATTAATGATTTTGTTTGTAGGAAAGAAGTATTTCAGAATAAGTTGGAAAGGAATGGTTAATGGATCATGAATAATGTTGAATGAATAATAAGTCAACATATAAGGGCTTCATGAGTTATGGTGAAATTCTTAAGAGTATTAAGTCTCTTTTGATAATGGGGTTACATTAGAAGACTTTTTATAGTATGGGTAACCCTGATTTTTAATATATGAAAATTTTATTCAAGGAATAGTTATCTGTTCTTTTGTGGACATAGTTATAAAGAACCATTTGGTTTTATATGATCCTTACTTTTGAGGTAATTATGGGTTACTATATGTTATGATGGAAGTGAAAGGCATGAGACAAACTTGAGGTTAAAATATTTTATGTTTGAAGATTTTATCTCTATTTGGGGAATGATTTGAGAATTATATATTTTTGGAAAAATGAAAACACGCAGACCATGTGACAACCCGTCAGGTAGGACAAAGCTGTGGGAATTGAACCCACAACCAATGTGCAGCTGGTATTTATCACCTACCACTGGACTATGTGAAGTCCATAGTTATTTTGACTGATTCTTTTTAGTTAGAATATTTTATTAATTAAGAGTAATTTGATTTTTGGTTATCTATGGAAATATATTAACCTATCATGGAAGATATGTGATTAGGTTAATTACTTTTCAATACGAGACTTTAAGAGAAACTGATGTTGTTTAGCGATAAATGTTACGATTTAACTTGGAAGACTATGTGACTAAAACCTTCAAATATTTGGGTTCAATATTATTTTGGTTTACATTGAAAGATTTTATGGACAAATTGTTTATTGAATGGTCCTCGTTGAACTTTGTGTTTTGTTGGAAAAATTTTGGAGATTACGAATAGATTTTCTTTTTATAAAGGGTTATCCTTATCTGGATTATCTAATCTTGTACTAACCTTTTTGGTTTTGGTTTTGGTTAAAGTCTAAAGACATGGGAAGTATATAGTTCTCTTTTGTGGATTAGGTGATTCTCTAGAAGTTGATTATAGTACTCTTAATGTGAACAAGTCTTCCTAAATACCCGTCTTTTGGAGAAAATATGAGTTTGTGTAAGGAATCTAATAAAAGTAGAAAGTCAAAATGATAAGTGATTATGTTTCCTTATGAATAAATTCCTCAATAAAAATTAACTTAAAACAAAAATGTTGTCTATTAACTTTTCCTACTAGGGAATCGAATACGGTTTAACCCATCACAAGTTTGTGATTTTCTTGTTGTTAACTTTCTCTTAAACATGTTTTTTATCACTCTCCATCAGAATATAACCCTATGTTTTCTCCTCCATGTCCATGTTTTTCTACATGGAATCCTAGTATGGGTTAACTCGGGTGACCTCTGTACTTATCTTCCTTTATTTTAAAGTGATTTTTTTACCGACTCTTGTTCCGATGTGGGACTTTCAAGGATGTTTCCAAGATCAATTTTAAAATTGCGAGGATGCAATTCCCAAAAGGGGGGAAGGATGTAACACCCCAGGTAAATATAGAATATGAAATTTTTATATTTATCCCTATTTGTGAATAAAATTTCAATATTAATTTAAATGGAATGCTATGCTTGATGGCTTACCCAATACGCAACAACGAGTTCCTTTGAAATCTTACGTTGCACTCTAATAATAAAATAATATTATTTTAAATGGTAGTTAACGCCTAGTCGTTGTATTGACATGAATGAATAGAAATAACTCAAGTATGATTATATATATTTGTTAAATGTTTTTACTTTTATCCAATAAATTTTAGAGTCTTAAAATACAAATTAATCACATCTTAAGCATTGAATACACTTGTATTTTTAAAAGATTGTTTTACTACCGTTTGATGGAAAACCATTTTTTTAAATAAACTTTTGAAAATTTTATAAGCTCTATTTTTTAAAATAAATATATTATTTATGATTGAGACATTGAAATTTACCTGGGGTTAATTTTTTGTATTTTTCTGACAATGTTCATTTTTCAATGAATAGTGAAAAATACTGCATTTTACATCAAAACTGCTTTTTCATATAATTTAATTATATTGTTATACTATCTTTTTAATTTGTTTTAAAGTGTAATTACAATATATTTTTCCATGTAATTCAATTATGGTCATTCGGATTAATTTGACTCTGGAATTAGGCATAAACAAGTGCCAAAATTTTCATAAATATTGTTTCTAAAAAACCCGCTATTTGTTTTGACAACGAAAAGTTTTTTTAAATTAATTATTTCAATTTATGTGTTTGTAATTTGGTAAAATGGATTACATATTTTGAATCAGAAGTTCCAAATTATTTAATTAAGACTCTTTTGTTTTTTGACATTATGAATAGTAACGACGGTAATTAACTTTATTTATCTTGATTAATGAGTAATCTGGTAGTTAAAGATAATAAAATAATATCATAATAATACAAAATAACCACAAAATGTGTACTAAGGTTACTGTTTGTCTCATAGAAGACCATTGGATGCCTTGTTCCAATCTTGGTCGCCCCATGGAATCAATTTTGTTAGAAATTGACTTTTTATCTTTTTATTTTTAAAGAATATTAAATGTAACAAAGAATGTATCACCAAAGTAAAATATTTTTAAATTTTTATACATAAATGATATTTTGGACTATAAATATTCATTAGAAATCTAAAAATATCTCCTACATCCTGATAGTTTTTTTATAATTTTTATACATTAAATGTATTAAATTATTTATGACATCATGATGATGCAGCGATTACCTCATTATTAAAGGATTTAAATAAAATGGAAAGGTAATGTAAACTCTAAGACCTACACATGTCCAAAACCTATTGTATGGGTGGATTTCGAACCCTTATCACCTTATCCTCGAAACACATCAATTTGGGACCATTAAAATCCGAAACTCATTTGAAAATAAAGTTACATTTTAAACCTTTCCAAGAGTGCCCCTCCTCTCCTCTTATAAAAGGCCCCCACCTCTACCTCCTTACCCACACATAAAAAGCCTTTGGCTAGGCCAACCCCAACCCATTTTGTCTCTACAAAACCCTCTATAACTACTTGAAGCCTCACTTTGGGCATAAGTCTTCCCAAGGAAGCCTTTGAGCTCAAACCAAAGGGAGTTACCCGATTTTAAGGTAATGTCTTCACTTGTGTCCTTTTGTTTTATTTTGCTTCTCCAACCCACTAAACTCTTTTTATTCTTTTCTTTTGTAACAACTACAGTATCTTAAATATACTATGATGTTTTTATAATAAGGATTCGAGCTACACCTACACACACCTACATCTAATGGTTAAATAACATACTGTTTCCGTGGATGTCGAATTTCTGGCTCCCGAAACGATGATTGTTCAACATTTTTTTAATACCTTCAAAGGTGGTCATTAAGATGACACTATACTTATATATGATATATAGTATGATTATTTTTTCCTTATGCTTCTGTATTTTTAATTTTGAGAATACCTTTATGGTTTCCATTATGGGTAAATGCGATATCTTCATTTAAGGAAGTGCGGACTACTGACCCCTCAAAGTGATTTGATTTAGTTAATGCCATATGTGGGATGTATAAAGGATTTAATTAATGGAATTATATATGATATTATACTGTAATTATAATATACCTTTATATCATTATTATTCCATTCTATAAAAATATGAAATAGAAATGAAAGCAGTGTTCATGCGTACGTACGGTTTACCGTCTCTATGAACGGTGCATTTCATTTCTTATCTCCAAATGTTATGTAATATTATAAGTACATATATATAATGGATATATATGTAATATTTTAAATCTAAGTTATGGATATCATTCTGGAATTATAACACATATATATACATCTCTCTCAATTTTTTAATTCGATTAATATGACAAAAAATAAAAGTAGCGTTCATGCGTACGTAAGGCCTACCGTCTCCATGAACGGTGCTTTTCGTTTTTTTATCTCCAAATGATATGGAATAGTATAAAATGAATATTTACGGGATATATATGATATTTTAATAATTAATACTTTTCGGTAAATTATTTATTTATAACTACATGGGAAATATTTTTTCAAACAAGTTCATTTTTGACTAATGTACCAAACATCGGCAAAAACGTCTGATATGAACTCACATTATTAAACAATTATTATAAAATTATAATATGTGATATGAACTGAATAATAATATCTAAAGGAGGTGCTTAGAAAATTATTAACTGACCACAGTTTATTATTCAGGAATATAAAGAAACGAACAAGACAAGTTGGACTTGAGGTAAGGGATCCTACTCCTCTCTTTCTTTTTAAGTACACTCTTTTATGTCATTACTTTTAAAGCTTATCTTTATTGTTATTGGGATGTTATTTTATATTAATCTTACTATAATTTTTATGTTCATGTGATGAGAGACCCTATTATCTCTCATCAATCCATTTTGGATGTTTTGAGTGGCGCCGTTAGGCTGCAGAAGTTTCGTAAGAGATCTAACCTCTCTCTTTATTTTTAAGTACTCTCCTTTATGTCACTTCTTTTAATCTCCTCTTTGTTATGTTGGGGGATGTTCTTTTATATTACTCTTTCTATAAACTTTATTTTAATATGATTAGATACCCTATTTGATGTCATCAATCCATTTTTGTATGTTTTATGTGGCGCCGTTAGGAAGCCGAGTTTTCGTAAGGGATTTTTCATCTCACTTTTAATCTTGTGATATTTATGCTACATTTTCCACAATTTCCTTTGAGTGGTGTATTCACTACCAATTATTTTACTCATTGTGTAATATAATTTCTTTTATGGGTATTTACATCAATACTATATTGACCATCTTTCACGAGGTGTATGTTTCGAAAGATACCCATGTCGATAAGGGAACCTTTCACCCTCCTCATTTTAAAAGAATTATTTTGATGGGTCTTTTAATTTACATATTGTTATGTTGGGATATGTTCTCATATATCCTTATTGATGTAAGTTTTATGACCAAGTGATGAGATACCCTTTTTTTATCTCTCATCAACTCATTTTTATGTGACATCGTTAGGCTGTCAAGGGAACTTCTTAACCCAATTTCGATTTCTTTGGGTTCAACCTGTAGTTATTGAATATGTCATCCTTTGAATATGTGTGAATGAACTTTGATTATTTTAAAGTTAATATCCACTTATATTTGGTGTATTCGTTTGTCACACATAATTATGTAATTGATTTATCCTTAAACCAAGGATACCGTCTTTGTAAGGGACTTCGTCTCAATCTCCATTCATTGAGGAATATTTTGTTTTATACACAACCTTCTTTTATACAGTGTATAAACCCCTTTTAATTTTATGTTTATCCAAAAAAGAATCTTTTTTATACGAATCATTTTACTAAACGACAAAAGGGAATGTTTTTTTCGTACGTATGCGGCGACAACGACTTCTCCACCTCCGTGACCATTATTTGAGTTTCGGCTTCTTCTACAAGACATACCTTCTTTTTAAAATAAAAATAAATACCATGTTTTACTTTTCTTTTATTTTGGTATTGAAAATGGTTTTCATAATGTTTTTATATCAATGTGTTGTATTGATATCTTGTTATTGAAAGGTGTAAATGTTATGTTTACTTTATGTATGTTTTATGTGATAAGATTATGTTATGGTTGTTGGGAATTGTTATGAAGACGGGTGGTTCTGTGATAAAGTAAGGGCGAGTGAGCCCGATATAGCTCTCCAAATCATTGGGTAATGCGAAGGAGTGAAACATTAAGGTTTCTCCGAAGAGATTTAGGTAATATACTGTGGTGGGTATTCCAAACGTAACCAAGAGGGTTACTCCCTACGTAAGAATGTTATGAATGTCTCAAGTTACCTTTTATGTCTTATGATTTCTATGATTTATTCATGATTCGATGAGGTATGTTAAAGTGCCTATGTTTTATGGGTAAAGTATGATTTCATTCTTATGTATATATGAACTCATGTTTCCATTCTATATTTTTTTAACCCTTACTGAGCTTTTTATGCTCATCCTATGTTTTTGAAATGTTTTTCACAGGTCAAGGAAAAGGTACATGATGGGATGATAGTGTCAAGGATGTGTCAAGAAAGAATCCATGTTTTATTTTAAATATGTTTCCATTGATGGGAAGAATGAATAATGTCTTTTATGTAACCACTTTGTTTAAATGTGGAATGTAATGCATGTTTCATGATCTAATTTTCCAAAACTCTAAACCTGAAAAAATCCTCAATGTGTAATCTTGAAAAAACTCAAGATTATGTAAGGTTTAAGGCATGGCCTTATAATCTCTGCATCTCCTTCGAAACGAATTCCTATCAGATTTTCTTCCATGTTATAAGAAAGAGAGTATTTCTTTCCATATATCTTGAAAGAAAATGTATCTCTTCTTCCTTCATTGAAATATATTATTGCCTCATAGAATTCAACCAGAAATTTTGGATACACCAGATCCTATGCTCTTGTTTTTGATATACATAAACTCTCCCAACTATTCATCCTTATATTATTAGAAACAGTGGAATCATATTTGGAGAAAAACATCAGATCAACTATCCATTCTCGGTAGATCTTCCACTTAGATATTTCTTTAACAGATGACATATCTTTTTGAGAAGAGGATTTATCTGACATTCAGAAGTGAGGAAAATTTAGAAATCTGGAAGGGCCATAAAAATATAGGCATAGCTTCAGCTTATAAAGGATTAGAATTCATGTGGGATGACTAATGGGGGTCCTTTATATAGGTGATTGAAGTGATGGTTCAGCTTACCTGATTGATCTAGCAGTTGAAAACATCATAAGAAGATGTAACAATTGAGATGACAGCCGAAGAAGGATTTTTATAGATTCCGATATTTTAAGGTTTTTAGAAAAAAAATTTGGATTTACAAAAAAGTGAATCCGAAAATTTTAAAAACAAAAATAGAATTCCAATACGTAAAATATGATAATGAAAATGTAAAAACGTTACATACATTTCGGATTGCCAAGAGGATTATTTTTAATAACTAAAAATTCATTGAATACTATTAGATTTCGAAATTTTGATTACAAAATAAAATTTAGGCTACAGAAATTTTTACTATGAAATTTTTGAGTATGAAGATTTGGACTATTAAAATTTTGACTACATAAAGTTTGACTATGAAAAATTTGACTACAAAAATTTTGACTAAGAAAATTTTGACTACGAAAATCTTAATTACAAAATTGTTTAATACAAAAAGTTTAACTACAATTATTTTTTCTATTAAAATATAAACTAAATAGATTTTTCCTATCAAAAAAAATTTCTCCCCCTATGAAAATGAATTTTTTACTATATGGAGATATGTTTCAACAAGAAGTTAATATTTAAGATTACCTTATTGTTATCATTCCTAACTTCTGTATTATGTATTCAAATGTATCAGATTGTAATGACTTTGTAAAAATATCTGCATGTTGATCTTTAATTCTATAAAATTAAAGAATGATATCTCTTTTTTGTGAGTGATCCCTAAGAAAGATATGCATAATATCTATGTGTCTTGTACGAGAGTGGTGAGAAGGGTTTGTTATTAAGGAAATGACCCTAGTATTATCACACAAAATCTGTGTTTTGGTAAAACTCCTAACATAGTCTGTAAGTGTGTGTTGCATCCACAACAAATGAGCACAATAACTTCCAGCTGCTATATATTCTGTTTCAACAGTGGAAACTAATACTAAGTGGTTTTTTGCATTAACAAGAAACATATGGATCTCCTAGGAAATGAAAAATTCTGAATGTACTTTTCCTATCCAATATACATCAATAAAAGTCAGCATCTAAAAACGTAGAAAAAATCAATAAGAATAATAGAGTCCTAGAACCATGGTTTCATTTATGTAGAGAAACATCATTTTCACTACCTTTAAATGAGATTATTTAGGATTGGATTGATATATTGCACATAAGCATACCAAAAACATTATGTCTAAATGACTAGATGTCAAGTAAAGTTTATTTCCTATCATATCACTAAAAGATGTTTGTTCTACTAGTTTCCTAGATTCATCAAGATAAAGTAAATTTGAGGTACCAATTGGAGTATATATAATCATAGTACTATCATATCCATACTTTTTAAAAAGTTATTTAATATACTTATGTTGGGATATATATATTCATTCTAGTTTTTAAGAAATTTGAAAACCATTGAAAAATGTTAACTCACCCATCATACTCATTTCAAAAATATATTTCTATAGATCCACAAACGAATCAGTTAAAGATTTCTAAGTTGAACAAAATATAATTTCAATGAGATTAAATTTGAACAATCAAAAAAAATTCTTATCATTATTTAAAACAGGTTTGGATCAGTATTTCCCTAAACCTAATTATCTCGAAGAAAAAATATTGTAAGTCTATCATACCTGGATCTTGGGGCTTGGTTAAGTCCATATAAATCTTTTATAAGTTTGAAAACATATTTATGATGTTTTTTATCTTCAAAACCTAGAGGTTGTTCAATGAAAACTTATTCTTGAACATAACCATTAAGTAAAGCGCATTTAACATTCACATGAAATTTTTTGAAATTAAAGAATGTTCAAAGGCATGTAGAATATGAATAGATTCATGTCTAGCTACTGAATCATAGGTTTCATCATAGTTTATTATTTCTTGTTGATTATAGACTTTGGTATCCAATCTAGCTTTATTTCTTACTATGATTCCATTTTCATCACACATATTTCGGAAGACCCACATTACTCCAAAATCAAAAGTTTTCTTAGGAATTTAAACTAAGGTCCAAAAATTATTCCTTTCGAATTCATTTAGTTCATCTTGAAAAGGTTTTATCCAATCATCATCACCTAAAGCTTCACCAGTGTTATTTTGTTCTAATTTGGAAGGGAAATCTAGATGTTCTTTTTTTATTTCTTAAGGATCTTCTAGTCTTTACAGGTTGATTTACATCACCGATAATACTATAACTGGGATGATTCTTAAGAAATAACCGATTTGGGTTTTGTAAAACCTGTTAATCAACACATGGTAGAAAATATTCTGGGATAAATCCTTCAAGAAAATTTTCTTAAACATTTTCCTTATCAGAATGATCTTTTATCAATGTTTGATAATAAATTTTTAAAAACACTTCTAAAGATGTATGTTTATTATTTTTAAAAAAATGACAAGTTTTATCAAATTTAATACGTACTGTTTCTTCAAAAGTTCAAGTAATTTTATTGAAAACTCTATAATCCTTAGAAGTTGTAGAGTAGCCTATGAAAATACATTCATCGGATTTTGGTGAGAATTTGTTTAGATTATCTTTAGTATTTAGAATTAATACCTTGCAACCAACAATCTTGAAGTAGGAATTTCCTCTTTTTCTACAATTTCATAACTCAGAATGAGTTTTATAAAGAGAAGGACTAATCAAAACATGATTTATAGTATAGAATGAAGTAATTAAAGATTCAGCCCAAAAATGTTTGGCTACTGAATATTCAGTCCACATGGTTCTTGTTATCTCTTAAATAATTATATTTCTTCTTTCAACAACAGTTTTTTGGAGGTGTTCTTGGTGCCGAGAAGTTATGAGTAATTCCTTTTCTACTACAAAAAGTTTAAAAATCAGAATTTTAAAATTCTCATCCATGATAACTATGAATAGTTATCTATGGAAGGTTTTTCTCATTTATAACATGGGTTTTAAAACTTTTGAAATAATAAAAAAATTCAAATATCTTTTCTAGAAAATTGACCTGTGTAAATGTAGTGTAATCATCAACACAGATAATTACATATATTTTCCTCCAATTCTTCCAATTTGTGTTATACCAAAATGATTTATATGCAATAATTGTAATGCATCAGTATTTGAGACTGAAATGATTGATTTTAAACATGATTTATGTTTCTTTTCATATTTACAAGGATCAAAATATTTTAACGAATCGAATCTAAGAATTAGAATATCCTTAACTAGTATTTTCATAGAGTGTTTTCATATGTTCTTAAGGTTACACTGTCCAAACCTTCTATTCCATAACCAAAAATGATATTTCATTGCACTATGATAAGGTTGATCTTGGCTCTTAAGGTCTTCTATGTTTAGTGTGAATACATTCTCCTTCCTATGGGTAGAAAGAATAAACTCTTCCATGGAATTGGGTACTAAGCAATTGTCATTCCTAAAATTAACAAGGTAACCTTCATCACATAATTGAATTATGCTAATACGGTTGTGTTTAAGACCCTTAACAAATAAAACATTTGAAATCGATGTTTTTCCAAGAAGAACAGTGTTACCTATACCAATAATCTCTCACTTAGCATTCTCTCCAAAAGTTACTTTTCCCCATTCATCTTGATATGTTTTTTAAAGAAGTTATTATTAGCAGTAATTTTTTGGGAACATCCGCTATCCATGTACCATGTATTACTATTGGTACATTCTTTACTTTACTAAAAACAAGAGTGTTAGAATTTCAGAACCCAAACACTCTTAGATCTGGAAACATAAGAATGGAAAATTTTAGGAATCAACATTTTCATTCAAAAATAAGCTTTATGAAAACCTAAAGACTGCGTTTTGTTTAAGGAAATTTTTTTCCCAATTCCCACCATAGTGATACTTAGTGGGTAATGGAGCACATTGAAGAACAAAACAATTATTACTAAAAATTGGTTTTGATATAGAGTAATCAAACCCATAATTATTCTTTAGAGGTCAAATAGGGGAATACATCTTATCAAAATTTTCATTTCCTAAGGTAATGTATAGAAAAAACATCCTCAAGAAAAATATTTCTGAATTTATCTTAATAACTATGTTTTTATCCTCAAAAACATTAGTTTTAGAACTAGTTTTAGTCTCAAAAACATCTTTCATAGAAATTAATTTTTCTATTTCAATAGAATGTTTATCCTTCTTAAGATTAAATTCCTCAAGGTTTTTTGAAATACATTCTAAATCAAGGGCTTTATTATCAAGATCATTAGAATGATATGATGTTTCCTTAGTAATAATATAAATAATAGAAATTTTTTTAATAAGCTTTTTCATTACTACAGAATTTTCATTATCAAGAAGATTAGACTGACTGGAAATTATTTTGTTTATTGAAATAAAAACCCTTTAAGGGCTGAGGGGAAAACCATCAAGACATCATGACTTAAACAAAATAAACAGTCTTCAACCGACCAAACCTCAAGAACAAAATCAGCACTCACTACAATATAAAATCTCCTCCCAACAAATATAACCATTTAGACCAGCTTACATTTTTTAATCATAGAATTACACATTGTGCCATTCCAAAGAGAATGGGCACTGATGGCCAAGGCCATACCCTCTCAAACATCCAACTCCGAAAATCTATGAAACTACGAATGCTTTATGCCTTGATACTCATCTGGAGCATCTTCTTGAAAGAGAACGATTGTAAAATCCTTGGAGTAGTGGACCATTGAGACAAAACATTCTGAAAACCTTCATTTCACTCCATCCAACCAAAATAAACAAAACGTTACCAAGAATTCACATCCAAAAATCCATCACAAACAGCGATACAAAGTCCAAAAATAGCAGAAATCCTAAATTATAATAACAGACAACAAAACATGATACATTTTTTATTGATTCATCATTGTGTACCTTGTCCATTAAACAATGATTTTGAATAGGTTTCTTGGAAAATAGACTAAGATTCTTCAAACCATAAGATTCATACTCTGAGGATTCTTTATAAAAGTCACCACCACAGGCTGTCCAGGTGTCATTTTCATTCGTAACATTCTTATATTTATCCTTGTAGTACATCTTTCTATTCCTCTCAGAATGATTTTTCTTTCTATATTTCTTTTTAGCATAAGACAATCTGGCTTTATATTCCCTACTCTTTTACATTCATAACAATTAACTTCCGAGACATTTTTTCCCTTTCATTATTTCTTCTTGTATCTATTCTGAATGTCTTTCTTCCCAAATATATTGTTCATCATTTTAGAAAGATTAGCTAGTTCATTCTCAGAATGTTCACTTTCACTGGATTCAGATATAATAATGACCTTCTTCGATTTTGGTATTGTAACTCTCTTAGGAGTCATGGATATCATATGATTTGTGGTAGTTGTAAAAGCAACACTTCCATTTCTATTCTTATTATTAGCTAGATCAGAACCTCTTTTCATTCATGTATCTTTGGAATAAGATTTCCAAAAATCTTATCATGAGTAATCATTGGGTCTTTTCTATTCTCATTAATAACTATCCTCTTTATTTGGACTCATTAGGCATGATATCTATAATCTTCTTCACTTGTGCCTCATCATCTAAACATTTTTCACCCATATACTATAAACTGATAACAATATTCAAAACCCTCTGTTTTACCTTACTAACTGGTTCCCCATAATGAAAGATAAAACCGTGATATTTAGCTATATGCATAGCTCTTCTAATTTTGATAACAATGGATTTACCGAAATGAGTAACCTCCAATATCATCCAAATAAAATTTTCAGATTCACAAGATGAAATATGGCTCTATATATTCTACGTCATGGAACACAAAAAAGTGTTGCATACCATGTAGTTTATTTGATAAACTTTCTTTTCATGATTAGTAAATTTTCTGACTTCTTTATCTAAAATGGTGTAATCTCCAGTAAGAATTACAAAGTTGTCAACTAAAGTGTCAATCAAATGAGTTTTATATGATATTTACAATATTCATAATCATTCCCATAAATTATATGTGGTATAGAAGGATTAATATCTTCAATCAAACCAACATTCATTCCTACAATCTTAAGAAAATATCATTCCACATAAACATGCTTGTAAAAAAAGTTTGTAAACGAGGATTAGAAATATCCTATGTAAGGAAAATATAGAACACTAAAAAACATGATCATAAAAATTTATATGTTAATGTTAGTATTTTAGAAGCCTCCTCTAATAAAAAGTGTAGGATTGAAATATGATGTATGTGCTAAATATACAAGAGGGGGTGAATTGTATCGTTTAAAAAATTACTTTGGAACTTTTACAGTTTATATAAATCTGCCTATTGTTTATCAATGTTAAACAAGGTAAATTTAAAAGACTTCTTTGTTCAAAACACTTGCTAGATTCAAAATATACGATTCTAAAAAAGAAACTTAAGAAAAAATTACAAGGACAATGATTCAACCTTAAATTGTATAGAATCTTACCAATCAGTGTACATGTAAAAGAATGTATACGATAGTTATAGTTTCCATATTAATCAAAATGAAATGTAATGAAAACACAAAACATTACAAATAATAAGTGTTGAATATTTTAACCCATATAGTAGGGTATCGAACAACCATGGATGAAGGTCCCATGATTTATTCATTCATGAAAGTTTGTCATACCCACACTTGGTTAATACCTTGATAATAATATTAGAGACTGTCTTGTTATCCTTACAAGACCATGATGATCAAGGTAGTCAAAACCACTGTCTTTTTTTCCTTGAAGCCCTTGATTGACCACACCAACAATTAGAGTCACACAATGCAATCTGAATAGTATGTTCAGTACACACAAAGAATGAGAGTATCTCTCTCTCTCTCTTTAGAAATTAATTCAATATCATGTGGTCTCTAGAGTTATAATCTTTTTCAAAAAAGTGATGAGCTCGTTCAAATGAGCTTCTATTTATATGAATATTTCCAATAGTCGGCACCCTCCTCCAATAGTCATATTTTTCTTTTAATCTTAGAGGGACCTGCACACGTGTCACTCAAACATTTGTTTGTTAGAAACAGAATGAATGACATTGTTTTATAAAAATGAAAATTATATGTAAAGAGTGTATGCTCAACCAAATTTATTTTTTTCGGAGTCTAATGAAAAAACGTTCAGAGTCTAAGGAAACATATTCAAAATCTATATAATAAAGAAATTCATATTTTATTCAAGGAATTGAAAACCAGAATTCTGTACACTTCAGATTCAAAATTTAGAGGAATTCAGTGGATGAATTATTAGGAACTCAAAACATGAATTATAAGGTATTCGGAGTATGAATTCTACTGAATTCGGAGTCCGAATTCTAAGGAATTAAGAACGTGATTTCTAGGTTATTTGGAGTTTGAATTATAATGAATTCGGAACCAGAATTATAGGGAATTTAGAGTCTGAATTTCAGATAATTTAGAGTCATAATTATAAGGAATTTAGAGTCTATGTTTTATAAAATTTGGAGTCCGAATTTCTAAAAAACAAAGTTTGAATTTTAGAGAATTTAGAGTATGAATTTCTAAGAATTCATTTTCTGAATTTTAGAGAATTCGGAGTATGAATTTCATGGAATTCAGAGTCTGAAATTTAGAGAATTAGGAGTCTGAATTCGGATCCTGAAAACAGAATACTCTGCATCTAAGTATTTATAGAACTTTGGGGTCTAATATGTGAAATATAATTTTTCACTTAGGAATAATAAGAGTTAGATTTAGAGAAACTAAAACATGAAAAATCAAAACATGGTAGGGATAAATTTCCCATGGGGAAGGAAATTTTGAGTGGAAAAGAAATTTTCCTTAAGATAGATTGTTTGTGATTTTCATGGATATGTAAAATGTGGTTTGCTCAACCAAATTTATTTTTTGGAGAAAAAAGAAAAAACGATCGGAGTCTAAGAGAAAATATTCAAGGACTATATTATGAGGATATTCGAATTTTGTATTTCAAGGAATTCAGAATAAGAATTCTGTATAATTCAGAGTTTGATTTTGGAGAAATTCAGAGTTTGAATTCTATGGAATTCGGAACATGGATTCTAAGGAATTATTAGCCTAAATTATAAGGAATTCGTAGTCTGAATTATAAAGAATTTGGAACCTGGTTTCTAGGTAATTCGAATTATTAATTATATTTAATTCGGAACATGAATTCTAGGGAATTTTTGTCTGAATTCTAATGAATTTAGAGTCTAAATTCTAATGAATTCGGAGTCTGAATTTCCAAAAATTCAGATTCTGAATTCTAAGGAATTTGGAGTCTAAATTTCCAAGAATTTAGAGTTTGAATTTCACAAAATACGGAGTTTGAATATCAAGGAATTCTGAGTTTAAATTTTGAAGAATACAGAGTAATAATTTTAGAGAATTTGGAGTCTGAATTTGGATCATGAAAACCGAAAACTCTATATCAAAGTATTTAAAGAATTCTGTGTTTTTATATGTGAAACTGAATTTTTCCCTTATGAATAAAAGGAGTAAGATTTAAAGAAACTAAAACATGAACAATGAAAACATTGTAAGGATAAATATTCATTGGGGAAAAAATTTGAGTTGAAAAGAAATTTTCCTTGAGATAGAGTGTTTTTTATTTTAACAACATGAAGGAAAGGAAAATTCATAGGGAAACCATATTGACTCAAAAAAATGTGTCAACCATATATTTTTTAAAATTTAGATACTACTATACATACACACCCATCCAATTGATATGAGATAATTGAGCCATAATATGTTAATTATGTTATACAGTTCTTATAAACATTCTAGTACATAACACAATATATTAATGAATAAAACTTATTATAGGGAAATATTTCATAACAATATTAGGGTGATACATCCATAATCATTCCATTACAATTTTATATATCCATTTTACATTTTAATGGACATTCCAATTAACCATTTATCTTTTCATAGATTATGAATTCATGAATTACACTTCTTGTGATTTCATTTTACATTTACACAGGTCTAGATTCTATTTTTTGGATTTTATTGATCTCCAAAGATGACCAAATGTGATTTTGGAACGGAACAAATTTTTTATCTACCATTACCCAATAGACTAAACCCTAGAAAATGGGAAACCATTGGAAACACTATTAGACACAAGTTGTAATAAATTTATAATACCGTGATCATCCTTTACCTATCCACTAACCAAATTTGGAATCCAATTGATAGCATGAATATTAGATTGACTGCATGAACACATGACTAACCATACAAGAAGCTTAATTACAACATGACTCACTGGTAGGCTACTTGACCACACTCAATAATAAGTCTAGATGATCTTTAGAAGACCAAATATATTAAAATCTATATCATAGAAATTTTATTCATATATATATTATTATGAAACCTCAGACAACATCAGTACCCCTATTGGTTTTTTGGAACCATCTATCAACTATTCCTAAAAGTTTCAAGTACATTTCAAAACACCTCAAAAAAGATGTGAATCGTAATATCACATGCTATTTATCATGAAAAGAATATAAAAACACACAATAACATATTTTTATATTTTTATGCTATTAAATAACTTGATGACTAGAAAATTTATCCTTGTGTCATAGATAAACCACCATTCTTTCATGATTCAAATTTCACAACCGACAAACTCACTCATTCTGTATATATGATAAATTTAGATGATAAGGTTGTACATAGTCCCAATATCAACTATTTCCCTCATTATTAATGACTTATGGTACTTTTAACCCTCCTACTCATAAAAATCTAATGTTTATTTGTGGTTCTTACCATAATTCTTTATGTAGGTGGAGAAGGTTTAACATGTATCTTCAACCGGATCCCTTAAAATACCTATATTTGCATTGAAATTATAAAAATTTTAGTAATATAAATCTTTCTTAAAATATGGAAATATTTTATATCTTTACAATTCACCCACTCTTTGATTAAATTATATTTGATATTAATATTTTTTGATCTTGTGGGATTTACAAGATTTTCATAGAGACAAATGGAACTAATATTATCACTTTAAATTTGTAAATGTTTCTCAATAAAAATTAATAAATTACCTATATATTTCTTCATCCATTTCATCTATATAGAAGAATTTGTAGCTATTATTTACACATCCAGAGATGTACTCTGAGCCATTGACATTCACTTCATCTCTACAAAAGGCCATGCTATTACCACCATTGAAAAAGGCACGACCATATATGGATTTTAAATCATTGAAATATTAAACCAAATCTATATCAAAAGTATTGTAGCTATACATTTAATCTAATTTTAGAAAAAGAAAATTTTTATTGTTCCATAAAAATATCATATATTAATATTTTCATTCAACATGTGAGATTATATTTTACTGTACTACTCTCTAGAAAATAAATTCCATACAAATACCTTATACAATATTGATTTTTTAAATTATAGTAGGATTCCAATAATTATACTAAATTTATTTTCACTAACAATTTTTAACATTTTGATATTTTCATAATTTATTGAAAAAATATACAGGGATGAAATATTCCTATTAATCCTTTATTCTATACACTCTGAATAATTATTTGGAATCCTTTTAAGGGGAAATATAAATATACTTAGTTCCTTGTTGAATTTCCATTCTCATGTAATATGTTATATCATTAAACAAAGAAATATCCAAATCCTACTTCATTTTTATTAAGTATTTTTTATAGAGATAGTCCTGATCAATTTTAAATTTTAGGTCATAGGCATGGAACAATAATATGAGAGTACATGTTGTGTCTTATTTATAGTACTAGTTGTTTCAATCCATTCCTTTCATAGATTCCATTTTTTAAGAACCTATCATGTTTTTCATACCATGACCTTGAAAATTATTTAAGGGCATATAATAATTTCTTCAACATAAAAAAATTGTTTAATTTTAATTAACAATAAACCCTTTATGATTGGTATTAACATATTCTACTTCATGTACACTATTATGGAAATCAAAATTCACATCCATTTGGTAATGTCAATATTATTTGTGGGATATAACTACTAAAAATAACCTAATTGATAAAATAATTCTTATAGGATAAATGTATTTTCAATTTTTATGACTTCTATTTGAGAGTATAGATTGAAATCATTTTGGGATTTGTTTGTTGACAACTATCATTTATCAATTAATTTCTATATATAATCGTACTTAGAGGAAATTACATTTATTTTACCTGGACTTCAAAAAAGTTCCCATATTTTTTTTCTTTTAATATTATCTATTTGTTCATTAATATCACAAATAAACTCTTCATGTCATTCTACTATTGAAACCAATTCTTATTTAATTTTATTAACGAGTGCAATGTTGTTTGAAACAATAATAATCATTATTATATGTAATAGTGCCTCCTGATTAGAAATTTTATTATTATTAACAACTTGTATATTCATTATATGATTCACCAATCTCTAAAAATAAATATCATTATTTTCAATATAATTCCCAATTGATCAATATAAACTAAAATTTTGGATTTTCGAATTGTTTGTAGACTAGATTTTTTAGTTTTTTTAACATTTATGCTCTAAACACATTAATTTTTAGTAATTTCACCTCTGATCATTGAATAATTGTTTTGATTTTTTTATCACCACAAACATTGAGTTTATTTATTATTTTGTTGAAGGTCATGCTGATAGTTACATTATATGTTTAACCTATGAAAATACCATAATTTTCTGACTTTTAATATATATATGATTGATACCTATGATCATTATAAAACATTGGATTATAAATATTTTGATGTCTTTTAAAGTACGATTTATTTGGAATTCATATCAAAAAAGAGTTGTTTTCAGGCCTCACCACGCTCCAATTCAATATTCTGACAATAGTACATAAGGCTGGTCTCTATAAAATAAATGAATGATAAGATGCAAATGAAATTATCCACCATTAAAATTAATTCCCCATTTTTTCTATTACTCAATCCATCCTATTGTGAAGTGTAGGTTTCACTAAAATTATATTTAATTGAATTCATTAATTTATTATTTCTAAATGGATATCATGTAACATTATAACCATTATCTATCTGATATTAACAATTTATTCAACCATATCCTTCTACACTTGTCTCCGTCAAATTTTTAACATGAAATTTGAACCATACATGTGTCTCATGAACATGAATAATTTAATACAAGTGAAAAAATTGAAAAATATAGTGAAATATAATTCAAGTAGGTATAATAATTTCTCATGGGGCTATAATAATTAATATTAAATATATTATCATATCTTGATGATTTTAACTACACTCTTTTGCATATTTGTTGAATTTTCTTCAACTTTTAGCATGTTTCACAAAATGAATCTCATACCTTTTAAAGAAATGAAATGTATCTTACATTATTATGAATTGTAATTTTATTAAGATGACATTAAAAATTTTGGCCCTATCTCATGTGCAACAATTCCCAATTTTCATTCGCACCAATGTTAAATGAGACAGTTTGGTGTCCAATTTGAAACATAATGCCAATTTTTAATTCTATTTTTGTCATGGTAATAATATAATTATTTTATTATATAAAATATTTGTTTTTGTGGAAGATACAATCATTACCTTCACCACATGATTTCACTCAATAAATTATCCATAATTCCTTCCACAGATAGAATATCATTTCAATTGAGCTTGTTTTCTATAATCTTAGTAGAGGAAATGGCATTAATTTTTTAAGAATTGTCTTCTATAACTATCATTGTACTAAAATAATTTAATATAATTTTTTTCTATTATATTTTATCACCTAATTTTTCCGAGTAGAAATAACTATATGATATACATAATTTTATTCTCGTAATAGCCTTAAATGTAATTTCAATAATAAAATATTTTTCCTATTGATCAAATATTAAATTTTCAGTCCCTTTTTCATTGTAGGGAGGCTATCTAGGAAATATTAGCATGCATTCTTCAAAAACATGAACTTTTTTTGAACCCCATCATAATTCATCTAATCAATAAAATCTATTTTTATCAGCTAAAATAATGATTCCCTACAATCATTATTATTCATATATGAATATCTACTCATAAATTTAAATATTTCCCCCCTTTATTCATATCCCTTTCTTTGTAATGATGTATTTTTTTTCTATATTAATAATCATTATGAAGAAATATAAAACCTCAATACTATTATCTAGGTAATTTATATCTTATATTTTAATTTAAATTATATCTATAAAATTTATATGATTAGACAAGTATATACACAAATTTTTTATTCCTTGGAGAGATTATGTATCTTGATAGTTTCTTATATTATTTTGATCACGAATTGAATTTAGAATCACCATTATAATCCCAAGTATAAATAATTAATTATTTTGAACCTATATGGTAAAGATAACCAGGTCTACATCACGATAAAAAAGATATGTATTTGAGAATATTTTTTGAGTTCATGTTTTTAGAAGTCATTGATGACAGGATCATAACATTTGTGTATTTATAGTAATTATATCATATCTTATAATGTTCTTAATCATATGCAAAATTATAATATTGAATCTTCAAAATGCCTTCCTCATTCATCTTTGTGATTCTCATCACGATCTTTCTCAGTATTTTCATTTTATACTATTTTGAGGTTGAGTGATTTAATATCATTAATAATGATCGATTATTTTTCATGAAATCCATCATAAAAATAATCACTAATTGTATAATTCTTAATAAATGGTTTAACTTCCTTCATTAGTTTTGTATTCCTCTATAAACATTATTTCAGTTCAGATTTTAATATATATTTGATGTAGGATATTTCATCATGTTGACCTTCTCTAAAATAAGATCATCATGAATAACTTCATGTGACATGAAATTTTAATATTTTTTTATAAATATCGTAGAATAATTTTTATAACATGAGACTCCATCCTTTTCTTACATACCCAATAGATTTTATATTTTTCTTATTGGGTACTTTTTCTTATTATCAATTAGGTTTGTTTCTTTTTTTTAGTTTATATATCTCTTAATTTTCTAATTTTCATCTTCCTCGTTATATTTTTTTATTTTATTATATGAATAGTTAATGGAAATCTAAAAAATATCTCGATTGTCGATACATTTAAGTGTAATATTAACATTAAATTTCCAATTATATGTCATAATTGTTTTGGTATGGAATATTATTTTTTTATGATCATTATACATCTAGTCTTCATCATCTATTTTAATTTGATGTTCAACATATTCATAATTGATCATAATCTTCTTCATGGTTTCAAAATAATATCATTCTTTAGAATTATTTTTAAATAAAACACTATTTCTCATTCCATGAGCTACGAGTTTGTTATAGATATCATCATGATAAAGATCCAATCAATGTTCTCAAGTATATTTTTTTTGTATAAAACATGTATTGAACGTTTTTACCATATTTTTTTATCTTATCACCATAACATTAGATGTTACTAAAAAATCACATACAATTTTGAATTATTCATATTTTTTTCAACTTCAACCATATTTTTTTATTAATATATTATTTTATAGATTTGAAACATTGTTTCATTGATATTAAAATTTACTTCATATATTCTATTAATATTATCCCACATTATCATAGTATTTTGTATTTCCATCACTATAGTTTAAAAATTATCAGGTAATGAATTAATAAAATTATAATTTTACTTCCCATTAATATCCATATTTTATATAATAGTAATCCTCAGTTGTCCCATTTAATATTTATCTGGGGATCTATATGTAACTACATCAAAAATATCAAAGGAAATAAACAAGATAAAGGGATGAATCCAATTTTTATATTCATGATAGTAATTTCCATCAATGGTTTTTTCACCTCTATTATTAATTGAATTTAAATTATCTATCAGAAACATATCTAGGATATAATAGATGAAACATGAGGTATCTAACACTATATAAAATACCACAAGAACTAATAAGCCACATAGAAGGGGGGAGGGGTTATTTAGTTATCGGTGTATTTTGAGATTTCAACCATTTAAAAAATACTACATCGAATTAAGATATTATAACCTAATATTAAATTCTTATCCTTACCCGTATCAAATTAATATGTAAACAAAAAAGTTATAAAGAGTTTTTAAAGGGTTTGGACATACTGTGGGGGTACCAACTCCGAATAATTTTCCCCCATCGAGCAACATATGCTTCCAAAAGATTATACAATAAAATAATAGTTGTTATAAAAGGAATAATCATGAAGCCTAATTCATAAGTATCCCATTGGAATTTAAAAAACATTAAATTGGTAAACAGTGATAAAACCTAGATGATAATGACATATAATGAATTCAGTTTCTTAGAAACTATTAGTGATCTTCTCCATAACCATTCAAAAAAATGAAAATATAATCTGTTTACTCAGAAAAGAATTTCATAATGGCCTATTTTTTTAAACATGGACTCTTATTTGAATATTAAAAATGATATAGTGTTAATATATTATGTGAGTTTATTTATAACATCAAGATTCAATTTTTTTTCCTCTCCTAGTTTCATGATGTTTAGTTTTCCATTAAATTTTTATTCTCACAACCTCTCACTTTGATTCCTCTTGATAGATACCTATCTCTAAATATCCCGAAATTAAAATATTTCATTTTAAATTTATTTATTCTCAAAAATCCCTATACCATAAAAATAAAAATTTATAAAAATATGATGCTCTATGATATTATAATTTAGTTAAACATTAGTTTTGGCACCCACAGTCTCATAAGATTCTATATTTAATATAATGAATTTATATAAAAGAATTCATATTATACCATTATAGTTTTTTGGTAGATAAACATAATATTATTCAAAAATCTTTTAGTCCTCATAAAACATTGAGTGGAATTTAAAAATTATGAAATTGTGATTTCCAAGAATAGAAATGTCTCATTCCTTACTGAAATAATATCTAACTGAACGTAATTCAACACACTAAAAAAGCAATTTCCTCTTCACCACTCAAATAAGAAACAAAAATCATGTTGCCTTCAATAATAAAAAAGAAACACTCTCCAACATGAGGAATGAGTTTTCGTTCAAATTTATTGTATTATAATAATCTCTAAATAATATTCGAAATTTAATATCCAGATATCATTCATGAACTAAAAAATAATTGTGAAAAACAACATCATTTTAAAAGATTAATTCTAACCATTATACAAATATGAATTTTAATTGTAATTTTTTAAAAATATAATTAAATTGTTTGAACCAATTAATCTGTTTGATGGTATAAACATTGAAGAATTCCATAAACATTATTGGTTTTTATTTTAGAATAATATTCAAAATATAGAATATCATATTTCTAAAAAACTATTAACCTCTAAATAGTTTTCTTATACGATTGAAAAGATTAGAGAAATGTATGTATTACATTTACATAGGTAAGATATCTCATTGATTAACTTTTTAAGGAGGGTAGTTACATCATCATAGAAGAAATATTTGAAGAAGTTCCACTACGTAGTTCATTGAAAATTATAGTTACCTTTTCAAGAATTTTTTTACCCTTCCCATGTTTTATTTTACATTAATTATTTTCATTAAGATATACTTTTTATAATTATGTAGAATATATTTTCATGAATTATCATTATGAAACATTCATTATACATTATTCAGGGCTATATTTATAAAAATGGCCTTCATGTAGCTCCGTTGATGTTCGACTATACATAGTCAACTATTCCCACATTTTGATAAACAATTCAACTATTGACTACATGTCACAACTATGAAAATTCATGAAGACCTATCCACCAAAATTTATAATCGAATGAACATGTACTGATCTACCGTCCCCTATCCACGTAGCACTCATTGAGTGAAATGTAAACAATAACTAAATTATCAACTACATGAAATGTTGGCTATCTGGAAGACCAAATATCTGACTATGATACACTATAGTCAACCACATGACAACACTCATGAATAAATGTAGAAAACTAGCAATATAAATTATACCTTCTACTAGCCATCTCAACAGCAATAAAAATCCGGAGTCGGTGCGTTACTTCGTGACATTGGCATGATCACAAAAGATCAAGTCTTGAAAGACTGATTAGTTTAGTAGCCTTGGAATCACTAGATACATTCATAAATGTTACATTACATCATAAAGTGAAAAACTACAATAACAAAGTCTCCATAGTCCACACTTATATCCTCTTCGGACTATCCATGCAGTTCATTCATAAAATACTTCTTCACATACTGGAGAATATTAAAACATTGAAAGGGATGAGCTCAGATGTTCAGTAAGGATAACAATATTGCGGAAGCTTTCATCAATAAACATAAACATTTAAGGCAATGTGTAACTAAAACAAAAGCCTTTTAAACTTGAACTTCAACATAATATGGCAAAAGTAAAATGAGATAATCCCATTTACTTCTTCACATGGATATTCTACTGGTCGAATAATCACATGCAATATCAATAACAACTTTCATAATGAGGGAATGTATAATGCCAGACATTCTGAAACATTTTGTCAAGGCCTCGGCCAAGACGTCTAAAATGATTAAGGCCTTGGCCAAAACCATAAATCAAATTGTGAAAGGGCCTCGGCCAATTCCACGTCTAGTTGTCTCATGAGACCTACCGATGCATCGAGGAGCTATAGCGGGCTCCACCCGTCACTTATTAAGTCCAATACATTCCTCATATGTATAGGTTTAAACATATCATAAACCATAACATAATCGTATCACATAAAACATGCATAAAGGAAACATAAAATTTCCACATTTCAATCACAAGATATCAATACAACACATTGATATAATAAAAATGCTTTCAAAACCATTTTCAATACCAAAATAAAATAAAGTTAATACTTTGTATTTATTTTTCATTAAAAAAATGATGGCTTGTAGAGGAAGCCGAAACTCAAATAATGGTCACGGCGGCGGAGAAGTCATTGTAGCCGCATAAGTACGGAAAAAAAACATTCCCTTTTGTCGTTTAGCAAAACGCTTCGTATAAAAAATATTCATTTTGAATAAACGTAAAAGTCAAAGGGGTTTATACACCGTATAAAAGAAAGTTGTGTATAAAACCAAATATGACTTAATGAAAGGAGATTGAGACGAAGTCCTTAAAAAGATCATTTTTAAAATAAAATAGATCTTATATGTGTATTCACTATAGGCACACATAAAGAAACTAAAAATACAAAATAGGACATAATAACATCATGACATAATTTGAAAGTAGGAGATTAACCCAAAGAATGGAAGTTGGGTTAAGAAGTTCCCTTACCTCATATCTGACTTGACTCAACCGTTCTTTAACCTCCTGAATAATAAACTAGAGTAAATATATACCTTATTAAGAACCATTTTCAATTTCATTATCCTTTTTATATCACTTATTACAATGATATGAACATTATGTAATTATTTAAGTTAATAACGGTCGTTTTGTCGATCTTAGGTACTTGAGTCAAAAATAACATTCTTATAATTACAAGTTGTTCATGTGGTGATATATCCATTATATCCAGAATTGTATTCATGATATAAATATAATATATCTAATATATATCCAGTATATACATGCATTTATAATATTCCATAACGTTTAGATGTAAGAAATGAAATGCACCGTTCATGGAGACGGTAAGCCGTACGTACGCATGAACGCTACTTTAATTTATATTTTGTATTTAATGAAATCATAATGATATAAAGGTATATATTATAATTCCAGTATAAAATCATATATAATATCATTTACTCCATCCTTTATACATCCCACATATGGCATTAACGATTCAAATCACTTTGAGGGGGCGGTAGTCCGCACTTCCTAAAATGAAAATATCACGTTTACCCATAATGGAAAAAATAAAGGAATGCCATAAATTAAAAATACAGAACCTTAAGTAAAACATAAACATATTATATATCATTTATAACTAGAGTTACATCTTAATGTCCACCTTTGAAGGTGTTTTATGGGTGTTGAACAATCATCGTTTCGGGAGGAAGAAATTCGCCATCCACAGAAACCGTATGTTATTTAACCATTAGATGTAGGTGTGTGTAAGTGTAGCTCGAATAATAATTATAACAACATCCTAGTATATTGAGGATACTGGTGTTGTTACAAAATAAATGAATAAAAAGTGTTTAGGGGTTGGAGAAGAAAAATAAAACAAAACAACATTAGAGAAGACATTACCTTAAAATCGGGTAATTCTTTTTGATTTGAACCAAAGGCTTCCTTGGGAAGAGTTCTGCCCAAAGTGAGGCTTCTAGGAGTAAGTTAGGGAAGTTGAGAGAGTATTTGGGCAGAGGTTGGCCGAGCCAAATGGCTTGAAAGTGTGAATGAGGTGGTAGAGGTGGGGGCCTTTTATAAGTGGAGAGGAGGGGCACTCTTGGAAAGTAAGGAAATTTTACATTATTATACAATGATTTTCGGATTCTAAAGGTCCCACACTTATATAATTCGTGTCTAAGGTGATAAGGGTTTGAAATCTACCCATCCAATAGTCTTTGGACAAGTGTAAGCCTTGGATTGTACATTATCTTTTCATTTTATTAAAATCGTTAAATAATGAGGTCATCGCTGCATCATGATGATGTCATAAATAATTTAATTTATTTAATGTATAAAAATTATAAAAAAATATTATGATGTAGGACATATATTTAGATTTCCAATGACTATTTATAGTCAAAAATATGACTTGTATATTCTCATGTAAAAATTGTTTTAGTAAAACATTTCATGTTTGTGTCATTTTTTTTCTTTAACATTAAATAAAAGGTATTTATGTCATTTTCCAACTAAAGTGGTTCCATGGGGTCCCCAAGATGACCCATGGATTGTCTTGGTCGGCCATGGCACATAAAATGAGGGTAGGACATGTGTCAAGCTCATCTCATATTATTAAAACATTATTTTTACCTTAAACTACACTATTTACCTCTAATCGCGATTAAGAACTTAAAAGTTACTATTCACCAAAAAATTATTTAAATCCCATTGAACCACATTTTACTTCCTAATTACAACCATGTATGTTGGATTTTTTAAAATCAAATCACAGAAGTGGTAATATTTCATTTAAACGAAAAATCAGTTATTTAACTACCACTTAGTGGTTTCACTATTCATCAAAAATTGATGTTTTTCAGAACAATGCCAAAATTTCACCCTAAGATATAATTGATATTCCGAATTCAAAAATAATGTCTATTTTACAAAATTCCAGACATATATGTTTCATTAATTAATTTTATAATTAATTCCCGTTGTCACAACAAATATCGTGTTTTTAAGAGACAATATATATCAAAAGATTGACAATTGTTTATGTCCAATTTCAAAGTGAAATTAATTCTAATGAACACCATTGAATAAAATGGTAAAAATATATTCTAATTATACTTTAAAACCACTCAATAGTATAGCTTATCACTATAAATTATTTTGATTAAAAAAGTTATTTTATGTATTTTTCACTATTCATAAAAATTTGGAAGTTCTCAGAAAATTACAAAAAATTCAACATAGGCTAATTTCAATATTAGGAATACAAAAATGAATTCCATTTTGAAATATAAAATTTCTATAATTTTTAAAAGTGGGTATTACTATTCATAATGAATACTTTGATTAATCACGGTGTGTTAGAACTCGAACTTGCGTAAAATGCAAGCTATTGCATTATTGAAAGAGAGGCGTATCGTGAAAGCTCGGGGTGTTACATTCTCCTCTCCTTCAATAAATTCCATCCTCGCAATTTGAAATTTTTCTTTGAAAATAAAATGTTGAAAATAGAAAATACCTTTGTGGAAAACCAACATCGGAAATAAGGTTAATAAAATTTAGCCTTAATAAGAGGGAAATGGAAATAAGAAAGTCACCACCAAATTATGATCTTGATAAGGAGAACATTGGTGGAAATTAGAGACATATAATTGTATGAAAAACGTAAATATTTGTAGGGATTGATTGAGGTCATCAATCACAAACAAGTGTAAAATTGAGGGCCACAAAGCCTTCAATCTATGTTGATTTAATATATTTACAGTTCAACAAGACATAAGGTATTAGGATAACACATGTTTTTGTTTTAATATCCATTTATTATAGTTTAAGAATTAATATATTCATAGAATAAGAGATAGGTATATATATATTTATGCTTGACAAGTAGAGTTTCAACCTTCAACTAATTTCTACCAGAAACTCATCTTTCACTCAAAAAGATAATAGGACTAAAGAAAATATATTATTTATCCTAATCGTACAAGGTTCAAAATATTAACACATACCATTTAGATTAGTAAAAATATTTTGTAACAACCAGGGACTTCATGTAGGCTAGTGGTAGGTAATAAAGGCCTGTTGCACTATGGTTGTGGGTTCGATTCCTACATCTTTGTCCGAAGCGACGGGTTATGCCCCACCCTGTAGGTTGTCCTTTTCCTAAAACTATAGTATTATAATATTCCAAAAATAATCTTCAGAAATGTTTTAACCTTAAACAATCCTATCCATGGTTCAACTTAATCCATTCCAACCTTAATAGTTATCCAAAATACCTCCGTCCAGACTTTCTCTAAAGGGTCCTTAAATTCCAAAATCAATTGTAACATTAGATTACCTAAAAAAAGTAAAGTTTCTCTTATTGTCACATACTAAAAATATGATTACCTTAATCATATTAAAACCTTAATGAAATAAAAATATACTGTAGTACAATCCTTATATATATATCACATTATTCTAATAACCAGAATATCATCCATGAGTCCAAAAGCACCAATACATTAATTATTACGCTTCAACTGTAGTAACAGCATAAGATTTTCCTTGATCCCTTGTCTTTTTCTGAGATAAGTTTCCCTGACTCTTAGGACATTCATTTGCATAATTCCCCATTTCCCTACAATTGTAGCATTCAACATTGATATCCTCTTTCTTTCCCTTGCAATCACGTACCTGGTGACCTTTTCTCCACATTTGTAACAAACTCCCTTTCCTTTCAGGAAAGTACCAGGGTGATTCTTCCCATAATTATCGCATAATGGAAAATCCTTTTTTCCCTTTTACCCTTTATCTGTCTCTTGTTCCACCATTCTCTTCTTCTCTTGCTTTACATTGTTGTCATAAGACTTAGAGAATTCCTTTTATGTCTTGATAGCACACGAGACTATATCCTCGTATGTTGAGAAATATTGTGATACTAAATCTCGACGGAGAAATGGTTTCAACCCATCAAAGAAACGATCAATCTTACTTCTTGGGTTACGTATATAATCTGTTGTATGCCTCTCTAACCTTGTAAAGTTAGCCTCGTACTTTGCAACATTCTCATCCTCCTTTTGTCTCAGACTCAGAAATTGCCTTTCCATATCTGCTCGATGGTCATGAGGAAAGTATTTTTCTACGAAAAGCTCTTTGAACTCCCTCCATTCCATATTCGATATGTCATCATCTTACTTTGTGTTTTGAATCAGTGACCACCATTGATCGTCATCTCCAGTGAGGCGGTAAACTGCCATGATAACCTTTTCCCTTTCGCTACTCCCCAAGGCATAAAATATTTTCTCTAAGAAGTTTATCCATTGCTCAGCTACTAATGTATTTGTACCCCCATTAAATGTTTGCGGTTGTTGGATCATGAAGCGGTCTAACATTGATCCTCCACATTGTGGATCAAGGTGATCCATATGAGTAAGGTTATTATTCATAACCTGAGTGAGTTGTCCTAGTATGGTAATAAGTTGATCAGCACCAGTTGTATCTCCAGCTCCACAATAATTATCTTGAGTAGGAGGGAAATCCCTACATTGAGTGCGTGCATTGGTACGGTTTCCATTCCTTCCACTAGGCGCCATTTCTAAACAATGGCATAAACTAGATTAGTTTATGAATCAAAATACATAATACCATACTTGTAAAATACTTAACATTAATTGAACTATTTATGGATATAATCCATAGAAATGTTTTCTTTGAGGAAGTATATACTCATAACCCTTCATGGTGGTTTGTAATGAAAATGATAATTATCCTATGCATATCCCTCGGGAGTGTCGTAACCAAGAGTGAAGCAAGGCCCATTTTCGTGCACCAGTTCCCGTTTGAGTCTATCTCAAAGTAGTGTTTTCGGGTTTTACCACTAGGTACATCTGTGCGAGAGCCGCCTCTACCTACTTGTATCCAGACAGGGATGTATTTCTTGGAAAACTCACAAAATCTCTACAACAACAAAATTCTAGGAAGTTTTTCTATACTAATCCTCAAAGTCTGTCTCCGGGCTATGTGCTCTAATCAGAGTTTATCTAAATCTAGCTTCCAAGGATAGTACTAAACTGCCTCTGATACCAACTGTAGCGCCCCGACCCTAGCTACCCGGAGTCGGTGCATTACTTCGTAACATTGGTATGATCACAAAAGATCAAGTCTCGAAAGACCGATTAGTTTAGTAGCCTTGGAATCACTAGAAACATTCATAAATGTTACATTACATAATAAAGTGAAAATCTACAATAACAAAGTCTCCATAGTCCAAACATGTATCCTCTTCGGACTATCCCTGCAGTTCATTCATAAAATACTTCTTCACATCCTGGAGAATATTAAAACATTGAAAGGGGTGAGCTCAGATGCTCAGTAAGGATAACAATATTGCGGAAGCTTTCATCAATAAACATAATCATTTAAGGCAATGTGTAACTAAAACAAAAGCCTTTTAAACTTGAACTTCAACATAATATGGAAAAAGTAAAATGAGATAATCCCATTTACTTCTTCACATGGATATTCTACTGGTCGAATAATCACATGCAATATAAATAACCACTTTCATAATGAGAGAATGTATAATGCCAGACATTCTGAAACATTTTGTCAAGGCCTCGGCCAAGACGTCTAAAATGATTAAGGCCTCGGCCAAAACCATAAATCAAATTGGGAAAGGGCCTCGACCAATTCCACGTCTAGTTGTCTCATGAGACCTACCGATGCATCGAGGAGCTATAGAGGGCTCCACCCGTCACTTATTAAGTCCAATACATTCCTCATATGAATAGGTTTAAACATATCATAAACCATAACATAATCGTATCCCATAAAACATGCATAAAGGAAACATAACATTTCCACATTTCAATCGAAAGATATCAATACAACACAATGATATAATATAAACGCTTTCAAAACCATTTTCAATACCAAAATAAAAGAAAGTTAAAACATTGTATTTATTTTTCATTAAAAAAATGATGGCTTGTAGAGGAAGCCGAAACTCAAATAATGGTCACGGTGGTGGAGAAGCCGTTGTCACCGCATAAGTATGGAAAGAAAAACATTCCCTTTTGTCGTTTAGCAAAACACTTCGTATAAACAAGATTCCATTTGAATAAATGTAAAAGTCAAAGGGGTTTATACATTGTATAAAAGAAAGTTGTGTATAAAACCAAATATTCCTTAATGAAAGGAGATTGAGACGAAGTCCTTAAAAAGATCATTTTTAAAATAAAATAGTTCTATTATGTGTATTCACTATAGGTACACATAAATAAAGTAAAAATACAAAATAGGACATAATAACATCATGACATAATTTGAAAGTAGAAGATTAACCCAAAGAATGGATGTTGGGTTAAGAAGTTCCCTTACCTCGTGTCTGACTTGACTCAACCGTTCTTTAACCTCCTGAATAATAAAATAGAGTTAATATATACCTTATTAAGAACCATTTTCAATTTAATTATCCTTTTTATATCACTTATTACATTGATATGAACATTATGTAATTATTTAAGTTAATAACGGTCGTTTTGTCGATCTTAGGTACTTGAGTAAAAAATAACATTCTTATAATTACAAGTTGTTCATGTGGTGATATATCCATTATATCCAGAATTATATTCATGATATAGATATCATATATCACATATATATCCAGTATATACATGCATTTATAATATTCCATAACGTTTATAGGTAAGAAATGAAATGCACCGTTCATGGAGACGGTAAGTCGTACGTACGCATGAACGCTACTTTCATTTATATTTTGTATTTAATGAAATCATAATGATATAAAGGTGTATATTATAATTCCAGTATAACATAATATATAATATCATTTACTTCATCCTTTATACATCCCACATATGGCATTAACAATTCAAATCACTTTGAAGGGGCGGTAGTCCACACTTCCTAAAATGAAAATATCGTGTTTACCCATAATGGAAAAAATAAAGGTATGCCATAAATTAAAAATACATCACCTTAAGTAAAACATAAACATATTATATATAATTTATAAATAGAGTTACATCTTAATGGCCACCTTTGAAGGTGTTTTATGGGTGTTGAACAATCATCATTTCGTGAGGCAGAAATTCGCCATCCACAGAAACCGTATGTTATTTAACCATTAGATGTAGGTGTGTGTAAGTATAGCTTGAATAATAATTATAAAAACATCCTAGTATATTTAGGATACTTTTGTTGTTACAATAGAAATGAATAAAAAGTGTTTAGGGGGTTGGAGAAGAAAAATAAAACAAAACAACATTAGAGAAGACATTACCTTAAAATCGGGTAACTCTTTTTGATTTGAGCCAAAGGCTTCCTTGAGAAGAGTTATGCCCAAAGTGAGGCTACTAGGAGTAATTTAGGGAAGTTTAGAGAGTATTTGGGCAGAGTTTGGCCAAGCCAAATGGCTTGAATGTGTGAATGAGGTGGTAGAGGTGGGGGCCTTTTATAAGAGGAGAGGAGGGGCACTCTTGGAAAGTAAGGAAATTTTACATTATTATACAATTCTTTTAGGATTATAAAGGTCCCACACTTATATAATTCGTGTCTAAGATGATAGGGGTTATAAATCTACACATCCAATAGTCTTTGGACAATTTTAATCCTTGGATTGTACATTATCATTTCATTTTATTAAAATCGTTAAATAACGAGGTCATCGCTGCATCATGATGATGTCATAAATAATTTAAATTATTTAATGTCTAAAAATTATAAAAAAAATACGATGATGTAGGAAATCTTTTTATCTTTCCAATGACTATTTATAGTCAAAAATATGACTTGTATAACCCCATGTAAAAATTGTTTTAGTAAAACATTTCATGTTTGTATCATTTTTTTTTCTTTAACATTAAATAAAAGGTATTTATGTCATTTTCCAACTAAAGTGGCTCCATGGGGTCCCCAAGTTGACCCATGGATTGTCTTGGTCGGCCATGGCATATCCAATGAGGTTAGGACATGTTTCATGCTCATCTCATATTATTAAAACATTATTTTTAACATAAACTACACTAATTACCTCTAATCGTGATTAAGAACTTTAAAGTTACTATTCACCAAAAAATTATTTAAATCCCATTGAACCACATTTTACTTCCTAATTACAACCATGTATGTCGGATTTTTGAAAATCAAATCACGGAAGTGGTAATATTTCATTTAAATGAAAAATCAGTTATTTAACTACCACTTAGTGGTTTCACTATTCATCAAAAAATGAAGTTTTTCAGAACAATGCCAAAATTTCACCCTAAGATATAATTGATATTCTGAATTCAAAAATGATGTCTATTTTAAAAAATTCTAAACATATATGTTGCATTTATTAATTCTATAATTAATTCCTGCTGTCACAACAAATAGCGCGTTTTTAAGAAACAATATATATCAAAAGATTGACAATTGTTTATGTCCAATTTCAAAGTGAAATTAATTCTAATGAACACCATTGAATAAAATGGTAAAAGTATATTTTAATTATACTTTAAAACCACTCAATGGTATAACTTATCACTATAAATTATTTTGATTAAAAAAGTTGTTTTAAGTATATTTCACTATTCATAAAAATTTGGAAGTTCTCAGAAAATTACAAAAAAATTAAAAATAGGCTAATTTCAATATTAGGAATAAAAAAAAGAATTCCATTTTGAAATATAAAATTTCTATAATTTTTAGAAGTGGGTATTACTATTCATAACGACTACTTTGATTAGTCGCGGTGTGTTAGAACTCGAACATGCGTAAAATGCAAGCTATTGCATTATTGAAAGAGAGGCGTATCGTGAAAGCTCGGGGTGTTACATTAAAATTAATTTGTTATTGAATTACAACAATTTGATAATAAATTCATTCAAGAAGTAACATCATCAAAATATTCAAAGGTACTTTTTTTTAATTAAACCACCATAAAATCATCACGATCCTCTCATATATTGAATACATCATAATATCATCAATAAATATCACAAAATTATATCATGGAATTGTAAAGATATTATATTAATCAAATATATAAATATTAGATGAACAATATCCATGATTGAGGTAAAAAACACATATATTCTATATTGTGTTTATAATGTGGTCTTTCGAATATCCACTTTCTTTACCATCAACTGATGATACCCATATTGAATATTAGTCTTTGAGAAGAATTCACCCCCATAATTCAGGTTGAATAAATTATAAATCATTAGAAGTGGGGAATTTTTCTATAAATTTATATGATTATGATATATATAATTAATGTATAGCCACATTGACCCACCCTTATTTACAAAGAGAACATGTTATCCTTATGTAGACTCAAATGGTCCAATAAAACCTTTATTCATAAAAATCATTTAGTTGTTCATTTAATTATTCTAAATTTTCATATTCCATTCTATATAGGGTGTTTTTATTTATTTGTATCTTGTTAAGAGTTCAATTGGTATTTCTACCTATCTTTTCTGGTTGAGGACTATATATTTATTCATGAAATGCTTCAATGTATTCCTAAATGGTGATATTATTTCTTATCTTTTCAACATAAATTTCTTCAACTTCATTAATAGTAATAATGATGAATAAGGATATATTAGGTTTTTTAATATAATTGATAAATATGATATATTTTTATTCAAAAAAATATCAATGTATACCACAAAAACCTAATCATTACTTTTATATTTGATCATGACATTTTACATTGAGTGAAAATCCATTCTTACTATTATGTAAAATTATATTATTTTAATGAACACTTGGTTTATGGTGAGATTTTACAAACCAATGTTAATAGTATAATATCTATATACACTGGATACATTAATATAATCTCTATATATTTTGACCAATAAATGCACTTCGAGAAGTTCATTGTTCAATTTAAGGTATTCTAAAAACATTATAGAAAAAATAGAATTTAGAGAATTAAAAATAATAATTCACCTAGTATATAATGATGTTGAATAAGTTATATATTTTTATCAAATAAGAAATATTAAATGATAAACATAACACTATTAGAAAAATTATGATAATAATTCTAAAGGGGAATTTAAGTAATGACCATGAATATTATCAAAATAATTTACCTTAAAAATATACATATGTGGCATATTATATTATGCAGTATTATATTAATCACATTTACAAAATGATAAAAAAAAATTATAATTTTTTTTTATTTGACAGAAAATTACTTGTTCGGTATAAATTTACCCAATAATGTACCCAAATTTATAATGCAAAAAAAGAAAATAAGAAAACTATAATAGGGTTATATGGATATATTTGACACATAGAATGATTTCACAAAGAAAATATTCTCTATTTATTGAGAATAACATTATAAATGAAACAACCATTTCAATGATGATTAAATAAAACCTAGAGTTGAAATATAAATGAATGAAGAATGAAAAAATATAATATATTTATTAATGGTAGGAAGCCTATTTGACCTTCATAAATCTGACCATTTGAATAGTTATATGAACATCATATATACTGACAACATTACTAGAATAATAACCTTACATATGTAATAGTTAAATAATATATAGTATCAATATAAAACAAAAATATATTAAATTTATAACATGATGAAATTAATAAAATATGTAAAATGTGATAAAAGTTGTGTTTGTATTTTTGTGAAATATATATATGTTATTTTTACATTTTTGTGATAATTAAAAATATAAAAAATATATTTTTTCTTAAATGGGTGTATAAAATAATCATATATTTCATTATAATGATAATATAATTTCACGATACCATAAGTAATTTTTTAATGGGTGAAGAAATAAATCACATTATTAAAATAGTTATTTTTCAAAAAAATAAGAATATTTTAGTAATATAATTTTTTATAATTAGATAAATAGTCTCAGAAAATTCATATCATTTTTTTATACTAAATGTCAAAAAATGGTCATTGTGAATTCTTTGTAATTATCTAATATTAGTGAATTTGTGTTGAGTAGTGAAATATTTTTACATAATATTATATGTTAAATACAAGAAATAATTGAGTCAAAAATGATTTATAAAGAAATTATCTTGAATGTAAATTCATGAATTTATATTTAGATTCATATTACTCATCACTATTGAAAGTATTTATCTAAAATAAAAATAATATTTATATTATAATAATAAAATTTCCTCTCCTATTCAATTTAATATGACAGATCGCCAATCAATGTCCTCACACATTATAAAACATGGAGTTATCCCAAAATGTTCCCATTTATCACCACAACCATATCCAACATGACCTATAATTGTTATTATTACCCAATTACCATTCCATTGATCTTAATGGGGTATCCAAGAGGAGACATTAAAAAAAAGTGGAAATAGTTTTGATTGAGTATATTCATATTATTTTCTTCCCCAACCACACACATTTAAATTATATCCACCCAAAAATTGTAACATTAATATCAGAAATGTACTTATTTTTTATTTATATACTATAATAACAACAATTTAACTTCTATTCAATGATAAATAAAATGAAAATGTCTTTAAAATTATGTTATGTGTGTCATCATCATGATCATTGAATTTTATTACCCACCACCACCATTATAGATATTTTAAATAAAATTATAATTTTTAAAACTATGATTCATATTTAAATATTTTTTGTTATTATAAAATGGTTAAATTCTATTAATGATAAATGAAATAATGTATGTTCATCTTGGATGAAAATTCTATAAAAATAAAATAACCATTTGAAAATAAAAAATATACTTTATAAATAATGATTATTTATATATTATATTGGGAAATAAGAGACTTTTAAACTAATGGACACAAATTCACTATCTAAAATTACACTTCTGGTGTAACAGAACCATTTTATATTAAAAATCATAATGATGTTGGAAAATGGAACCCCAAAATGAACCATGAGACTATTATTAAAGGAATGATACCTCTATTAAATGAATATAAATAAACATAAAAGATAACAATATATATAATATTTTTTTATTAAGTTCATAATTATGTATTAAAAAATATAATTTCTTTACTAGGGATATTAAAGGATATATATGAAAAAAATACATACTAAAGTAAGGGTACTCTCATAATCACCCTTTCATCATTGATTGTTGCCTTTCATTATTCCTACCTAATTTTTATCTATATTGAAGATAATTTAATTGTTATCAATTATATATATATTTATTAAATATGTACCCAGCATATTCTCAATGTTCTATTTGGGTAATTCATTTCTTTTATTCATGAATAAATAGATTTTTTATAATTAATCACAATTAAGTATAAATATTATATCCATTAATAATTTAATGTAATACATATTTAAATTCATTTACCCATTCAATATTTCATATAATTTTAACTACTTAAGGGTTGGAAATCATTAATAATCTCTTTTTTAAATAATATTATCATATTAATTATTTCCTTAAATGTATTTTACTGATTCATTAAAACACAATTTTAATCCATCATTTATACACATTTTCTATTTATTTTTCCATATTAAATCAATATTGGAGAACAATTTATTGATTAAAATATTAACTCCTAAAATATTTAATTTCCTCTTCTTTTTGGAATCTTTCTAAAATACACTTTGATTTTTTATTAATGTAGGTCTATATAACCCATCACTTTCCAAGGGTACTAATTATTCTTCTTCCTTATTCATGATTCCCACATGTAGATAACATATGAATGTACATTTTATCATGGGTGTACCCAAATGGCGATCCAAAGGATTTGGGTAACATTTAAAAATCATGATATGTCATATATAGAATTAGGAAGTAAACCTAATCTACTATGATCCATTTTCCACTATGTTATGTTGTCTTGGTGGTTAACCCTTAATTTTTCTTTTGTCATTTTCCTTACTACTATAACATTCATATGAATCCATTATATTATAATGAAATATTAATTATGCTCGGATTCCATATTATTAATAATGACCCATTTTCAGATTTCATGTTATTCTATTTGACTCATATATTATGATATATTATTTTATTTTTTCCACATAGTGATTTATAGAATATATCTTTCTGAAATTTATTATATTAGTCATTCAATGTTTTTTTAGAATATCAATGAGATTTATGAGAACTTTATTGACTTTAAAATCATTATTTTATATTTACTATTAATATTTATGTTTTGTGAACCTAGTCACCCAAATACTCTATGCATATGGATCCTTATGTTGTGTTTATTGGATACATTTGTTAACAGTTATGTAATAATTTTCATATGTGACATGTATCACTATATTTTCTATAAAAAATGTCTAGTAAATTTAAAGGATTACAAATATAATAAATTAGAATAAATCATCAGGAAAAGGTTATTTGTCATTAAAAAAACCCAAAAATCATGTAAAGAAAAGAGTGAATGGATCAAATGGAATAAAATAAATGTTTGGATAATACCAATGGATGGACATTTTAAATATATTTTCTAATGTGTAATAATAAAGAAAGGGATCACTATGAATTAATTAAAAATATACCTGGTGCTGATAGGGCATCCTTTATATAAACATAATATGAGACTCTTGAGGGATACATTTTGGAAAAATTATAATCAATTTATAAACATTTATTATGTACTTGAATAAATTAAATATTCATAAAATCTAAACATAAATTTACAATTGAAAACATAGATTTAAAACTAATGGATCATATGTGAGGATATAAAAGTCATTTATGAACTATTCCATATATGTACATAGTCTCCCATTTGTAATACAGTTAGTTTAAGTATTCTCATCCCTAATATTACATTGCATTAGTTAATGGAGGGAAATAAGAGTAATCATGCCAATTACCAATGTGATGATCAATGTAATGATTTCTATAAAGAAATTCTGTACCCGATGGGAGTTAAATATGAGAACATTGTTGTACTACTAGTTCAATTGACTGAAGTAACAAATAAAAACATGAATTATGTAGAAAATCGCCTCCCTCTTATGAACTATCATGTTTCAATTGAGTCCTTCATTAAAAAATCCCTCCAAAATTAAGTGGATATTCTATTTCCCTCATTAAAATATATTATATTGAATACATTTACAAGATATTTGGTATCCTCTAATGATTCGAAAAAGAGTTTTACGTATAGGTTTCCTATCACTTAGAGGGAGAAGTTTATCATTGGTTAGAAGTAATCAAGGACATGAAACCCAAGGAGGAAATAAAGTCCAAATAATCGGAAATATAAAATTAAATATTCTTTAGAAAATATTTATCTCGAAAACCCATATTAAAATGGAGAGAGAGTTTCATAGACTAAATAAAAAGGAAAATGATTCTATTGGGACTAATATAGAAAACATCATAAGGTTTTACAGACATGATTCCATATTTTTCATCAATAATAAAACTATGATATAATAAAAATTTATTGTATTAAATAAGAGTTTTTAAAATCATTAGAGGTTTGAGACAGTGAATTCTATAAAGTTATTTTCCATTGTTCTCTTAATGTTGAGATATATATTTTTTATTTTCAGTGGTCTTGATGTGCTTTAGATAAAAACAAAAAATGGAGATTAATTTGAGAAAATAAATGCATATGTCCCATAGAAGACAGAAAAACCAAATTCTCACATTTTAAAATTGTTGGATGAAGCATATCAGAAATTTTACCAAAGAAGTAGGGATATGCTACAATTGTAAAAATTAAAATAATTAGGTAATCAATACCCAAGGGTTATGAATAATCCCAAATATAAGTTGGAATGAAATAATGTTATAAACATCCATCAATCTATATTCATGTTATTCAATTACAATGAACATAATCATTATTCAAGATAATTCCCTAATAAATGTTTTTATATATATAATAAATTAATATAAGATCAATTTATATGAGATAATTAAAAAATATGGTATCATTACTGCTAAATAATTTTTGGTATACAATCAAGGTATACCTTAAATAATAGATAATTTATTATTTAATTTGATTCAATAAATTAATTCACATCATTCATGTTTAGGATAACGATTGAAATATGACATAAAAACATGGAGGCTTGGTTATTCATGTGAAAAAATGACGAAATTATGCATCCCAAGCTTATAACATATCCCAGTGATTTTTATGGATTCTAACTCACAAAAAATCATTCCATACATCATTTAAATTTATGTTATACTTGGAATAGAATTTATTTACTTTTATAAAAATAACATTAACTACTGGAAGAGGGAAATCACTCCCTATATCCTGAATCATCCAATTATTCATTACTAGTTCACATGGGAGGTATAATATCATTTGAAATATTTATATAACGAAAATATATTTTTTCAATATGATAAAACATATCAATAACAAATTTTATAGACAAAGGAGAAAATTATGCATGGGGATATACCAATAGTGAAGGACTATACAAATCCATTCCATGATGAGTTTCATAGTATTATACATAACCTAGAGTTGGTGTTTTTAATTGAACATATAAATGGATATACACCTATATCCATTAATCTATATACAATTACATATATTTAATTGGACTAACTGAAGAAAAAATAACAAGAGAATATAGAAATGGGTGTTCTATAATTGAGTGCTTCACCATAGGGATCATTGGTCCTCCTTGTAATAAATAACTATTGGACAATTTTCCCATGAATTGATTATCATGAAATGAAAAAAAATAACAATCAATAACAACTATCCCCTTTAATGTATTGATTTATTGTTTGATTAACTATTTGGGGCTCTGTAATTTTCTAATATAGACCTTCAGGCTATTTTACCCAATTCTAAAGTGAAGAAGAATGATACCACCAAGAACCTATTTTCAAATAAGTCATGGACACAATGATTTCATAGTAAATCCCTTTCAGTGAAACTAATTCTCACTAAATATTCCGAGAAATATTGAATATTGAATTTAGAGTTTACTAAAAAAAAAATTATTTCTTATAGCTAATATGTAACTATAACCCAAATATAAGGTGGATATTTAGAAATAAATTGAGTTTTGTTTTAAATTCACTGTGAGACGATAAGTTATATGATGTTTTTTATAAATATGTGTTTTTTAAGTATGAAGTTTCTTTATTCAAAAATTATATAAAAAATAGATTTTTATGGGTCATTCAAAAATGAAAGTAATTAGGTTGTTCCCCATTCCAACATCTATGATAGATATTTTTAGTTTTAATGGACTAGCTTGGAACTATCAATGAATTTGGGTTAAATTCTTATAACTATAAAACTACTTATATAGGATAAATTTAAAGGGATTGACATTTTTATGGACCAATGAATATGAGTAGGGAATTATTTAATTTAATATGGGTAATTTAATTTCACTATTAGACATAATTCCATCAATTTTGGAGCATTTCATGGTATACAACTTTTCATCGATGAAGGGCGTGGGTTGTTTACAGGCACAATATGATAATGTGATAGCCTATGACATAAAAGGATGATAATATTTGAGCATAAAAATTCAACACATTATCTATAACTAACAAAAAATATTTTTTTCATTCAATTATTAGTGACATTATCTCTATGGGGAGAAGTTTGAAATTAATATGCATCATAAGATGATCAAATATATATTCACATAAAGGGAGTTTAATAAGTTATAGGGAAGATGATTAGATCTGAACAAATAATATCACTATAACACATGAGCATCAATTATAGTATGTTAAATTTTTATTACAAATAAACAAAACAATAATGGACATATTTATTAAACAACATTTATAAATAAATAGGACAAATATAAATTTTCAACTTATAATGTTGTAATAATCATAGAATAATTTTTTGAATTATTCCATAAGAAATTATTTTTTATCATTAATTTTAAATGATTAATATAATATATTTAATTTTTTTAGAAATAAGTTTTGATAACATATGTAATTAATCATACATTAATTATTGATGGGTTATTAAAAAATATTAAATTATATAAATTTAAAAAAGAGATATTCTTTTAAAAAAATATATTTTACCTTAACAATGTATTTCAAAATCAAATTATTCTTTATTAATGAATAATTATAATGAGATAATTATATTATATATTTAATTTACTAATTTTATTATAATGTAACGGTTTTTCCTTGGAATGAAATTATAATAAAGTCATGTTATCATTGAAAATATATTTTCCCAAAATCATTTTCACCACATTTTATTGTTTTATTTATAAATTAATATCCAATAGTTAATGTAATTGAAATTCATATAATGGTTTCATGAATTTAAATCAAAATTTAATAATTATTTAAAATTTTAGATTAATTGTTTTTTAATAATGAATTTTAAATGATTCAAGAAATAATTAATATAGTAAATGATAAATGAGATAAAATGGGGTTAAATTAAAATGGAAAGGGTTAAAATGAATTTTATAAAAGTATAAATTTTATTTTTTTTATCAAATTTCTACATTATACAGATAATTTTCTTAATTTTTATATTTTTAATCCACTTTTATTATGTAAGACACATAATATATAATAATAATTCGTATATATTAAAATTTTGATCGAGATCCATTATAAAAGGGAACCTGCTCTCTAATATTATATTTGAACTATGGTTCACTACCCTCAACCCATAGCTACCAAAATTCCATTCCAAAATTCACAGCATGTTCTTGTAACGACCCAATATTTTTGAGTAGTATATTAACTTACTCTTAATGATTTAATAAGATGTTAATGGTTAATGCAGAAAGGGGAGTTGATGGCTTCATTCAGTAGACTCAACCCTTACGAAGCCCACTTATCTGAGCTTGGGAAGGGGGTAGCATCTGTGGGCTTCGCTTTGGACCAAGCCCAAGCCGAGCTCCAGCGTGTCAAGCTTGAACAAAAACGCTTGCAGGAGAAGTTCAAGTTAGTGGAGATTGCTACTAGGGCAATGTTATCTGATCCTCCCTCAGATTCTCTCACCATAGCACACCTTACACTTAGGTCATATGCCAGTGTTATAAGGGGCTATGTGATGAGACCCTAGTTTCCTTGTGTAATCCTTTCGGGTGAATAAATTGAGATTTCTTCCTTTAGTGATGTTTGTGAAATTTCAAATGTCTAGATAATTTTAGAATGTATTTTATTGATGAATTTTGAAAAAGGGATATTTTGAAATATTTATGTAAACCCTAAATAACTAATGATGTGTAATGATTTTCAAAAAATGGTCTTCTACAAAAGTGTTCATTAAGGAATTTGGAGTCTAATAAGATCAACTTAATTTTTGATGAATAGTAAATTATGAATAGTGATTTTATGGTTAGGATTAGTAATATGACCAAATGGATTAGTAATTTCACTCAAAGAAAGTTTTAATATAATTTAGACACCTAGATTAAGTAATGTGATTCAATAAAATGGGTAAATAACGGTTTCATAAATTATTAGTCAAGTATTATTTTTTTCAGATGAATAGTGTTTTTTAATTAAAAATTTAATTAAAAATAATTAGAAAAATATTTTTATAAAAAGGAATTTATTTTTGAACTCAGAGCATCGATATTATGTTAAGGTAATTTTTGGGGATTTTTCTGAAAAATATGAATTTTCGATGAATAGTGTTTTTATTTAAAAATTAAATTAAAAATATTTAGAAAATTATTTTTATAAAATTGATTTCATTTTTGAAATCAGAGCATTGATATTTGGTTAAGGTGAAATTTTGGGGTTATTCTGAGAAAGTTGAATTTTCAGTGAATAGTAAAAATACAGTTTTAGGGTTTCGGTATGTTTAATGACATAATAACGGTGTCATGATGATGTCATGAGATCTTTTGAGGGTTGGCCGGCCAAGGGTGATGAATTATTGTTTTGGGGGCCCCATGTGGCCTAACTCCATGATAAATGCCAAGGGAGAGCACATGGGTTTGAGAAAAGCACATGTGAGGTGTCCCTTGGCCATTAATGCTTTGTCCCCTCACTTTCCCTATAAATAACCACCCTTTCCTCCATTAGTTTTCTCTCCCAACTCTCCCCCAACGAAGTTCCAGTCTTCGTACCTTCCAAAGAGTCCTCCCAAGGTTCCCCCAATCCCTCAAGGTCCAATCCTTTGAGTTTCAAGAGTCACGTTTTAAGGTAAGGGATCCGACCCCTCTCTTTCTTTTCATGTAATCTCTTTTATGTCATTCCTATTATGCTCCATGTTTTTATGTGAGAGGATGTTCTTTTATATTCCTCTTACTGCCCTTTCATGTTTATAAGATGAGAGATCTCCTCTTACTCTCACCATTTCGTTTTATGAAAGTTTAAGTGACGCCGTTAGGCTGCCGAATTTTTAAGGGATTCTTTCACCCTTCTCATTTTTCAAGTTCGATTTTCATGTCAAGTATTTCAAGTTCCTTTTTATTATGTTGGGGTATGATCTCTATATCTATCATACTGATCTCTTATGATCATATGATGAGGGACCCTATTTTATCTTTTCAAATCATTTTCTTTTGAAGTTAAGTGACGCCGTAAGGCTGCAGAATTTTCATAAGAGAAATCTAATCTTTTTTCCCTCCATGTTTTTCATTTAAAATGGTATGTCCCTAAAATTTCATTACCATGTCCATATGTCCTTCTTATTCTTTCACCCTACTGTTTTATGGATCATTTATCAGTGGGTGACCCATGTCCCCTCTCATTTCAATGTTTTCTAAAACCCCGAAACTTAGCCGTTATGCTACAGAATTTTCCCCTCAAAATGCCTCTCTCTCTTTTCTCAAAAAAACTTTTATGTTATAAAGTGAATACTCAAAGCTCTTATTTCTACAAGGGTATTCACATATATATCAAAATGTTCCATTTTAAATTCTGGGATTTACATACATGATACCCGATCTCCCCTTCCGTGGGTTTAAAGTGACGTAAAGATCATGTCTTTAAAGCAGTTTTTAAAACGTTATGATTATGAAATGAAACCCATTTATTTTATGCTATATGGGTTATTTATGAAATTTTTGATGATGATATATGTGGCTCACATTATAATAAAGGCAAATTTAAGGGTGCGCCCTGATAGCGCTCCAATGCATTGGGTAATGATGTAACCACTAGAGATTACAATTTTCACGATACCTTGGTGAATAAGCTTGGTAATTTTCAAATGACTCCTTGGGGATGGACCTTGGTGATATGTTCATGATTGTCTATGTTAAATGATGTAGCCACATCTTCAAGTTATGAAAAATGATATTTTTATTATGAAATTTCTCATGATTTCTTTGTCATGCCTTAAAGTTCTTTTCATGTCCTTATTGAAGTATCTCAAGTTCACATGTAAAATGTTCCTCTTGTTTCCCTTACTGGGCCTTCTGCTCACCCTTTCTTTTGATGTATGTCCCTAGGTTATGAGATTCATAATGAACATAGGATGAACTAAAGGAGAAGCCTTTCAAGTGTTTAATAAGAATGTTTTTATGTTTTTTATGTATTATGATCCTTGTTTCCAAGACACTAAACCTTAACGATCCTCGGTTTTGTGTAATGTAATGAAAGTTTATGTTATAAAATGGCGAGATGCCATAGTTGGTATCAAAGGATGGTTTAGTTATTTGTGGAAATTAGGATATAAAAACTTTAGGAAGAACCCTATTGAAAATTTTAAATATAGGAAAACTTCCTGGTATTTTGGTAAGTATTGAGTAAGTGGTCTATCAAACAAATACATCCCTGTCTGGATACGAGCAGGTAGAGGCGGCTCTGGCACAGATGTACATAGGGGTAAAACCCGAAAACACCGCTTTGAGCTAGACTCGAACGGGAACTGGTTCACGATAACGGGCCTTGCTGCACTCTTGGTTACGACACTCCTGGGGGATATGTTTGGTTAATCACATGCTATTTATGAATCATTATGAAGGAATTATAGAGAACTATAATTGTCTAAGCACGAAGTCTTAGTTAAAAGATTCATAAATGAAATAAGTTTCTCACTAAGGTTTTATTCTTTTAGAAAATGGCGGGCAATAGGAGAAACCGTGCCGATGGTGATCGCAATGCACCATGTGCTGACGGCCCTCCGATGGAAGCCGGAATGGAAACATTCATGCGAATGATGAACCAACTGACTCAAGTTATGAGTAATAACTTGAATCAAGCTGAGAGGCCGACCTCACCAAGAAGGGAACAACTTTCTGTTGAGTCCTTCATGCGTCAACGACCGCCAACATTCAGTGGATCTACTGACCCATTGGTTGCGGAACAATGGATAAGCTCCATTGAAAAGATCTTTTTTGTACTTCATTGTTCGGAACAAGAAAAAGTCACCCTTGCTGTTTACCGCCTAGAGGGAGAAGCTGATCAGTGGTGGTCACTGATCAAAAACACGAAGCCACGAGAAGAGATGGAAGATATAGAGTGGGAAGAATTTCGGTGGATTTTCTTTAACAAGTATTTCCCTCGTTCCATGAGAACAAAAATGGAGAAAGAGTTTCTCGAGATGAAGCAAAAGGAGAAGGAATCTGTCGGAAGCTATGAGATGAACTTCACAAGGCTTTCCTGTTATACCTCAATCTTTGTCATTGACCCTAATGGGAAGGTTGATAGATTCTTTGGCGGACTACGACCACATCTGCGGAAGAATCTAGCCAACAGGGACTACGATAGCTATGAAGAAATAGTTCGAAGTGCTATGAAAGTTGAACTAGAGTTTGGGGAGACACAATGGTCTCACAAATCTAATGAGAAGAAGAGAACTCTAGAACCAATCCTGGGAAGAAGTTTTGATCAGGAAAGAGGTGGAAAGCATATGCAACATGCCACATGCAATAAATGTGGGAAGAAGCATCCAGGGAACTACTTGATCGAAAGTGGAAAGTGCTATAGGTGTGGAAAAGAAGGCCATATTTCTCGGAATTGTCGTGGTGATGTGAAGCCTCATCTTCCCAACACTAACGACAGAGGAAAGATGGTTCTGGCCCTACTCGAAGTCACATGCTTCAAGTGTGGATAGCTTGGGCACTTTTCTAATCAATGTCCAAATCCGAGGGCGGTGGAGGGGAATCACCATCAACCTCAGCAGAGTCCAAGGGAGCAAGGTCGTGCTTTCGCTATCACAACAACTGAAGTTGAAGTTCTGAACGATGTGGTAGCAGGTACTCTTGTTGTCCTCTCAAAACTAGCAAGTGCTTTATTTGATTCTGGTTCTACGCATTCCTTTATTTCTTCCAAGTTTGCAAATAATATAGAATCAATCCCCTAACTTCTTGAGGTAGAGTTGTCAGTCAAGACTCCAAGTGGGATTATCCATGCATCAACAGTGTTTACAGACTCTAGTGTTTACTTTGGTGAGCACAATCTTATCGCAAATCTAGTAGTCATTCCCATGATGGAATTTGACATTATTCTAGGGATGGACTGAATCTCAAAGTATAACGCTAAGATCAAATGCAGAAGTAAGGAAATCTCAGTAGTCTTGAATGAACGACCTACAGTTATCTTCCGAGGAGAGATATCCCGAACTGATCCCTATCTAGAAGCACCTCCTATAGCTTTCTTTATGGAGTTAATCGGTGATGAGGAAGAAGGGAAAGGGAGCATACAAATTGAAGATGTTCCGATTGTTGAGGAATACATGGATGTATTTCCTGAGGAGTTACCTGGACCTCCCCCAGAAAGAGAGGTAGAGTTCTCCATTGATCTTGTACCTGGGTCTCAACCGATATCAAAGACTCCATATAGAATGGCAAATGTGGAGCTAGAGGAGATAAAGAAACAACTCCAAGACTTGTTGGAGAAGGGGTTTATCCGACCGAGTGTGTCTCCTTGTGGAGCACCAGTTCTCTTTGTGAAGAAGAAGGATGGATCAATGCGGCTATGCATTGATTATAGAGAACTGAACGAGATTACAGTGAAGAACAGATACCCTCTTCCAAGAATTGATGATTTATTTGACAAACTTCGTGGGACTCAATTCTTCTCTAAGATTGACCTTCGATCTGGTTATCATCAACTGAGGGTTAAGAAGGAAGATATTCCAAAGAATGCCTTCCGATCAAGATATGGGCATTATGAGTTTACTGTTATGCCCTTCGGCTTGACTAATGCTCCTGCTATTTTCATGGATTTGATGAATAGAGTCTTTAAGGACTACCTTGATAACTTTGTGGTAGTTTTTATTGATGATATTTTGATATATTCAAAAAGTCGTGAGGAGCATGAAAATCATCTGGGGGTTATTTTGAAAACTCTATGGAAGGAGAGGCTCTTTGGGAAGTTCAGCAAGTGTGAGTTTTGGTTACATCATGTGGCTTTCTTGGGGCACATCGTAACCAATGAAGGAATCTCGGTTGACCCTACAAAGACAATGGTTGTGGAGGAGTGGCCTCAACCCACAACAGTAACTGAGATTCGTAGTTTCCTTGGTTTAGTGGGATATTATAGGAGGTTTGTGAAAAACTTTTCACGGCTTTCTAATCCACTAACCAAGTTGACTCGAAAAGGGGTTAAGTTCATCTGGACAATGGAATGCGAGGAAAGTTTCCAAGAGCTGAAGAAGAGATTGGTAAATGCACCTGTGTTAACACTACCCTCTATCGGAGAAGGATTCGTTATTTTTAGCGATGCATCTCTGAAAGGGCTTGGGTGAGTCCTCATGCAAAATGACAAAGTAATTGCTTATTCATCTCGACAGTTGAAGAATAATGAGCAGAATTATCCTACGCATGATCTAGAGCTGGCGGCAGTTGTTTTTGCTCTAAAGATATGGAGGCACTATCTTTATGGGGAGAAATGTGATATATACACTGACCACCAAAGTCTAAAGTATATTTTCACTCAGAAAGAATTGAACATGAGACAAAGGAGATGGTTGGAGCTTATTAAAGACTATGATTGTTCAATTCATTATCACCCTGGAAGAGCAAACAAAGTCGCAGATGCGTTAAGCAGGAAAGATCCTGTTGTTCTGGCAACAATGAGGATCCTGGGAGATCCCTTGATTAAAGATCTAGTAAAACTGGACATGGGAATTATAAGGAAAGGGACATCATCAACCCTATCCCAAATGATTTCTCAACCTTCATTACTAGAGAAGATCAAGAAGGCTAAAAAAGAATAACCTTTACTGCAGGAGAAGTTCGAGGCTGTGAAGGATGGGAAGTTCCCTGATTTCAATATTGATCAAGAAGGTGTATTGAAATTTCGTACAAGACTATGTGTTCCATCTATTCCGGAGATAAAGAAAGAACTGATGGATTAAGCTCATAGCTCTACATTCTCTATACATCCGGGAAGCACTAAGATGTATATAGACCTTCGTGATCATTATTGGTGGGATAACATGAAGAGGGAGATTGCCGATTACACTACAAGGTGCCTGGTGTGTCAGCAAGTAAAGGCAGAAAGACAACTTCCTAAGGGGGTATTACAACCGCTACCCATACCAGTATGGAAGTGGGATAATATCACCATGGACTTTGTAACTGGTCTCCCAAAAACATCCAAAGGAAACAATGCGATATGGGTTATTGTGGACCATCTCACCAAGACAGCCCATTTTATCTCTATTCGGGAAGATTTCTCTCTGGATCAGCTTGCCAAGATATACGTGAAGGAATTGGTAAGGCTGCATGGGGTACCACTATCCATCGTATCTGATCATGACCCAAGATTCACATCAAAATTCTGGAGAAGTCTTCGGCATGCTCTGAATACTGAATTGAATTTTAGTACGGCCTATCATCCTCAAACTGATGGCCAATCTGAAAGGACTATTCAGACACTCGAAGACAAGTTGAGATTATGCTCAATGGAATTTAAAGGTGGATGGGATCAACACCTCCCATTAGTTGAGTTCTCCTATAACAACAGCTTCCATGCGAGTATTCAGATGGCACCCTATGAAGCTCTGTATGGAAAGCGGTGTAGAACTCCTACTTGTTGGGATGAAACTGGTGAGAGGAAGCTTCTTGGGCCTGATCTTGTGCAAGAAATGACAGAACAAGTTCATGCCATCCAGCAACACATAAAGGCTGCTCAGAGTCGGCAGAAGAGCTATGCTGACAATCGTCGAAGGGACTTGGAGTTTGGTGTTGGTGACAAATTCTTCCTTCGAATTTCTCCATGGGAGAGAGTCATGCGGTTTGGGAAGAAAGGGAAGCTCAGCCCTAGGTACATTGGCCCTTATGAAATCCTTGATCGCATAGGAGCAGTGGCCTATCGTCTAGCACTTCCACCGAACCTAGCTCAAGTTCACAATGTCTTCCATGTATCTCTCTTGAGGAAGTACATACCCGACCCTTCGCATGTACTGAACCCAGAGGTGGTACAACTTGAACATGACCTCTCTTATGAAGAGCAGCCAGTGGAGATCTTAGACTGTAGAGACAAGGTTCTACGAAACAAGACTACCCACCTTGTGAAAGTGTTGTGGAGGAATCATAAGTACGATGAAGCGACTTGGGAGCCCGAGGAAACGATGAAGCAAAAGTACCCTCACCTTTTCGGCTAGGCCTCAAGTATAAATTTCGGGGACGAAATTTCTTAAGGGGGGAAGAATGTAACGACCCAATCTTTTTGAGTAGTATATTAACTTACTCTTAATGATTTAATAAGATGTTAATGGTTAATGCAGAAAGGGGAGTTGATGGCTTCATCCAGTAGATTCAACCCTTACGAAGCCCACTTATCAGAGCTTGGGAAGGAGGTAGCATCTGTGGGCTTCGCTTTGGACCAAGCCCAAGCCGAGCTCCAGCGTGTCTAGCTTGAACGAAAACGCTTGCAGGAGAAGTTCAAGTTAGTGGAGATTGCTACTAGGGCAATGTTATCTGAGCCCCCCCTCAGATTCTCTCACTATAGCACACCTTACACTTAGGTCTTATGCTAGTGTTATAAGGGGTTATGTGATGAGACCCTAGTTTCCTTGTGTAATCCTTTCGGGTGAATAAATTGAGATTTCTTCCTTTAGTGATGTTTGTGAAATTTCAAATGTCTAGATAATTTTAGAATTTATTTTATTGATGAATTTTGAAAAAGGGATATTTTGAAATATTTATGTAAACCCTAAATAACTAATGATGTGTAATGATTTTCAAAAAATGGTCTTCTACAAAAGTGTTCATTAAGGAATTTGGAGTCTAATAAGATCAACTTAATTTTTGATGAATAGTAAATTATGAATAGTGATTTTACGCTTAGGATTAGTAATATGACCAAATGGATTAGTAATTTCACTCAAAGAAAGTTTTAATATAATTTAGACACCTAGATTAAGTAATGTGATTCAATAAAATGGGTAAATAACAGTTTCATAAATTATTAGTTAATTATTAGTTTTTTCGGATGAATAGTGTTTTTTAATTAAAAATTTAATTAAAAATAATTAGAAAATTATTTTTATAAAAATGACTTTATTTTTGAACTCAGAGCATCGATATTATGTTAAGGTAATTTTTGGGGCTTTTTCTGAAAAAAATGAATTTTCGATGAATAGTGTTTTTATTTAAAAATTAAATTAACAATATTTAGAAAATTATTTTTATAAAATGGATTTCATTTTTGAAATCAGAGCATTGATATTTGGTTAAGGTGAAATTTTGGGGTTATTCTGAGAAAGTTGAATTTTCAGTGAATAGTAAAAATACAGTTTTAGGGTTTCGGTATGTTTAATGACATCATAACGGTTTCATGATGATGTCATGAGATCTTTTGAGGGTTGGCCGGCCAAGGGTGATGAATTATTGTTTTTGGGGCCCCATGTGGCCTAACTCCATGATAAATTTCAAGGGAGAGCACATGGGTTTGAGAAAAGCACATGTTAGGTGTCCCTTGGCCATTAATGCTTTGTCCCCTCACTTTCCCTATAAATACCCACCCTTTCCTCCTTTAGTTTTCACTCCCAACTCTCCCCCAACGAAGTTCTGGTCTTCTTACCTTACAAATAGTCCTCCCAAGGTGCCCCCAATCCCTCAAGGTCCAATCCTTTGAGTTTCAAGAGTCACGTTTTAAGGTAAGGGATCCGACCCCTCTCTTTCTTTTCAAGTAATCTCTTTTATGTCATTCCTATTATGCTCCATGTTTTTATGTGAGAGGATGTTATTTTATATTCCTCTTACTTCCCTTTCATGTTTATATGATGAGATATCCCCTCTTACTCTCATCATTTCGTTTTATGAAAGTTTAAGTGACGCCGTTAGGATGCCGAATTTTTAAGGGATTCTTTCACCTTTCTCATTTTTCAAATTCGATTTTCATGTCAAGTATTTCAAGTTCCTTTTTATTATGTTGGGGTATGATCTCTATATCTATCATAATGATCTCTTATGATCATATGAGGAGGGACCCTATTTGATCTTGTCAAATCATTTTCTTTTGAAGTTAAGTGACGCTGTAAGGCTGCCGAATTTTCATAAGAGAAATCTAATATTTTTTCCTTCCATGTTTTTCATTTCAAATGGTATGTCCCTAAAATTTCATTACCATGTCCATATGTCCTTATTATGCTTTCACCCTACTGTTTTATGGATCATTTATGAGTGGTTGACCCATGTCCCCTCTCATTTCAATGTTTTCTAAAACCCCGAAACTTAGCCGTTATGCTGCAGAATTTTCCCCTCAAAATGCCTCTATCTCTTTTCTCAAAAATTATTTTATGTTATAAAGTGAATACTCAAAGCTCTTATTTCTACAAGGGTATTCAAATATATATATCAAAATGTTCCATTTTAAATTCTGGGATTTACATACATGATACCCGCTCTCCCCTTCCGTGGGTTTAAAGTGACGTAAAGATCATGTCTTTAAAGCAGTTTTTAAAATGTTATGATTATGAAATGAAACCCATTTATTTTATGCTATATGGGTTATTTATGAAATTTTTGATGATGATATATGTGGATCACATGATAATAAAGGCAAATTTAAGGGTGCACCATGATAGCTCTCCAATGCATTGGGTAATGATGTAACCACTAGAGATTACAATTTTCACGATACCTTGGTGAATAACCTTGGTAATTTTCAAATGACACCTTGGGGATGGACCTTGGTGATATGTTCATGATTTTATATGTTAAATGATGTAGCCACATCTTCAAGTTATGAAAAATTTTATTTTTATTATGAATTGCCTCATGATTTCTTTCTCATGCCTTAAAGTTCTTTTCATGTCCTTATTGAAGTATCTCAATTTCACATGTAAAATGTTCCTCTTGTTTCCCTTACTGGGCCTTCTGCTCACCCTTTCTTTTGATGTATGTCCCCAGGTTATGAGATGCATAATGAACATAGGATGAACTAAAGGAGAATCCTTTCAAGTGTTTAAGAAGAATGTTTTTATGTTTTTTTTATGTATTATGATCCTTGTTTCCAAGACACTAAACCTTAAAGATCCTCGGTTTTGTGTAATGTAATGAAATTTTATGTTATAAAATGGCGGGATTCCATAGTTATTATATATCCCATTATTACAATAAAATCAACTTTCCATAAGTTGTATTTGAATAAGTTTAGAAGAAGTAGTATTATGTGTTCATAGTGATATTTTTCAAGTAACTCTCTTCTTAATTAAACTTGAAATAATTTCAAAAGACATAAAAATATTTATATCAGTAAATTAATAGTTCATTGATGAGTTTATTTTTTCTGTAATATCTAATTTATAATTTTTTTCAATCCCATATAAAAAGATAACATCACTTGTGTGTACGTATAACCCACCCTCTCCACGTAGTAGTGTAATTGATTTTTCATGATCACATTACAAGGATTTATATAAATGTGTAAATGGTTAGTATATATATGATATTTATTAAATAATTATTATTGTAAAAATATAATCTATCATCTACATTCATACCCTTCCATTCATTGAAAAATGATAAATTTTCTTTTTCATATGTGTGGAATACCACCTCTATTAAGCGACGTGAACTGTTTTTCTATTAACACCCTAAAAAAATTAATCTAAAACATTATATAAGGAAAAAATTATTTTAATGAAATTATTAAGAATTTGGAAATAATGGATCCATTTTATAACACCTTTAACCACTAATAGTATGCTGACTCAATTTTTAGGAAATTGACTAAGCATCCTTAGGCAGTTGGCATAAGAAAGAATAATTCAACAATTAGATTAAAAATTGTAATAAATGATGGATAACATTTTATATAAATAAAATATTTTCTTATTAATTTATTCAACGAAATTAATTTCAATTTACTTGATTATAAATCTTATGCGATTAAGAGGAGACCCAATGTGAGGTACTTATTTTATAATCTCATTATATTAAATGATTGTTAATGTTCATATTTTATTTTGAATATTATATGATACTAATATTAAAATAGCTATACATTTTATTTTATTTTGTTTATGTCATTGGATTTAATATTTATTTTCCATTTATTCATTATTTGGATTGAGTTTCAATAAGTATGTTACATATATGGAATTCTTTTAAAAATCATGTTTTAAATTATTTCTTCCATTTCATTTTCATCCACGATAAAGTTCATTATAAAGAATTCAGAATGTTCTTTTTTAAATATCCATATTTATTTATATTCATTTAAAATCGCCTTACACATTGATTACAAATATTAAATGAGGCAACTTTTAATTATTCATCGAAAGGGTATTCTTGAAATTCATAATAAAATTGTGAAGGGAGTTTTTTAATGAATTTGACATAAAATGATTTTCAAAAAACCATGAACATTATTATATATTTATTATCCTCTATAAAGGTCACATGGTTTTTAAATAAAATAGTTTTAAATTATATTTTATTTGAATATAATATTTTATTATTTTCTTAAAGTAATGAAAATTGTATTGAATGTGATTTATATCGTTGTTCATTAATGATAACAATATGATATTTTTAGTGATATTAATAAAATTAAAATAACGTTTTCAAAATTTAATGACAGGACTGGTTAATGAACTATTATTCAATATATGACAGAGAATGAATTAACTTGGAATATATACTGATACATTAATGAAGGCATGTTGATGATTCCATATACTGATTAATAGAGTTGTTTCATATGAATCTTTATAAATAAGGATTCATGAAAATAATTAGCCTACCTATGATATTAAGATGGAAGTCTTAACATTTTCATTGAGGATAACGAGGCATTAAATTGATGGTGAAATTTATAAAATATATAAATATAAAAAAATTGAAATACATTTTCCCACAGAAACAAGAAAATATGATGCAAAAGTGTAGGAAAAAACTACTCATTGATTATAATTTTTCAATATAATACCACATTGGTAAGGAAAATAATGAGACCGATACACTGGGTTTTTAATATCATGGGGTTATGACTATAATGGGTACTTAAAAAGTAATAATATTTAGGAATTTTATCACATTTGTTATTGGAATTATCAAGGAATGGAAAATAGTAAATACTTTCTAAATTATTTTCAAACAATCCTTATTAGTGAAAAGAAAAATATCATATCCCAATGGTGAGAATTTTCAATAGAAAATCGAATCCATGAATAATGGGATGTCATTAGAGTTCATCTATAAAGTCAATATATTAAAATTTTGAAAGGGACTATTTGTTTCATATGTTATTGAGTTAAAAAGTGAATAATTAGATGAACCTCATTTCTCCTAGTTCATTATACATCCTACTACTAGAAATATATATATTGATATTTGAAGTAACATTTTGTGTTGGATAATATGATATAAGAAATTAATGATTATGTTTCTAGATGTGTGGTTATTGAAAAGGTATAGGATGAATGAAAACATACTAAATGAAAATTTTAACATATGATTATTATTATATAGAAGTGGGATGGTTTTAATATGAATATTTTGATTGTATTTCCACAATAATCATAGAATCAAGGATTTTATATAGGTTATGGTTGAAAAATTTACAATGTCTACAAATTGTTTCTCTATAACCGATGATAGTCTAATAATCCTCCTCATAAGACTCTATATTAATTATTTTTTATACATCATGGTGTTCGTATTTTTAATATATTGGATTACGATCGTGGGTTTTAATTTATATTATATAATACAATTCATATGGCTCTTGACCCTAAAAACCATTTCAATACTACTTAACATCCACACCCAAATGGAAAATCTAAATGGTTTATTCTAATATTAAAGTACAACTGTGTTGAGGTCATTAGTAGTTGACATTCAAGGATTGTGGGCTTAGGATTTACAATTGGTGGAGTTCAAATATTACAACATCTTACATTTAAGGTTTCAAATTTCTCGACATGAGGAAACTTACAATAATATTGTCTCTACAGAAACATGATGGGATAATGTTTGTGAAATAAATATTTTTGGCCCAACTCATGTTGAGGAGTGAATTTTTTTTAGGAATACTATTAATTAATATTTAGATAGATTAATGTTGAAAAAATTAATATTCTAATAACAATAGGTGGGATTTAGAATCTCAAGAGGGGGATAATTGTTTCTTGAATCCTTTACTTGGGAATGATTTTTTAAGATTCAATTAGAAAGGAAAACAAATCCCATGTCGCATTATTACATTTAAAATTTCTGAATGATTTCAAGCGATAAAATAAAATTTTTAAATTCCACAAAATAACTTTAATGTTCATGAAGGGTAATGGATATATTTATTAAAGATGTAAATGTCAAACCTAATGCATGTTCTCACTAATAGAGAAATAAAACTAAAACTAGATTTATGTTATTGTGATGTTTAAATAGTGTTTCAAGAAAATAGTGTGAAATTCTAATAGAATTGGATAATATTATTGGTCAAGGGAATTTATAGAAAACCTAAAATAGAATAGTAAATGTGATAATATTATCATGTAATGATGAATAACTACCAACGTTTATTCTAATAGTGATATCCATAAAATTTCAAGGATGTGATTTTTAGTGTAGGGAAGAATCTAACACCCAAGATTAAATTTTGGTAACTATAAATTTAATTAAAAGTAAACATAAAAATAAATAAATATTTATAGAATATAACTTTTATAATTATAAGAAGAATATCACTTCTTAATATAATATGATTAAATAGTCATGTAAATGTTTTTTTTTGAAATTTTCCCTTAGAAATTATTTTTATTCAAATAATTCAAAATGTAGTGTTTAAATAATATTCATTAATTTGAAATTATTTTTAATAAAATATATAAATATTTTAAAATTATATTTATTTAGATAGAAATAAATATAAATTCAATTTTAGGTAGAAATGTTTAAATTTTTTAAAAGGACTCTTTTATGATAACAACACATTTCTAAATAAAAATTCCTACTATTGATGATTGATTTTAATGAAATATGTATATTTTATATTCCATTAAATTATTTAAAATTCATCTACTTGTGGTTATAAAATAATGGTCTATAAGAAGTTCATTTAATATTAGAAAAATTATTTTTACTTAATACTGTTTTCACGGCAATTCATGGGATCATTTTAAAATTAATTTCTGATTATTATTGGAATTAAATTTAATATAATTTTATTTTTATATTATATCATAATGTCTAAAGAATTTAAATATATAAAATTTATTTTTTTCATAATAAGTAGTAACCAAGGTAAAAATTTATTATTGGGGTAAATTATAAAATTGGATAAAAATTGGTTATACTTAAAAATTATCTGTAAAAATGACCAAAATAATTTTCTAAATAATATTTTGTGATAAAATTTAAGGATTTTAAGTATAATATTTGATTTTTTACAATTTCAAACGAGATAAACTTAGGTACATACATAATATATTATAATAATAAATGCATTTAGGTGATTTCCCAAACCCCACATATAAATGGGAAGATCCTCTCTACTTATTTTTAAAAAACGAGAGCCACTTTGTTAAAAAAACTACATATCCACATACATAACCAAAATCAATACCCACATCCAAGATTTTTGGTTATCACCAAATGAATACTACAGAAAAGAATATTATGTATGCCGATAGAGTTTACAAAATGAAGGGATATATAACCATACTAATGTTTTTCATGTTCCATTATTCTTAAACCTCTTCCAAATAATCATTAAAAAAATTAAAATATTTAAATAAATATATTAAACCAACATATATTTATTAATTTTAATGATATATCCATTTTATATGTTTTTCTATCCTATGGAAATGAAAACATTGCTCCTAAATATGTATGACCAACCATCTCAACATATCACTATAATATTTTTGATCACCCCTTTACATGGATCCCTATAAAGATGTAATTAATAAATATATAATATATTTATAATATAGTTATTATATTTTAAACATTATATTTAATATAACTTCTTATCCTTCCATCCATTTGAAAATTATAACATCGCTTTGGAAAATGTGTGGATTACCACCTCATGGAAAATATGTCATTCCACATTCTATAACCATAAAGTGTGGAAGATTATAAAATTTTATATATTGGATAAATATTATACGCATGAAATTACTAATATCCTGTTGAGGATTGGGAAATATTTTGACACAATTAACCATGTACAATATAGAAATGTAATATTGTAGAAATTGATCATACAAATTTTTAAGGACTTCGTAAGATGGAACAATACAATGAATTCATCTAAAATGATTATAAAAGGACTAAAAATGTAATATTAATTAATATTTATCTTAATAATATATTTAATTAATTTATATTCATTATAATGTAGGATAAAAAACATAAAACTTTTCAAAGACCAAATTTAAAAATTTTCGGTCATGATATCTATTTATCTCCGGATTGCTTATATTTATATTTATTTTTTGAAAACTATATGACCAAAATTGCTAAAAATACATGTGTTTAGTTAAAATATGGCTATTCATTATGTTCAAAAGATTATATGCTATTTTTTCTCTTGTTGGATGAAGAATCAACCAGTATATTACATTTAAGGGTATTTATTTTAAAAATCAAGTGCTCTAATATTCCTTCAAACCCTTTTTCTTCCATGTCGATTTTTGTAAAATATTTTAAATATTTTTATTTTTTAAAATTTAATAATTATTTGATTTTATATTTAGTTACAATTAATTAATTATCAATGTATTAAGAAGGAATTTCTTATTCATTTTTAGAAAGGGGTATTTCAGACTTCCCTTAACATATTTTGAATGGAATATTTTTAACATATATATAATGAACAATATTTCCCACAACATTGAACATTAATATATATTTATCATCCTCAAAATATTAATATGGTTCTTGAAATAAGATAAATGTCTTTCAATTTTAATTTTAAATAAAAGGGGAAGATTTTCATAATGGAATGTAAATTATTTTTGAATGGGATTTATATCATCATTTTTTTTGAACAATGTTGAGAGGAAGATATTCTTAATGTATTTCATATAACATAATTACAATATATGAAATAATTGGTTTTATTAATAGTCATTAATATTTATAGAATATATGGTCTCCATTTATGATTTAATGATTTGTGTCTTTGTAGTCATTTATTTTCCAAAAATTTCCTTCATTATCACAATCTATTTTTTCATTATAGATTTTTTTCTTATCCATGTACTTATTTTAAGTATCATTAATATATAAATTATTATTTACAGTAATTATATATTTTACTAAATTTATTCCATTTCAGTATTTTATATTAGTTGAGTAAATATTACTTCGAAAGTTACTTTTTGGACTATGGAAATATTATATATTATATAATCAATACAGATAAATGATGATTTATAAGAAATTTTGAAATATAATTGTATTCCCATACAATATATAGGGAATTCTTAGAATGTGAATATGATGTATGTGGAATAGTTTTATATATATCCCATTGATACATCAATAATTCTCATTAAACAAAATAATTAGAATGGATTATTATATTAAAATCTAGTTTTCACTGACCAATTTATTAGGAATATCTAAGATGACGCCTTATATGTAAGATTGATGATATCATGACAGTGGACTTGATGATAAGATGAAGAATGTAAAAAATTATGTATTTATTTTGATGAGAATTAAATATATATAATCCATGAGATTTTTTTGTTTATATTATCCATAGATGTTAATTAAACTCAAGTATATGATTGAATGACATGTGTTTTGGGTATCCACACTAGATTTTTAATTATATATTATATACTCGTGATATATTACACTCTAAATAATGTATAATAATCATTTGGGATCATAATTTATTTTTATTCTTCTACCTAGGAAATAAATAATTAGAATTTTCACAATGTTTGGATATAATAATGTTTCTGATGCTATGTTTTTATATTTACAATTTGATATGGGAATACTCCTTGTATTTTATATTTTATGAAATCAAAAATGAAGAATCATTTATGGTGTGATCCCTTACATAATTTACCTATGTAGGGTATTAACAAAAAACACTAGTTTACCAGAGCCAGGGTCATTAAAATGTATGTCCAATCTAATAACATCCTTGTATGGTGAATAATGTTGAAGATTATCTATGAATAATGGATCCCTAAACCTTATGAATAGTGTGAATTGAGAAGAATCCAATATTCATAGACATCGAAAGTATATACATATAAGTCCTAATGGATGGAACAACATCATAAAATTCTCAAAATATAGCTTAAACATTTATATAGGAGAATGTACACGATTCAAAAAGGGATGCCATGGAAATATAGAATAAGGTGGAAGCTATAAGAAACTTAAAATCCATAGAATTAAAAATCAAGTAGAATGGAGTCGTAATATTTGGTTTATGGCTATGTATAGAAATAAAAAATGAGATAATTGAGTATATTTTGAACGATGCATACATGTAGACATTATCTATCAACCAATGGAACATAATGATTCAACGAGATCACTAAGAAAACTATTCATAATACAATATAAATATGGTGATCATAATGTACACATAAATGTTATGAGTATAATAGAAATTTATGGAATAATAGAAAATCACTAAGGGTATGATACCAAAATTACCAATACCATAATTGAAATTATGGAACATCACCATCGATGGTTCACTTATCTTCCAAAGTCATCTAAAGGAAGCATTTTTATTTTCCTTTTTTAGGACAATAAACAATGACTTATTATTTCATTTATATTAAATTGGACTTATCAATCGATCAAGATTCAACGATATGCATGGGGGAATTATTGAGGTTATGTGGAATATGACTACTAGTTATATCAGAACAACATATAAGGATTACATTTATGTTCTAAAAAATTATCTAACATGCTCTAAACTAATAGTTCAATTTTGTTATGGATTATCAACTCATAATTGGTTGAAATTTGAGTAGACTAACCAAACACTAGAGGACATGTTGATATCCATCTTGATGGAGTTTAAAACTTGTTGTAATCCACATCATCCTCCATTTTTGTTCTCATACAATAATAACTACCACTGATGAATCAAAATGGTTCTATATAAATCCCCCTATGGGATGAGATGTAGAAAAATAATGTGTCAGGATGAATTTGGTGAACCTAATATGATGCCGAATTAAATTGTAAAATAAATGGTAGAAATGGTAAATATCATTTAGTTACACGTATGTATTTTTAGTAGTTGATTAAAGATCCATGACAAATTCTATAAGAGAGAAATACAGTTTGAGGTAAAATATAAAGTTTTCATCTATATATAACTATTGAATATAGTCAATTTATTTGGGCTGAAAGGAATGTTATGTCTTGAATACATCAACCCGTTTGATAATTTTGATCACATAAGATATGTCTCATATTGACTATCACTCCAACCAACCATGTCTAAAGTACATGAAGTGTTCCACATATTCCTATTCAAGAAGCACATACCTGATTCCTCATGTGTACTGAATATAGTTATGGAAAACTATAACACGAATATATTTTATGATATATTTTACTTCGAATAAATTTTGCTGATTCAATTGGTTTCAATACATGTAAACATGTGACTAAATGAACCATAATATAGAATAAAAATATAAAATAACTGATAAATTTATAGAATGAATATGAATAACCAAACATGGTATTTTTTTAATAAAAATTAGTTAATGTAAATATATTGAAAAATAAGAATTAATGTTTTATAATGTCTTTATATTCTTAAAAAAATATTTTTTTGGTATGAATGGTTTTTAATTCATAATAATCAAATTATTTAAGTATTATTTTTACATCTTTTTAAAAGGAACTAAAAAAGTTAATTTCATTTTTAGAATTTTCATTTAAAAATAATAATTTTTTATAATTTTTTGAATTTTCTAAAAATATTTTATTTTAAATGAATAATTAGAAAATCAAATTATATTTTGAAAACTATATTTTCTGTCAGGAATTTAAATTTCTTCTTATTATTAACATGGTTTGATATTTATAATTGGTTTATTTATATTATGAATAATTAAACTATGTTAATAGGAATTAATTTTATGTAACACTTAATGATTTTAATAAATGTACATTTTGTTCGATAGTGTGAAACAGACACAACACTGAGAGTATGCGAGAAATACTATATTATTATTTAAACATAAAAATTATAAGATCAATCTTGAATTATTTGCATTTAATTGGATTAACCAAAACAATAATTATTAAAAAAATTCATAGTTAGTATATATTAATTGAATAATTATTTAGAAATAATAAATCATTTTTTATAAAAGTGATTTTATTGTAAAAAAATTCATTTTTATCAGAAATGATTTTATTTAGTTTTTATGAGAAAAAAATTATAATAAGTTTCTCAAACATTTTGAAATGTTATTTGTTAAAATTTAACTTTCATTAGTAATCATAATAATAAAAATATCTTGAAATGAAATATTTTTAATTTTCTAATGAGATTAAATTTTTAATGAATTTTCAAAAAATAAATATTTTTATTGAAAACATTATACAATTTGATGGAATTTAAAATGAAAATTTATACCCGAGAATAATTTATAAATTTATAATTTTATTTTTATCTAATATAATCTAATTATGTATTTTGGATTGAATTTTATACATTAATTTAGAATGAAAAAAATTTATAATACATCTTTCAGTTGTTTGGAAAAAAATTTTTCATCATGTTTTTTAAATATAATTATAAATGAACTTATTCCATTTATTTTTTTAGTTTTAAAAAATGTAATATATATAGAAAATCATAAGGTATAGTTTTTTTAAAATAAACCTTGTATTATTTTTAAATTATGAAGAGTAAAAATTGTAATATTTGTTGCGAAAATAAAGGGTACATCAGGTAATGAAGGATAAAATTAAAATGATAAAGACTATATAATGACTCTAAAATATACCTTAATATAATTTGATGGTTATATATCATCCATAATAATACAACATTTTAATTTATGTAATTTTTTCAATATGTAGAAAATTTAGATCTTTATAATATTTTATTTAATTATTTGTAGAAGATATCGTTCTATATGCCTTATTATCAATAATGAATTCATATAGGGATAAAAATAGATATTTTTTTGTTATAAATATTTAAATTATATATAAACCATATTTTCAATCATTTTAATTTATTTGAAGCTTTTAGGGATGAAACATTAACTCAAATTCTTATTCCCTTACAAAATTCTTTTTCAAGTTGAAAACAAAATCATTTAAATTATTTTCAAAATAATAAAAATAATAATATTTTACTGATTTTTAGTATCCCATGAGTATTTGGATAATTATAACATATTTTTCTTCTGTGGATTGTTTATATTTTATTTAAATAATTTTTTTGATGTTGTTAATGTCGAGATAAATGAATTGTCTTAAAAATTACATCAATTATACTTAATAATGAATAATTTTTTATTAAATGATTTTAAAATACCAAATATATTATTTTAGTATAAGATAATGTGATATTTTTTATTATATAAAACATGATCTATTTATGGAATATTTTTTATAATAAATATATTGACCCACTAAATAGTTAAAACATTATTGGTGTGGTAATAGTCACAAGGGTTAATGGGGGTTAAAAAATATATGGATAAAAAACAAAACCAAACAAGTACAAAACATATTCTATGTGATTATTTAGACTCATAATACGAATATATTATAAATATATCATTTTTTTCATTTTAACATGATAATAAAAATATATTAATTTAATATTTTTAGTAATTCTAAATGCACTCCCTTAACTTATGAAAGACACCCCTAACCTCTTTTATTCACAAATCAAAGGCCTTTCAGTAATATCAATAATGACCAAAAAACAATCATATATTCCCTATCTATATTATAAATCTCTTCAATTTATCATAATTCCCTCACTGGTGTGCTTAATGTAAAAATAAATTGATGTTCTAAAAGGATGTTGTATACCATTTAACCAAATGTTTTATTTATATTTATGGATCCACCACAATAAAATACTATTAAAACAATATTATCTAATAACAAATTTTTTTTAAATATGTCATTATTTTAATGTAATAAAATATATCCCTATCTTTTTCTATTAAATGTGAATCAATTCCATCGAATGATTGTATGGCGGACTACCACATCGTGAAACGATGAAATTCATTTTCCATCACCATTTCTCCCAGAATTTTATAAATATATATTTAATGCATATATATATATATTATATTCCATAAATATTTGTTATTGTGAACAAAAATATATCATATACATTCTTACATTTCCATTCAACGAAAAATGGTAATGTCATTCGTGTGTAAGTGTGGACTTCCACCACTAAAAAACGTGTGATTCATTTTCCAAAACCAAATAACATGGATGATATATATGATAATATTTTTGAAATAAATATAATATTTATGATATCATTTTTAGCTTTTAAATATAAATTAATACTTTCTTTCTTTCTATAATGATCATCAAAAACTAGAAATGTTACTCTAGTGCACATGAAACCTATTGTTAGCGTGATTGACATGTAGAGACTCGAAGCTTGATGTACATGGACATTACATTACTTTATCAGAATACGTAATAAATAAAAAAACAGACACACAAGGATCGTAATAGTTTAGTGTCTTTGGAAACTCTAAATATAATCTTTTAATCGTGGTGAAATATCATCAAAATCTCCCATAAGATCTTCTCCTTTTTATTTTCTTACCTAAAACCATTCTTTAAATCCTGGCGAAAAACATATAAAGGGTGAGCTCAAATGCTCAGTAAGGGTAACCATGGATAAAATAAAACAAATCATATACATTTGAACATTAAAACAAGAACATAATATTTAAACATCAGAATCTTGAGCAATGACATAAATCATGGCTGTACGTAAGGCATAGATCATAAAGAAACTTTAATCATGATAAAATAGAATGGGAATTAAACATGTAATTTTGGCATCCATTAAGAACATGATATGATTTCCATAGTATCCAAGGAATTGCTTCCAAGACCATCTTAGTGGACAAAGTCCCTTTCTGAATCGAGTTCACTCCTCGTTTCAGTTCTGTAACACGAAACCGGATTAACTTACCATTCCAGCCATGTCTATCTCATGAGATATAAATCCTTACCCAATGCATTGGAGGGAGATATAGGTCCCACCCATCTCATAATGAAATCATTCTTACTTGTGCCACAACATAAACATAAATCATTCATCATAACCCAAAGAATAAAATGGGTTTCATAAACATCATTCCATTACCACATAATCCATATAAATTAAACGGAAATAATTTCATAATAAGAAAAGTTAAACCATTTAAATCATAGAGACATAATACTTGAAACATAAAAATATGAAATAATGTCATCTTAGATGGAAAATTGTTTTGATAAAACACTTGAAATGAATTCTTGAGGAAAATATCCTTTCTTCTTCAAAATCAATTTCTTTTCACAAAACATCATGCAATTTTAAAAGAAATAGCTTTTTTTTAAATAGTAATGAAAACTTTTTTTGGAATCTTCATGAGAATAATTCATTATAAAACCGTTAAAATACTTTCATGCCGTATACGTTAAAAAAACATTCTTCTTGTACTTTTGTCAGAAAAGTCAAAAAGTACCTTGTAGGGTAAATAAAAGAAAGATTCCTTCCATACCATCGGTTAAAAGTCAAAATGGGTAAAAATAAATTTAAACATACATGAAAGCACTTTTATAAAACATGGACATGGACGATAGCAATAACCCTACTAAATACTTATGAATAAGCAATCTCGGATAAAAATGAGATTTGAAAAATTATCCCTTACCCTAAGTTCGATATGCTTCGTATGTATCCAAACCTCCTATATAATTATTTAAATAATATCATTGACTTATTACATAATAATCATATATGGATTACTTATAACTTTATATTACCCGTTCTTTTGTAAATTCATGTTAAAGTTGTGTTTTGGGTAAAATCGTTTCATTTTTCGTTCGTGTTTTAACTTGTAATTAGTCATATGATTACTTAGACCATGATTACTTATATCCAGAATGTAACACTTGATTTATATATAATATATATTGAGAATATACATACATATAATATATCGATAGATGGAATGAAATACGCCGTTCATGGAGACGGTAGGTCGGGCGTACGCATGAACGCTGTTTTCGTTTCCTTATTGAATTAAATGAAATTAAGTAGATGACATACATATATATATATATACATAAATCTAGTATCATTATTATTTCATATATTTCATGATTACTTTTTTTTATACTTTATAATTATTCATGAATGGTTAACATAGAGAATGAATCTCATCACGTCGTGGAGACGGTATTCCGTACGTACGCATGAGCGATGATATCATTCCCCTGATCATGGAATTGTTATGGAGTGTATGTATACTATTTCAGAATCAATGTCACTATACAATAATCATATATAGTTATTATTAACACCATTATACCCATCCAAGTAAGGTGGTGGTGGAAAATAGATTACATCACGGTGTGGAGACGGTATTCCGTACGTAAGCACGTGCGGCGATTTCGTTTTCTGTAGGATGGATAGATGGTGAAATAGGGTTGTTTCATACATATAATAACATATAAGTATATGAGTGATACTAATGTTATTACTTAATAATGAAACAACTAATGAAGAAGAAGTGGAAGAAGAAATAAATTAGAAAGAATCAGTAACAGACATTACCTCTTCTTTGAAGCGCCTCTTTGAGTCCTCCTATTAGGGAACTAAAATTGGTCTTTGAAAAAGACCAGGACCTCTAAGATTTTCTAGGGAAGTGGAGAAGTGAATTTGGCAGGGGTTGGCCGAGCTTGAAGGCTCAAATTAGTGCGAGGAAGATAGGGAGAAGGATCCCTTTTATAAGGGAGGAGAGGGGCACCTTTGGAAAAACTAAAAATATTATTTTATTATAAAGTCATATTCTTTTTTAAATAGATCCAAATTGATTTATTTATAAGTTAAGGTGGGGATGGGTCTAAATACTCTCATCCCATAGAATTTAGACATGATTAGGTTTCTATTTTAACCTTATCATTTAGATTTAACTTTAAGTTAAATAATTTTTCTTTTACCATGTATTCTTGTTTTCTTACACTATAAGGTTAATACACTTACTATAACAATCCAATCGAACCCCATGTTGTTTATAATTAATATATATAACCTTATCTAATTCATTTGTCCGAAACATAGATTTTAATGAATAAAATAATAGTTAATAATATTATATTTGTTTTAAAAACTATATTATGAAAATTTTGACACTATTTGGTAATTGATTTTTGTGAAACTCATAACAGAAATATTAGTTCGAAACAAGTTAATTAAATCAATATTAACATGTCATATTAAGATAGAAAATTATTGTAATTCATAAAAAGTCTCAAATTACATTTAATGTCTAAAAATTACAAATAAAATATCATTATGTAGGAATTTTTTTATCTTTATAATGCATAATTATAGTCGAATTTATCTTATGTATAACCCTATATTAAAAATGATTTAGTTATTAAACGTTGATTTTTACTATTTTAACCCTTCTTTAATTAAATTAATAATAAATGTCATAATCTAATCCAAGTGGGCCTAAATGGTCATATTTTATTCCTAAGGTTGTTTTTGGCCGAATTAAACTTATACAATAGAATTATGACATGTTTTAGGGTAATAATAATATCATTTTTACCCTTAATTACCCTATTTACTTTTAACTGTGGTTAAAAAAAGTAAAAAGTTACTATTCACCAAAAATTATTTTCATCTCATTGAATAAAATTTTAGTCCTTGATATTAACCATGTCTCTCAGATGTTCTAAATTCCACTCATAGAAGTGGTAAAATTAAGTTTCATTAAAAAATTCAATTTTTTTAACTTCCGCTTATTGGTTTCACTATTCATCAAAAAATGAAAGTTTCTAGGAAAATACCAAAAATTAGGCCTAAGCTATATTTGATGTTGTGAACTCAAAATTGATGTCAATTTAACCAAATTTAAAACATATCAGTAGAATTAATTAATTTAAAAATTAATTCCCGTTGTCAAAACAAATAGCGTGTTTTTAAGAGATAATAACTATCAGAAGATTGACACTTGTTTATGTCTGGTTTAAATGTGAAATTACATCCAATGAAAAAAATTGTATTAAATTTTAAAAATATATTCTAAATATACTTTAAAACAACTCAAATTAATAATTTATCACTACTAATTATTTCTATAAAAAAGGTTGTTTTTAATTAAAATTTAGTAATTTTCACTATTCATCAAAAAAAGAAAGGTATCCAAAAAGTACCAAAATTTCACCCTAAGCTAATTTCGATATTCCGAATCCAAAAATAAAGTCCATTTTGAAAGATAAAATTTGTAAAATTTCAAAAAGTGGGTATTACTATTCATGACGACTAGTTCATAATAATATTATAATAATATCTCATTTAGTGAAACTCGGTATTGCGTACTACACACGCTATTGAGGAAGGTCGCGATTACATGTAATGAAAGGAAAGTCAATGATGCGTGTTGTGAAAGCTCCTTTTGGTGTAGCATACAACACAAGAAATTAATTAAATTACAAAGAATATTTTTCATAAAATCATAGGGTGTTACATTCTACCACCCTTAAAATGAATTTCGCCCTCAAAATTCATCGGTGTTATAATTGGATTACTACTCGAAAGTTTCTTTAATAGAAATCCACATCGTAAAAAGGAATACCAAAACATGGCTTTAAAAACTAATGTATGAAACATAATGGTTATCCAAATTAACTCATCACTGGGATTCCATGTAGGAGAACATATGTAAAAATATGGATATGGATGAAAAATCTAACCATCAAGTTATGATGGAGAGTGGTATAGATCATGGCTATGAAAAATCCAACAATCACAAAGCCATAAATTTGTGATGATCTAAGGTACCATATGATTCATAGGATATAAGAGCACTAGGAAAACATTTTTGGTTTTCAAGATCATTTCCCTAAAGTTGATGAAATTGGAATTAGAAGAAATACATTCGTGATTTTGGTACAGTCTCACCGTTTGTAGTTCTGTGGACAATTTCCACTTCATCTCTTAAATAAATGAAGTTGAATTTGTAATTCATGATGTGTTATAAGATCATGTGATAGAATGATGGGTCATTCCATATGTCTCAAACAAAAGGTTAGAAAAGTTATCAAAAAATACATAAGTCCATCTATAGTGAGATTAATCATATATGGTTCCTAAAATGGACTTATACTTCATATATCATGCGTCTTAATATAATAAAACTAGTTTCTACTAAACAGGGACTTCTTGTAGACCAGTGGTAGGCGATAAAGGCCAGTCGCACTTCACTTGTGGGTTCAATTCCCACAGCCTTGTCCGACGTGATGGGAAATCGCCCATCCTGAAGGTTGTCCTTTTTCTAAAACTACATCCCATAAATAATATCGAAAAAACTTCTATCCTTAAACAATACTAACTTATGTTCAACATAATCCATTCCAATCTTTAGGGTTATCCAAAATACTGTTATCCAATCTCATATTATAGTAAAAACGATTACCAAAGAGTTCATACAACTAGCATGTTAATACCATCGTTGATCCCCATATATCCTGAGATATGTCTTGCTGGTCGCATTACAAACATTCTATGGCCTTTATCATGTATTCACTTGAAAAATAAATACCCATTGAATCTTAGTGAAAACATGAGTGCTGTCAAAATCTAACTCTTTTCACATACCAAAACCTCAAACCATGATATAACTATTTCCTTATATCAGTCATGATCTCATGAATACTGTCAAACATTTCATTTTCTCGTTTTCTCTTCATTATGCGCATATCATCTTTTTTTCAAAAAATATCTCAATCACATTCTATGGTTACTGGTACCATAAAATTATTGAAAATCACAATAAACCAATACATAAATATTCCAATATTCAACGATACTATATACAACATTATTTTGGAATCCCATTACATAAACACTAAATCATTCTACCACATCGTTGTCATATTCAACATCGCCAATAGTGATCGCATGTGACTTCCCATTATCCAAGCCTTAAGTGGTTGATTATGTAGATCATCACTAACCCTTGGATTAGGGAATTTATTAGCATAATGCCCCATTTCCTCGCACTTGATGCATTGAAGTGTTGGTGGTGAGTTCTCTACAGACTTTTCTTTATTCACATCCTTAGAAACCCTTTTTGCATTACTTCGACACTCAGCTTCTTGATGACCTTCTTTTCCACACTTAAAAAATTTTCTAGTCCCTTTAATACAATCTCCACCATGCATCATTCCACACTTTGAGTATAAAGAAACATTCATATTCTTTTCACCATTATTCTGAGATTTCTCCTTGAACTGCATCTTTCTTTTATTCTCAAAACTATGAGATAGATAATTAACACCAACTTCCATTTCTACCTTGATAGCACAACACACAATTTATTCATAGCTAATGAAGTCTCTTATAGACAATTCCCTTCGAAGATTTGGTTTTAAGCCACTGAAGAATAGATCAACTTTAATTTTAGGTTGGATGATAAAGCCAGATGCATTCCTTTCAAGCCTTGTAAAATTCGCTTCGTATACACCAACAGATTCATCATCCTTTTTCTTTAGTTCAAGAAACTCTATCTCCATCTTTTTTCGAAGAATACGAGGGAAGTACTTATTGAAAAATATGTTCTTGAACTCCTCCCATTCCAAAGACTCAATTTCATCTTTGGGCCTCCTATTCTTGATAAGATTTCACCATTGATCAGCTTAACCTTCCAAACGATATACTGCCAAGATGACTTTATCATGTTTAAAACATTGAAGAACTGAAAATATCTTTTCAGTGGTACTGATCAATTGTTCAGCAACAAGTGGATCAAAAGACCCACTGAAAGAAGGTGGACGTTGCCTCATGAAGGACTCAATGGAATATTGTTCACTTCTCTGCTCATTTGGAAGTCCAGAATGATTCATAGCTTGTGTAAGTATAGAAATAAGATTTTCACTCCATCTCCCATAACATTTGTTTGTTTAAGAGGAAAATCATTGCACTGTCTATTGCATTGATCAACACGGTTCCTTCAGGTTCCAGCCATCATCTAAAACCCAAAAAGAACAGTGTGAGAGGAAAAAATCATGCTTGGGAAAACTACATAATAAAGGGGGAGTACACTCAATATCTATCATCTTTGGTTAAATTCTAAGATCGTTAATGTAGTTCTAGGACTATATCTTATACATATACTTATCCTTAGGGACATCCCTATACATACCTTAGAAATATCTCTAGGGATCTAACTAACATTTTCACATCCTAGTTTCCAAAGGTTGACTAAACATTTCCTCTGATACCAACTGTAGAGACCCGAAACATGAAGTAGATGGACATTACATTACTTTAGTGGAATACTTGATAAATAACAAAAATTGACTCAAAAGGATTGTAGATGTTTATTGTCTTTGGAAACTCAGAATATAATCTTCTAATCGTGGTTAAAGATCTTCAACATCTCCCATAAGATCTTCCCCTTTTTGTTTTCTTATCTAAAACCTTTCTTTAAATCCTGGGAAAATGAAAAAATATAAATAGTGAGCTCAAATTCTCAGTAAGGGTATTCATGGATAAAATAGAACAAATCATATACATTTGAACTTTAAAACATGAACATAATATTTAAACATCATAATCATGAGCAATGACATAAATCAGGGCAGTACATAGGGAATAGATCATAAAGAAACATTAATCATAATAAAATAGCATGGGAATTAAACATGTAATTGTGGCATCCATTAAGCACATGATATGATTTCCATAGTAGCCAAGGAATTTCTGCGAAGAACATCTTAGTGGACAAAGTCCCTTTCTGACTCGAGTTCAATCCTCGTTTTAGTCCTATAACACTGAAACAGATTAACTTACCGATCCAGCCATGTATATCTCATGAGATATTAATCTTTACCCAATACATTGGAGGGAGATATAGGTCCCACCCATCTCATAATAAAATCATTCTTACTTGTGCCACAACATAAACATAAATCATTCATCATAACCTAATGAATAAAATGGGTTTCATAAACATCATTCCATCATCACATAATCCATATAAAAGAAATGGACATAATTTCATAATAAGAAAATTGAAACCATGTTAATCATAGATACATTATACTTGAAACATACACATATGAAATAATTTCATCTTAGATGGAAAATGGTTTTGATAAAATAGTTGAAATGAATTCTTGAGGAAAATATCCTTTCTTCTTCAAAATCAATTTCTTTTCACAAAACGTCATGAAATTTTAAAAGCAATAGATTTTGTTTAAAATATTCATGAAATATTTTGGAGGACGCTTCGTTAAAATGATTCTTTATAAAACTGTAAAAATACTTTCATGTCATATACGTTAAAAAAACATTCTTCTCGTATTTTTTTTGAAAAAGTCAAAAGTACCTTGTAGGGTAAATAAAAGAAATAATCCTTCCGTACCATGGGTTAAAAGTCAACATGGGTAAAAAGAACATTAGACATACATGAAAACACTTTTATAAAACATGTACATGGACGATAGCAATAACCCCAGTAAATACTTATGAATAAGCAATCTCAGATAAAAATGAGATTTGCAAAATTATCCCTTAACTTAGGTCTAATTTGCTTCGTACGTTTCCAAACCTCCTGTATAATGATTTAAATAATGTCATTGGATTATTACAGAATTATCATATATGGTTCACTTATTACTTTATATTACCCGTTCTTTTGTAAATTCATGTTAAAGTAGCGTTTTGGGTATAATCGTTTCATTTGTCGTTCGTGTTTTAACCTGTAATTATTCATATGATTACTTTGATCATGATTACTTATATCCATAATGTAAAGCATGATTTATATATAAAATATATTCAGAATATACATATATATAATAGATCGATAAATTGAATGAAATACACCATTAATGGAGACGGTAGGCCGTATGTATGCATGAACGATGTTTTTGTTTCCTTATTGAATTAATTGAAATTAAGTAGATCAAATACATATATATATACATAAATCTAGTATTATTATTATGTCAAATATTTCATGATTACTTTTTATATATACATTATAATCATTCATGAATGGTTATCATAGAGAATGAATCTCATCGCGTCGTGGAGACGGTATTCCGTACGTACGCACGAGCGATGATATCGTTCCCATGATCATGGAATTGTTTTTAAGTGTATGTATACTATTTCAGAATCAATATAATTTTACAATAATCATATATAGTTATTATTTACACCATTATACCCATCCAAGTAAGGTGGTGGTGGAAAATAGATTACACCACGGCGTGGAGACAGTATTCCGTACGTACGCACGCGCGGTGATTTCATTTTCCATAGGATGGATAGATGGTGAAATAGGGTTGTTTCATAATTATAATGAAATATCAGTATATGAGTGATACTTATGTTATTACTTAATAATGAAACAACTAATAAATAATAAGTGGAAGAAGAAATAATGTTGAAAGAATCGGTAACGGACATTACCTCTTCTTTGAAGCGCCTCTTTGAGACCTCCTTTTAGGGCACTAAAATTTGTCTTTGAAGAAGAACAAGACCTATAAGATGTTTCTAGGTAAGTGGAGAAGAGAATTTTGCAGGGTTTGTCTGAGCATGAAAGCTCAAATTGGTGTGGGGAAGAGAGGGAGGAGGTTCCCTTTTATAAAGGAGGAGAGGGGAACCTTTGGAAAAACTAAAAATATTATTTTATTATAAAGTCATATTTGATTTTAAATTGCTCCAAATTGATTTATTTCGAAGCTAAGGTAGGTATGGGTCGAAATCATCTCATCCAATAGAATTTATACAAGTTTAGGTTTCTATTTTAACCATATCATTTAGATTTAACTTTAAGTTAAATAATTTTTCTTTTACCGTGTCTTCTTGTTTTCTTACAATATAAGGTTAATAAAATTACTATAAAAAGCCAAAAGAACCCCAAGTTGTTTATTATTTATATATATAACATTATCAAAGTAATTTTGCCGAACCTTAGATTTTTAGGAATAAAATAACAATTATTAATATAATATTTGTTTTATAAACTATTTTATGTCAATTTTGACACTATTTGGTAATTTATTTTTGTGAAAATCATAAAAGAAAGATTAGTTCGAAGAAAGTTACTTAAATCAATACTAATATGTCATATTAACATAGGAAAATTATTTTAATTCATAAAATGTCTCAAATTACATTTATTTGGGTATTTATGACATCAATTATGTCAATATTTTATTAATAAGATAATTACTCCATCATCATTATGTCATAAATAAATTAAATTATTTAATTTCTAAAAATTAAAAATAAAATATATTTATTTAGGAAATCTTTTTATCTTTCTAATTCTTATTTATAGTCGAATTTATCTTATGTATAACCATGTATTAAAAATGATTTAGTTATTAAACATTGATTTTAACTATTTTAACCCATCTTTAAATAAATTAATAACAAATGTCCTAATCTAATACAAGTGGGCCTAAATGGTTCCTATGGTTGTTTTTTGGCCGATTTAAACTTATCCAATATAATTAGGACATGTGTTAGGGTAATAATAATATCATTTTTACCCTTAATTACCCTATTTACTGTTAACCGTGGTAAAAAAAGTAAAAAGATACTATTCACCAAAAATTATTTTCATCTCATTGAACCACATTTTAGTCCTTGATATTAACCGTGTCTCTCGGATTTTCAAAATTCCACTCACAGAATCTGTAAAATTATGTTTTATGAAAAATTCATTTTTTTAACTACCACTTTGTGGTTTCACTATTCTTCAAAAAATGAAAGTTTCCAAGAAAATACCAAAAATTAGGCCTAAGATATATTTAATATTGTGAACTAAAAAATGATTTCTATTTTACCAAATTCAAAACATATCAGTTTCATTAATTAATTTAAACATTAATTCCCATCATCAAAATAAATAGTGTGTTCTTAAGAGATAATAACTATCAAAAGATTGATATTTGTTTATATCTGGTTTAAATGTGAAATTACATCCAATGGCAAACATTGTATTAAATTGTAAAAATATATTCTAAATATACTTTAAAACCAATCAAATTAATAATTTATCACTATTAATTATTTTGATTAAAAATGTTGTTTTTAATTAGAATTTAGTAATTTTCACTATTCATCAGAAAATGAAAGTTGTCCGAAAAGTACCAAAATTTCAGCCTAATCTAATTTCGATATTCTAAATCCAAAAATGATGTCCATTTTGAAAGATAAAATTTCTAAAATTTCAAAAATTGGGTATTACTATTCATAATGGCTAGTTCATTATAATATTATAATAATATCTCATTTAGTGAAACTCGGTATTGCATACTACACATGCTATCGAGGGAGGCCGCGATTGCGTGTAATGCAAGGAATGTCAAGGATGTGTTTTGTGTAAGCTCCCTTTATTGTAGCGTACAACACAAGACATTAATGAAATTAAAAAAATATATTTTTCATAAAATCTCGGGGTGTTACATGACACATAGTTCATTTTTCATAACCATTTTAATGGTTGATTTTAATAGTATTATTGATGAATAAGAAGGATAATAATTTAATTATTATTATTCTATATATGATTTATTAATTACTACTATGACAATATTGAACATACCAAATTCATTTTCGATATATGTACCAAATATCATCCAAAAAACTAACATAAACATAATTGACAAAGCAATTTGTTATAACATTGTAAAAGGAATAATAATAGTAGATAAATTATTATTAAATTAAAAAATTAATATATTTTTACTGTTAATTATTATAAATAATGTATGTCATGTGTAAATACCCGTAAATTTAAAGGAAATGTTTTTCTTAATTTTCTTTGGAATTTTACAAGAACGCAGTTTCTGACGGCACCTAATTCTGAGGCCCGGTGTGCCCGGAATCATTTTCGGATGTTTGGCTCAGGTACGTTCTGTGAACGAACGAGCATGGTTTTCTAACTTTTAAACCGTTACTCAGAATCGAATTCTGAGGGCACCGATGGAATCACAACGCTGGTATTTGCATAGAAACGCCTCTTCCGGAGTTGTGTTTGATCTGGTGTGATTTTTAATTTTTGGGCTTTAAGTTTAGAAATAAAATAATGTTGTATGACAAACATTATTTTCTTTCAATTAAATCCACTTAAAGCATATTTAAGCTGCTTAAGCTCAGTTGAAACATATTGGGTGCAATCCAAAATATCATACCCACTTGGTAGGATATTTGTGAGGTGGGGCCCACACGGGACCCACTGTTTTTTCCCCTAAGTAACGCACCCGCTAAAACCCTTTTTAATTGAAAGTCAACTAACGCCTTTTTTAAATTCGTAAAGCCTCTTTAATTGGGATGTTTTTATTGTTACAATTAATTCATTGAATTAATTGTTCGTTTCTTTTCATTTGAATTTCAAACGTGTCGTGTGCATCAATAAAATAAGATAACTCTTATTTTATTTCTGTTGGAGCTTGTGGCGTTGAGAGGATTGGGAGGTGCTTGAAGAACGTCAACCTCTTTCGCGAAGAACGATGGCCTCCGACAAAGAACACGAAGAACACAAAGAACGCCGAACCCGCGGAGATCGACGACACGGAGCCGTGTACCACGACGCCGACGAATCTCCCTCCGCGACGCTTCTTCTGCGACGTTCCAACCCCGCGACAACCTTCGATCGACAATGCCAAGGTAGGGGGTTGCGCTCCTTTTAAATTCTTTTTGGATTATAATAACAACATGTATTTAATTATTATTAATTAAATTTGTATGTTTTTGATCCTCGGAGTTCGCTGACACGACGCCAAGTATCGCGCGACAGCGACGCTCTTCCGCATCGGGACGATTATTTTCTTCCGCGATGATCAATTCCACGAAGAATGCACGTATGACGAGGTATGGGTTTGATTCTTTAAATATTTGTGATTAAATCCCCGGTCGTTTAAATATTGTTGGGTGAATATCTTTAAGACCGCTAACGCGGTGGGTGCGGACTAACGAACAAGTCCGAACCCACCGCACCTTTTCTATCTTTGTGCGCAAAATGCTGGACGATGACAAATGGGGCCTCAAGGGAAATTCGAGGACCTGGCAGTGAATATCGGGTCCTTGGAGGACCTCTAGAAAAGTCCGCACGCAAAACGGACCATCGGAGCGTGTCCGGCAGCCCGCGGAAGCTTCCGCTGGCGTGCCACACCGGCGCGGTGGCGCCGGTGGCCTGAGGCAGCGGCGGTGCCCGGCGTGCCACCGTCAAAACCCGTCGCGGCTGATGCCGCCGCGGCGAGCCGGTTCTGCGGCCGCACAGAACCGGGAGGAGGGATGCGGCCCATCCGCCGCGTCCGCTGGCGAGGTGGCCCCACCCAGGGCCGAGACGTTTCTTCACGCGGGGGCAGCAAGCCCCCCGCGGCTTCCCCTCACTCGGCCGCTCGGCCGAGCCGAGCCGGGCCGACCCGCCAGGCCGGGTCGGGTCGGACCCGGGTCGGGTCGACCCGGTTCGGGCCGACCCAGGGGGGGTTGGGTTGGGTCGGTCCGGGCCCAGCCCCCCCGTTTACGGACCTTTTCGGTCTTTTGCTCATAACATGAGCTAAAGGCCTCCGAACAACAAGACATCAACGGCGATGCGATCCTTGGATCGATACGGTCGTTTCAGTATATCACACTCAAGGCTTTGGAAGACTTTGGGTATGGCCGCGTTGGTTCGTACACGAAACCAACCGGGCCCTCGGAGCGGAAACACTCATATCCTGAACTTCGGACGTCCGATTGACGTGCCGTAGACTTTGGTGGATTTCTATTGGTGAGAAGGATCGTTTGGCTTACTCTTCCCAAGGTTTTGATGCAGTTGGTGTAGGGTCGGGTTGGTTTTGACTTAAAAACCAACCGGGCCCCTAGGACGAAAAAGCCAACAACTCTCCGACCGGGCGTCTGATTGACGCGCCGTCTGCGGCGTTGTGTTCCTTTTGACGATACAGACCTTTTGGATACATCAAATCTGGGCTATGTGTTAGTGGGTTTTCAACCTCTTGGCTCGTGTAGCGGACCCTCCCGAACGAGCTTGCTGTGTGCGGGAACCCTAGTGCTGGCTGCAACTGCTACTGTGATGAAGACTATCGTACTGGAATCCTATGTGGGTTCGACGATGAAGACTATTGTACTGGAATCCTATGTGGGTTCGATGATAAAGACTATCGTACTGGATTCCTATGTGGGTTCGACGATGAAGACTATCATACTGGAATCCTATATGGGTTCGACGATGAAGACTATCGTACACGAATCCTATGTGTGTTCGATGATGAAGACTATCATACTGGAATCCTATGTGGGTTCGATGATGAAGACTATCGTACTTGAATCCTATGTGGGTTCGACGATGAAGACTATCGTACTGGAATCCTATGTGGGTTCGACGATGAATACTATCGTACTGGAATCCTATGTGGGTTCGACGATGAAGACTATCGTACTTGAATCCTATGTGGGTTCGACGATGAAGACTATCATACTGTATTCCTATGTGGGTTTGATGATGAAGACTATCGTACTCGAATCCTATGTGGGTTCGACGATGAAGAAAATTGTACAGGAATCCTCTGTGGGTTCGACGACGATGACTACAGTGCTTGTATCCGACATGGGTCCCAGAAGATGAATCAGTGATTACATCTAATCATCTCTCTTACTTTACAAGTGATGTGTACATGTGTGAGCTGGATCCTTTTTACTCTCCTTTGTGGATTGTGTTGTGCTATCCTGTGGGGATTTACGTTTTGCTCTCCTATGTGAGTTGGATCCTGTTTACTCTCCTATGTGGATTGTGTTGTGCTATCCTGTGTGGATTTACGTTTTGCTTTCCTGTGTAAGCTTGATCTTGTTTAATCTCCTTTGTGGATTGTGTTGTGCTATCCAGTGTGGATTACGTTTTGCATTCCTTTGTGGATTGTGTTGTACTATCCTGTGTGGAATTACATTTTTCTTTCCTGTGTGGACTGGGTTGTACTTGAGCTTGGATGTTGGATCCGAGTGAGAATTGATGACTTAGGTATATGTATGGGAATATACCTAAGTAGTGTCGGATGTTACTTTGTGATTATATCATTCCTTTGTGGTTATCCTTTGTGGATTCTGGGAGTCCTTCGGGGGTCTCGGGGTCCCTACTGAGTATCTTATACTCACCCCTGGACGGGCTATTCCTGCACTACGTTGTGTTAGTTGCAGACGATGGATAACGCTGATCGTGGTTGAGGCTTACGGAGCAGGTCGGTACCTGGGGGTGGACCACTGGGTGGGACATAGTCGGAGCAGATGGCTAGACCTGAGGAGCAGTGGATGCCTTTTGTACCCACCCTTAAGGTGGGAATTCCAGTGGATGGCTCGACATTGCGGCTTTACTTTTCAGTTTCTATTTTCCCTTTCGAGTTGTACTTTACATTCAGTTTGGGTTTGTATTCTGTCCCACCTACATTCTGCACTTACTATTGTACCAGTTTTTACATAGTGTTTACTTCTTCCTGCTTACTCTACGGTGTTTGTTGTTTACTTTACAAAGGCAATGCCTTCCCTTTACAGGGATTTACACCTTGGTGCTAGTCCCCAGCCCCTGGCCTATGGAAGGCGGGCTTGGGGATGTCACGACACGGGCCCCGAGGACGGGTCGTGACATTATGATTAACAATCATTGTTAGGGAATTTAATTTAAAAAATCATGTTGTGTAGTTTCCCTTACAAATATTTTCCCCACTCTCTACAATTTTAAAATATTTATATAAATCAATTTATATGGAAATAAATTTATTAAATTGAAAATTAAAGCCTATTTTTAAATTATCTAATTTATTTTTAAATAAATATATTTACATAATTTATACGAAACAGTTTGACATTCTTTATAAAAAGAATAAATTAATGTTTAATGTTTATGTATAAAGTGACAAAGCCATTTCCTATAACATCACATACAAAAAATCTCCTAAATATTTCCCAATGATGGGTTTCCACATGACCTCAAGAACACCTCTTTATAGGATAGTGGTTTTAGACTAGAAATTAATGTCATGATGAATCACTTGTGTAGACTATACACAGTTTTCCAGAGTAAGCGACAACATATAACAATTATAAATAACAGTAAAAATTGAAATAACTAATAACTTTTATAGTCAAACATCTCCCAAAACTGGGTACAATCCACAATTCACAATAAATATTATAGTTCATTATATAAGTTCTCAAATTTGAAAGAAAATAAATCCAAAGCAAAGACAACAACTAAATTCCCAAACAGCCCGTGAATCCAAGCCCAAAACCTCATCCATGTGTGTGCCCTACCCAACTCAAATACATATTATAGGGCCATTTCCCTTGTCCTGACCCACAACTACGAAAACTTCTCCAGTACCCAGTGGTGGACCAATTAAGGTGTGAGTACTACTCAGTAGGAAGCCCCCAATGGTGTCTACAGAATATCCAGTCAATAGATAATATATGAATGTGTTAAATAAAAGAAAATGCGAATAAAGAAAAATCTAGGTCCATTAGTCAACAACATTTATTTTATAAATTTATATAATTATTACTATTTCAATTAATTGTAACATTTTCATCAGTTAATTCATTTAACGTAATGTTTTAAATGGATTGGGAATATACAATGCTCACAAGGAATAAGTTGAACAAGACATGTTCCCAACCATACTATGGATAATCCCATCACAACATATACAACACACTCAAAATTAATCCTCAGTCTAGTTGGTCTCATCAAAAGAAACCATTATGGAAAAATAACTCCATCCCCATCCCTGATCTATTCATTGTGGGGTAGAGTTTTGAGCCTCAGTCTAACTCATCCCATGGGTGTTGAACCTCATTCCAATACCACACTCTACCAAGTAACATGGACCTGATTTTTTATCCATTAACCACACATGTGTCACATCACAACCAATACAACCAATACCCAATAAATCATAACCCATAATAATAACAAGGGAACCATCAATATTCCATAAACCATTAACACATTTTTCCTTTACATTAATTTTTCATTTATCCCAATTCAAGTATTATTATGATTAACTCACTAAGCATATTAAATATTTCCCATGGATTATATAATTTACAATTATCTACAATTAAGAAGCCATTACCAATTTAAAATGTTCACCGGTACATATGAATAGTTCCACTTAATAATTATAATACTATTTACATTCCATTTGATGCAATCTCATTTAACCTAATTAATCAATTTTCATTCCATGGAAAACAAACCCTTAACCATTAAAAATTAATTATGTACATATCTGTATACATTATTAATAATCAAATTACCCAACCAACATGTTATTTTTTGGATCTACCTATGAATAATAAAATTTCATAGTTATCATTTATATTAACCAAGTTCAGGATGATCGATGCACACCGTTGGTGACCATAAAATAGTAAAAAAGTCTTCTATTTATCCCAAGAGGAACATGGGTGGTTTAATTTATCATTTTGACACACATTTTACCAAATCTCACTAATAACACTGAAATTACTACAATGTAAAAACATGAACACAATATTACGTGCACAAATCCATATAAAAACTATGGTATAACACTTATAGACCAAATTCCCCAAACGTGTTGAAGAATTAACTCCAAATTATATCCTTAGATCTCAATAAAAACCCCATTCAAATAACCATCTATGATTCCATTAAAGAAAATGGGTTTTAGGGATTTGGAAGAATATTTCCAAAATAAAATATATAATCTGGAAAAGAGAAGAGGTAAATGGAGTTTACATACCAATATCATCAATCAATAACAAATGACACTCCAAATAGCTAATAAATTATGGACATTGATCCTTTGAAGATTGTAATGGTTATAGTTCTCTTCTATGATTTAAGGGGATGAAACGGGGGAGAAAATATAGAAAGGATTTAAAATAATCTAATAGAAAAATGGTAAATTTTCCAACTCCTAAAGCCGCACACGGTTTACCAACATGGTTTAAAAAATAGTGTATAAACCATGAAAAATCCACCATATATAGTGAGATTTGTGGGAAAGTCACATGGTAAGGCCACATGGTTTGTCAAACCATGCACTAACCATGTGATATTCTATTATCCATGGCTACACAGTTTTCATTGGAAGGCCACACAGTTTATATAACTTTGTGAAAACAATGCATCTTTCATAGATTAGCCCAATATTCCTTTTATTTGTGTCTTTATCCCCTAGAAAACCCTTGAGGCCTCTCATTCTCCATAGAATTATTTTATTATCCAAAAAACAAGATATTTAAATTTAATTTTAAATAAGGTCATACCTCTATGAAGTGAAATATCATACAAACTTTTCACTTTATAATGACTCTTCCTCGAATCACACTCCCAAGAGTCATTGAGTTTTTGATGAAAAGAGATTGAGACAATGGACCCACAAATCAAACTCCCTCTCTGACATTTATTCCAAAACATTTCAATGTTTCAATAAAATTTGACTGAGGGCACAATATTTACTTACAAGAAATTACCATTATGATCCTTGATATGAACTAGATGCTCCTAAAAGGATGTATAAACCTCAAGTTCTACATCTTCAAAATTAACCACATGATATGGATTAGGGTGATACTGTTGATGTTTCGAAATATGGGAAAAATCATGCATTCCTTTATTCTATTTGAGAAGAGATAATTAGTAATAAACTGGTCTGATCCTCTCTAAAATATAAAATAACCCCAGGTGCTTGGGTACCAATATTTTCTATTCCTAAATCCAATGATGAAATAATAAAGAAGACACCAAAGGAAATGCACTATCACCCACAATACACTCTAGAGGACGACGATATTGATATGTATATGAATTCTTCTTACTATGAGACATTTCAATGAATTTTTTAAAAATCAATTCATGGTTGATGTCCTCATAATAATACTTTGTCCCATCATCGTTGACTCTCCAGCTTCCAACCAACTTAGTGGAAATCTACACGGTCTCCCATAGAGTGCCTTAAATAGTGGCATTTGAATCGTATCCTAGAAAATATTTTTGTAGAAAAAATAAACATGTGACAAGTTTTTTTTCATGAACCAAAAATATCTATTACACAATCCCTCAACATGTCTTCCAGCACTTTCATTTTATTCTCTAACAACTCGTCCATTTATTGGTGATAAGTCGTACCCAAAAACACATAAGTACTAAGTTCATTCTACAGTCCCAATAGATGTGTGATGTTAAATAATGATCTCGATCTAAAACTATATTTCTTCATACCCCATACAACCACACTATATCTAAAACTTATATATGACCCAAATTATCTACAGTGAAAGGTTTGAAGATCAGAAAGTAAAGGGGCATTATATTTAAATGATCCACAATTACCCAAATTCCATCATTATTTCGAGGCATCCTAAGACGACCCAATAAGATACACATCATTATGTCATCCCATATCCACTCCACAATTGATAATGTATATAACAATCCACATAGAAACTGATGTCGTGCCTTTACTCACTGACAAGTAAGGCATCACACTATAATACCCACATCCAATTTCTTCATTCCCGACCACCAATACTATCAATAAAGACCATGATTCAAATTAGCCATACCGGGACGCACATCCCATCTTGATGTATGGAAATCATGCATCAAATCATTCCATATACACATTAGAATGACTACATTACCATGAACACAATAAATCTTATCAGACCAATAGTCTAACCAGATAGTGACTCCCCATATTTAAGACTCTCCTTCATAGTTAAACACTATTTATCTTCATGTTGACTCTCCTTGACACAAAAAAAAATCAATGAATCAAGTGAAATGGAAACAAGGTTATTCTACATATGTACATCATTCACCTCCAGGTGAATCTCTTAAATAAAATCCATCATTGTGGACTCAGTGTTATATTCCTGAACTACCTGATTTTGGGTCTTTTGGAACAGATTATCCGCAAAACTATTCTATTTTCCAGGTATATTGACCAACTTGATGTTAAAATAAAGTATATATTAAATCCATCTTCACTTCCTAAGATTCAAATAATTCTGAGAGAATCTATAATTATGAATTTTATTAATATTCAACACCATGAACGACTCTCCAAACAAGTAATTCCTCCAAAACATTATAGAATAAACCACCGTGACCATCTCTAGATCATGGGTAGGGAAATTTTTATGAGTCCACAACTACATTGTTAAATATGATACAATCTGATCATCCTAGATCAATATTGGCCGATGTTTAACACCAGATCCATCTCAAAACATAGTTTATCTTTTACATAGCTTGGGAACAATTAAAATTAGTGAAGTCGTCTGATGCTTATTAAATTCATTAAAAACACTCTCACAACTCAAAAACCATTCAAACATAAATCCCTTCATATTTTATGCCCAAAATTGGTTCTTTAAAATAGATGAAATATTTAATTAAACTTTTAGAACTATAGTCCAATCCTTGAAAATTCCGAAGGATTGAGACATCTTTCAGCTGCTCCCAAGACACAATAGCCTAAACCATATCTGGATTCACTAATAATGTTTTCTCGGAGATAATGTGACCTGATAAATGAACTTTATCAATTCGAAAATAAAATTTCCATATCTTTTCATATAAAATATTATCACATAGTGCACACAAGATGATGTAAACATGTTGCGAATGTTTATCATGAGTTATATAGTACACCATGATTTCATTAACAATGACTACTATGAATTGATCCAGATTTGGTTGAAATACCATGTTAATTAAATTCATGAACAGAGCCAGTGCATTATTCAAACTAAATGACAACACCAAAAAATAATACAACTCGTACCATCTTCTAAAGGTCTTATATGATATATCATCAAACCTCCATCTATGATGGTGATATCTCTATCTAAAATTTCTCTTCTAAAACACCAAAAAACCTCTCAACTATTCAAAAGGTCATCAAATCATGATATAAGGTATTATTTCTTGACCTTCATATGATTCAATTTCATAAATTCCACCGAAAACCACAATGATTGATCATCTTTATTAGGAAATTAAGATAAATATTTCCAAGGTGATATACTAAGACAGATGAATCATTTCCTCTCCAAATCCTCTAATTTAGAAATAAGCTCCAGGAGTTATATTTGTGACATCCTATATGGAGTAATGGAATCCTGTTAGACTCTGAGAATCAATCCTAAAATAAAATCTATGTCCCTCTTCAGTGGAATCCCTGAAAAATCTTTCAGAAACACATCATGAAACAAATACACCATATGAGTAAAGACATTCTTCTCAACTCCTCCATCGTCCAACATAAGAAAGACCACTTAAGTGGTCAGTTCTCCTATATATCGACAATCTTTCACCGAACAACTTACTTGAACATCTCATTCACCACGATGGACATACATGACTCCTTCAACAGACATGAACATTACCTGATAGTGGTAACAATCAATATGGTCTTGGTATAACATCAACTAATACATTCCAAATATTTGGTCAAAACCCAACATCTCCAGGATGAACATGTACCAATTAAAATGGTACTCACTAAACGTTGTATTAAAACACTTAAATATACTGATATCCTTAGATCACACTCCCAATAGAGTGTCAATTGACCTAATCCCACATGCACGTTCCATGATTTTTACCAGCATAACTACAAATTATGTGTAAATTACCGAATGTGTGACACTTTTGTCAAATAAAGCACTAGATAACATAGAATATTAAATAATCGTACCTCAAACTATAGGTGATCAGACCTAAAAAACTCTTTATTTAGACTAAAATACATAAAGTGACAAGATCCTCTTCTCTAGGTTCTGGTATGAGTACCCATCACTACACAACCCAACATGTCCACAACCCCTACCAGTATGGCCAATGGGGATCAAACATCCTAGATGATATGGGTTTATCGACCCCATACATACTCCAAAAATATACCTCTAACCACAATCAATGTCCAACTGTCAAGGGTTCTGACATAACAATAGTATATGACCCATTTTTTCAAACAATCGTCACTCCACTAGTGGTATGGGACACTAACCATGAAAGTGAGATGACATTCCACAATTTTAGAATAACACATGATCCCTACCTTGAGTGGATGGCCCTCACTTATTACTACTCTATGCACTTAAACCCTAATGGGTTCTCTGATAAATGTTTCTTCATGCCCATAGAAGTGACACCAATTTCCTATCCAACTTGTACCCCAAGTCCACTACCTAAATACCCCTTCATGTACAATTAGGTGATATATGAATAATGTACTACCTCTATAAACATTTTAAAATAGTATATATTCTCATGGGACTTTATCTCATGTCTCAACGATTCCAGCAAACATTTCACAATAGTTGCCTCATCTCCAACCAGCACTGGAACGAAGTGTCGCAACTTGGTGAAATGAATAGAATTATTTATCCCCAATATTTCCCATAGTATAAAAATCATAAATCATTATGAATTATCTTACCCAACAGTCTCTATATATAAATTATCTAGAAACATTTCTAGGAAATCTTTCAATAACACACCTTCAACCTATTCATTCTGCATCGTGATGTCCCGCCAATGCTTTTCCTGACCTCTCATCATATATGCAACCAACTAGATTCTATTATCATAATATGTCTCCAAATGGTCAGGAATCATCACGATGGACTTTACTTAGAACTTAGTTATATCTATTTAAGCCTTTTCATTAATGGTTAGAGGGTACTAAAATTGAAATTCCATGGTTTTCTCAAACATGATTGGAACAACCCACACTAGGTCTGTTCCATCCTTTTCATAAAAATTAAAAAGGTTCATAATAAATACCCTTTATATTATCCTAGAACACTATGTTCTCTTTATCCACTATTAGAGAATCATTTTCAATAATATATAATTCTCACCCAACTAAAACCCATCTTCATGTAGATATTTCTCTATAATGCGAAACACCAGATTTTGAAACAATAAAATTATGTTCTTGCAGTTATTATAGAATAATTCAATCTTCTTTCCACAGACAGCACATTCGAATTAAATATTCCAATTTTCATACAACACATCCAAAACACTACCCTTTTCTATCTCTATCATAATCAATGTTTAGCATGGTGTATCTAACTCACACAGAAACCTAACATACCTTAAAAACAATTTTAAATATATTTCTATACTTACAAAAAACACCATCCCTCTTAGGTACATTTCTAATCTCATATCTTGTCATATTAAAAAAAATTTAATCACATTACCCCCTTCATTAGAACCCATTTTATATTCACGATTTCACCTCATTTCCCATTTTTTCCTACATGCATCATTCTATTAGACACCATTTTCTTCAGGTTTCCAAAGATATAAAATCCATTCCACATTTCATAGCTTTCCTATTCATCCCATTTATTCCAATCATGATGCATGTTACTTATATACCTAGGTACCTATAATGATGCATGAATACGCATACCCAATCCATTGAGGTCATGCAAAAAATATCACAAATCAATCACATTATTCAACATTCCCATCACCCTATAAGGAAATATAATATAATATAAAAATGTACAATAAGAAAAACAACTCCCGTTCTACGTGACGTAGTGTTTCCATAGAACATGGGTTAGTTACTCCTAATCAGGAGCTCATAATCAAGCCCCGAAACTTTCCTATACTCTAGACTTCCATCCCCATATAAGAATCCAAAAAAGAACTGCTTTGATACAACATTCTACCATCATTGACCCAGAATCCATTAAATAGTTCACTATTTCGTGTCACTACAAGACCTCAAGCCCACCTCCCTATATGCCATAGGTTGAAAAAAAGTAGTGAGGGACTAGATAAGTCACATATGGTGACTAGAACTTCGTTACCATATTAATCCACTACAGAAAACTAATATAATTACTCGAAACATGAATCAATAACCAATAACATGCATAATCAAACATCTCCAAAAACATGGTAACAAAAAAACCAACTATATATATGGAGTGTCATGCTAGATGTTCTCAAATGTTTTGGAAAATAAACACAAAATAATGACAAAAACTGAAGTACCAAATGGGACCCAAATCCAAGTCTAGAACATCATCCATGCATGTCCCAAGACAAAATAAACTCCCAAACATATCTCCCATTCCCTTGTTCTGACCTGCTACCAGGAAATCAAATCTGGTACCTAATGGTGTCATAATAAGGGTGTGATCACCACTCAGTAGGCCACCACCAACATTGCCTACAAAATATACAATTACTATATAGTGTAAGAAAGTGTTAAATGTATGACAAGGTGAATATAGACAACTATGGGACCATTAATTAACAACCATTACATTAGTCATTTATATAATTATTACCAATTCTTTCAATTATACCATATTTATCCCATAATTCATTTCTCATAACATTTTTGATGGATTAGGCATATTTAATGACAATAATACATATGAGGAATAAGACATGTTCCCTAACTCACAATGGATAATCAAATAACAACATATAAAACACAATCTCATTGAAGAATCAGTCCAGGTGGTCTCATCAAATGAAACAATTAAGGTAATATAAATCTATCACATTCAATAATTCATGCTTTGTGCTGGTGGGGGGGGGGGGAGTTTAGACACTCATTCTAACCTGATATGTTGGCAAATAATCCATTTTTAATACCACACACTCCAATGTTATGTTCATATTTTTATTTATCCATTAACTAGACAAATATAATATCACAACCTTCACAACCAATACCAAATGAAACCATAACTCATAACAACCACATGGGAACCAAAATTATCCCAAAAAACATTAACACATTTTCCATTTACATTACATAGTTATATGGTTGAATATTCTTTTTATTATTCCTAACATTCGAAGCTTAATCACTTGTTCCCATGTATTATACTATTTGACATTCTCCACAATTTACAAGACATTAACATTTTATAATTTTTTTCATTTAATAAACAGTAATCCTTTAAATAATTTTAACACAATTCACAATTAATTTGATGTAATTTCATTTATCCTAATTAAACAATTTTCATGCCATTCCATACAACCCTTTAATACGTAATAAATACTAGTTCAATCTACCCATATCCCATATTAATCATAAAATTACCCAACCATCATGTTCATTTGGGGATATACCTAAGAACAATACAATTTCATACTTATCATTTATGTTACCCATGGTAGGGAAGGTCAGTACACACAATGCATGACTCAAAATTAGTCAAATCATAATCAATTAATCACACCTGGATCATGGGGTAAAATTTGACATTTAGACATGCATTTTACAAAATATCACTAATAGCACCGAAACAACAACAATGGGGAAACAATAACATTATATTATATGCACAAATCCATATGAAGACTCTCAGATATAACTTTTAGACCACTGAACTCAAATCTGTTGATGAACACACTCTTAATTGAATACATAGATCCCTATCAAAACTCTATTTTAAGCTTCAACCAAGAATACACTCAAGAAAAACTGTTTCAATGATTCACGAGAAGATTATCCCAGATAAAATCCAAAATCAAGAAATGAAATGAAGGGGTAGAATAAACGTACATGGAGAATTGATCTATAACCAACATAATTCGAAATGGACTAGTAATAAAGAAGAAAAATCCATGGAATCTATTTAATGTTATATATTATCCTTTTTTTCAATGGGGGAAATTAAGGATACAATTTTGGGAAGATTTAAAATCCTGTAATTGAACATGTATAAATTTAACAACTCTTAAAGGGGTATTCAGTTTACCCACATTTTTTTAAATCATGAGTAAATCATGCAAAAGTCACTTTCCATGAAAAGATAGGTGGCATGGTTACCGAGGATGGTTATACAATTTTTCAAGACATGCGCCAACCATGCAATATGATTTTGACCAAGGATTCACGATTTTCTCTGGAACGCCACATGATTTACTTAACCAAGTGAAAAATATGCGCCTTGTACAAGGTCGCTTTAGATTTCTTCCTTTCATGCCTCGAACCACGGGAAAACCCTTGAGGCACATCAAATACTCATAAATGATTTAATTGATGAATAAAAATATATAAAATCCAAATATTAAACATGGAAAAAACTCTATGAGGTCCAATATCATAAATTCCCAATCTCCATAAATAATAATTTATATTTAACATCCATTGTAATCTTGTTTTTTTTAATATGGAAATGATCATTACATATATTTATGGAATTTTAGTTTTGAATAATGTATTCTAAAAAATTGTATATAAATATCCAAAAATTATTTCTTATAGATCTAATGAATGGTTTTATGATTGAAGAGTTTATATGTAAAAATTACTTAATTGTTTAAGGGAATTGCTTTATGACGAAGGAATGTTCATTTGTAATCATAGAATGGGTGGGTCTATGATATCGCTCCAATGCATTGGATAATAGTTATTTTTGGATGTTTACCACAAAGGTATTCAATGTGTAACATTGTTGGTCATTCCATGTGTTACCATGATAGTTATTGAAATTTTAAGAATTATAGTTATTCTGGTGAAACCATGGGTGTTAATATTTTTTTACGAGTGATATGAAAATTATGCCATAACACTCTTCCATGGTTTATTTATTAAATAAAATATTTTCTATGAAAATTTATGTATTTCATAAGTTATTATAATCCATTTATATTAAATGAAATTTATTTTATACTTATGGATTGCAGTTATAAATTTATGAAAATGTTTTCATTAAATTTTAATGATTAGAACGTAAAATTTATGAGTTATATTTTTCATTAAATATTTCTTCTGAAACTTTTTATGAAAATATTTGGGTATTAAAATAGATTTCATTAGTTGGAAAATTTTTACTTTGACCCCAATTTTAATTTTTAAAATGGAAAATATTTGGAAGTAATCACACAATAACATCTTCATAATTTATTTTTATATTTCATACAACATTTTTTATACACCACCAACATTTTAATATTATTTAACACGGCTTCAAGGATGAGTACATATAAGGATGTGATCACGATTAACATTTTGATGGTATCATAGGAATAGAAATCATGTTTAATTTGTAAGAGATATTGTTTATAGGAAAACATGATACTAAAGAGTAATGTACACTTGTAATGAATGATTTTATTGTTTATGTATTATGAAATAATTCAATAAAACCCTACATCATAACATTCCCCATGAATGATATAAATTTTATTTATACCTAAAAACATAGGGTTATGTAATTTTTATCATCGAGTACATATATTTTGTATCGGAGGAGGGTTTTTAATACATTTGAGATTATTATGTTTTCATGAGAGGATATATTATAAGTTATTGATAACATCAAGTATTTCTATGTTAATGTTTTATCATAAGTTCAATGTCTTAGAACCCCAATTATTGTATATTTTAATTGGATTTTAAGGTGATTAATGATATTTTGGGTGATGGTTTATTTTGGTGAAGTATATGTAACCCTTAAGTTTAACATGAATAATTATTTCAGAAATAAAAAATATAAAAAAAATTATGAATGTTAGTGGAAAAGGATTTTTTAACATTTGAGGTTAAAAAATTATTTAATGTTGATTTTATTATGGTTGTTTTGGAGTATTTTGAGGAAAAATTAATATAATCTTTTAAATGGGTATTTTTCGTATAATTAGTATTTTCATCTTCATATAAAAAAATTAATATTATTATTTAAGGATGTCCATACCAGCCAAATAAAGGTTGTTACTAAATATTGATGTAATATAATCTCAAACAGCCCTCTTTCCACAATAATATTATTAGATCATTAATATTATTGAAAAATATTTCTCCAATGGTTTTGAAATATTTTTGAACATGAAAATCACTTGAATGAAACAATTTAAAATATGTAGCACCAATTCATGTCATCATGATTTATATGGATCATGGTATATATTTTATTTAGTTTTAAAATCTCATCTCATCCATATCATTAGACATGTAAAATAAAACCTGGTACATGACTATTTTTTGCTGGAGGCATGAACTTCTTTCTGGAAGATAAATGGGATATCAATATCATAATGGAATCCCATGATGTATGAATTTAGTGTATGTAATATTTTTTATATTTTAGTTTGAACCATGAACCATATGGATATATAAAATATCATTGGATTATATTATAAATAACAGATAATGGTTTAAAAAAATTAGTTTAATAAACGACGTATTTATAAATTATATAATGATATATTATAAATATATTGAAAATTATGAATCATTATATAATAGATTTTATTTAAAAAAAATGGAAACATAGGTAAGATGAAATTGAGAAATTTAAAATTTAGTGTAGAGAAAAGTTTATAATTTTGGGTATACTAATTTAAGGAAATTTTATAAAGTGGTGAATTAAAGTAAGAGTTAATAAATTCATGATTATAGTAAATTAAGATCATTTTATTTTTTTGATGAATGAATTGTTTAGAAAAAAATTAATATTAAAAATTTCTTTTCTTATTAATTATATTTTTGAGGTTGTTAAACCTTCATCTAGGAATGTTATAAGAATATTTATTATATATTTTTAATTAAAGGAAAACCCCTAGGATATATTCCAACTCATTTCATATGGAAATGTTGTAAGGTTTTAACCCATAACTAAACGGTTCCAAGGGTTAATTGCATTCCACTAGACCATATTTTGTATTAATTAGAATGAAATTTGAAATAATTTTTGATTTTATGTAAAAAATCTTGTAAATATTTTTTTGATTAATTTAATTTTGGAATAATATCACTATATTTTTAGAAACATTACATTATTAAGTTACATAGACTAAAATGGGATTTTAATTAAAGATTAATGGTTGAATTATCTATTCGATTAATATATTATTTTAATGTAGACATTTTGGGATACATGTTATTTATTGAAATGATTTTCATACTTTTTATATTAATTGATTATGTTGTGTGATGTTTTGATTTGATACATTAAAAGTGACTGAAATTATTTAGAGATAAATGTTATAAGTATATGTAATTAGATTATTTTACTATTTTCGATCCTAAATTATTCTTGTATAAGTTAAAACATTATAATGGGGGTTTATTTATTTATTTATATAGATTTAAATTTGGGTATTACTATGTAATTTTGGGGATTAATATAATATTTATTAATATAAAGATTTATTAAAATGTGTATTTATCATACATTGTCATTTTTTTTGAGTTTGATTAATTTATTAAGGCAAGAAAATTTCTTGTTATCATTTTTTTAAAAATATATGGTATTATATAATTATATTTTATTAATTCAATTATAAAAATTAATCTTGATTACTCATTTTTGGTGAAAAAGCTGATATTTTGTTTGAAATTGATTAAGGAATGAAATTTTACTTCTCATGTAAATATATTTCTTATGTTCTATGTATAAAAGGTATTTTAAGTCCTCAAAACAATTAAAATCATCATGGTACAAAAAACTAAACATATAACCTTCATTTTTGATGAAACGATAATCATTTTTCATGCATCATTAGATTATGAATTTTTGGTCGTTGACATTCTTTTGATCATTAAAATATATTTAACCAATGACCATTGTCACACACCATCATTATAAAAATGTTATTATTTTCTTCCATGACCTTATTTTAAACTCCCATTATTTTATCCTATTTTAATCCTAATTATTTGTTGTTTCTTGAGGCTTCAAATTTACCATTCCCTCATTTCTAGGGGCATTTTGATTAACCCCTTTATGATGTGGGATTTTAGAAAAAGGGGTTTTAGATAGATGAATTTGGATTATGATGATTTTTCTCAAATTTGGAGTACATATCTATCTTATAGGCATTCTTGAGATTGTAGCACCATGAGATTTTAAAAAAGGACATCATTTTCAATAGGATTTATAATATGTAACATTAACTAAAATAAAAAATGAAATATTTATATTCAAATATAAACATTATAACATATTCATTGAATTAGAAACTATAAACAAGATTATCCTAATTATGAAATATATATAAAGGTTATAATATTTTTTATAATTAATTATTTTAAAATAGGAATTCTATTTACAAAAAGTCACGTCATGCTTTAGACATATGTTTTAAAGAATATATTATTATTTTTTGTGACAAATTATTTTAATTAATTTTGGATAATTATAAAAAATTTAAGTAAAAAAATTATAATATTTTTTTTTGTATCTTAATAAAAAAATATTATTAAGATAAAATTTGATAATTTTAAAAAATGTTTTATTTTTTAGTGAATAGTTGTAGACCATGATTTCTGTGGAATGATATATATATTTTTAAAGTATTTAAAAATTAAAATTCTACATTATACATTTTTTAAAATTGAACTTTTCTATTTTGATATAAACTAATTAAATTATGGTTTATAAATATTTATTTTACTTGAATTTATTATAAAAACACTTTATACATAAAAAATGTATTTTATGAAAAAATGTTTATCTATATGTTTTATGAATTTAATTTTAAATTAAATTAAATCAATAATACCATGTCGTTTTAATATATTATATATTAAAATAAGTTAAATTTAATAAATAGATTTCATTAAACACAACACCATGATAAACCTGTGCAACATGCATCACTTGGATAGCATCCGTTACACATGACAATGATTTCATCAAAACCATGATATAATATTAATATTAATATTTGAAAAATAATCATTATAATAATGATGATAAAACTATTGATATGAATTGTTATATATAATTTTTTAAAACTAATTATAATAGTTTTTTTATTGGAAAATGAGTACTTAATTTTATATAATGTTTTTTATGTTTTAAAAATACTATTTTCATATTAAAATAATTCTTCCAGTTTCTTTTGTGTAAAAATTTAAAAAATTAAATTTTTACACTTTCAATTAAAAACATAGACTTCATTTTATAAATCATCATTACAAAATTAGAATTGGGATAATTTTTTTGAAATGTTTTTTTTATGATGAATAGTGAAAATACTAAATTTTAAATAAAATTTATTCTTTAGTTTAATTTATTTATAATATTAATTACATTTAATAAAATCTAATGTAATTTTATTTCAAGTATAACTCATTTAATTAAATTTAGGTCATTAGATTAAATTTCATATTTAATTTTGATTTAAAAATATTTTAAACATTTGGACATTTTTTCTTTAAAATTCTGCTTTCTTGTTATGTTTTTGAGATGTTTGGAAAATTGTAATTTTACGCTTATGGGAATAGAATTTAGAAAAAGGGATTCCATATGTTAAATGAAAAATATTCATATTATATAATAAGTTAATTTTTTTACCTAAATAAATCGTAAAACCCCTAAAATAAAATAATCATGGTTAAGATAAAAATTAGTTTACCGAGGGTAAAAAATTTGACAAGAATTAAAAATAAACCACAACATGTCTAATATAATTTTTCTATAAATAGTACAGCCTTATCTATTTTATTTTTTACAATCATATATTCTTAGATCCTTGTCATGTAATACAAATATGAGCAGAAGACAATCTTCCAAAATATTAGAAGTGTGCCACTCACCTCACGTATAAAAGGACACACAATATCATATTCTATTCCCATAATCAAACAATTTTTTCCATTCCCTAAAAAATAACTAAAAAATTAATTTTTCTCATTATTGAATTAATATTTTGGAAACAAATCTATTCTAGGATGTCTATTGTTGCATACTTGATGAGGATGCCCGAAGAAGAGAGAATGTTCATCAATGAGAATTTTTATCTCTTCACCATACTCATTAAATTTATATTATGACATTATGGTATAATAATATAAGTACCTTCCATTTAATTATAGGTTGTTACGTAAATATAACTATTTAACACTATCTATACAACAATCAAATGTGATATGAAATAATCGTTCGTGTATATAGAGAAGTACCACCTCGCGGACCAATGCCATTCATTTTTTCAGTAACACCTATCATAGATGAAAATAACAATGGATTTATTTTTTATATATGATATTAAATATACTATTATGATTTTAGAATTATTATATCACAAATATATACATGCTTTCTATTTTTTGGGATTATTATATCATCACTTATATGTGTGATGGAAAACCACCTTGTGAAACAATGTGATTTGTTCAGGATTTACATAGAATGTAATAATTATAGGTTTAATGAACATATGTGATCTTTATGTTATGAAAATTATTATATAATGATAATATATCATTTAAAATTTATTAGTTAAATATGTTAAGTAAATGAACACATCATTCATGGTTATGCATGGCCTACAGTATCCAAAACAGTGTATCTCCTATTCTATATAATTATTTTATATATTAATTTAAAATATATTTAATAGACAAAAAATATATTTATATAATGGTTAAAATTATTAATATGATATATCCATTATTAATGAAAATTATCAAAAATAAAAAATAAAAACATAAATGTAAAATAAATGAGTTATTACCCGAAACATAATATTAACAAGAAATTATTAATATATTGGTAATAAAAGGTTATAGAACATAATATATTGTAATAAATATAAAAAAAATTATTTAATAGATTTATAATAAACATATATTTATTAATCAAGTGGTTATAATGTGTATGGATAAATTCAAGACAAAAGGTAAGGTGTTTTTCCCACTTTTATTCTATGTGACACAAATGCCACATTCACCATAAGTTTCATTGATGTGGTGTATATAGGTATCCTGAAAGTATTTTAGGATTATTTTTTTAAAAAAAAATGGTGATTTATATATCCTTTTTAGGAACTATTTTCTGTGGGGTTTACAGGTTCATTGTTATCAACATGATAAAATATTTTTCACTCAATATTCTGTCTTTGAGATATATATTATGCACCCATATTCTTTCAAGAGATGTATATAAAAACCATTTGACAAGTATTATCATTAATATGTTATCCAAAATATATATTTAATTTACATTTTATAATATTCTTACTTAGGGATTATGATTCAATGATATCATAGTGGTAATTATTTTTGGACCCAATATCATTGTTTATTTAGAATAGTTGTGATATTGTTTCCAATGTTGAAATATTATGATTCATCAATCATAAAACTCTTGAATGTTATTACCCTATGATAATTCATGATATTTTAAAGTAATAACATTATTTTTTAATCATTTTCACATAAAAAATTTATATTTTTCAAAAAAATATCACTTTTATCTCTAATTGGTCAGAAATACTTTTTCATAGAAACCCATGTTTTATAAAAATTATTGGATGAATTTTTAACCACATAGAAATTATATATTTAATTTATTTCTATGAATTCAATTTTTTAAAATAATCTATGAATTAATCATCTTTCTTTTGAAAAAAATTCCATTTTTATTTTACAAAAAAATATGAGAGGAAACATTCTTTTAATGGGTACGAAACAAGTAAATATACTAATCATCATAACAATATTTTAGTTTAATATATATTTATAAGTTCTAAAGGTAATTTTCAATTAAAATTATTTTTAAAATGATTCATTTTTTTTAAAAAATATTCTAATTTAAATGCTATGTTCCCCAATAACTGTTATGAATAATTTATCAAATACATTTTCCATCGAAGATGAAATTTGTTGATGTTAACTAAGTGTCACTACTTATGTGATCTAAGGATAAATTTATTAGTAATTCCCTTAATGGTTTATGTTTATTTTGGCATGATATTTCTAAAAATTTGTTTTTTTGTCAATGGGTTATACAATGACATAATTCTTCTGAAACCCACTTCATTCTCCATTTGTTATAATATGATTAAATTGAAAAATGATTATGAAACCTATATATTTTCTAAATGTAATTATATTATGAACAATTATGAAACCCATTTCCTTTTATGTGTACTGTTATGATGAATGTTTTATGATCCTTTTTAACACAAACATATGATTTTAATTTTGTGATGCGTGGGACCTATATCTCCCTAAAATGTATTTTGTGATGATTAATGTTATAAATATTTTTAGTGTACACATGATGATTGATGAAGACTGAAAATGAGGGTTCCTGGGTTGTTAGACCAAGCCTAAATAATTTGGTATGTGAGAGATTAACCAATGGCTTAATCTAGAACATGTTTGGTTAGTCCACACCGTAAATTTCATGCATGTTTTTGTGGGTATCCTTAATTAAATATTAAATATTCTTATGTTTTTTTACAAATAATTGTATTATTCAATTTATATGATATAATTGATTGTGTTCATCTATTTTCTTATGTTTCCTGTCATATAAACTATGAATATTTTTTCCATGAATCAAAATTAATACTCATTAATATGTATTGTATGGTTTTAAAATGTTATTCTCATATTCTCATACCCTTATTTTCATGTTATACTTACCTATCTCCCTTGTCTACCCATTTTGAGAATTTGATCTTAATATATCTTTTTTTTCCTTTTCACATGTTATGAAGAAATGTATTACTGATGATATTATTGAGAATATTGCTAGTTAGGAACAACATTTTTGGAGATGATGTAGATTACCTATGGACTAGTTATTTGTGTTACTATGTGTAACATCCCAAGTAAGTAATGAATATTATATATTTTTATCTATGTCTATTAATTATTAAGATAGTTTTATAGAGGCTTAAAATGAAAATAAATACAATCTTATGCATGGAATACACTAATATTCTTAAAAGATTGTTTTACTGCCTTTTGATGGAAAACCATTTTTGAATCTATCTTTTGAAAATTTTATAAACTATGTTTGTCAAAATAAACTTATTCTTTATTATTGGGACATCAAAATTTATCTTGTTGTAATTTTTGGTATTTTTCTGACAATATTCATTTTTAATGAATAGTGAAAAATACTGCATTTTACATCAAAAATACTTTTTAATCTAATTTATTTATATAATTAGATTATGTTTTGAATTGGTTTTGAAGTGAAATTAGAATATATTTTTACCATTTTATCCAATGGTGGTCATTGGAATCAATTTCACTTTGAAATTAGACTTAAACTGGTGTCAATCTTTTGATACTTATTGTTTTGTAAAAACACGCTATTTGCTCTGGCAGCGGGAATTAATTATTAAATTAATCAATGTGACTTATATGATTTGAATTTTCTAAAATAGACTTCATTTTTGAATTCGGAATATCAAATATAGCTTAGGGTAAATTTTTGGTAATTTTCTGAAAAACTTCAATTTTTGATGAATAGTGAAACCACTAAGTGGTAATCAAGCAAACTGATTTTTTAGTTAAATGAAAGTTTACCACTAATGTGTATTGAATTTTGAAAATCCGACATACATGGTTGTCATTATGAAGTAAAATGTGGTTCAATGAGATTAAAATAATTTTTTTGTGAATAGTAACTTATTAAGTTTTTAATCGCGATTAGTGGTAATTAGTGTAGTTTATGGTATAAATAATGCTTTAATGATATGAAATGACCTAGAAACATGTCCCAACCTTATTGGTTGTGTCATGTCCGACCAAGACAAGCCATGGGTCAATTTGGGGACCCCATGGAGACATTTTGGTTGGGAAATGACATAATTAACTTTTTATTTAATGTAAAAGTAAAAATGACACAAACATAATATGTTTTACAAAAACAATTTTTACATGGGGTTATAAAGATAAGATACTTGATTATAAATAGTCATTGGAAAGCTAAAAAGATTTAATACATCATAGTATTTTTTTATTTATTTTTAGACATTAAATAAATTAAAATATTTATGACATAATAATGATGCAGCGATGACATCATTATTTGACGATTTAAATAAAATGGAAAGACAATGTAAAATATATGAACTACACATGGCCTAAACCAATTGGATGAGTTTATTTCGAACCCTTATCACCTTATCCACTAATTATATCAATGTGGGACCTTTTAAAACCGAAACACATTTTCAAATAAAGTAATATTTCTTTACTTTCCAAAAGTGCCCCTCCTCTCCTCTTATAAAAGGCCCCCACCTCTACCTCATTTAACACACTTCTCAAGCCTTTTTCTCGGACAACCCCTGCCAATTTACTCTCTCCACACCCCACTCCTCATCCTAGAGGATTCAATTTGGGATGAATCCTTTCAAAGGAATCCTTTAGGCTCAAATCAAAAGGAGTTACAATTTTAAAGGTAATTCATTCTCTCAAGTTCATTTGTTTTATTTTGCTTCTCCAACCCCCTAAACTCTTTTTATTTACTTATTTTGTAACAACACCAGTATCTTCAATATACAAAGATGTTGTTATAATATTTATTTGAGCTACACTCTCACACAACTACATCAAATGGTAAAAGAACATACGGTTTCCGTGGATGGCGAAATTCTGCCTCTCGAAACGATGATTGTTCAACACTCATTTAACACCTTCAAAGGTGGCCATTATGATGTCACTATTTTTATATATGATATATAATATGTTTATGTTTTCCCTAAGCTTCTGTTTTTTTCATTTTGGGCATACCTTTATGGTTTCCATTATGGGTAAACATGATATCATCATTTTAGGAAGTGCGGACTACCGCCCCCTCAAAGTGATTTGATTTGTTAAATACCATATGTGGGACATATAAAGGATGGAACTATGATATTATATATGATATTATACTGGAATTATAATATACCTTTATATCATTATGATTCCATTCTATAAAATACGAAATAGAAATGAAAGTAGCGTTCATGCGTACGTACGGCTTACCGTCTCCATGAACGGTGCATTTCATTTCTTACCTATAAATGATTATGTAATATTATAAATGCATGTATGTAATGGATATATATGACATATATGATATCTAAATCATGAATACCATTATGTATATAATGAACCTTTTACCAAATTAACAACATGTAAGTGTAAGAAGTCTATTTTTGACTTAAGAACCAAATACCGACAAAATGAACATTATTAACTTAACTGATTACATGATGTTCATAACATGGTATAAAAGGAATAATGAACTTGAAAAAGGTTCATAAGCAAGTAGATATTAAATCAAGTTTATTATTTAGGACATTAAAGAACGGTCGGGTCAAGTCGGATACGAGGTATGGGACTTCATCTCAATCTCCCTTCATTGAGGCATATTTTATTTTATACACAACTTTCTTTTATACGATGTATAAACCCCTTCGACTTTTACATTTATTCAAAAGGAATATTTTTTATATGAAGCATTTACTAAATGACAAAAGGGAATGTTTTTGTCATACGTATGCGGCGACAACGACTACTCCACCGTCGTAACCGTTATTTGAGTTTCGGCTTCCTCTACAAGCCATACCTTTTTTAAAGAAAAATAAATACCATGTTTTAATTTTCTTTTATTTTGGTATTGAAAATGGGTTTCATAATGTTTTTATTATATCAATGTGTTTTATTGATATATTGTGATTCAAATGTGGAAATGTTATGTTTCCTTTATGTATATTTTATGTGATACGATTATGTTATTGTTCTTGGGCATTATTATGAAGACGTGTGGTTCCGTGATAAACTAAGGGCGGGTGAACCCGTTATAGCTCTCCAATGGATTGGGTAACGCGAAGGAGTGAAACGTTAAGGTTTCTCCGAAGAGATTTTAGGGAATATACTGTGATGGGTATTCCAAACATAACCAAGAGGGTTACTCCCTACGTAAGAATGTTATGAATGCCTCAAGTTACCTTTATGTCTTATGATTTCTATGATTTATTCATGACTTTATGAGGTATGTTAAAGTGCCTATGTTTTATGGGTAAAGTATGATTTCATTCTTATGTATATATGAACTCATGTTTCCTTTCCATGTTCTTATAACCCATACTGAGCTTTTTATGCTCATCCCAAGTATTTTTAAAATGTTTTTCACAGGTCAAGGGAAAGGTACATGATATGATGATAGTGTCAAGGAAGTGTCAAGAAATAATCCATGTTTTATTTTAAATGTGTTTCCATTGATGGGAATGAAGAATACTATCTTTATGTAACCACTTTGTTTATATTTGGAATGTAATACAAGTTTTATGATCTAATTCTATAAAACTCTAAACCCGAAAAGATCATCAATGTGTAATCTTGTAATAACTCAAGATTAAGTAAGGTTTAAGGCTGGGGACTTATAGTTGGTATCAAAGGTTGGTTTAGATAACTTTAGGAGTTATAATTCTATTAAATGATTATCCAAAAATATTTTTTTTCAAAATGATATAGCCTTTAAAGATTACCATGTTGCTTCATCTAAGACATGTTTGTTCAGAATGGTTTTCCGCAGAGGAAACAGGGAAGCAGTGTTAGGAAGGCATACAGAAGGAAATAACCATCCGAATCAGCATCCAGAAATGGTCGGAATTGGAACTGAACAGTTTGTTGCAGTAATGGCGCAGTTGACTCAAGCGATAAATGGTGGTGGTATCCATGCACGAGATCAGCGAGATCAACCACATAGGAACATGTCAGTGGTGGAACATTTCATGAGGCAACATCCACCATCATTCAGAGGATCATCTGACCCTGTGCTAGCTGAAGGGTGGATTAAAGCACTGGAGAAGATTTTTGATGTCATGGGGTGTTCAGAAAATGAAAAGGTTAGTCTTGCTATTTACCGTTTGGAGGGTGAAGCAGATCAGTGGTGGTCCATGGTTAAAAATATCAGGGACGTCGATGAGATTGATGCTCTTGACTGGGATGAATTCAAAGGTATGTTTCTTGAGAAGTATTTTCCTAAGGCTTTTCGACTTAGGATGGAAAATCAATTCTTGGAATTGAGGCAAGAGGAAGACTCAGTGGCTACCTATGAAGAAAGATTCACTCGTTTGGAAAGGTATGCTCCAAATTTTATCCGGGTCCTTGATAGTAAAATCAATCGTTTTTACTCAGGATTAAATCCAAAATATCGAAGGGCATTAGATTCTCGTGAGTTTAAAAGTTATGAAAAGCTTTTTCGATGTGCTGAGAAGGTGGAAATGGAGTTTGCCGATGACAAAGTTTTCTATAACAACCAGCAGAAGAAGATACCGAGGTGGCAGGAGAAAGGTAAGAATTCTTCAAAAAAGTCTGATGGTAAGAGAACTAAGTTTCCAGTTTGTGATAAATGTGGCAAAAGGCATGCTGGGGAATATCTTCTGAATTCTGGGAAGTGCTACCGATGTGTTAAGATGGGACATAAGGCTCGTGATTGCACTGAAAAGGATCAAGGTAAAGGTAAGAACAAATTCGATTTACAGTTAGTGAAATGTTATAAGTGCAATGAGTTGGGTCTCTATGCAAACGAGTGCCCGACAAGGAGCTTGAGTGATGGGAAGCAGTTAGACTACAAGCAGAAATGGGTGGTGAAATCCTTTGCAACTACTTCAGCAGAAGTCGGGCCATCGAATGAAGTGGTATCAGGTACTTTGTTTGTTTTTTCAGATTATTCCAGTGTGTTTTTTGATTCGGGGTCTACACATTCTTTCATCTCTGAAACCTTTTCTAGTAAAATGGGAATACCATCTCAAGAAATGACTCCTGATCTTTTGGTAAAAAACACCTGAGGGAAATGTTGAGGCAAAAAGAATTTATAAGAATCTTCCTATCCTTATCTGTGGAAAGAACTACTTGCAAACCTTATTGTTCTACCTCTAGTAGAGTTTGATGTTATCCTGGGTATGGATTGGCTCTCTATTTACCATTCTAAGATTGACTGTAGAGCTAAAGAAGTTTCTTTTCAGAAATACTTTCAGTTTTTTTACAAGAATGAACCCTTACTTTTGATAACCTATCAAGAGGCCGAGAAACTTGTAAAATATGGAAATGAATGTTACCTTGCACACGTCGTTGAAAATAAAGGAACTGTTCAGATTAATGATGTGCCAATGGTAAATGAGTATCCTGATGTTTTTCCTGATGAGTTTCCTGGAATAATACCAGATCGGGAAGTTGAGTTTACTGTTGACTTAGTTCCTGATGCTAAGCCAATTTCAAAACCTCCTTATCGAATGGCACAAATTGAACTTTTAGAGTTGAAGGAGCAATTGCAAGATTTATTAGAGAAAGGTTTCATCAGACCTAGGACATCACCATGGGGTGCTCCTGTTTTATTTGTTAAAAAGAAAGATGGTTCTATGAGACATTGCATTGATTATAGAGCCTTGAATAATATCACTGTTAAGAACAAATATCCTTTTCCTCATATCGATGATTTGTTTGATCAGCTCCAGGGAGCTCAGTTCTATTCAAAGATTGACTTGAGATTGGGGTACCATCAGCTGAAGTTAAAGGAGGAAGATATTCCGAAGACCGCGTTCCGTACGAGATATGGCAATTATGAATTTGTACTAATGCCTTTTGGGCTAACCAATGCACCTGCTGTATTCATAGACTTAATGAATAGAATTTTCCATGAGTTCTTGGATAAGTATGTGGTGGTTTTCAGTGATGATATTTTGGTGTTTTCTAAATGTAAAGAGGAGCATTAAAAACTTTTAAGGGTTATCTTGCAAACCTTAAAAGAAAAGAAATTGTACGGGAAATTCAGCAAGTGTGAGATTTGGTTGCAACAAATTTCTTTCCTTGGTCACATTGTTTCTAAATATGGAATAACTGTTGATCCTGCAAAAACAAAAGTTGTGGAAGAATGGCCAAGACCCACAAATGTAACCGAGATTCGTAGCTTCCTTGGTTTGGCGGGCTATTACCGAAGGTTTGTTAGAAATTTTTCACGGTTATCTAGTCCAATGACTAAGCTAACTCGGAAGGGTGTTATGTTTATCTGGACAAAAGAATGTGATGATTGTTTTCAAGAATTGAAAAGAAGATTGGTGAATGCTCCAGTTTTGGCACTACCTTCCAGGAATGGTGAGTTTGTTATATACAGTGATTCTTCATTGAAAGGACTTGGTTGCGTTCTAATGCAAAATGATCAGGTAATTTCTTATGCTTCACGACAGTTGAACACTCATGAGGTAAATTACCCTACACATGATTTGGAATTAACTACTGTTGTTTTTGCTTTAAAATTTTGGAGGCATCATTTGTATGGAGTAAAGTGTGAAATATATACTGATCACAAAAGATTAAAGTATATATTCACTCAGAAAGAGTTCAACATGAGACAAAGGAGATGGCTGGAATTAATCAAGGATTATGATTGTACAATTCATTACCATCCAGGAAAAGAAAATAAAGTGGCTGATGCTTTGAGTCAAAAAAGTAATGCTTCATTAACAATGTTGCGGTTGGAACGTGATCCTTTGGTTAACGATTTGATGAACTTTGGCATAGAAGTTGTTGGTGCAGGAAGTACTTCTGTTTTGTTTCAGGTATCAGTGAGATCTTCTCTATCAGATAGAATCAAGCAAGCATAGAAGCAAGATAGTGAGTTGCAGAAAAAGGTAGAGCTGGTTGAGAAAGGTAAGTTGCCTGAATTCAACATTGATAATGATTGCGTTTTGAGATTTGGGAAGAGATTGTGTGTGCCTTGTGATTCATAGTTGAAGAGAGAGTTGTTATGTGAAGCTCATAGTTCTCCGTTTTCAGTTCATCAAAGCAGTACTAAAATGTATAGAGATCTGCGAGAGTATTACTGGTGGGATGGAATGAAAAGATATATTGCTGATTTTACTTGAAGTGTTTGACTTGTCAGCAGGTTAAAGCAGAGCGGCAGTTACAGAAAGGGATGCTTCAGCCTTTACCAGTGCCAGAGTGGAAATGGGAGAATATATCCATGGACTTTGTTGTTGGATTACCGAAGACATCTCGAGGTAATAATGCAATCTGGGTTATTGTTGATCGCTTGACCAAATCTGCTCATTTCCTTGCTATACGAGATACTTTCTCTCTTGATCAACTTTCCCGTTTATATCTTAAAGAGATAGTCATGTTACATGGAGTTCCTCTCTCCATTGTATCAGATCGTGATCCAAGGTTTACTTCTAACTTTTGGAAAGGCCTTCAGAAGTTGTTGGGTACTGAATTAAATTTTAGTACAGCTTTTTATCCTCAATCAAATGGGCAGTCAGAACGAACAATTCAGACATTGGAGGATATGCTACGAGCTTGTTCTATGGACTATCAGGGAAGTTGGGACCAACATCTTTCTTTGGTTGAGTTTTCATATAATAACAGTTTTCATTCCAGTATACAGATGGCACCATTTCAGGCATTATATGGGAAGCAGTGTCGAACTCCAGCTTTCTGGGATGAAGTGGGTGAAAGGAAGTTGATGGGACCAGAATTGGTAGAAGAGATGGAAGAAAAAGTTCAGCTGATTCATAAACACATGAGAACAGCTCAGAGCAGGCAGAAGAGTTATGCGGATAACCGGAGGAAGGATCTATCCTTCGAGGTAGGTGATCATGTTTTTCTCAAGGTTTCTCCTTGGAAAAGTGTGATGAGATTTGGTAAGAAAGGAAAGTTGAGTCCAAGGTTCATTGGACCATATGAAATTCTGGAGAGAGTTGGATCAGTTGCATACCGAGTGGCTTTACCTCCGAGTTTATCTCAGGTACACAATGTATTTCACGTTTTGATGTTGAGAAAGTATATACCAGATCCATCTCGTGTTTTGAGTCCAGAGGTAGTTCAGCTGGAAGAGAACCTATCTTATGAGGAACAACCGGTCCAGATTCTTGACCATAGGGAGCATGTGTTACAGAATAAGGTGATTAAGCTGAAACTTATTTTTTTTATTAAGATAAACACTTTTGTGGAAAAAGTGTGAAACCGTAAAGTTCAACATACACCAAAAATAAAACAGAGCAGACAGACCAGAAAAGATTAACCAAGCAAAGATAACAACCGCCAACCCCAATGCAGCACCACTCGGCGATCCCATGCAAGCATGGTCCCTCCCGAGGGCAAAGCCCTACCTCTAATACAACCAAGTCCCGAATGGCCTGCAAAGAGGAAAGGGGTGTACTCCAGCCCATCAGAACCGATCTGGCCCTCCGACATTCCCACCCACATCCACAGAAATGACATCATTATTTGACGATTTAAATAAAATGGAAAGACAATGTAAAATCTATGAACTACACATGGCCAAAACCAATTGGATGAGTGGATTTCGAACCCTTATCACCTTATCCACTAATTATATCAATGTGGGACCTTTTAAAACCGAAACACATTTTCAAATAAAGTAATATTTCTTTACTTTCCAAAAGTGCCCCTCCTCTCCTCTTATAAAAGGCCCCCACCTCTACCTCATTTCACACAATCCTCAAGCCTTTGGATCGACCAAACCCTTCCCATTTACTCTCTCCACATCCCTATCCTCATCCTAGAGGATTCCCTTTGTGCAGAATCCTTTCAAAGGAAGCCTTTAGGCTCAAATCAAAAGGAGTTACACTTTTAATGGCAATTCATTCTCTCAGGTTCATTTGTTTTATTTTGCTTCTCCAACCCCCTAAAATCTTTTTTATTTACTTATTTTGTAACAACAACAGTATCTTAAAGATACAAGGATGTTGTTATAATATTTATTTGAGCTACACTCTCACACAACTACATCAAATGGTAAAAGAACATACGGTTTCCGTGGATGGTGAAATTCTGCCTCCCGAAACGATGATTGTTAAACACTCATTTAACACCTTCAAAGGTGGCCATTATGATGTCACTATTTTTATATATGATATATAATATGTTTATGTTTTCCTTAAGCTTCTGTTTTTTTCATTTTGGGAATACCTTTATGGTTTCCATTATGGGTAAACACGATATCTTCATTTTAGGAAGTGCGGACTACCGCCCCCTCAAAGTGATTTGATTCGTTAAATACCATATGCGGGACATATAAAAGATGGAACTATGATATTATATATGATATTATACTGGAATTATAATATAACTTTATATCATTATGATTCTATTCTATAAAATACGAAATAGAAATGAAAGTAGCGTTCATGCGTACGTACGGCTTACCGTCTCCATGAACGGTGCATTTCATTTCTTACCTCTAAATGATTATGTAATATTATAAATGCATGTATTTAATGGATATATATGACATATATGATATCTACATCATGAATACCATTCTTGATATAATGAACCATTGACCAAATTAACAACATGTAAGTGTAAGAAGTCTATTTTTGACTTAAGAACCAAATACCGACAAAATGAACATTATTAACTTAACTGATTACATGATGTTCATAACATGGTATAAAAGGAATAATGAACTTGAAAAAGGTTCATAAGCAAGTAGATATTAACTCAAGTTTATTATTCAGGAGATTAAAGAATGGTCGGGTCAAGTCGGATACGAGGTATGGGACTTCGTCTCAATCTCCTTTCATTGAGGCATATTTTATTTTATACACAACTTTCATTTATACGGTCTATAAAACCCTTTGACTTTTACATTTATTCAAAAAGAATATTTTTTATATGAAGCGTTTACTAAACGACAAAAGGAATGTTTTTGTCGTACGTATGCGGCGACAACGACTTCTCCGCCGTCGTAACCGTTATTTGAGTTTCAGCTTCCTCTACAAGCCATACCTTTTTTTTAAAGAAAAATAAATACCATGTTTTACTTTTCTTTTATTTTGGTATTGAAAATGGTTTTCATAATGTTTTTATTATATCAATGTGTTTTATTGATATCTTGTTATTCAAATGTGGAAATGGTATGTTTCCTTTAAGTATATTTTATGTGATACGATTATGTTATGGTTCTTGGGCATTATTATGAAGACTGGTGGTTTCGTGATAAACTAAGGGCGGTTGAGCCCATTATAGCTCTCCAATTCATTGGGTAACGTGAAGGAGTGAAACGTTAAGGTTTCTCTGAAGAGATTTTAGGGAATATACTGTGATGGGTATTCCAAACGTAACCAAGAGTTTTACTCCCTACGTAAAAATGTTATGAATGCCTCAAGTTACCTTTATGTCTTATGATTTCTATGATTTATTCATGGTTTTATGAGGTATGTTAAAGTGCCTATGTTTTATGGGTAAAGTATGATTTCATTCATATGTATATATGAACTCATGTTTCCTTTCCATGTTCTTATAACCCATACTGAGCTTTTTATGCTCATCCCAAGTTTTTTTGAAATGTTTTTCACAGGTCAAGGGAAAGGTACATGATATGATGATAGTGTCAAGGAAGTGTCAAGAAATAATCCATGTTTTATTTTAAATGTGTTTCCATTGATGGGAATGATGAATACTATCTTTATGTAACCACTTTGTTTATATGTGGAATGTAATACAAGTTTTATGATCTAATTCTCTAAAACTCTAAACCCGAAAAGATCCTCAATGTGTAATCTTGTAATAACTCAAGATTAAGTAAGGATTAAGGCTGGGGCCATATACTATGCTTCCAATGACAATAAACTATTATGATCATCAAGAATTGGTTTTTATAATGATGTTAATTTTAATAGAAATTATGTAATATATATGTATGATAATCCCATGTCACAATAGTTAGTATTATAGGTTTGTTATGTAATCTGATCCTTGGTAACTCTAATGTGTGAGCATTGGATGGAGTATGGATCAAAAACAAGGGGATTTTCAAGGAATGTGAATCCACTATGGATGGTTGTTTTTTCCACCCAATCGGAGCATATACCCATGGAATCCCCAAATAAGTATCTATAATAGAATACTAGATACAAATATAAGCTTTTATAGTTTGTATTAGTGAGAATATTAAGTAAAACATTAGAATATAGGATTAGAAAACCATAGTGGGGTCTCTGAGGACATTATTATGATTAAGACTAAAGTAGAGTCAAAGTATATAAAATTGTAATCAATTTTATTTATGAGATTGAGTGGGTGGATTGAATGAAATTTAATTAATGTAAGGATAACAATGTGGTTGGGTATCTTGAATATTAGTACTTATGTGTAATAACTATGAAAAGGGGGAATTGAGCTAGACATGATAGTCACATGGTTCATGAAAATGAGGTTTGATGCACACATTATTTGACTATTCTAGGGATTCACATTTAAAACTCACAAAACCATTATTTTCAATCACGAATGATTTAAATATAAAATGACCATGAGTGACCTAAGATAAACCTATTATATGAATGAATAAAAATAAGGTGTCCTAATTCAGATCTATAATAAGGTAATATTAATGATTATGTAAATTACCATTATAATAATTATTTTTAGGCAATTATTTTTTGTTTTATTTACTAGATGGAAACAAATGAAACATTATAATTATATAGTGTTGAGGGAAATGGGATGATTTTACACATGAAAATATGATTGTAACATGAAATTGAATTTAAATTATCATTACTATTATCACACTAAATTCTAAGGATTTGTATAATGTTGAACATAAAAACGATAAAATGAGTGAAGAATGTTTTGATGAGTCCTTCATGATGAAACATACACCATAGGTACATGAATATTTTAATCCACTATTTTATGAAAAAGGGATTAGCATTAATTAAAATTTATTTTATATTTTTTGGCGATAAAAACATGAAAAATTCATTTTGATTGTCTGCAATTTGGAAAATGAAGAAAATAAATAGTTTACTATTATGAAAAATATGGGGAAATAAGATGAAATTGAATACATCGATTGGTATGAGTTCATGAACATATTAGTTAACAAGTAATTTCTTCATATTCATCATATGAAAAAAGATAAGGAGTTCCTTGAGATAAATAAAAATGATGATAAACCTATTCATAGCTACGAGGAAAAATTTACATGAAATTTTGAGGTATTCTTTTGGTATTATAATCTTCTAGAATTTAAGGTTGATTTATTCTTTATTGGATTAAAAAAATTATCTGAATGGTGTTATCCATAAGAGGCATTATTATCTAGGATTAGATTGTTCTATGTGCTATCATGGTGGAAATGGAGTTTAGAGTTACGTAATAATATCATGGTTTTGATAAAAACATAATATTGTAATCCCAGAAAAATATAAGAACCATGGGGTCAATAAGATGATATTTACTTTATTGTTGTTGTGTGGGAAGAAGCATGTATGAAATTGTCTTAATTAGACTAGTAAATGTTTTTTTGTGGGGTATTTATCCATCAGTCAATTTATTACTGATGTGATTGAAATATGTTATATATTGATCTATGTAATGGTAAAGCACCATACATTCCCTTACCCACACTCTAGTGTTTAAAATGAAAGTATTTTGGAAATTATAAAAAAATCCCAAAATCCAAGGATTAATGATATTGATCGGCACCAGTAGCTTCTAGTGGTGTGGAAGAAGGGGATATCTCATGCGATCATAATTTCTGATGAGGGATGTGATAAAGATGTTGTGAAATGTAGACATAACATACACTCTAGAACTTCTAATGTCTTATTTCAGTCTATGTCTACACATAAATTTATATCTAAATAATTTAATATATTTATAATGTGAACAACAAAATGATTAGATATAGAATTTAAAGTTAAAATGACTAATGTTACGACTATCACATCCCAAGACTATAATTCCACATAGGTTGACATTGGCATTAATGTGCTTCTCGTAAATATTTTCAATCTTCCTATGGTGTAATTTTATGGTATCTTAGGCATGTATTGGATATCTCTATATAAATTCCGAATTCATTTTTGATGAAGAGAAGTTACCTTTGATATTCAAAACCAACTCATGATATTCTATCAATGTGATGATAATTATAAAATTCCAATTGGTATATCATTGATTGTATTAGTCGTAATTCATTTTTACTATTGGTGTTTATCATAGAGTTTTATGTAGAAACATGACATCAATGATAAGAATATTATTAGATAAATTTTTGGACTAATTTTCAGCAAGGATACCGATCATTACATCAAAACATGAATTTGAGTTCATAATATTATACATTAGAGGTGCCAAACCAATTTCAAAGACTCCCAATAGAATTTCCATGATTGGGATCGAGAAATTTTATAAGAAACTATAGGAAACCAAAGAAAATAGACTCATTTATCCATGTGCCTCACATAGAAGTGAACATGTTTTCTTTGTAAAAATTAATAATAGATCAAAGAAACTATATATTTATTTTTATGAGATAAACATGATCACAATTAAGAACAAGTATCCTCCCTCGTGTTTTGATGACTTGATTTTGAAACTAATCAGATTTTAATACTTTTCAAAGAATGAAAATTATATTAGATATGATCAATTGAGGGTAAATAAGGAAGATATACCAAATAAAACATTACATACATGTTTTATTTACTATGAATATTTAGTTATACCTATTGGTAACAATAATTAACCAACTATCATTATGGATTTAAAGAATATAGTCTTTAGAGATTACTATGATTAGTTTTTTATAGTCTTTATAGCCGATATTAATATCTATTGTAATCGAAAGGATGATCATGAGGGTAACATGAGAATTTCACTAAATACCCTAAATAAGGAGATAGTATATGAAAAATTTTCAGAGATTGAATTTTGGGAGAACATTATATCAATTTTTGGTCAAATATACTCTAAAGAGGGTATATTTTTAGATCGATCTATGTATTAGACTATTAAATGTTTTCCCATTCTAACAAAAAAGTCTATGATTCATAATATTCTTGGTTTATATGGATATTATCAATGGTTTGGGTAGAATTTTTTATGAGTATCTATTCTTCTGTCAAATAAAAAATATAAAAGATCCAAGTTCCTCTAGATATATGAATGTGAGGACAATTTAATGTTACAGAAGGGAAGACCAATCGACACACATGTTCTTATATTAACTAATAGTGGTTAATGGTTTTTAATATATATTGACACATCCAATAGGGTATTGGGAAATTTTCTTATATAGAATAATTGGGTAATAGATTATTCCTCAAGGAAATTAAAGATTCATAGGAATAATTACCAAACTCATGATTTGGAAATAACTATTGTTATTTTTTCATTAATTATGTAGAGTAATTATATTTATGGGAAAATTTGTGATATATATATATATCAATTATAATATTTAAAGGTTTATATTAACATAGAAGGAGCTGAAAATGAACAAAAAAGATGTTTAATGTTGATTAATAATTATTACTTCATTATAAATTTCCACCTTGAAAAAGATAACAAGATGGATGATTCATTGAGTCTAGAGGATCATGTAAGATTATTCATTATTAGAATTACAAATTATCAAATCTTTCATGATTTACAAAGTAATTATCCATAAAACCAAATGGAAAAGGGAATATAGTGTCTTTCTAAATTGAATATTCAATCATATATCCATGTAATGAATAACGAGGTACATAAGCAATATGTATTGCTATAAAATAAGGTAAAGAATGTTCTATTGTTTCTTGACCCTCATAGATTGATATTGTTTAATAAAATTTTATGCATTCCTTCCATTCCATATTTATTTGATTTTTTAGAGTAATCATAAAATTATTCATTCTCTCTTCATTTTAGATGTACAATGATGTATAGATATTTGATAGAGTATTTCTAGTGGGATGGTACAATGACAGATATCCTAATGTTTTTATCTTGATTCATGGTATTTTTTCTTGTTAAGGTAAAAAAAAATTTAAAGGGGATGTTATATCCAATAACTATAATATAATGGAAAAGTGAAAAAATAAAAATATATTATTTCATTGGACTGGCCAAAAAAATTGAATGGAATAATTCTATATGGTTTGTGGTCGATCAACATACTAATTCAGAACACATCATCACTATTAGAGAAGTATTCATTCTGGATTAGCTCGACATTAAAAAATTGTTAATAGAGGAAGGAGTATAACATTCCATTGCTACTAATTTCAAAAAGTGATCTACCTCAATGTTCTTGTGATTTCTTGATCATTATCTTGACATGTAGTTGAATTTTAATATTGTTTATCATCATCAGATAGATGTACAGTCTTATATAAAAATTCAAACATTATAAGATAAGTAACGAACCAATGTTTAATGAATGTATACTAAATTCAACTAATTATGTCATATAATCTCATGAAATAAAATCAAAATGAACTACTAATTTCTATGTGACCATTAAACATAATATTTTCACTTTTCTGTATTAAATTTTGAAAATCTAACATAAATGGGTGTGTTCGTATTGATTTTTGGGGTCGAAAAGAACAAACATAAGTTTTAGTGAAAAGTAACATACCCTTATAAATATTAACAAACCATTATTAATAGTAACATGACCCTTATTAATAGTAAATAATAAAATATAATAGTAACCTCACCCATGAATATATAAATAAAATTTTGGCATCTTATAAGTGATAATACGATCATAGTAAAGGTATTGGAGTTATTGTAAGCCATATAGAACTATCTGGATTTATTTAATTAATTAAAATGAAATTTATTTTCCTAAATTGTGTTTATAAATTAACAATTTTAAGTATTATAATTTTAAGATAAATTTATAAGGCCTTTGGTAAATTTTTAAAAACATTATGAAATCAGTTATAGTTTTAAAATCATTATTATTCAATTTAATTATGAGTTTAATTAAAAATTATATTAATCATTTTTAGAAAATTATTTATGATAAATGGTGTTAATTTATTGGATTATACACATTGAAAAATTGTTAGGGTTAATTTTTGGGATTTTTCTAAAATAATTGAATTTCAGACCAATAGTAAAATACACCAACTAACACTAAATGATAAAACCAGAATTTTGGATCATGGTTGACTCATGGATGATGTAAATGTCCAGTGTTTCTCACTCACATGCACTTGATACTACATTAAATAAATAAATAATCACTATTTATGTTCTTGAGGTAAATTAATAAACTAAAGAATTAAATATTAGGAAAACCCTCCCCTACTCCACAATAAATACCTCTCCCCTATACCTCTTATATTCACTCATTTCAAGCCTAGTTCCTTTCCTGAATTCTACCCAAATATATCTCCAGGATCCTCCCCCACGTCCTACATCCATTATTCTCTTTAAAAGACCAATTCCTCTCCCATTATGAGGCTCTCAAGGATGATTGATTCAATAGGTAAATACTTTTTTTCAATTGTTTTAATTTATTTTCAAGTTATTTTGTATTATTTTATACCCTAATATATCCCTATACAAATGTTATGAAAATTCTATTACCTTACATGTACATTATTTTTTTAGGATAATGTAATATGTTATTTTCATCCCTACTTTAATCTTCTTTTATAGTAGATGTAAAGACAGCATCTGAGTTGTTTTAAAATTCCATATTCTAGGACATTGGGTTTTCCATTTATTTTACCATCTTGCATTATTATCATAAAACCAATTCTATTACTGAACTAAACTATTAAATATTTATTATATATTTTTTCCATTAATCCTTTTCCACAGATGATGTAAAATAATTATAAAAAAATTTAATTTTTAGCAATATCATCGAATTAATCCATACGGTTATTATTAATGATTTATATAATTATTCCCCTTCACATTAAATAACAAAAAAAAATTTACAACCATTTAATCTTATATATTTTCCCTAACTTCAAAATATTTATCTCTATAAAACCACTCTCATTATCCTTGTTTGTGCGATCATGAATATAAGTGAACCATTCGTTAAAACCAAGGTAGCCAATAGATCTGAACAATGAAATTAATCCTCATAACCAAACAAAATGTTTATGAATGAACTAATAAATGTTTTAATAAATATTTTACAGGTAAAAAATGTTCTGTAATTATTAATTAATGAATCTTATTTGATTATTCAGGTCATTAATATCAAGAGGATAACACTATCAGACTTGATGTAAGTTATCCTCTATACTTCACAATTATTGAAGAATGATCTCTATGTTATTCCATATTATTTGTAATCCCTAATAGTGGAATAATATTTCACAACTCAATCATACATACCTCATGATTTATATGTTTTTTATAACCCCATTTATCTCTCATTAATCCGTTTTATGTACACCCGATACCATGATGATACACAGTAAGGGATTCTAATCGAACCTCTGTTGTTCCTTCGGGTTGCCTTATCTCAGTTTTACAAAAAATTATTTTGTCTTATATTTTAATGTTCATCATATAAATTTTGTTTACATGTACCAAAATTTTTTATCAAGACCCACTTATGATTCTATTACGGGGATATACATTTATTAAGTGATTTCCTCCTCAATACTTTCCGATAAGCAATGATGTTTGGAGGGAACTTCTTGAATTCTTACCTGATTTCAAGTGCACTCTATATTCTATTTTAAACAACCATTTTCATTGTAAAATAAGTATTTTTTATTTTGAATAATATTACTATCACTTCTAGTTTTATATAATGGATTTCTCCCTTTTCTAGTATAAAGGATCTATAGTACTTTCCATAAAACTGTACATAAATGTTTTGATGCTAAAATTTGATAAATAGTTTTCTCACATATTTGCACATATATTTGAAATCACTTACCCTGATACATTTATAATTAAACTAATGAATTTACAAGTATATTTGAGTTTCTTTTTTTTGTTTACACTTTTATTATACACCCATTTGTTAAAATTTATGACATTATTATAGTACCCAATTCATTCCATGGGTAAACCTTATGTAAGACTGATTATATATGATTCATTATGTGGAAAACATATTAATGAAAATTTTTGCTGGGTATACCTAGATAGGTGGACAATGCATTTTGTAAATTTGAGTCTAATGAAATGTTATGTGTGGTTTTTTAGGCGGTTATACTTGGCTTGTGCTACTATGTGCAACAGTCTTGGCAGTTAGCCTTAACATTTGATAACATGTTCAACAGTCATGGAGTTTATCCTTGAATCGTGTTATAGTCATGTTTTATGTTTCCAAAACATTACTATGAATACATATTTATATTATTCCATGTTTATATGTTATGATTAATTATTTTTCATGCCTTTTTATATCATTATGTCATGCCTGCTATCACATGTTCTAATGATTTATTCTTTTTCTTATTCCCTTACTAAGATATTTAGCTAATACCATTATTCATGTATTCCTCAAATTACACTATGTAGATATTTGAGGAAAATCAAATTTAAGAGATCATTTTTATGAATAAAAAAAATTATTTATATCCATATTTTTTGGTTTAAGTACATTGTCTTCCAAGACACTAGATTTTACTATCTTCAGCTTGTACTCTGATGTGTAATTATGTTTAAAATAATTTAATGTTATATGTAAAAGTATATGGTTTCCAAATTTGGTATCATAGGATGGTATAGTTATTTTTGGAGATTAGTAATTGGGTAATTTAGAAATAACCTTATAGATGAATCTATGTATAATAAAACACCCCTAAAATTTGGTAAGTATATAGTAAGTTGTTTATCAAGAAAATACATCCATATATGGATACAAATAGGTTGAGGTAGATCTATAATAGATTTATCTAGGGGTAAAACCCAAAAACACTACTTTATGTTTTAATTGATTGGGGACTGGTGCATGACAACAGGCCTTGCTGTAGTCTTGGTTTGACACTCTCGGGGGATATTCTTTGGTAAATTCGTGACCTTGTTCCACACCATTGTTATTGTAATGAAAAAAATCCCTTATGAATATATTTTATGAAATAGATCAAGAATATACATGATTTATACCTTAGGGATCAAAATATATGATATACTTCCCATTTACATGTTTAACCTTTTTTTCAAATTTTCTTTTTTTCTGCTTAATTACTATGAAAACAATCCCTCTAATGATACATTTTTTTCATAGTTAATGTAATGAAATAGATGATCACATTCCAATAATCAATGTGATGGAGAAGGTTAATATTTACCTAATTTTATCCCAAATATGATGGGAGCGGGTTCTCAAAACACCATGACAATACGTTCTTAGTAAGCTCATGTTATGAATAATATCTTGAATCTTGTAGAACACCCTCACCCTCCAAGGAAAGAGAAATATTGTATAGAATATTTTATGTGGATATTCCTCCCCCATCCTGTTTAGTGGATCTTCTAATCCCTTCCTCATGGAACAGTGGATAAAATCTATTTGAAATATATTTCTTATCCTCCACTGCTTAGAGTAAGATAAAGTCATAACGTTGGTCTATCGTTTTTATATAGAAGATGATCAGTGGATGAAAGTGATCATGAATACAAATACCAAGGAGAACATTGATTCTATGGATTTGGAGAAATTTAAGAGAATGTTTTTGAATAAATATTTTCCCCAAACCATCTGATTTAAGATGGGAAGAGAGTTCCTTAGACTCATGCAGAAGGAAGATGAGTCAATAAGAGCTTATGAAAAAAAATTACAAGGCTTCCATGGTACACCTCAAGATTTGTCATGAATACTGAAATAAAGGTGGATCACTTCTTTAGATGACAACAACTGAGTCTATGAAATGAATTAAGGATTCAACATTTCGATAATTATTAAAATATTGTCCATTATACCGTTAAGTTTGAAATTTAGATCAGACACTCTTACTTATATCTTGGGCCCAGTAAAAATAATAGGAAAATTGAATCTAATGTGGGTGGCTCGGAAAATAAATCCCATGATGGAAAAATGTCTGATAATCCCATGAGTAAATATTATAGGAAGAATAATCTTGGTAAATATCTAATGAGAACCAGTAATTTCTTTAAATGTGGAATGATGCACATATGGCTAAAATTTTCTAATAGGATGGAAGAATCCTAGAAATGTGGAGGAAGAATTGGGGGTTCAGATCAAATCATATCATATAGTGTAGTGTTACAACTACAATGAGAATGGGAATTATGGGAAGAATTTCTCTAATCCGAAGGTTATTAATGGGAATCAACAACAACCGCACAAGAAAAAAAGGAAAGCATTATGATATCAATACTGATGCGGTGGAGTGAGACAATTTTGTGGTTATAGGAAAACTAGATATTAATTCAAGAGTAGAAACCGTACTATTTGATTCAGGTTCTACACATTATTTTCTATCATTAATCTTTAGTAGAACTATTCAAACACCACATCAAAATTTTTAGTATAAGTTATCTATGAGAATATAGAATATGAACATTATTATGTCCATAGTTCATAACTCATCTAGGGTAAATTGTTGTGGATTGAACCTCCAAGAAAATCCTTTAATACCTATAGTAGTAGAGTTTTATGTAATGTTGGTGATCAATTGGCTATCTTTATAAAAACCCAACATCATCTTTTGGTAAATGGGATCACCCATTACATCCCGATGCATCCTCCAATTCATTAAAAGTTTATGGTGGATGTTGAATATATATTATAATCATCATCTCATGTGTGGATATTACTTATTATGAGAAAGCATATCTCACTGAGATGATTGAGACAATGGAGAAAATCATGTTTAAATACATGCCCATCGTGAGGGATTTCTCTAATGTATTTCATAAAGAGATTCTGGGACTTCCTCCAGACTAATAGGTTGAGTTGTTAGTTGAACCTATTCTCAGATCTCTTCTTATATCAGAGACACCTTATAGAATGGACACAGTAGAGCTGGAAGAGGCGAAGAAGTAGTTACAGGAGAATCTGGAGAAGGGTTTTATATGAACATGTGAAACAATGTGGGTAGTGCTAGTCCTATTCTTCAAGAATAAGTATTGTTAAATGTTCCTCCTCATTGATTATCATGATTTCAATAAAATCATGATTAAGAGAAAGTACCCCTACCTTGGATAGACGAATTTTTTGTTCAGCATTGTGGGGACAGCTGTTTCTCTAAGGTGGACCTTCAGTCTAGATATCACCAATTAAAGGTGAGGAAGGAAGTTATTCCCAAGATATCCTTTTGAACATGGTATGGAATAAATGAGTTCATAGTGATTCCATTAGGACTCGCTAATTATCTATAATTTTTATTGTATTTAATTAATAGAGTCTTTAGATATTTCCTCGACAAATTTGTAGTAGTATTTAATAATTATATTCTGATATACTCCAAGAGAATAAAATAATATGGTGATCATTTGATTACTATGAAGAGGAAATTGTGAAGGTAGAATATGTATGATAAGTACATTAAATGTGAGTTATGAATAGAGGACGTATAATACATTGGGCATGTTATAACTAGCAAATGGATATATGTGGACCCTTCCAAGACAATGATAATTGAAGAGTGGCCCAAGTCATCATATATAATGAAGATCTGTATAATTCTACTTTTAACTAATTATTAATAATAATTAGTATAGGACATGTTATGATTTTTAAACCCATTGACCAAGAATACCTGGAAGATAGTGAAGTTTGTCTAGACTCTAGAATGTGGAGACTGTTTTAAGGGGATGCAAAACAGACTAATCACTGTTCCATTACTCACACAACAGAAGAGTAGAGAACTATTTATTGTGTAATGTGATTCTTCAAATAATTTCATAGGATATGTGACGATGAAAAATGTTAATGTGATAGCCTATGCCTCAGGAAAGTTGAAAATCCCTGAGAAATTATTATCCTATGCCTCATCTAGAGTTGACATTTGTGATCATTTCATTTAAAATTGTAAGGCATTAGCTCTACGGGGGGAAGTGTGAGATATATTCTAATAAAAAAAGTATCAAATATATATTCACTTAAAAATAGATTAATTTGAATGAGAAACAATGGATAGATATCATCAAAGATTGTGACAACTCAATCCACTACAATCCTAGTAAGGAAAACAAGATGATTGATTCTCTATGTGGAAAGGATCATAAATATTTATCCATGACAATAATTGAAAATTATATAATGTTATTATATTATCATTGGATATACATGGGAATAATTAAGAGAGGAATATAATCATTCATTTCTAAAATGATTTCCTAACCATCCCTCATTCAAAAGATAATGTATTCTTAAAGAATAGATGTGGACATATAGAAAAGGGTGGAAGCCATTAGAAATGGTAAATACACATAGATTATGATTGATTTGGAAGGAGTTATATGATTGGTTAATTATTTTATGTACCATATGATCTTGAGGTAATGAAAGATCTTATAAATGATGCACATAGCTTAACCTTCTATATTCACCCATGGAGCACAAAGATGTTTCAATCTCTCTGAGTGAACTTTCGGTGGGACAATATAAAGAAAGAGACTATTGAATATAATTCAATGTTCTTGGTATGTAAAAAAAGAGATGTATAAAAGATAAATGTCTATGGAAATGATGCAACCATTACCCATACCAACATGGAAGTGGGAGAACATCAACATAGACGTTGTCGCTGGACATCCATGGAAATACATTGTAACATTTCTATATGGGTCATCGTTGATTGCATTACAATTAAAAGACACTTAATCTCGATTAGAGAGGACTTCACATTGGATTAACAAGCATAGATATATGTCAATGATGTGGTAATGATTCATGGAGTACCAATATCTATTGTATCTGATCGAGATCATTAATTCATCTCGATGTTCTGGAAAAGTTCCCAATATGATTTATACACTGAAATGAACTTTGGTAAGCCCTATCATATTCAAATATAATTTCAAATATGAGAAAACTATTTTGACACTAGTTGAAATTTTGATAGAGTGTTCTATGGGATTAAAAGGAGGATGGGACCTATATCCTCCCCTGGTCTAATTCTCCAACCAGAATAGTTATCACTCAAGCATTGGAATGGAACCATACAAATACCTGAATGGAAAAAGTTGTTGAACAACTTAATCTTGGGTTAAAGTTGGTGAGAATATTATTTTAGGACCTGAAATGGTTGGACAAATGTTGGTGAAGGTGAAAATCATTCAGCAGTACATCAAGGATGACCAATGTCGAAAAAAGTGTTATGTAGAAAATCTTCGATGATACACTAATTTCATAGTTGGAGACATTTTATTTCACCTCATATATCCATGGAAGACTGTCATGAGATCTGGGAAGAATATAATGTAACATCCTAGGTACATCATCCCCTTAGAGATCCTTGATCGAGTCGGTGATGTGGAATATCAAAAATCACATCAACCTACCATGTACAAAGTACATGATGTCTTTAAAGTATCCCACATAAGGTTGTACTTACCATATTCTTCAAAGGTACTTTCATCTGAGGTGATACAGGTGCATAATGATCACTCTTATAAGGAGCATCCAGTAATGATCATGGATCATAGAGATAATATTCCGAGTAACAATATTGTTCACCTTGTCAACGTACTATGGTGGAACCATATGTACAATGAGGAAACATAGAAACTGGAGGATGCAATGAAGAAAATGTAAACACACAAGTTTATGGATTACATTGTTAAATGATATTTTAATGTTGAAATTTCATAAGGGGTGAATAATGTCGTGACCCAATGTTTTATCAATTTAAATTACCTTCTTATAATTATGTCCTTTAATCACATGAAATCACAAAAAATGAACTACTAAGAACTATGTGACCTTCAAACAAAATATTATCACTGATGTGTCTTGGATTTTGAATATCTGACATACACAGTTGCGTTCGGGGTGAGTTTTGGTGCATGATGGAACAAACAAATTTTTTTGTGATTAGTAAACTATATTTATGAATAGTACCTACCCATATAAATTTTAATGTCACCATTAAGAATATTAAATCATCCAAAATAATTTAAATCCTCCCCCATAACCCCCATGATTTATAAGTAATGATAAACCCATTTATCACCCATTAATCCCCATTATGTACAACTGATAGCATGCTGATAGTCCGTAAGGGATTCTGCCCGAACCTTCTTTGTTCCTTCATGTTGCTTTATCATCCTTTTACCAAAATTGAGTTGACTTATATTTTTTATGTATATTTTAAATGTTGTTTAAATTTACCAAAATCGTTTATCAATACCATTTAATCATTCTACTTTTTGTATTTTCTTTTTTTTGGATATTCCATCTTCAATACTTCCTGATTAGCAAACCTATTTGTAGTGAACATCCATAATTCTTAACCGATTTCAAGTTCAATATATCTTTTGTTTATATCCACCATTAGGACTATAAAATCTGTATTTTTTATTTTTTAAAACTTCTTGTTTAACTTATTTTTATCTATTAAGGATTGTTCCCCTTTCAATTTTAAAGGTTCTATAGTATTTTCCTTAAAACCACCCAAAAATGTTTTAACGCTAAAATTTCATAAATAATTTTCTTACATGTTTTCACTTCTACATGAAACATAATAATATGATACATCTACAATTTCCCTTATGAATTTCCAATTATATTAAATATCAATTCTTTCAAGGACACTTTCATGATACACCAATTTGTTATGTATTATGACTTGATTATGGTACCCAGTTTTTTCCATGGGTAACCCTTAGGTAAAATTGATTATGTATGAATCTTTATGTGGAAAACATATTAATTAAAAGTTAATATTTTTCACCTAAATAGAACTAAAAAAATGGGTAAATATTAGTATCATGAGATTTTATATGGGTTAGTCTAGGCAGTTAGCATTGTTTTGTGCTACCATGTGTGACGGTCTTGGCAGTCGGCCTTGGCTTGTTCTAACATTTGAAACATTCTTGGAGGACATCCTTGAATTTTTATAATGTAATGTTTTATGTTGTGAGCACATTACTATAACTCCATGTTTATATGATTCAATGTTTATATGTAATGAATCCATATGTTACATGCCTTTTTATATCATAATTTCATGTATTCTATCTCCAGTACTAATGATTTATTATTATGGTTATTCCCTTACATGGATATTTAGATCATCCCATTGTTCATGAGTTCTACATGGTACCCTATTAAGATGTTTGAGTACAATGTAAGTTAGGGGATCCATTTTATGATTAAATAAAGAGATGTTCAATTTAGTTCCATGTTTTTAGTTTTATGCACCTAGTCTTCCAAGACACTAGAAATTTCTATACTTGGCATGTAATATAACGTATAATTATTTATAAAATCATGAGATGTTATATATAAAATATTGAGTCACTATATGATATGAAGAGATAATGTTACCATATATCTAAATGGTGGTTGGGTTCAATACCCTCTTCTGGGTTAATTTTCATACAATAATATCATCAACTAAAGAATTCAGTTGGATCTTTATGAATTGCTAAATGGAATTAACTTTTGATCTAAATAATATATAATGGTGTTGGAGAATGAAATCTATTGGTGAATAAAAAAGATAAAGAAAATGGAAGCAATTTTATATTCATTCATGAGAAAATTAAGGTATCACAAATGCATTACAAATTTCAATCATATAATTGAAAATGATATCTAGAAATTCAATTTGTTTACAAGGTGTCTCTAATAATTTCACCATGTAAAAGGGATATGAGATTCATGAATAATGTGAAACTATACCCTAGGTATATTGGTCCCTTTGAAAAATTTTATCATATAGGGATGGAAGCATATATATTTGTGTTTTGACCGAATTTCACTCATTTCCATGTTGTATTCCATGTATCTATCCAATGTATAAATAAACCTGATAATTCACATTCAATGATCTGAAAGGTATACCATTGGAGTAAGGAATTTCATAGGATAAAAAATGGGTGGAGATTTTGTATCACACAAAGATTGTTATAAGAATCAAGACCACTTAGTAATTAAAATCTTTTTGGTTGAAACCATTAGTTGTGAGTAACATATGTGGGATGTTTAGGAAATGATGAGATAAATGTATCCCCATGTTTTTGTAATAAAGTGAGAAATATTTTTGTGTGAATGTACTATTTAGGGTTTTATAATGTGACACCATAAGAATTTATGAGTTATGTTTTTTCATATAAATTAATTTTCATCGATATATTGCATCACATATGATTTTACGGCATGTAACATTAGGTTATCATGTGTTAAAACAGAACTACATTCTAAAAAATCCATGTTATACTATTAATATTATTAACAAAACATGACCATTATAATTAGGACACAAATTTTTTGATGTAAATAGTAATTACTATGTTATTAAATATTTATTTTGGTAGTTTTATATTGATAAATAGTAATTAATTTTCGATAATGTATTTTTATGTTACAAAAAATTTTCATTCTCCAAACAAAATTTTTTGTTTCATTTATTTGCGGATGATTAAAACAATTATTTTTTCACAATTTTAGATAATTTATTTGAAAAAATAAAAATATCTTTTTAAAATATCATTTAAAAATTATATTTGGGTGAATTTTTGGGTTTTCATTATGTATCTTCTTCTTCTGATAAATAGAAAGAAGTACTAAATTTTAATTGTAAACTGTATTTTAATTTAATTTAATTTTAAATTAATATTATATTTTAAAAAATTTAATTAAAATTAGTTCAATTATATATTCATTAATATAATTTAGGTCATTGGAATAAATTTCATAGATATTTTTTATATAAAACATTAAAAACATTTCAACTTTTTCTCTTTAAAATTTTTGATTCTTGCATCATCTATAATATTTTTTTAAAAATAAGGGTTTCCACTACTATGAATGGAAATCAGAAAAATATATTTCATATGAGTAGTTAAAATAATTTATACTATTGGAGATTATTAACTTATTTTTTGACCAAAAATGAATATTAATTACAGTATATATTATTTTATGTTGTTATGGTAAAAATAGGTTTTCTGGGGGACAAAAATGATAAGGGTTAAAAATAACCAAAAAGGTCTCCAAAAAATATTTTATACCCGTATTTATACATTATCAATTCTAGGATCTATAACTATCAATTATATTTTCCTTTTAACTTGAAAAATATGTGGGTAGAATTTATTCATACAAAAAATAACTATTGTGCCACTCACCACACTTATAAAATTCCACCCATTATAATCTCTTATTAAAAGTTTAATAACATTTTATATGAAAAAATAAATTCCAAAATCACATCCAAAATACCATAACCTCTTATTATATTCCTTATTTTTGACAAAAATACCATCTTGGAAGGCTTTAATGCAAACCCAAAAGAAGATACCTAAAGAAGAGTTAATATTCATCAACTAGTTATTTTGAATATTTTTTTCTCCACCTCATTCAATTATTATTATAACATTATTATATAATATCATCCATTTATTAAATATATTTATAAATTTTTAGGCTATGGTATATACCTTCAACTGAATCCACTCATATCAAATGGGTTATGAAATCATCATTCGTGTGTACAGGGGACTACAACATCACAAATCAATATTATTTTTTTTCATTTATAACTATAATAATAGTAAATAATGAATAATATATTTTTTATATATTATATTTATGAAAATATTATGCTTTTTTAATTAATATATCTTATATACCTTCATTATTTCAATTTTTTCGGAATATGATAACATTGCTCACTTGTACGACAGACTACAACAACACAAAAGTATGTGATTTGTTCTTACATTACATGAAAGTAGATAAGGGTAGTTTTAATTACAATATATTATATATATGGAAAAATATTAGTATATAATGATAATATATAATTTAACCATATTTATTTCAATACAACGATAAAATGAAAATAGTCTTTATGTCTATGTACGACCTACCGTAGTCCTGAAGGTTGTATTTCATTTTCTGTCTCTATATTTTATAGATTACTATAAATACTTATAAAAAAATATATATGATATTTAAATCATTTCTAACATGAATAAGATTTTGTGACCTTGAAAAATGTAATAATAACAAAAAATATAAAATCCAAACATATAAAAAAATGATTATTTGCAAAATCTAACTCTATATTATAATTATTAATTAAATTGTAATAAAATATCATAGGAAAAATCATATATGGTATGATATATATATATAATATGTATTATTATTATTTAATTTATCTATAATGAACTTATATTTTTCATATAGAAGTTATGAACTTGTATGATAAAATCATTGAGTTAAGGAATGTGATTTGATTGTCACATTTATTTTCTGTGAGAAAGAATCCATATTTACCACATGTTTATTTTACATGTTTTACATAATTCCCATGAATGTATATTTTTATCTTATAATAATAATAATAATGGATATTTATAAATACATTTTAGGATTTTATTTTTATGGGGTTGATAGTTTCAATGTTATCAATGCATTAATGGATTTTGGTCACAATTTTCCTTCTTTGAGTCATTTATTAGGTATTGCACATATATTCATTAACAAGGTGTATATACAACCCATATTACATATAATATAATGAATTATTTTAAACGTAATTATTTTTTATGTTCCATTTTATGTTAATGCTTAATGGGGAATAAAATTAAAAAATACCAAAGTTGTAATTATTTTTTGGAGAAATATTATCGTTTATCGAGGTTACATATAATTATATTTATAATGATGTAGTATTATGATAAATATATCACTAAAATAATTAATTTTATTATCTTATAGTAATTCATGATATTTTCAGGTAATTGAAACAATTATTCACACTTTGGTACTAAATATAACCTAGAAAAAGTTTTCTAATAAAATATTAATTCATTACATTAATTGGTCAGAAATTATATTTCATCCAAACCAATTTATTCTAATAGAAATTTTGAAATTGAATTTATCCTTTAAAAAATGATTTATTCAATATATTTTTATGAATTTTATTTTATAATTTTTTTAAAAGGAATACTATTTTCATTTACAAAATGATTGTCATTTAGATTTTGTTGAAAATTTTAAATGAATCATTATTTTAATTTTTTTAAAATAAAAAAAAATTTCAATGAAAATGAATTATTAATTGGACACTTAATTAATGGTTTTCCAATGTCATTTTCAATGAAAAATACTTTCAAAATTTTTTCTACTATAAATAGTGTTTTTAAAGTGAAAAGGAAATTATCCTCTTGAAAATTTATAAATGAATTATCAAAATCATTTTCTCTCTACGATGATATATATTGATGATACCTATGAATTAATTGATATAAGATAGAATTATATTATTATTATTATTACATTTAACGATGTGTTTATACGATGAAATGTTTTTTATGAATCCCATTTCTATTTCCAGAAGTTATACTCTGATTAAATTATTATGAAACCCATTTTTTGAATGGGTAATACAATGATGAAATGACGATATTACTATTCAACATTTTTTATATAGGTTATTATATGATGAATCCTTTAAGAACCCCATTATATTATATGAGTTATGATATCAACATTTTTTATGATGTTTTTACTAACTTATATCTAATTTTAATCATGTGATAGGTGTCACCTATATTTAACAACAATGAATTGGGATATGATAATGTTCTATGATCTAAAAGGTTATATGGATGCTTATACGAAGCTCGAAAAATATAATACAGGGGTGGTTAGCACAGAACTGAAAAAGGGCATATAAGTGGATATCCTAGGAATAAAAATTGGATACCTGGGTGGTTATCCCATTCCCAATGAAGTTATACATAGGGATAGAACAATCCTATCATGTTATGTATATCTTAGTGATAATCCCTAACATATGATTTTTTATACTTAGGTGAATTCAGTAAATCCATATCTTTTTCCAATGTTATGATCTCATGGATCATATCTATCAATTACCTTATGAATAATGTATAATTAACTACCAATCATTATTCTATTACAAATGATTAAACAAATTATATACATGGTATGGTATTCAAATATTATGTTCATGTTCTCAAACCCTAATATCCAGTTTATGATTACATATCTACCTTATTTTCCCTTACTGAGCATTTGAGCTCACCCTTTCTTATATTTCCATCCCCATGTTAAAAATAAATTTATTCTATATGATATTTCAATGAAGGGATCTATTTATAAGGATCATACTGGGAGAATTTTTAGTTTACCTATGGACTATTTCATTGGGTTTCCTTATTTTTAAAAGACACAAATCTACAATGGTCCCCAAGCATGTGTTTATGTAATGTAATGTATATTTATCAAAACATTATCTTAGATATATGAGTGTTAATCATAGATCATTATAGTATAAATTATATGGATTTGTTCTATAAAAATTAATTCCTTAATAAGAATCGGTAGATGAGTATTTTTTAAATATATTCATTTAATTTTTTTGGATTATTTATATTATCATTAATAAATACTATTACAAAATTAATTGATAAATTAAGTAATTAAGCTTAAAATTAAAATAATAAATGCTGAAAAACTATCTTAATAAATTTAATAATTTAATTATATTATTATATCTAATACATAATAATTTAAAATTATAATATATGTAATTGTTATTCCATTTTTTCATGATTTGGACTTTTATAATATTTTATGAAATAAAAAGTAAAAATGACATTTTTTATCTTTAAATTTGTTACATAAGGATAAATATGTTATATTTATGGTTTAAATATTAAAATTAAATATATATTATTTTTTTCATCTCAGATAGTTTTTTATAAATTTTAGTGATAAAATTACTACCTTAAATGCTTAGTAAATACTTATTCAATGTTGTTGCAAGAAATAACGATATCAATAAGCTGATTTTAAAATGAAAAACAAATTTATGCTGATTTATGATGAATCAAGACAATTTTTTTATAATTATACAATAATATAGTATATTTAAAATATTATTTTCGAATTACATGTTTTTAGTGATGTCATTATAAACAAATTAATCTTATTGTATCAAAAATAAAATTAATGGTATTTTATAATAAATAATGTTTTTTTTAAATTATTTAAATTAAATTTACTATTAAATTTATTCAATTAGATGGGAAATGTTTTATGATATCATTTTTTCCATTTATGGGACGTTTTACCCATTATGGATACTGTATTTAATCACAATGAGTATAAAACATTGTTATCATGGTAATCGTGGACTAGGTTAATTGGGAGTTAAAAATTATATAAGGGTAAAATTTTTTCCTAAATTTGTGAATATTATATTTTATATGATTATTTATACTCCTAATCATCTTATATTATTAATATATTATTTTTGATTCATATTACCTTGAGAAATAATTTATGTTAATTTCATATTTTGAATAATTTCAAAAGTTCCGATCCCTTCACATATAAAAGGGGTCCTACTCTCTAATTCTATTCACATATAAAAATCTATTTTTATCATGTTATACCTTAAAATTTTCATTATAAACTCCCTCGTCACATTCTATATAGCCTTTTTCGGCCAAAATTCCATTATTAGAGTTCATCAGGTGAGAGGAAAAAGAGGTTATTCAAATAAGAGGTATAGATTTTAACAGATTATTTTAGGATTATTTTTTCTTATACCACTGCAAAGTATTACGAAAAAATATTGATATAATAATTTCAATATCTTTAATATAATTATATTAAATTATTTTAATTTCAAAACCTATGTCAATCTCTATTTCGATCAAATAAAATGTAAAATAATCAATAATGTGTAAGACGTAGAACCGCCTAAAAAACTTATGTAATTTGGACTCCATCACTATATCTCATGTCATGTAAATAAGATATATTTAATGTATATATATATATATATTATTATTAATTATAATTTTATCATTATGGAAATATAAAGTATAATATACTTTCATACCACTCCATTCTTATGTAAATTATAATGGTGTTCACGCATCCATGTGAACTACCACATCTAGAAGCGATGAAAATTATTTTCTTCCCCACATCTCATTGAATAAATATATAAATATATTAAGATAATTAATATAGTATTTATGATATTATTATTATTTCTATATAGATAAAATATAATACATACATTCATTCCACAATGATGGTGGAAATATGGAAACAATACTCATGTAGACATATGACCTATCGTCTCCAATATTATAATATAGTTCATTTTTTTACAACCACAATTAATTGTTGGTTTTAGAGTATTAATTTATGAATAAAAATTATAATTATTCCATTATAATTATTATGGGGATGATGGATTAATGACCACATTGACCACAATCAATACATCAAAGTTATTTTTTATATATATTCCAAATATCATCAAAACAACCATGGTGAACATAATTGATTATACAATTTTTATAACATGTTTAAAGAAATAAATAAATCCAAAAATGGTATTAATATTTTATGTAATTGAAATAATGTTTTAATTGTGAATTATAAAAAATTTACTTTAGGATTCATACTTATGGAAAGCAGTTTTATTTTAAAAAAAATCTTTTAATGTTACCCTAACAAATCTTTTTCCCATTTATCCATATTTATAAAATTAGTTAATTGACGTATTCATATAATTAAAAAGGAATTATAAAATAAATTTTAGGTCTACATTTACTTTATTTCAAATGTTTTTAAAATCATTTTTATTGTATTTTATACGACATGTTTTTAATTTCATTACAAAAAGAAAAATGAATGATCTATTTCAAAATAAATAATAGAAATTACATTTCATGTCACCATATTCATTAAATTATATTTCAATTTGTTAATAATATTCTATGTTTTATTGAATGAAAAACATCTTTACCTTTTTTCTGGGAATTTTAGTTTTGAAAATTCGGTTTTAAAGGATACAAATATATTAATATCTAAATATAATTTCTTATAAGTGAATATAATGTATTTATGTTGCCAGGGATACTATTTTGGGATTATATTTATGTTATAAAAAACATATGATGGTAGGTGTGTGTGTCATATACAAATTATTGGTGGTACAATGATTTCACTATAATGTGTTGGGTAAGAAATATGTTTGGAAGTTGACCATGATGGTTATTCAAAGTGTAACAATTTTTATCATTCCATGATTGACTACTATATCGGGGATATAAATTACATGTGTAACCATACGGGTTTCCATAAATATAAAATTTATATGAAAATTATGCTTCAACTAACCTATACGATTTATTTATTCTTTCTAAAACATCGAAATTATTAAATAATAACATTGTATACAATAGCATGATAGAAATAAATAAACAAACATAGAAGAAAATATATTACCTAGATATTTGATGATATATTTATGTTTAATTGAATTAAATTTCATCAATAATAGAAAATACACAGTATATTTTGTTTATCTTGTATTGAATTCAACTCCAAGCTCAAATGAAATATGAAAAATTAATAAAATATAAATATTTAATACGATAGATATAAAATCAATGATAAATAATATAGTATTAATAGTACTAAAAAATTATAAAAATTATTTTCCTCTATGGATTATAAATTAAAAAACATCATTTCAATGAAAAAGAAATATTTTCTATAAATCTTTTTTTAATAGATGATTTTATCATGCATTTCACATATGTTTTAAAAATATTTTTTGACCTTCTTGAAATTTTATTTTAAAAAATAAAATTAGTTTTGGAACTAATAATATCAAATTTATCATATGCAGTATTTTTTATTTTTCTTAGAAGATTCATTTTATTAATAGTTGAAACGTATTGAATTTTAATTGAAATCATCCACATCATATAAATGACTTATTTTGAAAAAATTAATATCGAATTGGTTTTAATTTAAAATAAGTGGAATAATATGCTAATTTATTCAATTTAGTTCATTATAATTATTTTCATTTAGAATTTTGATGTAAAAAAATTTTATGCCATTGATCATTTTATCCTTAAAAACCTGCATTCCAGTCGCATTAATGGAATTAATTTTGAAATATACTTATTTACTATTTTAAATGGAATTGGGAAAAATTGATCCAATATTTCAAATCCTAATAATTATATTTTATAAAAAGTTCAAAAAATATTTTTTGAAAAATGTATATTGAAAATGAATAAAATATTTATGTTGATTATGGAAAAAAATTGTTTTACCAGTTGTTAATATCCTATGATAAGGGTCCAAATGACATAAAACCATATCATACATCTGTTTTTATGCACACATTAATCCTTATCAACTCTTTGATAAATTTTCGCCAATTTTGGAGGCATTTAGAATGATAAAACAGTGGGTAAATTAAATATTTTCAAAACATTACTTGTATTCCAGACAGCTAAATTACAAAATGCCTCCATATCCCCTCTATATTCCACACTATAAATCCAATTTGGTTCATCAATGACCTTACTAATTCACTTCCCAACATCCTTCATCTCATCATATAATTCTTGTTTTTGTCAAAAAGGAATCCTTGGAAGGCTATTGGTGGAACCATGGGGAGGATACCTGTATAAGAGTTAATGTTCTCTAACAAGCATTCTTTATTTCTTATTCCACCTCCCGCAATTATTTTTAAAAAATTATTATATTATATAATTATTAGATTAGATTATATTATATTATTTATTTATTTTATTTTATATTAATTAAATTTCCTATAATCATACTAACTTCAACAAAATGAGTTACAAAATTATCATTCATGTGTATGAAAAACTACAACCCCGTGAACCGATGTCATTCCTTATACCATTACCAGCTTTAACAGATGGGTATGATAACAGATATAATGTATATATATATGATATTTATAACATATATGTACTTATTAAATAATAATATCATATATAAATAATTATTTTATCATTACATATGTTATTTGATACCATCACTCGAATGTATGGAGGACTATAGCATTGAGAATCAATGCAATTTGTATTTTTTTGTAATGATTTACATTGAAGGTGATAAAGAAAAATTTAACATTTAAATGAGATATAAATGAAATATTAATGATATCAATAATACATTTATCATTATTAGAATATAATTAATTCTATTTTGTAGTACCATTTCACTCAATGAATGATGATAACGTCGTTCATGTACATGTGCACTACCACCTTCATGAAAAGATGTGGCAATATTTTTATCACCACACCACATGGATGATATATAAAAGTATATTTACTGAAATAATATTGTATATATGAAATTATTAACATTCTTTAATAATAATACATCACAGTCTTCCATTCCACAATGATCACTATAAATTGGACACTCAATTCATGTGTAAGTATATCCTACCATCTCCATTATCGCATCATAAATCATTTATCAAAACTAAATTCCTTGATTTGTATTAAAAATATAAAATATATATAAATATTATACTTAAATAATTATTTTTATACTATAGAACATGAAACTATGTTATATGTTCAAGAAAAATATCATTAATGGAAAAATACACATGAGAAAATAAAAAAATTAACACTCAAAACAATGAAAACCATGAAATATTTTTAATGTAAAGATTAATAAATATTATAAAATTATTATATATTATATTGTAAAATTTTATATGGTTTTTTATGTTAATAAAATGTCTAAAAATCTATAAATTTTTTAGAATACATTTTATCAAAAAGAAGATTGAGGTAAGGGATTTCAATCTCAATATTTTACATCTCTCAGACACATTCCATAGTCAACACGTAATTATTTTATCTGGTGTATATAAAACCCTTGAATGTATTTTATTATTATTATACATAAATTTATTGGTATTTATTTAACCATTTTATTTACTCTTATTCAGGTAAATTATGATTCAATGTTATAAAATTGGTAAGTGGTTTATTTTTTATAAAAGGTTGGGGTCAAAGCATCAATTTATTATTATTAAAGAAAAGACCTCTTTATACTAGGTAGAGGGTGAACTATTACATAGTCCAAAGGCCCAAGGCCAAGTTTCCATCATACCGGGCTAGAAAGCCCATTTTTTGGCCCAAAGGACCCCTCAGTGAATAGTACTGCAATTGTACCCACGCAGCTACATTACCTGCTACAGTATCACCACCGCTACAGTACCCTTCTAGACTCCCTTCGCCACTACCGTGCTTCCACTGCTACAGTATTACTACAGTGCTGCTACTGTACCCTGCTACAGTACTCGGGAATTCTCCCCTACCCGGATTTGATCCTGGGTCTTTTGGATTCCAAGCAGGAGCCTGAACCACAAGGGTACAAGATCATTGAAGGTAAGTGGTTTATGTAAAAATTTCATCTTATATATATATTTCCCTTGAGTTTGGTTAAAATAAATAAATAAATTGATACAGTTCTCATTAAACTCATTAATTTCATTATCCTCTAGTTATTAATGATATTTTTAATTAATAGTTCCCTTTTCATAAATATTTGGTTCTTAAAATTTTTGTGGAAATGTTTATAAGAATATATGACTTCATTTTCATCGTTAGTTGAACATCTATTTTCTTCAAGGAAAATATTTTTTAATATATTAAATAGTTTTTTAAAACTATTTCAATATCATTTATTAAATTATATTTTATATATTTTTAATATTATTTTTTTTTGAACTAAATCATCATGTCATTTTCATAATATTTTCCATGTAGCATTTACCTATAAAGTGAATTAAATCAGTATTTTAAAAGGTTCAACAGGAATATAATTTCATGATATCATGGAAATAAATTTTTTTAAATCATATTTCATATGTTTCAAAGGTTATTTTAAGGGAAATTTATTTTTAAATTGTTTTCTGAAATTTTAGTTTTAAAAATGTTATTTGAAAAATGAAAAGGTTATATTCCATAATTATTCATTCAAATATATTTTTATTTTATTTATATTCATCAATGAGAACAACCAATATTCTACATTATTTATAATGATGATATGCCATTTTGATAACCTACATAATCATCTTATGGATTTTTTATGATCTATTTGACCAAAAAAATTATTTACATTTACTTTTTGATTTATTGTTTATTCATTGAAATTACATTGAAATATTAAATTCCCTTTGATCTCTAGACATTAAATTTTACATGAATAACAATATTAGGTATCATAAAAATTATTATTTTCTAACATTTATACCATTTTACATAGTATTAACATTAACAATGGATGTATTGAAAATCCATATTCTTTCTTGAAATTAATATTTCATATTAAGGAATATTAATTCATGATAAAATTTTATTATTAAATATATAATAAATTTTTTAGACATGTAATTATTGGTGAAGACCATTCAATGGAATCTCTTAGTTTCTTCGACATGTCTCACGAGACAAATTATTTGTCTGAACTAGATTCTATTATACCTTGTAATGTTAACATTTCTTCTGAACGGTCTTAAAAGATAAGATATAGTTTGACAAAATACATTAGTTTTTAAACATTATTTTTAAACCATATTAGGAGTGGAATTAATTGTATAGGTATCATGAACAAGATACATGATGTCCAATAATTAGGAATTTTTATTATTATGAATTCAATTATTGTTTCAGATGAGATTTTCATAGTGATATTTTTGGTGGATTCATTTCATCCATCATATATTGATTAGATGGATTACATTTTAATTTTTTTTCCTTTTTATATTAAATATGAATTATCTATAAATAGATTCATTCAATTTAAATGGAATTTTTAGTTTTTACCATTTCATAATGATTATTCTTTATTTATTCAAGATATATTCCATTGAACTTATACCTTACTCATAATTTGAAATCTCAAATTATTATTTTTCTAAAGAATACATGAAGTTTAATATGTTTTATATGAAAGTATATTCTAGGGGGAATGTGTTTATTCAAAAAAATTACATTTTAATTTTCGTATTCAAATTTAATGAGTGAATAATTTATTTAACTTTTTTCACAATACTAATAAACAATGTGTTCCTTCAAGATGTGATTCCTTGTATCCTATTCTAATGAAATAAATCATACACTAGCTTTGAGAAACAATGATTAAGGTCATTATAGGTTGTATCATTGTATGTATTGTAAAATCCTTGAGACCTAGTTTATGTAAAACATATATTATGGAACATATAACCATGATTATATTTATTGGATAAGTGTATAAGAACAATGTAAATTTTTGTTATGTATTAGAATATGTTCACTTTTCTTAGAAATGCATCCCTATATAGATACTAAATTTGGATGTGGTACATGAACCTATGTGCATAGGGATAATTAATTAGAGAAGGGAAAATTGATCTAGACATGATCACCAATTGGTTCACAACAATGGGTCTTACTACATATGCGGTTTGACCCTTACATGAGATATGCTTTGGATAATTCAAATTTTTATTAAAAAATATTCCGAATAATGTGAAAATATAAATATCCCTAAAGAACCCGTGTTTATGATAATGATATTAGGTAAAAATAATATATTCGATTTATTTTAATTATTTCACATGTTTTTTATTAATAATTATATTTTATAATGATATGTTCTTATATAGTTATCCCATCATAAAAATACTGTTCTAAGAAGAAGATATTTGAACCGCATCACTAAAAATAATTCCAAGAGTAAGAATAGTTATTTCATACATGTCCTTATTCAAATATTTAAATGGGGACTATTCTCCCAAAAAATATAATCATATGTTATAATATTACCATGTTATAACAAGAAATAGGTTAAATATTCTATGTATTATTTATTATAGGGAAAGAAAAAGAAGAAGAGGATGGAAAATAAAAAGGCAGATAAAGTGAATAAGCTAAAGATGAATTATTAATCATGTTATAATTAAAGAAATAATAACCATGGTGCTTTCATAAAAAAGAATTAGTGTTTACTATAATTTTAAGGAGAAATCCCACCAATCATGTGATAGTAAGGGTAAGAAAAAAGATTCCAATTTACAATTCATCATCTTTGTGGATATCAGACACTATGAAAATCAATGTATAAACCATAAAAGAATTATGTCTCAAGAGAATATAATAGGTCATGGTCCTGATTATTCTATTACTATAGGAAATGTAGAATGATTAATGTTAATGTGTTTGGATTCTAAAATTATGTTAGTTGATTATTTTATTAATGATATCATACTTGTAATAATTATAAAATATATATGTATGGTATTATTGTACATTTATATTTAGGATATAAAACCTATGTTGAATGTTATTGACAACCAATTCAAATGATTCATTGAAATTTTTTACTTCATATAAATCACTTGATTGAGCACCCTTGATATGTACATACTATTAAGATAATGAAATTTAGATAAAGAGATAGTTGATCTGGATAATTTAAATTGTATAGTACTAGCTACCTTGTTACTAATTAATGATTTCATGTAAAAGGGTTTTATATTGTCACTAATAGAATTTTCAACAACATTGGATTTAAGTAATATTTACAATAAATTGGGTTTTAATTATTATTAAGGGGAATACATGTTTTAAATAATTCTTTATTAAAATTTAGTTGATAATGTTGGTTCAAAATAATACATTATATAATAACTATTGCTTTATGTATATATATATTTATATGATTTTAAGAATAATTAACTATGAAATAAAAACAGCATATCAAAAAGTCTAGTGTATTTGAATGATTAGGTACATAAAGTAAAAAAATGGAAATAGAATAAAACAAATTTATTTAATTATCCATAATGATCTCCTAACATCCTTTGATATTTAAATCCTTATAGGATATCTTGGAGTATATATAAATAAAATGGATGAGCTAAAATTATTATTGAGGGAATAAACATTGGAATAATTTGCATGAAATGTATTATAATAGAAAACATGATCATATAAAAATTCATAGAGCATAAAAAGTAAATGAAGACTATTAGTTTAATTTAGTATATTATTTATCATCCAAAACTAGTTTTATTTTATTATTTTATTTTATACAAACACGATAGTTCTAGAACATGAAACATGACATAATATTTAGGTTTCAATCATGTTTAACAATAATAATGGTTTTATGAACTACCACAAATGTGGTAAAGGAATATTAAAACACATAATACATGAAGATTGATAATTATCACCTCACATACTATGTTTTTTATAGAATAAAAGATACAATGGAGAAACTTAGTGAGGGATTTTTCCAATAACACAATAAAAATACAGTTTATAGAATATACTAGATTTATCATGCCACATTGGGATTGTAATATGATTATAGTATGATAAAATAAAATAAACTGAAAAAATATTAAGGAAAAAAAATTGTATATTAGATTTTCAAATTATTCTCCTTGAGAACCTCATTTGGGGAATTGGGTTTGGTGTTTTTATGAGACCAATGTCTCATGGATGTGAAGAATATACATAAAATTTTTATAAGGCCCTAGAGGTAAACATTACATAATCATGAGTTAGGATAAGAATTTACATTGAGGATCTTTTTAGGTTTATAGTTTTAGAGAATTATTCCATAACTATTAAATTTCATCTAAAAATTTACAAAATAGTAACTTAGTGACTATATAATTTTTTTCAAAATAATAAAACTGCATAAATAAAATAAGAAGTATTTTCTTGATAAAAAATAGTCTTGAAATCTTCCATTCCCTTATCCTTATTTATATCCTATGAATTTTTTTTCAAAAAACACGATATGATCATAAAAATTATAGTGGGGGGTAAAATAAGTAAATAGAACATTTTTTCATTAATACATACAAATGAATAAAATCATACTTTTTACTAACAAATATAAGCTCATTAAAAGACCACATGAAATCATAACATTTATGAATAACTCATATAAATTATAAATCATAAAGGTAAATTGTGCAATCCATTACATACATACATTGTTGCTTTCAAAGCTACATTGGGAGAAACATTTGTGGTTACATTTAGAATACCGATTACAATATATTCTATCAATCTTTTTGGAGAAACATTAACGTTTACCCCCCCCCCCCCCCACGTTACCTAATGCATTGGAGAGCTATCATGGGCTCATCGATATAGGTCTATCATGGAACCACCAGTATTTGGTTTATTACATAACAACCCATAAAATATTGATGTACAATTACATAATAAAAACACATAAAAAATAGAAATTATCAACATTTCACCCATTAATCAATGGTAATAAATTCAGGATATTGAAATGATCAATACATTTCTAAAACCATTTAAAAAATTTATCAAAAAAGATTTCGGAATCAAGGTGTTCTATAGAACATTAAAACATTTAAAATTTATTAATTAAATAAACCTTGAAAACATATATTGCATTTAAATAAATCCTTAAAACCATTTTTAAAACATGTACATTAGTAATAAATATTTTAAAAAATAAATTATTAAAACATTTAAAAAATGTTTTAATAAAAGACTCTCTTACAACTTGAAAAAATACATGAATCAAAATAATTTAAGAATAAAATAAAAAAAACATATAATATCATGAGAATAAAGATATTTATGATATTATATGTCAAAGGGAATTATATACACCATGTAAAATTTCATTGGTTCACAACAATAACTAAGTCCAATGGAATGTACATTGAGATGAAATCTCATACGAATATTATATCATTAGTTTAAGCGTAAATAAATTATATAATTATGTGTGAAAAATATAAATACCCCCAATATAAGAGGTTATTAAGTGTAAACCAAATATAGGCCATTACCAATTAATCATGTAACAATAAAATCTACTAACATGGATATTTAACTCAATGAATAGATATTGAGTTATGATTCTCATTACCTAGAGTCCAAATCATTACATATATTTCTTGTTCTTCCAAAATAATAATGTTTAGTTAATTTAAAATTGTTTTATATAATTTTTCCTGTTTATTATTCCTATTATATCTTTATTACGATTTTATAATAATTAATGGTTTATTTACGTTAATATTGGTCATCTGTCGATATTCGGTACTCGAGTTGAAAATGAACTTGTTTTGATGTAAATTTTCCATGTAGTCAAAATTACAACATCTACAGAAAGATATTAATGATGTAAATATCATATATAAAAATTATATATGTCTTTATAAAATTCCATAACATTTACACATAATAAATGAAATTCACCGTTCGTGGGGACATTATTTATACGTACGTATGAATACTACATCCATTTCGTAGTCATATTAAAGAAATGTAAACTAAATGAAACAAATTTCTATTAATATTTTTGTATAATATCTATTTAAGATATGATATATGATTTCATTAATTTCATCCATTATAAATTCAATTTTTGGCATGAATGAGTAACATAACTTTGATTGGGTGGTAGCCCGCACTTCCTCAAATTACATTTTCATATTTACACATTATAGAAAGCATCAAGGTATATGTAGAGACCCAAAGATTGACGTACATGGAAATTACATTATTTTTGCGGAATACTTAGTACATAACAAAAACACACACACAAGGACCGTAATAGTTTAGTGTCTTTGGAAACTCGGAATGTAATATTCTAATCATGGTGAAAGATCTCCAACATCTCCCATAAAGATTTACCCTTTTTTTCTTACCTAAAAACTTTCTTTATATCCAGGGTAAAATAAAACATATAAGGGTGAGCTCAAATGCTCGGTAAGGGTAAACAAAAGAAATATCAATCACATCATATACATAAGAACATAACTTTTGGAAATCTTAACCTACAAAAGAGATCATAATTTCAATACATGGGATAAATCATAGTAGTGAAATGTAATCCCAATAATAATAAATAAAACATGAAACTTTGTTTCATACACACATAATCATAGAAAATAATTTCTTAGAAGTCAAGACTCATTTCCAAGACTATCTTAGTGGACAAAGTCCATTTCCGAACCGAGTTCACTCCTCGTTTCAGTCCTATTTCACTGAACCGGTTTAACCTGCAGTTCCAGCCATGTCTATCTCATGAGATATAAAATCTTTATCCAATGCATTTTAGGGAGATATATGTTCCACCCATCTCATAATGATACCATTCTTATGTGTGCCACAAAATCATAAACCATACATCATAGCATAACCCATGTAATAAAAATTGGAATATTTAACATCATGACATCATAAAACAATTCATATAAGATAAAGGAATTCATAAAAATATTTCCATCATAACATAATCAAATCAATGTAATAATAGGGATAGAAACAAAACCCTATATTATCTTAGATGGAAACTAATTTGGATAAAACACTTGAACTCCATTCTTGAGGAAAATATCCTTTCTACTTCAAAAACATTTTTCCTTCCTTAACATGTCATACAATTTTAAACTAAAAGAAGTTGATTAAAAATAAACCTGAAAACTTGTAAAGTAGGATTCTTGGAAATAATTTTTTAAAAATCCATTCATGCGGTATATGTTAAAAAACATTCTTCTTGTACTTTTGTCAGAAAAGACAAAAAGTACCTCGTACGAAAAACGGGAAAAGAGTCCTTTCATATCTTTTACTAATAACTCACCGAAGGGTAAAATTGGATTTAAACAATTTTATGTGGATAGAAATAATATTACATATTGAGGAAACATGGATGTGGATGATAAAATACACCCCAATAAATACCAAAGTATAAACAATCTCGGATAAAATGAGATTGTGATATTTTCCCTTACCTTTGGTCCGATTTGCTTCTTAAGTGTCCGAACCTCCTCTATAGTGATTTAAATAATGTAATTGACTTATTCCAGAATCATACTCATTGTTATGATATCATATATGGTTCACTTATGACTTTATATTACCCGTTCTTTGGTAAATTCCATGCTAAAGAGCGTTTTGGGTAAAATTGTTTAATTTTTCATCCGTGTTTTGACTTTAAATTATTCATATGATTACTTAGATCATGATTACTTAATTCCAGAATATAAAAAATGATTTATATATAATATATATTCATAATATACATAGATATAATAAATTAGTAAATGGAATGAAATACACCGTTCATGGAGACGGTAGGTCGTACGTACGCATGAACGATGTTTTCGTTTCCTTAATGAGTTGAATGGAATTAAGTAGATGACATACATATATATACACATAAATCCAGTATCATTATTATGTCATATATTTCATGATTACTTATTATATATACTTTATAATCATTCATGAATGGTTAACGTGGAGAATGAATGTCATCGCGTCGTGGAGACGGTAGTCCGTACGTACGCACGAGCAATAATACCATTCACATGATCGTGGGACTATATTGGAGTGTATGTATACTATTTCAGAATCAATATCACATTAAAATAATAATATATAGTTATTATTTACACCATTATACCAATCCAAGTAAGGTGGTGGTGGAAAATAGATTACACCACGAAATGGAGACGGTTTTCCGTACGTACGCACGCGTGGTGATTTCGTTTTTCGTAGGATGGATAGATGGTGAAATAGGGTTGTTTAATACTTTTAATGACATATCAGTATATGATTGATACTGATTTTGTTACTTCATAATGAAACAACCTATGAAGAAGAAGTGGAAGAAGAAATAAAGTTGAAAGAATCGGTAACAGACATTACCTCTTCTTTGAAGCGCCTCTTTGAGTCCTCTTCTTTGGGAACTAAAATTGGTCTTTTAAGAATACCAGGTCCTCTAGGATGTTTCCAAAAAAGTTGAGAAGAGAATTTGGCAGGAATTGGCCGAGCTTGAAGGCACATTGTGGTGTGAGGAAGAGGGGGAGGAGGTGCCCTTTTATAAGAGAGGAGAGGGGCACTATTGGAATAACTAAAAATGTTATTTTATTATAAAGCCAAATTCGCTTTTAAATAGCTCCAAATTGATTTATTTCAATGATAAGGTTTGTATGGGTCGAAATACTCTAATACATTATAATTTAGACATGTTTAGGTCATTATACTAACCCTATCTTTTAGTTTTAACTCTTAGTTAATTAGATTGACATTTACCATGTCACTTTGTATTTTTATATTATATAGTTAATAAACAAACTATATACATCTGAGCAACCCCCAAGTGGTTCATTAATGATAAACCTATCTTGATATAAGTATTTTGGTCGATCCTTAGATTTTTAGGAATAAAATAACAATTAATAATATAATATTTGTTTTAAAAACTATTTTATGTCAATTTTGACACTATTCAATAGTTGATTTTTGTGAAACTCATAACAAAATTATTACTTCGAAGTAAGTTAATTAAATCATTATTAACATGTTCTATTAACCTAGAAAATTAGTCTAATTCATTAAAAGTCTAAAATTATTTTTATTTGGGTATTTATAATATATATTATGTTAATTTTTCACTATTATGGTAATTACTGCATCATCATTGTGTCATAAATAAATTAAATTATTTAATGTATAAAAATTATAAATAAAATATCTTTATCTATTAAATCTTTTTAGTTTTCTAATGAATATTTACAATCAAAAATCCAATATATATAACCCTATGTCAACTTTTTTTTTTCTGAAAGATATATGCTTGTGTCATTTTGGTATTCATTTTAATATAATTAAAATAAAGTGTCCCTATCACATACAAGTGGCACCATTGGGTCCCAAAATTGACCCAAAGATGCCCATGGTCGAACATGTATCCACCAATAAGGTTATCACACTTTTTAGGGTAATTTGTTTTATTACTATAAGATTATTTTTTAACCCTTATTTACCGGATTTACCCTTTAACCATGGTAGATAAAATATTTACTGAAGTAATTATTCAAAATGCCTAAAAATAAAAGTTGCCTATTTACAAAATTTGAAAATCCTGATTCCATATATGCAATCAATTTTTCCAAAATCAAAACACATAATTGGAAGAAATTAATTTAAAATTAATTCCCGCTGTCAAAACAAAAAGCGTGTTTTTAAGATATAATAACTATCAAAATATTGATACTTGTTTATGTTCGGTTTAATTGGGAAATTATGTCCAATGGCCAAAATTGTATTAAATGGTAAAAATATATTCTAAATATACTTTAAAACCACTCAAATTCATAATTTATCCTTATTAATTATTTTGATTAAAAAAGTTGTTTTTAATTAAAATTTAGTAATTTTCACTATTCATCACAATATGAATTTTATCCGAAAAGTATCAAAACATCAACTTAGGCTAAAATCAATACTACAAATCCCAAAATGAAGTCCATTTTGAGAGATAAAATTTTTTAAATTTCAAAAGGTTGTGATTACTATTCATAACAGCTAATTTTAATAATATTTTAATAGCATATCGTTGTATAGTGAAACTCGGTATTGCGTACTACACATGCTATCGAAGAAGGTCGTGATTTCGTGTAATGAAAGGCAAGTCAAGGATGCATGTTGTGCAAGAAGCATTCATTGTTTCGTATAACAGAATCCAACCATGTTTCATTTATACATTGAATATATATATATACTCAATGTTGCGTAGAATAACTATTATCAAAATTGTGTGTAACACGATCCAAGAATAGTGTTGCGTATACTGCAAGCTAATACGGTGTTGCATATAGCGCAAGGTAATCTTGGTGTAGCATACAACATAAGACATTAAAAAATTTAAAAGAATATTTTTTATAAAATCCCGTGGTGTTACATTCTACCACCCTTAAAATGAATTTAGCCCTCGAAATACGTCAGGGTTATAAATGGATTACTACTCAAAAGTTTGTTTAATAGAAACCCACATCGTAAAAAGGAATACCAAAACATGGCCTTAAAAACTAAAGTATGAAATGTAATGGTTACCCAAATTAACTCATCACTGCGTTTCCACGTAGGAGAACATAGGTGAAAATATGGATATGGAATAAAAATCTTACCATCAAGTTCTGTTGGAGAGTGGTAGAGAACATGGCTATGAAAAAGCCAATAATAACAAAGCTATAGATTTGTTATGATCTAAGGTACCATCTGATTCATCAGATATAAGGGAACTAGGACAACATTTTTGGTTTTCAAGATCATTTCCCTAATGTTGATGAATTAAAATAAATACTTACATGATTTAGGTACAATCTCACTTTTGTTCATGAATTGAAAAATATCTACTTCATCCCTTAAAGAAATGAAGTTGAATTTGTTATTCGTGATGTGTTAGCAGATCATGTGATCGATTGATGGGTCATTCCATCTCTTTCAATCAAAAGGTTATCAAAAGTTATAAGTCCATCTTATGGTTAGATTAATCTTATATGTTTCCAAAAATGAAATTATACTTCATATATCATACATCTTAATAAAATAAAACTAGTTTCTACTAACCATGGACTTCTTGTAGGCCAGTGGTAGGCAATAAAGGCTAGTCGCACTTCGGTTGTGGGTTCGATTCCCACAGCCTTGTCTGACACGATGGGCTGTCTCCCATCCTGCAGGTTGTCCTTTTTCTAAAACTAAATTACTATAACATCCGATAAATAATATCAAAAAAACTTCTATCCTTAAACAATACCAACTTATGTCCAACATAATCCACTCCAATCTTTAGGATTATCCAAAATAATTCTATCTAATCTCATATTATAGTGAAAATGATTACCAAAGAGTTCATACAACTAGAATGTTAATTCCATTGTTGACCCCCATATATCATGAGATATGTCTTGTTGGTCACATTCCAAACATTCAAAGGCCTTAATCATGTATTCTCTTGAAAAAAAAATGAATACTCATTGAACCTTATTTAAAACATGAATGCCGTTAAAAGTTAACTCTTTCCACATACCAAAATCCTCAAAATTCTATATACTCAAACCATGATATCACTTATTCCTTATATCAATCATGAGCTCATGAATACTATCAAACATTTCATTTTTTCTTTATCCCTTCATTATGTGCATATCATCTTTTTTCCAAAAATATCTCAATCACTATCCATGGTTACCGGTACCATAAAATTATTGAAAACAACAATAGAAAAATACATAAATATTCCAATATTCCACGATATTATATACAACATTATTTTGGAATCCTATTACATAAACACTTATTCATTCCACCAAATCGTTGCCATATTCAACATCACCAATGGTGATCGCATGTGATTTCCCTTTGTCCTTTTCCTTAAGTGGTTGCTCATGTCGATCATCACTAACCGTTGGATTAGGGAATTTATTAGCATAATCTCCTATTTCCTTGCACTTGAAGAATTGAAGTGTAGTAGGTTCATTTTGTGTATCCCTTCCTTTGTTTGTATCATTAGACATCTTATTCCCATCATTGCAGCATTCAAATGCCCGATGACCTTCCATTCCACATTTGAAACATTTACTTGTCCCTTTATGACAATCTCCACCATGCTTCTTTCCACACTTTGAGCATAAGGAAACATTCATCTTCATTTCACCATTATTCTGATATTTCTCCTTGAACTCCATCTTTCGTTTCTTATAAAAACTATGAGATGGATAAGTAACACAAACTTCCATTCCTACCTTGATAGCACAACGCACAATTTTTTCATAGTTATTGAAGTCTCTTATAGCTAATGCCATTCGAAGATTTGGTTTTAAGCCAATGAAGAATCTATCATCTTTACTTTCAGGTTGAATGATAAATCCAGAAGCATACCTTGCAAGCCTTGTAAAATTTGCTTCGTATATACCAACATATTCATCATCTTTTTTCTTTAGATCAAGAAACTCTTTCTCCATCTTTGTTCAAAGAATACGAGGGAAGTACTTATTGAAAAATAAGTTCTCGAACATTGAAGAACTGAAAATATCTTTTCAGTATTAATGATCCATTGTTCAGCCACAAGTGGATCAGAAGACCCACTAAAAAAGGTGGATGTTGCCTCATGAAGGACTCAATAGAATATTGTTCTCTTCTCTGCTCATTTGGATGTCCAGAATAATTCATATCTTGTGTAAGTATAGCAATAAGATTTTGCACTCCATCTCCCATAATTTTTTTTCAGGAGGACAATCATTGCATTGTCCATTACATTGATCAACATGGTTCCTTCGGGTTCCAGCCATCATCTAAAACCCAAAAAGAATAGTGTGAGAGGAAAAAATCATGCTAGGGAAAACAACACAATAAAGGAGGAGTACCTTCAATATCTAACATCTTGGGTTACCGTAATTCTAGTACTATAACCTATACTTATACTTAACCTTAGGGACATCCCTATACATACCTTAGTAATATCTATAGGGATCTCACTAAAGTTCTCGCATCCTAGTTTTCAAAGGTTGACTAATCCTTTCCTCTGATACCAACTGTATAGACCTAAAGCTGGACGTACATGGACATTACATTACTTTTTCGGAATAAATAGTACATAACAAAAATAGACACAAAATGACTACAATAGTTTAGTGACTTTGGAAACTCAAAACTTAATCTTCTAATCATGGTGAACGATCTTCAATATCTCCCATAAATATCTTCCCTTTTTTTCTTACCTAAAACCTTTCTTTATATCCCGGAGAAAAGAAAACATAAAATGGTGAGATAAAATGCTCAGTGAGGGTAAAGAAAATAAATATCAATCACATCATATATATAAGAACATAAATATTGGAAATCTTAACATTCAAAAGAGATCATAATTTCATAACATTGGATAAATCATAGTAGCGAAATGTAATCTCAATAATCATAACATAAAACATGAAACTTTGTGGAATACAAACATAATCATAGAAAATCATTTCTTAGTAGTCATGACTCATTTCCAAGACTATCTTAGTGGACAAAGTCTATTTCTGAACTGATTTCACCCCTCGTTTCAGTCCTGTTTCACTGATCCAGTTTAACCTGCCATTCCAGCCATGTCTTTCTCATGAGATATAAAATCTTTACCCAATGCATTTGAGGGATATATAGGTCCCACCCATCTAATAATGATACCATTATTATGTGTGCCACAAAATCATAAACCATATATCAAAGCATAACCCATGTAATAAAAATGGGAATCTTAAACATCATGACATCATAAAAAAATTCATATAAGATAAAGGAATTCATAAAAATATTTCCATCACAACATAATAAAATCAATGTAATTATAGGTATAGAAATAGAACCCTATATTATCTTGGATGGAAAATAATTTTGATAAAACACTTGAACTCCATTCTTGGGGAAAATATCGTTTCTACTTCAAAAACATTTTTCCTTTCTTAACATGTCATACAATTTTAATCTAAATGAATTTTGATTAAAAATAATCTTGAAAACTTGTAAAGTAGCATTCTTGGAAATAATGTTTTAAAAATCCATTCCTGCCATATAGGTTGAAAAAAACATTCTTCTCGTACTTTTGTCGGAAAAGTCAAAAAGTACCTCGTATGAAAAACGACAAATGATTTCTTTCATATATTTTACTAAAAACTCACCGAAGGGTAAAATTGGATATAAAAAATTGTAGGTGGATGGAAATAATATTACATATTGAGGAAACATGCATGTGGATGATAAAATACACCCTAGTAAATACCAAAGTATAAAAAATCTCGGATAAAATGTGATTGTGATATTTTCCCTTACCATAGGTCCGATTTGCATCATAAGTGTCTGAACCTCCTGTATAATGATTTAAATAATGTCATTGATTTATTCCAGAATCCTAATCATTGTTATTATATAATATATGTTTCTCTTATGACTATATATTACTCGTTATTTTGTAAATTCCATGTTAAAGAGCGTTTTGGGTAAAATTGTTTCATTTGTCGTCCGTGTTTTGACTATTAATTATTCATATGATTACTTAGATCATGATTAATTAATTCCAGAATATAAAACATGATTTATATATAATATATATTCATAATATACATATATATAATAAATTATTAAATGGAATGAAATACACCGTTCATGGAGACGGTAGGCCGTACGTACGCATGAATGATGTTTTCGTTTCCTTATTGAGTTGAATGGAAATAAGTAGATGACATACATATATATAAAAATAAATCCAGTATCATTATTATGTCATATATTTCATGATTACTTATTATATATACTTTATAATCATTCATGAATGGTTAACATGGAGAATGAATCTCATCGAGTCGTGGAGACGGTAGTCCGTACGTACGCACGAGCAATGATATCGTTCTCATGATCGTGGGAAAGTATTGGAGTGTATGTATACTATTTAAAAATAAATATCACATTAAAATAATCATATATAGTTATTATTTTCACCATTATACCCATCCAAGTAAGGTGGTGGTGGAAAATAGATTACACCACGACGTATAGATGGTATTCTGTACGTATGCACGTCCGCTGATTTCGTTTTCCGTAGGATGGATAGATAGTGAAATAGGGTTCTTTAATAATTATAATAACATATCAGTATATGATTGATAATGATGTTATTACTTCATAATGAAAAAACCTAATAAGAAGAAGTGGAAGAAGAGATAAAGTTGAAAGAATCGTTAACGGACATAACCTTTTCTTTGAATCGCCTCTATGAGTCGTCTTCTTAGGGCACTAAAATTGGTCTTTGAAAAAGACCAGGACCTCTAGGATGTTTCTAGGGAAGTGGAGAAGAGAATTTTTCAGGGGTTGCCCGAGCTTTAAAGCTCAATGTGGTGTGAGGAAGAGGGGGAGGAGGTGCACTTTTATACGGGAGGAGAGGGGCACCTTGGGAATAACTAAAAATACTATTTTATTATAAATCCAAATTCGGTTTTAAATAGCTCCAAATTGATTTATTTCGAAGCTAAGGTGGGGATGGGTCGAAATCCTCTCATCCAATATAATTTAGACAAGCTTAGGTCATTATACTAACCTTATCTTTTAGTTTTAACTCTTAGTTAATTAGATTGACATTTACCATGTCACTTTGTATTTTAATATTATATAGTTAATAAACTTACCATATACATCCAAAAGACCCCCCAAGTTGTCCATTAATGATACAACTATCTTGATATAAGTATCTTGGCTGAACCTCAGATTTTTAGGAATAAAATAACAATCAATAATATAATATTTGTTTTAAAAACTATTTTATGTCAATTTTGACACTATTCAATAGTTGATTTTTGTGAAACTCTTAACAAAATTATTACATCGAATAAAGTTAATTAAATCAATTCTAACATGTCCTATTAACCTATAAAATTAGTTTAATTCATTAAAAGGATCAAATTATATTTATTTGGGTATTTATAATATCAATTATGTTAATTTTTCACTATTATGGTAATTACTCCATCATAATTGTGTCAAAAATAAATTAAATTATTTAATGTCTAAAAATTATAAATAAAATATAATTATGTAGGAAATATATTTAGTTTTATAATGAATATTTAAAATAAAAAATCCAACATATATAACCCTATGTAAAAATTTTTTTTCTAAAAGATATATGCTTGTGTCATTTTTGTATTCATTTTAACTTAATTAAAATAAAGTGTCCCTATCACTTACAAGTGGGACCATGGGGTCCCAAAATTGACCCAAAGATGCCCATAGTTGAACATGTATCAACTAGTAAGGTTATCACACGTTTTAGGGTAATTGTTTTTATTATTATAATATTATTGTTTAACCCTTATTTACTGGATTTACCATTTAACCATGGTAAATAAAATAGTTACCGAAGTAATTATTCAAAATGTCTAAAAATAAAAGTTACCTATTTACACAATTTGAACATCCAGATTCCAAATATGGAATCCATTTTTGCAAATTCAAAACACTGAAGTGGCAGAAATTAATTTAAAATTAATTCCCGCTGTCAAAACAAAAAGCGTGTTTTTAAGATATAATAACTATCAAAAGATTGATACTTGTTTATGTTCGGTTTTATTGGGAAATTATGTCCAACGACCAAAATTGTATTAAATGTTAAAAATATATTATAAATATACTTTAAAACCGCAGAAATTCATAATTTATCACTATTAATTATTTTGATTAAAAAAGTTGTTTTTAATTAAAATTTAGTAATTTTCACTATTCATCAAAATATGAAAGTTATCCAAAAAGTACCAAAATTTAACCTTAGGCTAAATTCGATACTACGAATCCAAAAATGAAGTCCATTTTGAGAGATAAAATTTATAAAATTTTAAAAGTTGGTTATTACTATTCATAACAGGTATTTTTATTAATATTTTAATAGCATATCGTTGTTTAGTGAAACTCGGTATTGCGTACTACACACGCTATCGAGGAAGGTCACGATTGTGTGTAATGTAAGAAAAGTCAAGGATGTGTGTTGTACAAGAATCCTTCGTTCATTCGTATAACAGAATCCAGCCATATTTCATTAATACATTGAATATATATATATATATATATATATATACTCAATGTTGCATAGAATGACTATTATCAAAAAAATTTGTAACAAAATCCAAGAATAGTGTTGCGTATACTTAAATCTAATACGGTGTTGTGTATAGCGCAAGGTAATCTTGGTGTAGCATACAACACAAGACATTAATGAAATTAAAAGAATATTTTTTATAAAATCCCGAGGTGTTACAGTATATTAAAAAGAAAATTTTTTAAAGAATATTTAAAATATATATATATCATATATATCATATATAAAACAAATTCCATCATAATTTCCACTATGATATGTGTAGGAAAAAATTTAACAATCATCGTTTTTTTGAGGCAGTAGTTTGACGTATAGCGAAACAGTATGTTCGTATCTATTAGATGATGGTTCTTTAAGTGTTAATAGAATACTTCTCATAACAAAATCCTAGAGTAGTTAAGATAATGGTGTGGTTTTGTAATAAAATAATAAGAAGAGTGTATTCAGTGGAGAAGGAAAATAAAGGAATGGAACTTGAGAGAAGATGATTCCTCAATATCAGGTAAATTCTTTTTATTTGATCCGAAAGTCATTCATGAATTTTATTCTGTACAAGGTAAGACTTCTAGGAAAAAGTGGGGGATTTTGGGATCTTATATTAGTAAAATTTGGATGAGAAAATAGGCTTGAGAGGTATGATTATGTGGGATGATGTGGCAGCCTTTAATAAGAGGGATGAGGTTCATTTTTTGAGAGTTAAAATATTAATTTATTATAAATTAAATTTAGATTAAAAATGGTCCAAAACTCATTTATTTCTTATTTAATATAATTTTTAATCTAATATTCATAATTAAATAATTTTAATACATGTTTTCAATATTTTTTTATCCTTTTTTTTGTTTATCCCTTATTTTACCCTTTTTAATCATAGAGTGATCTCGTGTTAATTACACATTGTGGATTAATGTTCTTACCATATCATGTCAAATGAATCTAAAAAAGTCATTTATGACTTATTTGTACTTATATTAGCTATTTGTTTTAATATTAAATTTTTAGTAATATAATATCATTTCATAAACTATTTTATATTTTTATTTATGAATTATTTAAATTTTGGACACTCATCATGATTGAATTTTTTAAAAATTCATAACAAAATGATTAATTATAAACAAAGGTATTAACTAAAAGATTATATGAAAATATCATCCATAAAATTAGTGTATGGCATCCAAATAAGAAAATAACATTTATTTTAATATTTATAATATCATTTATTTAAATCATTCATAAATAAGGTAACCACCGCATCATCATTTTGTCATAAATAAATTTATTTATTTAATGACAAGAACTAATAAATAATATCATATAATTTAGGATATCATTTTATCTTTTTACTAAATATTTATATGGGAAGATATTATATATATAACTCAATTTTAAATTTTTTAAAATAAAAGATGCATTTTTTTATTAAATTTATTTGACACTAAATTAATTATAAGACCATGTGGTTTTCACAGCAATTTGGCCCCATGTGGTCCTAAATAAGAACCAAGGATTCCAATGGTCACACATATCTCATAAATTATGATTAGGTCACATGTTAAGGTAGTTTAATATTATTTTAATATTATTTTTTACCCTTATTTACTCGATTTATCCTTTAACCATAGTAAATGAAAATACATTCTCAAGTAATAATAATTTTTTTTGAAAAAACATAAATCGTACATTATTGCCTAATTTGGAGTCTATAATTTTAAATATAGAATCCATTTTTCCAAATAAAAAACACATATTTTTCAGAATTGAATTTGAAATTAATTCCCATTGCCAAAACTACAGTGCATGGTTTTACGAAGTAATATCCATTAATATATTCAAATGTTTTTATGTCCAATTTCAATGGGAAATTATTTCTAATGTCCAGTAATGGATTAAAAGATAAAAATATATTCCATTTATACTATAAAACCTTTAAATATTATGATTAATCCATATAAATTATCTTGATGGGAAAACTTGTTTTAAATTAAAATTTATCGTATTATTACCATTCATCAAAACAAGATATATATTAGAAAAATATATAAATTTAATCAAAATTAAATTTTTATTCCCTGATTCTAAATAAGATTTTTATTTTTTTTCAAAAATATCATATAAAGGTGTTGCTAACTAAATTTAATAAGTGTTCTCTATCAATAGTTGGTAAACCTATATATATAGAAAAATTAAAGTTTTGTCTGAAAAAATTGATTTTCTTGTTAAATCATATCTATAAATCATATAAGATGAATTTAAAATTTTACATTGAATATATAACACATATTTCTTATTAAATAAAAATCACTAAAATGTGGTATGATTTTACAAACACAATTATTCTATTTTTAAATAGTTTATAATAAAAAACACATCCTTTATGAAATTGGTTGTTATTTTATTTCTGATAAATTTGGTAACCAATAAATCGTTATTTAATCATGTCTAAATCATATTTTCATAATTTAGTACATATAATTCATATCCACCATTCCAATGGTTTGGTTATGATGGTAAAATCTAAATAATTTTATTTAGATGTTTTTTTTAAGTTCAATGTAGTGCATCATGTATTCTATTAAAAATTTTATTTGATTCATAGAACTTAGGATTTTAATCCATTCCTCCTTTTAAAATTTCATCCTCAAAATTTTATAATTTGGATCAGTAACTTCATTAAAATAATCCCACATCCTAAAAAGTGTTAATAAAACTATCACCTTAAAAGAAAGACAAGTATAAATGTCAACCAATATTTTACATAATTGGATTCTATGTAAGAATGCATGGATATGAAATAAAAACATACCACCATGATCTAATGGGGATTAATAGAAAAAATGATCAAGAAAAGGTTAACAGTATGAAAATCAAAAACTTTCGATGTGGTAAATGGCCATTGATTTCCTAGTATGGAAAGTAAAAGGGATACATTTTTTTAACGTCATTTTCATAATGTTGAGGAGATTGACTAAGAACATAAGGAAACATACATAGCTTTCAATTAGAGTTTCATCCTTTAATAAATATCTACCACAAACTCATCTTTTATCCAAAAGATGAGTATTATATATGACCTGGTGACTCCCCAACCACTAGAATAATCTTCTTTAGAATCATATAATTTAAAGAACATGAACTATATATTTTCCTTGTCATTTGACATGAACATAAAACAAATTGGTTAGTACAGTATTATATATTACCCAAAATTAAAAATACGTTATAAAATGAAATAATACATATAATCTTTTATATTCAAAGAAAATTACGAGAATTTCAACAAATACTAATCAATAAATTTTTTTTAAGAAATTATTCAAATCAATCATAAACAAAATTGACACCCAAAATTCAGAATTATTTGATCACTTAGACTTCCATGATAAATCTTAAAATTTATATCCAAATAACATCAACTACTCATAATGACTAATACTTAAAAGTAATTAAGATAAGAAAGTATTCTCCATGACAGATCAATCAATACCTTAATAATTAAAATATCCATATGATCACAATAAAAACATAGATTCTTTAAAAATAATTTTCAACCATTACTCCTAAAATTAAATTCTATAGTATTATATTTACCATATGCATATTGTGTTCCCAAAATTGTGAACATCTTCAAAAATAAAATTTATGACTTAATCACCAAATCATTTTCTAATATTTAGGATATCCATTTGATAAAACATACGTCTCAAAAATCTACTTATTCCTGATCCATAAAATCATTTAACTAAAAAATGTTATACTAACCACGGACATCACATAGTCCAGTGGTAGGTGAAAAATCCAAGTCTCACTTTAGTTGAGGGTTCAATTTCCATTTCATTGTCTGACGAGATTGGTTGTCACACAGCCTGCGTTTTGTCCTTTTTGAAGACCTGAATAATTATTATAAAATTAACAAAATGAGATGAATTCAAAAAAAATAATTGTTTAATATTGTATCTTAAAAGTTTATCTCATACATTGCATTTTCAAACCAAAAATTAAAAACCCATTATATTATTAATGGTGAATTTCTACAGACATATGGTTATTCACTGTGAAATAACATAATTTTCAAAAGGGTCTTATAGGAATTTTAACTTATAATATAACTTAAAATTAGAATCCAACGATCATATCCTTAAACCTTAAGAAAAAATCCTTCTATCTAATGTTGTCACAACCATTAATTTGATACCAACATTAATGTCCCAGCCTTAAACATTACATAATCTTGAGTTATGTTATTAATATAAATTGAGGATCTTTTCAGGTTTATAGTTTTAGTGAATTAGTTCATAACTATTATATTTCAACTCAAAAATTACAAAATATATAATTCAACTATATACAATTTTTTCAAAATATTAAATCATCTTAAATAAAAGACAAATTCTTATATTGATAAAAAACCATATTGAATTTCCCCATTCTTATTCCATTCTTTATACTCTATGAAAAACATTTCAAAACCCATGGGATGAGCATAAAATATAAATAAGGTGTATAATAATGAAAGATAACATAAGTCAAATGGTAGTATATACATCATATAATATTGAAGAATAAATCCTTAAAACCCCCCGTAACAGGCTCACCCATCATAGGATTATCACAAAACCCCCCGTATTAGGAAGAATAAATCCTTAAAACATTTAAAATAGTGTTTTTGTTAAAGAGTCACTTATAAAATTAGATACAAATTGAGTAAAAACAATTAAATAAAAACATTAAACAAAACATATAATATAAATTTAATAAATAAATTTAAGATATAATATGTCAAATGGTATTATATACATCATATAATATTGAATTGGTGTAGAACAATGTAAATTGAGACAAAATCACTTACAAAGATCATGTCATGTGATTAAGGATAAATAAATGAAATAATTATGTGGGAAAAATAAAAATACACCCTAATTAATTTTGTATGAAGTGAAATAACTATCAAAGGTAATTCACAGATATTCATGTAACAAGAAATTCCAATGACATGGATTTTTAACTCAATTAATGGAGATCGAGTTACGATTCTTCTTACATTGAGTCCAAATCATCACGTATGATCCTTGTCCTTCTTGAATAATAATATTCAGTTAATTTATACTTTTTTGAGATAATTTTTCATGTTTATAATTCCTTTTATATCACTAATTACCATGTAAAAAAAATTACATAATTATTTAAGTTAATATTGGTCATTTTGTCGATATTTGGTACTTGATTTGAAAATGAACTTGTTTGCATGTTTATTATCCATGAAGTCAAAATTAGAGCATCACCATAATAATATTAATGATTTTAAATATCATATATATCAGGTATATATATATTTATAATATTCTATAAAATGTTTATATAATAAATGAAAAAGCATCGTTCAAGGAGACGTTAGGCATACGTACGCATGAACGCTACTTTTATTTATTTGTCTTTTTAAAGGAATATAAAATAAATGTTACATAGTTATATTATAATTATAGTATAATATATTTGTTATATATGTTTTATATGTTCATTAATACCATCCTTTATACATTCCATGGATGGAATTAACGAGTCATATCACTTTGAGGGGGCGCTGTCCGCACTTCCACAAATGAAATTATTGTATTTACACATTATGGAAAGCATAAAGATATGTGTTAATTAAAATTTATATAATAATATTCAAAATATAAATACAATATATATTATAAATAAATATTTTTTATTTATAATGTCCTCCATGTGAAGTGTTCGTATAAAATTGAACAATCATCATTTCTTGAGGCAATAGTTCGTCATACACAGGAACAATATATTTGTATCCATTATATGGAAGTGTGTGTAAGTGTAGTTTGAATAATTATTATAAGAAAATAATAGAATATTTTTTATACTAGGTATTTTATGTCAACATGGAATAAAAAGAGTATGGTGAGGGGATTTGGAAAACAAATGAAAGGAACATTGAGAGAAGACGTTGCCTGAAAATTGATTAACTTCTTTTGATTTGAGCCCAAAGGCTTTATTAAATTTCCATTTTACAAAGGTAAGGCCTCTATGATTAAGGAAAATAAATTTAGATCTTATTTTATAATAATTTGGATGAGGAAAGTGTCTTGAGTGGTGTGAGTAAGTGGGTATATTTGGTGGCCTTTTATAAGAGATAGGAGGGGCAATTTAGGAAAGTCTTGAAATATTAATTTATTAAAAATATAGATTCGATTAAAAAATTTCCAAAAGACATTTATTTATATTATAATATGATTTTTGTTCTAATACAACTATTATATTATACTTTAGATAATGTTTTAATTTTTTTTATACTAATAATTTTTTATTAACCCCTGTTTTCCCGATTTTAATCTTACTATGATATCATGTTATTCACACACTGTGGTTTAGTGTAATTAAGATATCAAGTAAAAAGAACAAAAAGTGTCATTTATGAAATATTTGGAATTGTATTAACCATATTTATAAATATTATATTTTTAGGAAATTAATATCATTTAATTAACAATTTTATATTCTTTTTTTATTAGTAATATCAATTTTGGACACTATTTATACATGGATTTTTTCCAAATTCATGACCACTTGATTACTTGGAACCAAATGAATTAACTCAAACATAATATTTCTATATGATATATAAAATTCTTTGAATTCATCAAAATAACCAAATTACACTTATTTTAATATTTATAATATGATTTCTTTGAATGTTTCTTTAATAAGGTAATCATTGCGTCATCATTGTGTTAAAATTAATTATATTTATATATTTTCTAATAATTAGAAATAATATACCATGAGGTATGAAACCATTATATTATCTTAATTAATATTTATAATTGAAGATATTGGTTATATTACCCTATATTAAATTTTTTTGGTAAAAGATTAATGTTTATGTTATATTTTTCATTGCTTTAAATTAATTTTTTTAACAAGTCATTATCACACCCAAGTGGCTACATGGGGTCCTAAAATCGACCCAAGGATGACCATGGTATGAAATTTCAAATCCAATAGGATTAAAAAATGTGTTACTATTATTATATTATCATTATATTATTTAATACCCTCATTTACCCGATTTAACATTTAACCAAGGTAAATTAGAATAATTATTATGATACTACTAATCAGTTCATAAAATTAAAAGGTAAATATTTTGAAAATTTTAATAATATAATTACAGTAATAGATTCCATTTTTTAAAATTCAAAACACTAAATTTCAAGAAATTAATTTAAAATTAATTCCAATTGTCAAAACTAGAAAGTTGGTTTTTAAGAAGTAATAACTATGAAAAGATTAACATGTATTTATATCAAATTTCAATTGTAAATTTCATATAATGACAAATATTTTATTGAGCGATAAAAATATATTCCACTTAAACATTAAATTTAATAAATAATATGATTTAACCATATAAATAATGTCGAGGGAAAATGTTGTTTTAAATTATAATATAGCCTATATGTATTGTTCATCGAAAAATTTTATATTTTAGAAAAATATCCAAAATTCATCCAATTTATGTTTTCATGTCCCAATTATAAATAAGATTCTTATTTTGTAAAATAGAACTTATAAAGTTGTCAGAAATAAAATTTAATAAGTGTTTTCCATCAAATGTTGGTAAAACTACATTATTATAAAACAACCACTATAGTCCGAAAAATTGAATTTGTTCTTATATAATATCTAGAAATCATGTAAAATAAATTTAAAATATTACCGTGAATATGTTACCAGTAATTTTAAATAAAAAAATCGATAAAGGTGATTAGATTTAATAAACACAATTATTCTCTTTTTAAAAAAGTTTTCCTAAAAACACATCATTTATATTAAAGTAGTTTTTTATTCCTTTTCTAATAAATTTGGTTACCAATGAATCATTATTTAAAAATTTCTATACCATATTTTTATAATTCCATTGATTCTATTCAATCCCACCATTCTAATGGCTAAGTAATAATGGTCACATTTAAATAATAATATTTACATGTTTGTTTAAGCATGATGTAGAATTTCATGTATGGTATTGAACATGATGATTATTTTATAAAACTCATGATGTAATAACTGTAATTGGGAAGAATATAATAATTCTACAAGGATAATAATGTGTGAGTATAAAAGGTGTTGAGGGGTGGTATTAATATTGGAGGAGAGACATTTTTATTTATTTTTTATTTAGTTAATTTTTTTGGTTAAAGATTATCAATGAAATTTGTTATTGTGACTATATGTACTATATAGTGCATGTTTATTCAAATAAATTTTTCTAAAAACATCCAGACAACAATCATGACTTAATAATTCATGTATTTATCTTTTAACGAATATTATTATATTTTATTATTCACAGAAAATTCAACTAATTTTGAAAAATCCAAATAATCACCCAAACAAATTTTCAAAATGTAGATTGAAATAAATGCCTCAACTTTATGAAAAAAATTCTATATATGATAATTTAATTTTTTAAAATAAATTCATTAGTTATTTAAAAAAAATATTAATTTTAAAACAGATTTTATGACACTATAAAATCTTGACTACATTTTCATAAATCATTCTTATAATCATAATAAAAACATATTTAACAAAATATTTTATGAAAATAAATATTTTTTTAATCATTAAACTAACTGTAAAATTATAAATAAAATTTATTGCTTAAAAAATTATTAATTCCGAATTTATCATTTTCGATATATTCATTTACTTAGAATATGATTTAATTATATTATATTTTCATTAATAAAAATAACTATTTTTTATTTATACATTCATATGTGATGTTACTATTTTATTTTTTGGTTTACTATTCATAATAGTCACATTCTATTCAAATGATCATGTTACTATTCCATCATTATAGGTTCGTTAATTTATAGAAATACATATTATTTCATTAATCCATCAATTATAATATTTTATGATGTTATAAATGTGATATTATTTTTTATAATATATTAAATAATTATAAGAATTTTATTTTAATTGATATAATTTGAGGTTGTTACTTTCTCACCCATTATGAAATTTCACCCTCATAATTTTTGTTTTACATTTTATGGTAAAAATTTCTATGTGCACTTCTCATTCATGTCCATCCTCCAATAACCATGTTCTCACTTCGTACATATGGTTCCTCTATTGTAATTTTACCAGGTGAGTAGTATTTTTGGGTACAACATTATCTCGACATTCAATTATCTTCACCAGCATCTTTTTATATGAGAGATTGTTTTTCTAGTTTTACTACCTAATGATTCATTACAAATGATGGATTTGGATTGTACATCCCAAAGCGTGATAAAAATAATATATCTTGTAATTGAGACATGGTATGTGGATGTTATAGATGATAGGGAACCTCTAAGACATGATCAAGAATCTCCAAGAGAAAGATGTACCTAAGACTCAACATCCATTCATCCCAAATCACATAATCCTCTTCCATAGAGATATGAGGAAAAATACTATATCTCTAAAATCAAACTCCAAGTCCCAACAATGATTGTCTACGTATCTCTTCTATTGATATTGGGTTGCCTTAATGTGATGACGAATGGATTTCACATTTTCTTCCATTTCATTGACCATTTCATGTCATAGAAGATTATGGTCATTAACTTCATCCCAAAATGTCACTAGCCTACATATTTTTTCATCATGGGATTCATATAAATCCACATAGAGTCTTGAGTGGAGATTATTGTTGTATGATAACTCGAATAATGGTAGATGTTGGTCACGTGATACATTTATGTCCATAGAACATGGTCTCAACATGTCTTCCAATCTCTAAATAGTCTGGTCAGATATTCCTTCAGTTTGACGATGATAGGATGTACTAAATTTTAGCTCAGTGTTTAGAGAATGTTAGAGTTTTTTCTGAAACATGGAGGTAAATATCAAATATAAATCATTTATAATTGATTACAGTACTCCATACTACATCAAAATTATTATGATGTATACATTTTCATGTTGATCTAGTGATACATCTTATATAATTCTAATAAACAGAGATGTATTTTTAATATTATCTATAATAAACTATATAGAATTGGATCATATGGATGTCTCTGAATGTCTAGTGAATAATTTTATGGTGACATTTTCACATTTCCATGTTGGAATGGGTAATACTCACAACATCTCCATAGATTTTTTCTTTGAATACTTCAAGTGTTAACATACCAAGGGATTTTTTATATATTTATAAATCTCCTTATTCATATTATACCACAAATATTTCTCTCTAAGAGAGCGATATATGATTGTTCTCCTAGGGTGAATAGACTAGATTGTGCAATATGTTCCATTCAGAAGCTTTATAATTATATCTGGACTTAATTCCACACATAATTGGGACCCAAATATTCTAAATTCATCCTCATTTATTTTTAGCATTAGTGTTTTCCCATTTCTGATAGCTTCCACCTTTTTCGTAGAATTCACTTTATTTCGTTGATAATCCTTAATTTTCTCCATCAGGGATGGATAAGAAAACATTTGTAAGAAAATTAATGATCTTCTTTCCCAAATGATCTCCTTGTATAACCTTTTCAAATATAATCGGATTGGCTCCTTATCAATTATGAGCATTTATAATGTTGAATATTCCATTTCACATCGATATTTTTCCACATTACTTTTTCTTAATAGGATGGTAGTGCGTAGAGCAGTCATAATATCTTAGGAGCTCTAGCCTTATTTTTCAGAACATATTAATACGTGGAAAAAATATTTTATGCTCCTATGATCTATATATTTCTCTCACTTCTCGGTAGAGTGATATTTTTCAAGACTTTTAATTTATATAATATAGCTTCTATGTAACACCCGAGACTTTTATAAGAAATATGTTATTTGTATTTTATATAAATCATCAATGGAATCTTTCACTACACACAACTCTAGATTGGCTTTCTTTACACGCAATCACGACCTTCCTTGATAGCTTGCGTCGTACGCAATACCGAGTTTCACTAAACAACGATATGCTATTAAAATGTTATTAAAACTAGCCGTTATGAATAGTAATAAACCCTTTTTGAAATTTTGTAAATTTTATTTTTTTCAAAATGGACTTTGTTTTTGGATTTGGAATATCGAAATTAACCTAGGGAAAAATTTTGGTATTTTTCTGAAAACTTTCAATTTTTGATGAATAGTGAAAACACTGGGTTAATATTTTAAAACCGACTTTTTATTTAAAAAAATATTTATTTTAATTAAATTTATTTTAGGTCAAAATTCACACATAATACTTATATATGTTCAATGCAATTCATTGGAGTCATTTTATAATAATTTTTTATATATAAAACTTTTATTGAACTTTTCACCGTCTTTTACCCACCTCCTAGGAGAATTTGGAAATTTAAATAAAACATAATTTTACCACTTCTGTGAGTGGAATTTCATAAATCCAAAAGAGATTGTTGATGTCGGTAAGTAAAATGTGGTTCAGTGAGATGAAAATAATTTTTTGTGAATAGTAACTTTTTACTTTTTTACCACGATTAAAAGTAAATATGGTAATTAAGGGTAAAAATGTTATTATTATTACCCGAAAACATGTTCTAATTCTATTGGATAAGTGTAATTCGGCCAAAAACAACCATAGGAATAAAATATGACCATTGTGGCCCACGTGGATTAGATTAGGACATTTATTATTAATTTATTTAAAAAAGTGTTAAAATAGTTATAATCAAATCTTAATAACTAAATAATTTTAAATATAGGTTTATATATAAGATAAATTCTAATATAAATATAAATTTGAAATATAAAAGTATTTCCTACATAATGGTATTTTAGTTTTAATTTTTAGACATTAAATAATTTAATTTATTTATGACACAAGGATGATGCAGTAATTATCGTATTAATGAAATATTGACATAATTGATGTTATAAATACCCCAATAAATGTAATTTGAGACTTTTTATGAATTAAACAAATTATATAGATTAATATGACATGTTATTATTGATTTAATTAACTTTTTAGAACTAATCATTCATTTATGATTTTCACAAAAATCAATTACTAAATAGTGTCAAAATTGACATAAAATAGTTTTTAAAACAAATATTATATTATTAATTGTTATATTATTCCTAAAAATATAAGGTTCATCCAAATGACTTAGATAAGGTTGTATATATTAATAATAAACAACTTGGGATTCGTTTGGCATTTTATAGTAAGTTTATTAACCTTATAGTGTAAGAACACAAAAAGACACGGTAAAAGTATAATTATCTAACTTAAAGTTAAATCTAAATGATAAGGTTAAAATAGTAATCTAAAATTGTCCAAATTCTCTTGGATGAGAGTATTTCGACCCATCCCCACCTTATATATGAAATAAACCAATTTGGAGCTATTTAAAACCAAATATGGCTTTATAATAAAATAATATTTTTAGTTTTTCCAAAGGAGCCCCTCTCCTCCCTTATAAAAGGGCACCTCCTTCGTCTCTTCCTCACACCACATTGAGCCTTCAATCTTGGCCAACCCCTGCGAATTTCTCCTCTCCACTTCCCAAGAAACATCATAGAGGTCCTGGTCTTCTTCAATGACCAATTTTAGTGCCCTAAAAGGAGGTCTCAAAGAAGCGCTTCAAAGAAGATGTAATGTACGTTACTGATTCTTTCAACTTTATTTCTTCTTCCACATATTCTTCTTTAGTTGTTTCATTATGAATTAATAACATCAGTATCACTCATATACTGATATGTAATTATACATATGAAACAACCCTATTTCACCATCTATCCATCCTATGGAAAATGAATTCACCGTGCATGTGTACGTATGGAATACCGTCGCCACGCCGTGGTGTAATCTATTTTACACCACCACCTTACTTGGATGGGTATAATGGTGTAAAGAATGATTATATATGATTATTTTAAGGTTATATTTATTCTGAAATATTATACATACACTCCAATACAATTCCACGATCATGGGAATGATATCATCGCTCGTGCGTACGTACGGAATACCGTCTCCACGATGTGATGCGACTCGTTCTACATGATTTTCATTGCATAATGATTACATAAAAGAATTTAGTGAATAAATAAGATATATATTACACTAAGACCATTCTGGAAATTATGTATCTATAACCTAAAAAGAAGAATAAGAATTTATTCGACAAAACACACATAAGAACAAAAAGTAATAAACACCCGAATAACATGTAGCAATGAAATATTACTAATAATCAACTAAGAATATGACCATATATGATATCATAACAATTATTATGATTTTCTAATAAGTCAATGACATTATTTAAATCATTATATAGGTGGTTCAGACACTTACAAAACAAAACGGACCTAAGGTAAGGGAAATATCACAATCTCATTTTTATCCGAGATTGTTTATACTTAGGAATTTACTGGGGTATATTTTATCATCAACATCCATGTTTCCTCAATATGTAATATTATTTCCATCCAACTAAAATTTTTTAAATCCAATTTTACCCTTCAGTGAGTTTTTAATAAAAGATATGAATGGAATCTTTTGTTGTTTTTCGTACGAGGTACTTTATGACTTTTCTGACAAAAGTACGAGAAGAATGTTTTTTTAAACTTATACGACATGAATGGATTTTTAAAACATTATTTCCAAGGATATTCCTTTACAAGTTTTCATGTTTATTTTTAATCAACTTATTTTAGTTTATAATTTTATTATATGTTAAGAAAATAAAAGTGTTTTTGAAGTAGAAAGGATATTTTCCTCAAGAATGGAGTTCAAGTGTTTTATCAAAATTATTTTCCATCTAAGATAATAAAGGGTTATTTTTCTATCCCTATTATTACATAGATTTGATTATGTTGTGATGGAATTATTTTTATGAATTCATTTATCTTATATGAATTGTTTTATGATGTCATGATGATTAAGAATCCCATTTTTATTACGTGGGTTATGCTATAATGTATGGTTTATGATTTTGTCGCACACATAAGAATGGTATCATTATGAGATGGGTGGGACCTATATCTCCCTCCAATTAATTGGGTAAATATTTTATATCTCATGAGATAGACATGGATGGAACGGCAAGTTAAACCGGTTCAGTGAAACAGGACTGAAACGAGGAATGAACTCGGTTCAGAAATGGACTTTGTCCACTAAGATAATCTGGGAAATGAGTCTTGACTAATAAGAAATGATTCTCTATGATTTTGTTTTTATTCTACAAAGCTTCATGTTTTATGTTATGATTATTGTGATGACATTTCACTACCATGATTTATCCCATGTTAGGAAATTATGATCTCTTTTGCAGGGTATGATTTCCAAAATGTTATGTTCTTATGAATATGATGTGATTGATATTTCTTTTGTTTACCTTTACTGAGCATTTGAGCTCACCCTTTTTGTATGTTTTCTTTCCCCATGGCAGGAAAAAGGTTATTAAGTAAGATATGCCAAAAGGGCCTATAGATATGATGAAATAAATGGGAGAAAATGTAGACACTTTATGAACCAGTTGCTTATGTTTCCCAGTTTCTAAAGACACTATACCTATACAGTCCTTTCGTGGTTTTGTTATATGTTGTAATAAGTGTAATTCAATTTTGAAGTACTAACATTGTATGTAAAGCATGGGTCGTTATAGTTGGTATCAGAGGAAAGGTATAGTCAACATTTGGAAACTAGGATGTGAAAGCCTTAGTAAGAACCCTAAGGATATGTATTAGCATAGAACACAATCTTAGTGTTTTAGAAATGGCCATGAATAACCTATGATAACACCTTAAGTGTGAAATTTTATTCTTGATTATGTGGTTTTCCTATTCTAATTAGTGTTTCTCACACTATTCTTATTCGTTTTAGTTAATGGATAAAACCTGAAGGAACCGTGTTAATGCGGAATGTGATGGGAAATGTAATGATTGTCCCCCCGAGCAACCAAACGTTATGGGAGCTAGAATGAAAAATCATGTAGCCATAATCAAACCACTTTATCAAGCTATGAATCATGCAAGACTTCCAAACGAGCAAAGGAAGGAGCAACATTCTGTTGAATCCTTCATGAGACAGCGTCCACCTTTATTCAGCGCGTCTACTGATCCATTAGTTGTTGAACAATGGATTAGTACTACTGAAAATATATTTGCAGATCTTCAATGTTCTGAACATTACAATGTTATCTTAGCAGTGTATCGTTTGGAAGGAGATGTTGATCAATGGTGGAATCTTATTAAGAATACAAGGCAAATGGATGAAATTGAGTCCATGTAATGGTACGAGTTCAAGAACTTATTTTTCAATAAGTACATCCCTTGTATTCGCCGAACAAAGATGGAGAAAGTGTTTCTTGATCTAAAGCAAATGGATGATGAATCTGTTGGTACCTATGCAAAAATTTTTACAAGACTTGCAAGGTATGCTTCTTGTATTATTATCCATCTTGAGAGTAAGATCGATCGATTCTTTAGTGGCTTAAAACAAAGTATTCGAAGGGCCTTAGCCATAATAGACTTCAATAGCTACGAGGAAATCATTCGATGTGCTCTAAAAGTTGAGATGGAGATTGGAGTAACCCATCAGTCATATAGGTTTGATAAGAAGAGGAAAATGGAATTCAAAGGAAAATCTAAAAAGTACACTGAAAATAAGATGTGCATTCCCTTATGCTCAAAGTGTGGAAAGAAACATGGAGGGAGTTGTCTTAAAGGGACAAGTAAATGTTTCAAATGTGGAAAGGAAGGTCATCGGCCATTTGATTGCCGCATTGATGGGAAGAAGATGTCTAATGATGCAAACAAAGGAAGGGATACACAGAATGAACCTTCTACATTTCAATGATACAAGTGCAAGGAAATGGGGCATTATGCCAATCAATGCCCAAATCCAAGGGTTGATGATGATGGTCGATGTCAAAATCTTAAGGCTAAAGACAAAGGAAAGTCACATGTAATTTCTATCAACGATGTGGAGTACGATAACGATGTGGTAAAAGGTACACTTACCATCCACTCTAAAGTAGAAAATGTTTTATTTGATTTTGGATCCACCCAAAATTTTATTTCTGAATAATTTTCTAATGGTATCGCAATATTACATCAACAATTAGATGTTGAGTTAGCTGTGACAACCCCTAATGGCACAACAGTGGCATCAAAAGTTTATAATTCCTCTCCGATTGAAGTTTGTGGGAAAGTTCTTCATGAAAATCTTGTGATCCTTCCTATAGTGGAATTTGATGTGATTCTTGGCATTGATTGGCTTTCTCTATATGGAGCTCATATCAATTGCCAAAGAAGGGAAGTCACGTTTCATATTCCAGATCAATCTTTGATCGTCTATCGATGTGAGGATGAACATAACCTTCCAGTGGAAATTGCTTCCATCTTATGGGTCTTGATTCCACTAAATGAAGGTTGTTTATCTCAAATGGTTGGTGAGTAACTCATGATTAAGAATATTCCCATTGTACGGGATTTTGATGATGTCTTTCCGGAGGAATTGTCGGGTCTTCCACCAAATCATGAAGTTGAGTTTTCAATAGAACTCGTACCAGGTGCTTTACCAATTTCAAGGACACCTTATAGAATGGACCCAATTGAGTTGCAGGAATTGAAAAAGCAACTCCAAGAGAATCTTGATAAGGGGTTCATACACCCTAGTGCATCACCATGGGGTGCACCTATTCTGTTTGTTAAGAAGAAATTTGGATCAATGAGACTCTACATTTATTATCGAGAACATAACAAGATCACTATCAAGAACAAATATCCTCTCCTGCGCATTGATGACTTATTTGACCAACTACATGGATCTCAATACTTTTCCAAGATTGATCTTCATTCAGGCTATAATCAATTAAGGGTCAAAAGGGAGGATATTCCAAAGATATCTTTCCGTACAAGGTATGGACACTATGAATTTATAGTGATGCCATTTGGTCTTACTAATTCCCCTGATATCTTCATGGATCTGATGAATAGAGTCTTTAGAGACAATCATGATCAGTTTGTGGTAGTCTTTATAGACAATATTCTTGTATATTCAAAGAGAAAGGAAGAACATGAAGATCACATGAGAATTATATTGAAGACCCTGAGAAAGGAGAAGCTTTATGCCAAATTTACCAAGTGTGTCTTTGGGCTTCAAAACGTTGCATTTTTGGGTCGCATAATCTCAAAAGAGGGGATATCTGTGGATCCAGCAAAAACAGATGTTATCGAGAGATGGTCGAGACCAACATCAGTAACTGAGATCCGAAGTTTTCTTGGTTTGGATGGATATTATCAATGTTTTGTGAATGATTTTTCATGATTATATAATCCACTAACCAGGTTGACTCGGAAAGGAGTTAATTTTGTTTGGACGGAGGAATGTGAAGAGAATTTCAAGGAGTTGAAAAGAAGGTTATCCAGTGCACCTGTGCTCACACTGCCTTGTAGTGGAGAAAGGTTTGTGATCTACAGTGATGCATCCAAGAAGGGATTGGGGTTTGGTCGAATGAAAAATGATATGGCGATACCTTATGCCTCATGACAGTTGAAAATCCATGAGCAAAATTACCCAACTCATGATTTGGAGTTAGATGCGTTAATCTTTTCAATAATGATTTAGAGGCATTATCTTTATGGAGAAAGGTGTGACATTTATACTGATCATAAAAGTTTAAAGTATATTTTCACAAAAAATGAGCTGAATATGCACCAACGAAGATGGTTAGAGCTGATTAAGGATTACGACTGCTCAATTCATTACCACCCTGGGAAAGAAAAGAAGGTGGCATATGCATTAAGTCGACAAGATCATGCCTGTTTATTCATTATGAGGATCACAAAAGATCCAATATTTATGGATTTATAATGGATGGATCATGGAATTACATTGAAATGGGAAAAATCGTATCTTTCTCAAATGAATGTTCAACCATCTATACATGTTACGATTAAAGAGGCACAGAATGAAGATGTAGAGTTACAAAAGAAGGTGAGAAATGTTCCTGAATTAAACCTTGATTATGATGGGATGATAATGTTCAGGAATTAGGTTTTTGTTCCTCCCATCCCCGAATTAAAGAAGGAGCTGCTGGATGAGGCTCATAGTTCTTCATTCTCTATTCATCCTGGAAGCACAAAGATGTATAGGGACCTGAAAGAGTACTTCTGGGGGGATGGCATGAAAAGAGATGTTGCTGAATATGTCTCTCGATGATTGGTTTGTCATCAAGTTAAAGCTAAGAGACAGAAGTATAAGGGGATGTTACAACTATTACCCATACCCAAATGGAAATGGGAAAATAACACTATGGACTTTGTCACCGGACATCCTAAAAAATCCAAAGGCAATAATGCTATCTGGGTCATAGTTGACCGTCTTACAAATTCTACACACTTCATTTCTATTAGAGAGGATTTATCTCTAGATCAGTTATCCAGGATATATGTAAAAGAAGTGGTAAGATTGCATGGAGTTCCACTTTCTATTATATCTGATCGGGAACCGAGGTTTACCTCAATGTTCTGGCCAAGTCTTCAGCATACTCTGGGTACAAAGTTGAGTTTCAATACTGGTTATCATCCTCAAACAGACGGTCAGTCTGAGAGGACAATTCAAACTCTAGAAAATATGTTGAGAGCTTCCTCTATGGATATCAAAGGTGGTTGGTATCAACACCTAACTTTGGTGGAATTTTCTTATAATAATATCTTTCACTCTAGTATACAGATGTCTGCTTATGAAGCTCCCTATGGAAAGAAATGCAGGACTCCAACTTGCTGGGATGAAGTTGGGGAAAGGAAGCTATTAGGACCTAATCTTGTTGATGAGATGGTAGAAAAGGTCTGATCTATTCAACAACACATAAGAGCTGCTCAGAGTCGACAAAAAATTTATGTCGACAACCGAAGAAAAGACTTAGAGTTTGAAGTGGGTGATAAAGTGTTCTTACGAATATCTCCCTAGAAGAGGGTCATGAGATTTGGAAAGAATGGAATGTTGAGCCCTAGATATATTGGTCCTTTTGAAATTATGGATCGGGTTGGGAAGGTAGCTTACCGATTGGCGCTTCCACCGAATCTCTCTCAAGTTAACGATGGGTTCCATGTATCTCTCCTGAGAAAGTACATACATGATCATTCACATGTACTCAGCTCCGAATTTGTACCGCTGGAACAAAATCTTTCTTATGAAGAACAACCGATAGAGATTCTCGATCGTAGTGAAAAAGTCCTACGGAACAATATCACTAGCTTGGTGAAAGTTTTATGGAGGAACCACCAATTATAAGAAGCTACATGGGAGCTTGAGGATATATTGAGGGAGTGGTATCCTCATCTTTTTGTTACAAGTGAAAAATTTCGAGGGAAAAAATCATTTTAAGTGGGGTAGAATGTAACACCCGAGACTTTTATAAGAAATATTTTGTTTTTATATTATATAAATCATCAAAGAAACCTTTCACTACACACAACACTATCTTGGAATGCTTTACACACAATCACGACCTTCCTTGACAGCTTACGTCGTACGCAATACCTAGTTTCACTAAACAACGATATGCTATTAAAATACTATTAAATCTAGCCGTTATGAATAGCAAATAACCACTTTTTGAAAATTTGTAATTTTATTTTTTCAAAATGTACTTCTTTTTTGGATTCGGAATATCTAAATTACACTCGGGTGAAATTTTGGTATTTTTCTGAAAACTTTCAATTTTTGATGAATAGTGAAAACACTGGGTTACTATTTAAAAACCGACTTTTTATTTAAATAATTATTTATTTTCATAAAATTTATTTTAGGTCAAAATTGATACATAATACCTATATATGTTCAATGAAATTCATTGGAGTCATTTTATAATAATTTTAGATATATGAAAATTTTATTGAACTTTTCACCGTCTTTTACCCACCTTTTTGGAGAATCTGAAAATTTACATAAAACTTAATTGTACCGCTTCTATGAGTGTAATTTCAAAAATCCAAGAGACACAGTTGATGTCAGTAAGTAAAATGTAGTTCAATGAGATGAAAATAATTTTTGGTGAATAGTAACTTTTTACATTTTTTTACCACGGTTAAAAGTGAATAGGGTAATTAAGGGTACAAATGTTATTATTATTACCCTAAGACATGTAATAATTCTATTGGATAAGTGTAATTCGACCAAAAACAACCTTAGTAATAACATATGAACATTTAGGCCCACTTGGATTAGATTAAGAAACTTATTATTAATTTATTTAAAGAAGGGTTAAAATATTAAAAATCAATGTTTAATAACTAAACCATTTTTAATATAGGTTTATACATATGATAAATTCGACTATAAATATTCATTAGAAAGATAAAAGTCTTTCCTACATAATGGTAATTTATTTGTAATTTTTAGGCATTAAATAATTTAATTTATTTATGACACAAATATGATGCAGTAATTATCTTATTAATAAAATATTGACATAATTGATGTTATAAATACCCAAATAAATGTAATCTGAGACTTTTTATGAATTACACTAATTTTCTAGGTTAATAGGAAATGTTATTATTTATTTAATTAACTTTTTTCGAACTAATCATTCTGTTATGAGTTTCACAAAAATCAATTACTAAATAGTGTCAAAATTGACATAAAATTGTTTTTAAAACAAATATAATATTATTAATTGTAATTTTATTCCTTAAAAATTGAGGATCGTCCAAATGACTTATATAAGGTTATATATATTAATAATAAACAAATTGGGGTTCGTTTGGCTTTTTATAGTATGTTTATTAACCTTATAGTGTAAGAACACAAAAAGACACGGTAAAAGTAAAAAAATATAACTTAAAGTTAAATATAAATGATAAGGTTAAAATAGTAAACTAAACTTGTAAAAATTCTACTAGATGAGAGAATTTCGACTCATACCCACCTTATTTTAAAAATAAATCAATTTGGAGGTATTTAAAACCGAATATGGATTTATAATAAAATAATATGTTTAGTTTTTCCAAAGGAGCCCCTCTCCTCCCTCATAAAAGGGAACCTCCTCCCTCTCTTCCCCACACCACATTGAGCCTTCAAGCTCGACCAACCCCTGCCAATTTATCCTCTCCACTTCCCTAAAAAAATATCCCAGAGGTCCTGGTCTTCTTCAGAGACCAATTTTAGTGCCCTAAAAGGAGGTTTCAAAGAAGCGCTTCAAAGAAGAGGTAATGTTCGTTACCGATTCATTCAACTTTATTTATTCTTGAAATTCTTCTTCTTTAGTTGTTTAATTATGAATTAATAAAATCAGTATCAATCATATATGGATATGTTATTATAATTATTAAACAACCCTATTTCACCATCTATCCATCCTACGGAAAACGAAATCATCGTGCGTGCGTACGTACGGAATATCGTCTCCACGCCATGGTGTAATCTATATTCCGCCACCACCTTACATGGGTGGGTATAATGGTGTAAATAATTAATATATATGATTATATTAAAGTGGTATTGATTCTTAAATAGTATATAGACACTCCAACACAGTTCCACGATCATGGTAATGATATCATCGCTCGTGCATACGTACGGAATACCATCTCCACGATGTGATGCAACTCGTTCTACATGATTTTCCTTGCATAATGATTACATAAATGAATTTAGTGAATAAATATGATATATATTACACTAATAACATTCTGGAAATGAGGTATCTATATCCCAAATAGTATAATAAGAATTTATTCGACAAAACACACTTAAGAACAAAAAGTAATAAACACCCGAATAACAAGTATCAATGAAATATTACTAATAATAAGCTAATAATATGACCATATATGATATCATAACAATGCGTGTGATTCTATAATAAGTCAATGACATTATTTATATCATTATATACGAGGTTCAGACACTTAAGAAGCAAATCAGACCTAAGGTAAGTGAAATATCACAATCTCATTTTTATCCGAGATTGTTTATACTTTGGAATTTAGTGGGGTATATTTTATCATCCACATCCATGTTTCCTCAATATGTAATATTATTTCCATCCACCTAAAAATTTTTAAATCCAATTTTACCCTTCGGTGAGTTTTTAGTAAAATATATGAAAGGAATCTTTTGTCGTTTTTCGTATCATGTACTTTTTGACTTTTCGGACAAAAGTACGAGAAGAATGTCTTTTTAACTTATATAGAATTAATGTATTTTTAAAACATTATTTCAAAGAAGATTCATTTACATGTTTTCATGTTTATTTTTAATCAAATTCTTTTAGTTTGTAATTGTATGACATGTTAAGAAAGGAAATGTGTTTTTGATGTAGAAAGGATATTTTCTTCAAGAAAGGAGTTCAAGTGTTTTATCAAAATTATCTTCCATCTAAGATAATAAGGGGTTATATTTCTATCCCTATTATTACATTTATTTGATTATGTTGTGATGGAATTATTTTTATGAATTCCTTTATCTTATATTAATTGTTTTATGATGTCATGATGTTTAAGAATCCCATTTTTATTACATGGGTTATGCTATGATGTATGGTTTATGATTTTGTGGCACACATAATAACGGTATCATTATGAGATGGGTGGGACCTATATCTCCCTCCAATGCACTGGGTTAAGATTTTATATCTCATGAGATAGATGTGGCTGGAACGGCAGGTTAAACCGGTTCAGTGAAATAGGACTGAAACGAGGAATGAACTCGGTTCAGAAATTGGCTTTTTCCACTAAGATAGTCTTGGTAATGAGTCTTGACTAATAAGAAATTATTCTCTATAATTATGTGTGTATTCCAAAAAGAATCATGTTTTATGTTATGGTTATTATGATTACATTTCACTACCATGATTTATCCCATGTTATGATATTATGATCTCTTTTGCAGGGTATGATTTCCAAAATGTTATGTTCTTATGAATATGATGTGATTGCTATTTCTTTTTTTTACCCTTACTGAGCATTTGAGCTCACCCTTTAATACATTTTATTTCCCCAGGTCATGAAGAATATTATTAAGTAAGATATGCCAAAAGGGACTATAGAAATGATGAAATAAATTGGAGACAATGTAGACGATTTATGAACAAGTTGCTTTTGTTTCCCAGTTTCTAAAGACACTATACCGATACGGTCCTTTCGTGGTTTTGTTATATGTTGTAATAATTGTACTTCAATTTTGGCGTACTATCATTGTATGTAAAGAATGGGTCTTTATATTCCAACCCCAAATCTTGTGTGGGATAGTTTATCTTAGGAATTTTTTGGTTCCTTGAGTTGTAGGCTATCACTTTATCATCGTGCATCTGTACACAGCTGAATACCTTCTTCGAAGAATCTATGCCTACAATAAAGAGTTTCAACCATTTAGGTTGTGTGATTAATGGTGTAGTCACAATCCTCTTTTTCAAATTTTTGATGTTGTATTCACTTGCACTATTCTAGAAAAACTTTACCCCCTTCTTATTCATTTTGGTTAGAGGGTTTCAAAATCATGACAAAATTTTTAAAAATCAGAAATAATACTCATCTAGACAAAAAAATATATGGATATCTATTATAGATGTTGGAATGTGCCACTATTCTATTACCACTGTCTTATGTGGGTGTAATGATATCCCATTTCCGGTGATCACATTCCCCATTATTATATTTCACCTGTCATAATCTCACACTTACGATAATTTTCATATATTTTATCCACTTGAAAATTAATTAGAAAAATATTTATTTCTTCGATTTTTTTTTCATACCCTTAGTGTATATCATAATGTCATCGATAAAGAATACAATGTTTTTTAAGGTAACCTCTAAAGAAACCATTCATTAATTTAATGATTTTTTTTGGAGAATTAGTGAGTCCAAGGAGAAATTATAAAGAAATTATAGTGTCTATACCTTGTTCAAAATAAAATCATGGTAATATATTCATTCTTCAACATTAATTGGTGATATCCCAACTTATGGAAAACCATAGATAAATACATGGACCGATGTAGCTGATTTAACATTTCATCTATTAGTGTGTGGGGATAATTTTTTATCTATATTGATTTTGTTGAGATTATGTAAATCAATGCATATTCAAATTGATACCTGATTCTTATAGAGGAAGAGGACTAGAACACCCCATGATGATGCAATTGGGAGTATAAACCCATTAGTTAGATTTTATTTTAAAAATTTATTCAATTCCTCAAACTCAATGGCAGCCTTCAATAAGGTTTCTTTGATATAAGATAATATTAAGGTATATGTTCAATTGAGAACTCAACCTATCGATCATGAAGAAGTCTAGGAAATTATTTTTGGAATACAATATTTTATTCCCTAATAAGGGTCATGTATTCCATAAAGATCTTACCCTTTGACTCAATCATTTTATCTAGATATAAATTCTCATAATCCATTAATATCCACAATTGAGAAGATTATATTGAAATAGATTTATCCTCCTCCACACACCTATAAGAAATTCTACGACACTATGGTATGAGAAGTGTGATATCCATTTCATGATAATTTATGTTATATTTGTATGAATATATCCAATACATCACAAATATAGCCTCAAAATCCACCAACATAAGTAAGACAAGATTTGCAAGCAGGTTCAATCCACAAACATTTAATGTGAAGAAGTTGTAAACATTTGATGTAATAATTTAACTATTTTATTTTCTCATATCTTACATAACCTCCATATTTTATGTCTATGTTTTAAAAGTTATACTAGACATTCATGATATAAATCATTTCATAGAATTTGAAGCAAAAAGAAAATTTACTATTCATGAATAAATAAACTGCAAACCAATCACCATACCATTTTCATGGTCCACCTAAGTAGTGGTGATATCAAAGTTCCTTTCTTTTTTACTATAAAGGTTGATATTGAAGATTTCAATCAGAAACAATAAAATTAGGTAAATGTCTCACATAATTCATATGATTCTTATAGGTAAAACATCACACTATAGGCTAAGTGTTTACATGAACATTCGTTTCTTCTTCTATATTTGTCAGCTCCATTATATCCCTTCAGAACCTTTTATCTAGATTCCCCTCTCTTCTGAATTTTATGCATCCCCTGGTTCACATTTAATAGTTCTTAGGATACTTCTTCACATAATTTTTACATGTGGGATATTAGGTATTTTATTCATCAAGGGGTTAATCTATTTATATTCCCTTGTTAAATTCCAATTTTAACGTTTTATATCCTAGTCTTATTGACCTATTAATATTCTCTGATCATGAAATAAACCTTAAGGGAATATCATATAATCTCCTCGTAGCTATCGATGTATCGAATCACCAATACTTTTCATAGAGTCAACATTAGTTTGGTAAACAGGTGATCCACCTTACATTCAGTGTTCATCAAAAATCTGAATGTGTGTCTTGAATGTCTTGTCATTTTGTCTTCACATTCATTGATAGATTCATCTTCATTTTTCATCAGTCTACGGAAATTGATCTCCATCATAAGACAGAGGGTCCGAGAAAAATATTTTTTGAAAAATATTTTATGTAAATCCTATAATTCGATGGAATAAATTTCATCTTTGGACATTATGTTCTTGATTAGGTTCTACCACTGATCTCCTTCTTGATCAAAAAAATAACCCAATCATACAAATTTCTCTCCATCTAAGCACTAGAAGAAATAACATATATTTTTAATAGAGTTAATCCATTATTATATAATGATGGGATCATAAGATCCACTAAATATGGGGATCCTTAATTTTATGATGTATTAGAACACAACATTAAATTTTATTGGAGAAAAATGTAGTTCCACAAGTTTAATGTTTTTATTTATAACTTTATAAAGTTATTCTAGTTCTATAATGATGTTCTTAACTCCCATCCCAATCATATGTTTTATTTCACTATGGAAATAATATCATTTCTAATAATAGTGAATGTTCGCACATGTTCTCATATAATTACTATGAAAAAGAATTTATGATTTCTATTCTTGAATAATTAGATAATAATTATGTAAAAAAAAAATCATTGAACATAGAATCATAAATATTTAAATCACATGTATATCCTATATTATGAATCTCTATGATTCAATCTACGTAATTTATGCAGATATAATCATGTCTAAGGTTATTACTATTGTTTTATTGTTTGAATCATTAAAAAATAACTATACCTTTCTCTGATACCAAAAGTAATGACCTTATACTTTTCACATAGTTTTACATGATTTTCAGAATAATTATCCCTCAAATACAAACCACAGATCATAATGTCTAGTGTACATGGATGATTACGAACATAATATATAAAACATGTAAATAAAATAACAAATATTTATATAAATCATACCTAATGATATCCTAACATCCTTTTAGATCATGAAACATCATTCTATAACTATTGGAATACATGGCCAAATGAGATGAGCGAATATCCATGTAATGAAATAAACCATGGAATAAAGCATTACACATGGGTTAGAAGGAAAAACATGATGACATAAAGAGTCTTGAAATTTGATTAAACATATGGGATATTAGAATCTAGAATATGTGATCATGGAATCATTAAATCATATAATAAGGTAATAAAATACATCATTATATGTGTATGAGTCAAGGAAAACCTACATGACCATTTCATATGGTGGAAAATATCCCATAAAAGAATTATGATCACTCTATATCACAACATTACATATCAAGAGTCCAAACATTACCCAATGAATTATAATTCTATTTAGGGGCCCCATTCATATATGTTCATGAATATGTGTTCTACATGAGGAATCACACATAAAGAATAGACATAAGGGTTACCCATTGGGAAAATGGGTATTGTAATCATGTCATAAAGCATAAAAATGGGTATATGAAAAAGGGTTAAATGAATGATTGTATTTAAATAATATGTGGATATTCATATGGGAAAACAGGCTATGATCATGGAAAATTATTTTTCACTTAATTGAAGACATGTGAAAAGAGTGTTGAAGAATCTATAGAAACAATATTCTTATGTGAGTTTGAGGGAAAATGTAAATGTGTTTTTAAAGACTGAAAATGAATAATTTCTGGCATAAAAAATTGATGTTGTTTTTTTATTGTAAAATGACTGATTTTTATAAAAAATAATTATTCATTAAATCATATTTTGGGATGTACTAGAAAATTTCTACGAAATTAATATATTTCTATCAATTTGCCTTGCTTATAAAAATAAATCAAAAAAGGAACCATATAAAAGATATATTTCCAATGAAAAATAATGAATTGAGATAGTTAAATATGTTTTGGGGGGACAATTAGAATCTTCTGGGATTAAATAGTATGAATTAATAACTACATTGTGTTAAAGGGAGATAAATCCTAAATTGAATGAAATGTGGGCTTTCAAAGATAATCACTTGCCTTATGTCTGAAACTATTATGAACATTTAGTTAGTGTCCTAGATAATTAAATTGAAACCATTAATTAATTAATTAAGAAACTAATATTCAAATATTTAATTGATTATAAATTTATAAAGATCATTCAAATACATTTATTTGACTTATTTTATTTAATTTCAATGTTGTAGGATTGTTCATAACATGTTTTTATGATCAGTTCCTCTAAATATTTTATGGGGGTGAGATCATAAGCTCAGTAAGATAACCATATTTCAGAAACATTCATAAATAATAATAAAAATTTAATGGAATATATAAGACAAAAAAAATACTTTTAAAATTAATCTTCATCAAAATATGAGAAATATATATCAAATAATTTAATTTAATTTCTCACAGGGATATCCTGCTAGTCAAATAATCACATGTAATATTATAAGTAATGTCACAATGATTGAATGCATAATGTTAGAAACAATAACCACATATTAAAGGCCTTATTAACAGAATCCATATATTATTTTGTCAATTCCTTGTGTCAAGATACAAGTTTTTCTCATGAGGCCTACTATTACATCGTAGAGCTATATCGGGCTCCACCCATCACTTACTATGTTCAATGAAATCCTCATACAAAAAGGTTGAAACAAAACATAAACATTCACATTAAAACTACCATAAACATGAATGGTATAAAAATAACACATCCATAATCAAACATAATCACAAAATCTTCAAAACAATATAGAATATTGTATCATAATAAATCAACTTCAAACAAGTGTACAATTCAGCAATGGATGTTGACATAGTTGAAATCAAAAAAATTTGTGAGAAATATCTGTTTATATTTTGATATTTTTTAAAAGTCACATTACAATAAAATAAAAAATTTATTTTGAAAATATTATTTTAATCTTGTACGTAAAGCTTCTTAAGGTGTCATAATGGTGGAAAATAGCCACACTCGTTGTATAAGTTAAATGAAAACATTTTTTCATTAATTCATCAAAAAGGTCATAAAGTACCTTGTTAGGAAGGTGGCAGAAAGATTCCTATGAAACCATTTTATAAAAAGTAAAGCAAGTGTATAAATGAATTTAAACCTTATTATATGAAATAGTAAAAATGTTTTGAAATAAAATTTATAGAAACACAGATGTAGATCATAATGAGGACCTAGTATATACTCATGTATAAACAACTTCAGATAATGAAGAGATTGTAAAATTAACCCTTACCTTGAACATTTCCTTAGTAGAGTGTAGGATAACATCTTATATAATTGTTAAATAATTTTTATAAACTCAATAAATTACAACATACATTAATATGATATCATATTTTATCTTCTAAAATTTACTTTTTAATGAAATTTAGTAGTATAATTGTTTCGGGTGTTTAAATGAATTGTTTTCATTTATATGTTTTGATTCGTAAGTGATGGATATTATGGATAGGATGTATTTGATTCATATCCAGAATGATGTTAACTCCTTAAAAATTATTTTAAATCATAAAATGATAATTATTCATTAATGGTTATGAGGGGGAATTAATCTCATCATGTTCGTGGAGACGGTAATCCGTACGTACGCACGAGTGACAATATCATACTATTTATAGTGAAATAAAATGTAATTGGGTGGTATAAAATATACAAAGAATCATTAACTTATTATATTTATTATTTATATCAATTATACTCATTATTATACACATTCAAATAATTATGTGTAGAATAACAAACTACACCACAATGTGGAGACGTCAAGTCATACGTACACACGTATGGTGACATTGTCATTCGTAGGATGGATAAAATAATGAATATATTATACAATACTTATAATTAAATAAAATTGTATAGAAGGTACTGGATTTATTATTTTGGTATGGAAACAACAAATAAATAGGATGTGGAAGAAGCAAAGAACATTGAAAGATGTGACAAAATTATTACATCTTCTTCGGGTGCTTCCTTTTGATTTGATCAAAAGGGAAAAATATATTTGGTTTCTGATCAATATAAGTCTTCTAGGTTGACAAGATGGTAGTTGTAATGATATTTGATTTGGGTTTGTCAGATCTAAATAGATTTGAAGGTGTAATTTTTAGGGAAGGCGAACTACCATTTTATAAGTGTGGTGAGGTCAGTTTTGGAACAACTTCAAATATTAATTTATTATAAAACCATATAAGGATTTTAATGGCTCCAAAATGATATATTTCGGGGATAAGGTGGATATGGGTCAAAAAAATCTCAACCAATAGGTTAGATAAGTTTCTGTCACCATATTAACATTATATTTTAGATTTAACACATAGTTTAATAGTTTCACTTTTACCTGGTATTCTTGTAATATTATAATAAACGGTTAATAAACATACTATAAAAAGACAATAGAACCAAAATTGGATAATTTATGGAATATATATCCTTATCTATGTCCTTTGGCTGATACATATATTTTTTGGAATATTATGTCATTTTATAACATAGTATTTGTTTTAAAAACTCATTTATGTCAATTTTGACACTATTGGGTATTTTCTTTTTGTGAAAGTCATAAAAACATCATTCCTTCTAAACAAAATATTTAATCAACCATAAACTATCATATAAATTGTGAAAATTAGTGGAATGCATCAAAACTTTCAATTATCATTTATTCGGATATTTATATTATCAATTATTTTCATCTTTCATTAATAAGGTAATTACAATATCATCATTATGTCATAAATAAAATTAATTATTTAATGTAGAAAAAATATAAATAAAATACCATTATGTAGAAAATATTTTTATATTTATAATTAATATTTAGTATCATTTTTTTATGTATAACATTATATTAAAATTTGTTAGTTATTAAAATTCATATTTAAAAGATTTTAACATTCTTTAAATAAAGTTATAATAAATGTCATATTCTAATAAATGTGGATCATATTTTATCCCTAAGGTAGAATTTGGTTGAAATAACCATATCAAATAGAATTACGAAATGTGTTAGGATAATTATAAAATCATTTTTATCATTAATTAACATCTTTACTTTTAACCGTGGTAAATAAAATTAAAAATTTACTATTCATAAAAAATAATTTTCTTCCCATTAATCCAAATTTTACGTACAGATGTCAACTGTTTCTCTCAGATTTTTAAAATTAAATTCATCAAAGTGGTAAAATTTCATTTTATTCAAATTTGTAAATGTGCCTAGAATGTGGGTAAAAGGCATTGAAAAATTTAATAAAATTATATATATATATATAATCATATTATAATATGAATCCAATGAATTAAATTAAACTAATATATTTATTATGCATCTATTTTTTCTAAAATAAATTATAATAAAATAAAAAATTATTCAAATAAAAAGTCGGTTTTAAACAATAATGTAGTGTTCTTCAGTATTCATAAAAAATTTAATGTTTTTATAAAAATAAAAAAAATTCACCCTAAGATAATTTTGATATTCCAAATCAAAAAAAAATATATCCATTTTGAAAAATAACATTTATAAAATTTTAAAAAGTGGGTATTACTATTCATAACGGCTAGTTCGATAGGTTGTGATGTGCTAGAACTCGAATTTGCGAACATCACATGCTATTGTGTTATTCAAAGAGAAACATACCACAGAATCTTGGGGTGTTACATTATTGAATCAAAATTATTTCATCCTTGAAATTGATAGAATAATAGTACATAAAAAGATTCGGGTGTTTCTTCATCATAGGTTCCTCAGGGGTCACGTTGCCTCTTCCATCATATTGTTTCTCCATAGAACTTTTACCAGATGATTTGTCGGGTTTCATAGAACTTGTTCTATGGTATCAAGAATTGTTATAGGATCATTACAATAATACATATCGGGATCCATTTATATTTCTTCACTGGTGAGTACATGTGCAGGGTTAGGCATGTATTCTCTTAATAATGATATGTGTATTACATTGTGATCTTTTGTGAGACTCAGAGGCATTTTTAAATAGTAAGCTACAACTCTAATTTTTTCTAGAATTTCGAAAGGTATGATGTATTTGAGACTTAATTTACCCTTCGTACTGAATCTTATAACGCCATTTCATGGATATACCTTTAATAAGACATGATCTTCAACTTTAGATTCGAATTCATTCCCTCGGTTAGAAATGTAGCTCTTATTGCATACATTGAGATGTTTGTTGTGAGTTTGGATATTCTATAACTTTTTCACAATTTCCTCAACATGTTCTGGGCCTACGAGTTTTCTTTCATCAACATCATCCCATCATGTTGGTGTGGAACATCTCTTTTTATATAAATCTTTATATGGTGCCATCTAATTTTTTAATGGATGCTATTATTAATGGAAATTATACTAGAGGTAAATACTTATTCCATATAACATGAAAGTCAAGTGAGAAAGATATCAACATGTCTTCTAAGTTTTGAATAGTCTTTTTTGATTATCCATCAATTTGGGGGTGGTAGGTAGTGCTCAATCAAAGTTCAGTATCTAAGGCCTTCTAAAGACTTTTCTAGAATCATGATGTAAAATTTGGATCCCGATCAGAAACATTAAATAGTGTTACTCCGTGGAATCTTACAACTTCATTAATATATTATCTTGTTAAACGTTCAAGTTTTAAATCTTCTCCTATAGTATGAAAATGTGCTAACATGGTAAGATGATCAACAATAAACCATATTGCGCCATTCTTTCTTGGAGTATTTGGTATTACCAAGATAATGCCCATCATAATGTCTTCCAATTTACACTTAGGTATTGGAAAAGGTTGCATGAATCCTATAATATTTTGTTTTACATCCTTCACATATGAAAAAACCATAAATCTTGACACATAAATAGAAATACCCCTCTTCATGTTGTCCCACCAAATAAGTTCCTTCAAATATCTATACATCATAGTGCTACCATAGTGTATAGAGAGATTTGAGCTATTGGAATCCAACAACAATTCCCATTTTAGATAAGGTTTGTTAGGAACACAATGTGTCTTCCAAAATAACAAAATTACATCTTTATATGGTATATCCATCAATATACCACCATTCAGATCTTTTTTTCCTTTTGAAACTCCTTTCTATCAGTCTGAGAACATTTTATCCTTTCTAGAAATTATGGTTTCAGAACCATTTTAAAATGAATAGATGTTACACCTTCCTTGATTATTCCCATATCCATATTTAATAGATCCAGGAACATAAGATCCCTTTCTACTCTAATTTTTATCAATACTCACTGATCCTTTATACCCAAAGCATCTTTCACCTTAATTTCCTTCCCTGGGTGGTAGTGTAGAGTGTAATAATAATCTGTGAGTAGATAAATCCATCGTCTTTTCCTCATGATGAGTTCGTTTTTTGAAAAAATATACTTCAAACTCTTGTGATTAGTATATATCTCACATTTTCACCATAGAGATAGTGTCTCCATATATTTTAAACAATATTACAATGGAAAACTCAAGATCATGAGTGGGGTTATTTTTCTAAGAATTTTTAGCTACTATGTTGTATAGACAATAGAAATATAATTATTCATAAGGAAACAACCAACTCATTTCTTTGAACCATCACTATAAGTAACAAATCCCTCATTCCCCGATGGTGGAGTCAGGATAAGAGCATTGACTAATCATCTCTTTTGATCTTCATAACATTATTCACACACTTTTTCCAAAAAAATATAACCCATTTATGTGTGTTCTTGGTTAATGTGTTATCCAATGAGACCAAATTCTTGACAAAGTTCCGATAATAACCTCCTAAACCAATAAAACTACGTACCTCAGTTATAATAATTGGTGCTAGCCATTCTTGTATTTCTCTTGTTTTAGATGGATCAATGGAAATTCCATTCCTAGAGACAATATGGCCAAAAAAGAAATATCCTGAAGTCAGAATTCAAACATACTAAACATCCCTTCTTATTCATTTCTTCTAAGAGTCTTTAGAATAGTGCACAACTGATTTTCATGATCTTCATATCTTTTAGAGTATATCAAGATATAATCAATAAATAACAGTACAATATCATCAAGACATTCCATGAAAACTCTATTCATTAGATCTATGAAGAAAGAGGAAGCATTTTTATATCCAAAAGCCATTACTTTAAACTCATAATTCCCATACCTAGTATGAAATATTGTCTTTAGAATGTCTTCATTCTTCACACACAACTGATGATATCCAGGCCGAAAGTCAATCATTGAAAAATATTGAGCTCCATGATGTTGATCGAATAAATCATCAATTCGAGGTAGGGGATAATTGTTCTTTATTGTTATAACATTGATATCCCTATAGTCAATTCACAACCCCATAGATCAATCTTTCTTCATAACAAAAAGAATAGGGGTTCCCCCTGGAGAAGAACAAGGGAGAATAATTCCATTATTACTCAATTTCGTTAGTTGTTTCTTTAGTTCCCTTAATTCCACAGAGGCCATTTTATAAGGGGTCTTCGATATGGGCCTTGTGCCAATAATTAAATCAATGTAAATCTCTATTTCTCATTCTAGAGGATGTATAGGTAAATAATCTAGTAAAAAATCATCAATTCTTGCACAATAGGTACATCCACTATTTGAAAATTCATTTTCATCACCCATAGTTATTTCACTGTCTTCATCACCAATAATTGAATTTTGTAATGCAATTGTGGGTGGATATTGATTAGAATTAGATAGTGATTTTCATGATCTAAATATATTGTATTCTTTATCATGATTAAAAATTGCAACCTCCTTCTTACAATAGCTTTCCACATCATGGTCTGAAATCCAATCCATACCAAGGATTATATCAAATTTAAACATTGGTGTAATGATGGAATCAACACATGAAGCATGATAATATTACATAATGGGAATTGATTCATAAAAAATTGTCGCAAGGATACTTACCTTAAGAGTTTTGACTGGCAACTCCCTTGTTCAATCAAATTAGAAATTTCTAATTTTCATATTTAACAACGAAGATATGAAACAATGCGATGATGAAAAATCATATAAAACATTGGCTAAATTTGTGGAAACAATCAAATTACCTTCCATAATGTAATTCATAGCTTCAACCTCATTATAGACACCACACAAAAGGAAAAAGTCACAATACAATGTGAATCTCACATGAATACGAAATGAGATGAAATCCCATTACCACGTTGTAATCTATCGAGTCTAATGAAAAAAAGTAAATAACTACCAAATAATTCACAAAATACCATGAATATAAATAAAGTAATGATATTATATATCAAATGTTTGTACACAATACACCACATGCAATAAATAAGTGGTAGACAATGGTAATCTCATGGAATTAAAAGTGAGATAAAAACCCTTTACATCTTGTCCAATATGCCTTGTTTGTTCCTTATTCTTCTTGAATAAAAAATAAGTTAATTTATACTTATTAAGAACCTTTTTAAATTTTATTATTCATTTTATATCACTTATTACCTTGAAATAACAATTAGTTAATTATTTAAGTTCGTATTAGACATTTGGTAGATGTTCGGAACATGATTAAAAAATGAACATGTTATAATTACAATTTCTCCATGTGGTCAAAAGTAAATTATATCCATAATTAAGTTCATGATTTAGATATCATATATATCATATATATATATACAGTATATATATGTATTTATAAGAGTAGATGACATTGGGAGATAAGAAATTAAATGTACAGTTCATGGAGATAGTAATCCATACGTACCCATAAACTCTACATTCATTTGAAAGTCATATTTTAATGGAATGAAAACATAATGATACATAGGTATATTATAATTCCATTATATTATCATATATAATTTCATTAAATCTATCGTTTATACATTCCATATATTTCCAGAATGGGTCAAATCACATTGAGGGGCGATAATCCGCACTTCCTCATAAGAAATTATCGCCTTTACCCATAATGGAAACCATAAAGGTATGATATAAATGTAAAATAAAGGGGTATAAAAAAACATAAAAATAATAAGTGGACAGTTTGAACCAAAACAATTTCTTGAAGTGCCTTCTGCATATAGTAAGATTTCTAGGTGGAATAGAGAGATCATGAGAGCTTATTTTGGTAGGGGTTGGAAGAGCCAAGGGGCTTGAGAGTCGTTAATAATGGTGTAGAAGTGGTGTCTTTTTATAACGGAGAGGAGGGGATCTTTAGAAATGTTTGAAAATATTATTTTATTATATAATTATTTTCGGTTTCTAAAGGTCCAAAACTATTTAGAATCTATGATTAGATGACTCATGGTTGAAATAAATTCATCAAATAATATGTGGACAGTTTTCGTATGTTATTTTAATATATATAGTCTTATTTATTTAAATAATTTATTAATGAGGTAAATACTGCATCACTTTTGTGTCATAATTAATTTTATTAATTTGAGGTCTAAAAATATTAAATAAATCGATGATTTTGGAAATATTTTTCACCTTCGAAATAATATTTATAGTCTAAATGATATCTTATATAACCCCATGAAAAAAAAAATTACATTACTAAAAGATACCGGTTTGTGTCATTTTTGTCTTTACTATAAATTAATTAATCTAAATTTCCTTTATCACTCCCAAGAGGCTCCATGGGGTCACATAATCGAGACAGGGATGCCCATGGTCATCCATGACTCATACAATAATGATTTGACATGTGTTAAGATAATTTAGTATTATTATAATATTATTTATACCTTGAATTACCCTATTTCCCTTTAACCGCAGTAAATAAAAGTCAACAGTTACTATTCCCCAAAAATTATTTACATGTTATTGAAAAAAAAAATTACATTCTAATAACAACCATATATGTCAGATTTTTTAAATTCAATTAACAGAAATGGTAAAATTTCATTTAAATGAAAAATTTAGTTTTTTAACTACTACTAAGTGGTTTCACTATTCATAAAAAATAACGTTTTCCAGATAAATACAAAAAATTCAGCCAAATAAATATTTTATATTCTGAAATCAAAAATTATATCTATTTTTCAGAATTCAAAAAATAGAAGTTTCATTTATTAATTTGAAATTATTTCCCATTTTCAAAAGAAATAACCTGTTTTTAAGAAACAATATCTATCAAATGATTGAAATTTTTTAATGTCAAATTTCAAAGTGAAATTAATTCCAATGACCAACATTAGATTAAATGGTTAAAATATAATCTAATTACACATTAAAACCAATTAATAAGAACATTTATCCACATAAGGAAATTATATTAAAAATTATATTTGAATTAAAATACAGAATTTTTCACTATTCATTAAAAATGAATTTTATCAGAAAAATACCGAAATTTTACCCAAGGTAAATTTTAATTTTCTGATTCTAAAGAATAACTTTTTTTTGTCAAATAGAACATACAATAGCGACCAAAGCTAAATTTATGGAGGGTTCACCATTAAAAGGAGGTAAATCGATCTTTTAATAAATATTAAAGTATTTTTGCTTAAAATTAGATTCATTCACATTTTAAGACACTAAATTTTTATGTATAAATGTAAAACATTTTATCAAAAATGTATATTAATATTGTTGTTAGTAATGTCCATTCTGACCAATACAATGACTAGGTGATAAATACTATTTAAAATAATATTATATTATTATTTTTCAGTATTACTCAACGTTGTGTGCAAGGTAAGATTTAAATGAAACCCATTGTTGTGTATCAGGTACGCCATCAAACATAGCATCCAATTTAAAGTAAAATTAATAATGTATTATAAAATATTAATAAATTTGAAAATTATATATTCTTTATTTTCCTAGTATGTAACACGCTCGATGATCACAAGGAATGTATTTTTCCAAATGAAAGCTCTTTAAACTCCCTCAAATCCATATTAGATAATTTATTATCTTCTTTTCTGTTTTGAATCAATGACGACAATTAAACTACATCCCCCGCGAGGCAATAAATTTCCATGAAAACTTTTTCTCTTTCACTACTCCCCAAAGGATGAAATATTTTCTCTAAGGATTCTATACATTTCTCAGCTACAAATTTATTTTCAGTCCCATTGAATGTTGGTGGTTTTTTCTTCATAATGTGTACTAACATTGATCCCCCGCATTGTGGATCAGGGTACTCCACATGTGTAATTTTACTATTTATAACCTTAGTGAGTTGTCCCAGAATAGTTATATGTTTTTCAACACCGATTTCATCACTAGATCCCCTATAAGTTTCTTGAGTCAGAGAGAAATCCCTACATAGATTACCTGAATGGATACATTTTCCATTCCTTTAACTAGGTGACATTTCTAAACAATGGAATAACCTAGATTATTTTATGAATCAAAATACATAATTAAAAACTAGTAAAATTCCTAATATAAATTGAAAATTTTGTGTATATAATCCCTAATGATAAAAAATGTGTTCTTTGATGAGGTATTTAATCATAAATATTTTATAATTGTTTGTAAAGAAACTGTGAATTTTCCTAATCATATCCCCAAGGAGTGTCGTAACCAAGAGTACAAAAAGGCCTATTGTCGTGTACTAGGATATCCTGGGTCAAGACACAAACTATTTGTTGGATTTTTCACTCCTAAGTACATATATCCCAAAGCTTCCTTTACCTAATCATATCCATACATGGATGTATTTCATGGAAAATAAACAAAATCTCTACATTAAAAAATCTATGAAGATCTTCTATACTAATCCTCAAAGTCAATATCATGGTAATGATCTCTAATCAAGTTTTTTCTAAATCTAGTTTCCATGGTTTGTACTAAACATCCTTTGATACCAACTGTAATTACCTACCCCTAGTTAACCAGAGTCAATGCATTATTACATTAAATTGGCAAGATATCTGGAGATTAAGTCACAAATGACCGATTATTTTAGTAGCTTTGGAATTACTAGATACATACATAAGTATTAAATTATATCATGAAATAAAAAAACAAAATTGTGTCCCCTTTGAACACACTCATATCCTAGGCCTATCCCTGGTGGTTAATCATAATATACTTATTCACATCATAGGAAAATTAAAACATAAAAAATGTTTGATCTTAGATCCTCAATAATGAAAATAATATAGTGGAAAATTTTAAAAATAAGCATAAAAATTGAAGGAAATTTATAATACTAAATCACAAGCCTTTTAGAATTAAACTTCAACATAATATGGATAAATTAATTCAAATAATTCCATTTATATACTCATATAGATATTTTGATAGTCTAATAATCACATGTAATATCAATAACTAATTTCATAATGAAAAAATGATTAATGTCGGACATTATAACCACATAGTCAATGCCTCATGAAAAGACTATATATAAGATTTTGTCAAAGACATGTACCAAGGCACAAGTTTTCTTCACGAGACCTACCGATGTATTGATGAACTATAGCAGGCTCCACCTGTCACTAAGTCCAATACATTTCTCTTTTAAAAAGGATGAAACATAAAATCAGTATTTGTATTAAAAGTAACATATTAAATGTTAATACAATAACAATAATCCATGACTGATATAAAGATAACATATCCAAAGTCAAACAGATCACAAAACCTTCAATAGAATATGGAGGATTGTATCATAATAAATCAACATAAAAAAAGTGTAAAATCTATCAATGTATATTGACATAGATGAAATCAAAACTATATTAGAGAAATATATCTTTCTATTTTGAAATATTTTAAAAGTCGCGTAATTGTAAAATAAAACATTTATTTTTAAAATATTAATATAAAATTGTAAGGGAAGATTCTAAGGTTTTATAATAGTATAAAATAGCTACACCCTTCATATAAGTTAAAAGAAAACATTCTTTCCATAATTTTTAAAAAAAGGTCATAAAGTCACTTGCTTGGAAAGAGACAAAATGATTCCTTTCAAAACATTTTAAAAAAATTCAAACAAGGGTATAAATGAATTTAACCCATATTACAGGAAATAGAAAAAAAAATTTGAAACACATTTTTATGAAACACGGATGTTGATGATAAAGAGGTCCAAGTAGATACTCACGTATAAAAAACCTCAGATAATAAAGAGATTGTAAAATTAACTATTACCTTTTAATTTTCATTATTTAATGTTAGATTAAGAAAATTTATAGTGATGGAATAATTGATATTAAATTATAAAAGAACCACATATATTAACATGATATTATATATGACCTTCAAATATTTTTTTGTTAGTGATATTTTAGTAGTATCATTATTGATGGAGTTTAACTGATTTGTTTTCCATTATATGTTTTGTTATGCGTGTAATAATTATCATGGATAGGTTTTATTATATTCATATATAGAATTATATTACGTTCTTAAAAATTATTATTTTTTCATTAAATTAATATTTGTCTTTAATGGTTATGATTGGAAATTAATCTCATTGCGTTTGTGGATACCATAATCCGTACGTACGCACAAGTGAAAATATCATTCAATTGATCGTGAAATCATATGTAATTGGTTGGTATATAATATATAACGATTCGTTAAAATATTATATTTAATATTTACATCAATTATCCTCTTTATTTTACCCATCCAAATAATGAAGTGTTGAATAACAAACTACACCACAACGTGGAGATGGTAAGCCGTACATGTGCATGTTTGGAGAAATTTTCCTTAATAGGATGGATATAATAATGAATATGGTTTAAAAATACATATAATAACATCAAATTATGTAGAAGGTAATGTATTTTTTTATGGAAACAAAAATGAAAAAATAAGTGGATGATGAAAAACAATTTGAAAGAGGTGATAAAATAATTACCTATTCTTCAGGTGATTCCATTTGATTTGACCAAAATGGCATCATAGATTGGATTTATGGTCAATGTAAGGCCTAAAGGATGACGTGAGGTTAGATGGGAGGATATTTGTTTAGGGTTTGGCCAGTAAAAATGCCTTTGCAGGTGTGATTTCGAGAGTAGGGTAAGTACCCTTCTATAAAAGAGGTGAGAGTCACTTTAGGAAAAGCATGATATATTAATTTATTGTACAATAATATTCGGTTTATAAAGGCTCCAAAATATTCTTTTTGTGTCTAAGTTCGGTTTTGGTTGAATACCTCTAATCAAATAGGTTTTAGACATGTTTTGGTCACCATACTAACATTTTCTTTTAGTTTTTACACTTAGATAAAAAGTATAACTTTTAACATGTCTTCTTTTATTATTATAATAAATGGTTAATAATCATACTATGAAAATATAATAGAACTCCAATTGGTTCATTATTAACATATATATCCTCATCTAACATCTTTGGCCAATACTTATATTTTAATAATATTATATCATTTAATAATATTGTAATTGTTTAAAAAGTCATTTATATCAATTTTGACATATTTGGAATTTTGTTTTTATTAATTTCATAAAAACTTTATCTCTTAAAAAATTATTTAATTAAATCTAACACATCATATTAACCTATAAAATTGTTGGAATTCATCAAAAGTCTCAATTCACATTTATTTGGATATTTATAATATCAATTAATTTAATTATTAATTAATAAGGTTGATCTTCATTCCTTTCATGGAGAAGATTGTAATATGATTCCATATTTCAGTCTATTGTAATATTTATTTTTTAATAATATTTATTCTTTGGTCATTTTTGACAGAGGCATCACCCTTTTAAAAAAATTCATTCATTAATAAGTTGATTACTACATCATCATTGTTTCATAAATAAATTTAATTATTTAATGTCTAAAAATTATAAATGAAATACAATTATGTAGGAAAAAATTTTATATTTTTAATGAATATCTATTGTCTAATAAATTTAATTTATAACCCCATGTTAAAAATGTTTTAGTTTTTAACATTTGAATTTAACACTTTTAATTCTTCTTTAAATAAAAAAAATAAAAAATGTTCTAATCTAATCTAAGTGGATCAAAGAGGATCAAATTTTATTCCTCATGGTGATTTTGGGTGAAGTAATATTATCCAATTGATTTAGTACATGTGTTAGGGTAATTATAATATCATTCTTACCATTGATTACCCTAATTACTTTTAACCCTGGTAAATAAAAATCAAAAGATACTATTCACCAAAATTTATTTTCATCACATTGAATCACTTTTTACATACTGATGTCAACCATTTCTCTCAAATTTTTGAGATTTAACTCATAAGAGGGGTAAAATTATGTTTTATGCAGTTTTGTAAATATGCATAGAAAGTGGGTAAAAGACATTAAGAAATTCAATAAAATTTTATATATCTAATCTTATATTAAAATGACTCCCTTGAATTACATTGAATTCATATTGGTATTATATATTTATTTTGATATAGAATAAATTTAAATAATATAAATAATTATTTAAATAAAACATTAGTTTAAAACAATACCGCTGCGTTTTGTCACTATTTATAAAAAATTAAATGTTTTCAGAAAAATACAAAAAATTCTCCTTATGAAAATTTTGAAACTCGGAATCCAAAAAGGAAGTCCATATTGAAAAATAATATTTATAAAATTTTCAAAAGTGGGTATTAGTATTCATTACGGCCAGTTTGACTGGTCGTGGTGTGCTAGAACTCATTGTTGCATACAGTAAGAGCAATTGTGTTATTCAAAAAGAAACATACCGTAGAAGCTTGGGGTGTTAAATCACATGATGTAATGTGATGATTGAGAGACACTTCATGTTGTTTGGGGGATTAAAGGTACGATTATGTTTTTAATTGAACCACCATATTTCCAATTATTTGGATCCTAAGATCATGTAAGGGTCGTATGGTTAACCATTTATGAAGTGGCTTGAGTTGAAATTTGAAGTGGTTTTATAGATTGTTATATTATATAACTATATGAATATTTATGCATATTGGATGAACCATGCTATTAATTTTTTAATTATAATATCTAGAGACTAAAGGAATGACCTATCATTATATTACGGATATTAAAATGCATTAAATGTAAATTATAGTACACCATGAATAAAAAATTCATCTTCAGATATTTATTTCCTAGAGTAAGGGGTAAATTAAAAATTTATCTAAGAACAAATAAAGGATAAAATTATTATTTTGAAGTAGAAATATATCTTGTTATATATTTCTTTGTATTCTTAAATAGTAATTTAATTCCAAAAAATTAGTAAAACGATATTAAATGAATAGTCTTATCATTTTACCTTTATATATGATGAATTAGATGGTCCTTTAAATAATCATAGGTTTATGGTATTGAGTTCCTATAAATTAAATAAATCACTCTTGTTCTTTTGATAAATTACCTCTATCACACTCTATAATTATTTACGCTTTTATACCATCACCACTATAAACATTACCTTTAATAGTGTTAAATTTTTTCCATTATTACTACTAGAAAATCATTGAATACTAGAGGATGAATAAAATTTCTAGGCATTTGGATGTGATTTTAGAAGTGTTTATAATGTACACATTTATCAAATTTTATAATATTTCTCATAAAGGACACCATTATAAGTGCATTTAATAACACTAGTATAGGGTGATATTTTAGGGTGATATAGTGGCACACTATAACACTAGTGCAATGTGCTACAACACTTGATAAAACAATATAATGAAGAGAAATGAATTACCAATACAACTTTTAAAGAAAAATACACAAAAACACTATATTATATAAATTTAAAACAATGTTTAATGAAAATTCCCTCAATAAGAACAAAATTAATAAATACAATAAAAACCAACAACGTTCATTTTACATTTTCCCATGACCTCGACTAATGATATTGTCAAACCAACTACCCTTAATCAGGGAAAGAAAGCCACCTATAGAAATAAATTCATATGTTTTTAATAATATAATTAAAATAATTAAATAGATATGTTATTTTTAATCTAATCTTTGATTCATACCAGGAAAAATACGTATCCAATAGATTTATGATAGATTCTTTCCCTTAATAGTATTTATTATTATTCATCGTGAATTGTAAAAAAAACTCATTAAATAATTTTATGATAACAATTTTATGGAAATTAATTATATAATATCACATTGAATGATGAGAAAACAATCTATGATTGTTATTATAGTTTTGGTGATGTGATATTCATTTTTAAATAAAATGACACTAATATATTGAAAAGATAAACATTGAATCATATCTATCACACCATGCATCATATTAATGTGATGTTGACACCTATATGTCCCAAAAGACTTTTGTATCATTTTCATAATGTATTTAAACAATATAATTTTATTTTCATTTTTTTGAGTTCGTCACATCCTTTTTTTATTAAAATATTATTTTATATAGGAAACATGAATTTTGATACATACCAGTTATATCTAGATTCAGTTTGATATGAGACTAATTATTATATATTAAAATGGAATTATTATTTGTTTTCTTAAATTATCAAGAAAATTTGAGTGTGTTTCCCTGATTTTCAATGAGTCATAACTTTTGAACTAAATAGACTATTTTAAATAGATAATAGAGAACTCGAGTAATAATGATCACATCGTGTATCATATTGAGGTAATGATAATTAATACACATCATAAATTACTTATGGAACATTTTCTTAAATTATGAGAAACAATCCGATGGTGTTTTTTCAGTTTTGATAATTCAATTATTCTTTTTCATTAATTTTAATGTCAATATTATATAAAAAGACAATGTATGACACATACGAGTCACACTGTGTGCCAGATTGAGGAGCATCTTATTCCTACAAATTTAAAATGAGATATGAATAATTTAAATAATGTATCAAAATAATATGAATGTGATTTTTAGTGTTTAGCAATTCCCTTTTCATTTTTACTAAAATGCCTTTTCAAAATATAATTACACACCTTGAGACATATTGATCAAATAAAGTGTCAGTTTGATACGATACTGATTCATACACATTATAAATGACATCAATTTTTTCTTGAAATAATAAATAAAAATGATCTTGTTTTCCTGGATTTTTTTAGAGAGACACTAATTGAACTAAAATATCATTTTTAAACTAATGACGGACACTAAGTCATACTAGGAAAATCATGTGATAGTTTAAGGTGTGGTTGATCCCTACACATCACAATTGACTTATGAATCATTATATTAATGTATCAATTAAATGTTATTTTTTTCATAGTTTTTAGTATGTGGGTCATCATGTAAAATTTTTCATTTTCATCATCTATTTTCGTTGAATTTGGAATCTTATTTTTCCAATCGATTTCTTACTATGCTACAGTTTTAATTCTAAGGTATACCATTATTTAGTTTTGAATCTATGGATGTTACTCAAATTTTTTGGGAGTTTCATTTTTGAGAAAAAGTATTTGGATGTTGTAAATATCCTACACTTGGTTGGCACGTGTTTTGGTAAACCATGAAGATCATCCCAGGTAACCATGAAATTTGAGTGTCGGTGGATGTGTCCTGGTGAATAGCCTGAACACCGTTTCTAAAAATATATATAAAATCATGCATTAATGTTCTATCATAGGATATGGGCATTTCGCATGGTTAGTGCACAATTTTGAAATTATGTGTCTAATTCATGTTGGTGCCATGGTTTATCCAGAAGGAGGTGCATGGTTGGTGATTGGATTGTTAAACCCTACACCTAAACCATGTGATCTTCCAAGATCATAATATTTTTCAAATTAATAATCTAACCTTTAAGAATTTTTAAAACAAATCATCCATTTCCCCCTGCATTGTTTGACTATATGAAGGTCCATCCATTGTTTTTCAAGCCTCCAACCCTCCTTAAATTGTAGATCTATAGAGATTATTCATGTTTGGTGATAGATTTATCAAGGTATTAACCTCTTCTCTCATCTGTCTTCATCATTATTTCACATTATTTTGAGTCCTATTTCTATCGTGGTCTTGTGGATCAAGGGATTGTGTTTACATTGATTTATGTAGATTCTTTTTTTAGGGTTCCACTTGAAAGATATTGTCTATTAGAACCAATGTAGAATGTTTTCATGTGTGCATTAGTGAATTTCCCAGAGATTTAGGTATGATTCTCATTACACATTCCTTTATAATTTACTATACAATGGTTTCATGATATTCAATCCTCTCATGTATACCAAATAATTATGCTAGATATTTCAAATATTTTTTTTATTAAAAATGGTGTTTTATTTCTTGTTATGAATTATATATCATTGGTTTGATAAAGGTTTTACACCAATAGTTCGATAAAAAACCCAGTTTTATTTTTCATGATATGTGAGATGTATTTAGCATGGTATAGATTTTTTTAATAAATTTTTTTCATTGTGAAATGATTATTTGGGATTCCTAAAAGGGTTACTAAGTGGGTTTTATTTTGAAATAAGTGCATATTTTTAGATTGGAAGTGGTTTAAAAAGTGATAGGGGATTATGTCCTGTTTGAAATTTTGATAAAAATGGATTTGGATTGTAAATATGATATGGGTGATTTAAAATAATTGTTCTATAAAAAATTATGAAATAAAAAATGGTTTATTTGTGTCTTTTGGAAATTGAATGAGTAATTGTGAAATGAAAAATTTATAAATATTAATAAATTATTATTAATTTTAAATCCTTATATTGGGAATTAAATTTTAAACCTAAAAATAAATTGGTGGATCAAACCAAATATGTCACATTATAGTAGAAATTGAAATTGCATCCTTTACATCATTCGAGCCATTAGTGGAACAATAATGGCACTCCTATATAATGGTTTTAAAAAGATTTTTATGTTATAATAAAAAATATTATTATTTTTAATATTATATATAATCCCCCTATAATATCATATCCCCTTTTTAGAAATAATGTTTCATTATTATCAAAAGTTTAGATGATATCTATATTTTTAATGCGTGTTTTTCATGGAATTATCGATCCTTGAACATTGATTATGGTTCCAAAATATCTATAATGTTATCCATGATATTAATATCTTATATATCAAAAAATATATATACTTATTAGAAACTATGTATAACACAAATGAAAAATGGATAACATCGCATTGTGGAGGTGGTAGTCCCTATCTACGTATGAGCGAAATTGTCATTTTCGGTCATATTTATAGGTATGAATGTGTTAATTATATCATAATTATAGAATAATGTTTATTTCATAAATAAAATAGATATTATTTTTATATTTATAAATATCCTTTTTGGTGGTTATGAAAACAAATTACACTGCTATGTGGAGATGGTATGACACACCTACACAGAAGTGTTTTTTATTCTTTTTGTAGTATAAAAGAGAAATGTAAAATGGTTGTAACTTAAACATAAAACAAGCTGTATATAATGAATACAATTTTGTTATTTTTTAAAATTATTATTGAAATATTATATAAAGTATAATAAGATTTATATTTGAATATTTTTTAAAGATAATTACCTCTTCTTGAAAAAATATCCTTTTGATATTCTCTTATGTGACAATGAATGAGAATGTAGGAAGACTATAACCTCTATAACATGGATTAGTAAGTTGGAAAGTGGTTTTTTAGTATTATGTTGTTATAAGAGGCTCTAGGTGGTTCTTATAAGATAAGATAGGTGGATCTATGTTATACTAATAAAAATGAAACACATGAATTTAAAAAAAATGGTGTAAATACAATAAATTCATTTTCATGTAGATGTGGAGAAATGTTTATATAATCATGAATCTAATATTCCATATCAAAAAAAACCTCATGAAATAAAATTTATATTTTTTTATGTGTTATTTTAAACCTTATATTTTGGTTTAACCGCTTAGTTAATTAATATTAAACATTGCCACAATAACAATGTTTTCTATATTAAAGGGATATAATTTTACTTAAAAGTAAAATATTTACTCTTAAATACAAACAAGTTCAAATTTTCGAACATTTATAACAATACAATCCCTTTTTCAATTTTCTATGGTTTTTAAATAATTTTAAAAAAATTAATTTTTTAAAAAATATCAATAATTTCATTTTTCATATTATTCATTGAATTTGATATTAAATTCATCAAAAAAATATGTAATTAGAATATATACATTATAAAAGTCAAAAGTCAAAAATATATATCTTTAAAATGATTGGGTCACCAAAAATTTCCAAAAAAAATAAATATTTTAGACTTTTTAAAAAAATTATTTATATTTTTCATTTAACTGAATAAATAATGCAGTAGAGTTATAAAAAATCATAAGAATACTATTACATCACTAAAATTTCTAAATAATTTACCATCTTTATAAGATAATTTATATCTAAAATATTTTTTTTAACGAAATCCAAATTTATTTTTTCCGTCTCATAATATGTAATTGTCATGAGAAGTAAAAGAGTGACATTTTTTACATTATATAATCTAAAAGAATATAATTTTTATTTTAAAAGGAAAGTGGAAATAAATTTCCACATTTTAGAATATTAAATATTAAATTTCACAAAAAACTTTTCCAAATTTATATAGAAATGTTTTTGATATTGATGAAAGCCTTATAAAATTTGTTTAAACCATAATTTTTGAATAAATCATTTAGCAATGTGCAGTGTTCTACCATAGTTGCTGTTTAAATATCCTAATAATAAAAGGGATCTGTGTAACATATTTGATCATCCTAATTAAAAATATTGTATCTATTTTTAGTGATTTATTTTTTTTAAATTTTTATAAATATATTGTAATATAAATGAGAATAATGAAATGAAATTTTTTAATGAAAATAAATAAAAATAATGATTAATATTTGAATATTCTAAATTAAATTTAGTATATATTATTAAAAAAAATTATAATCATAGTGTTAATTTTATATTAAATTTTCTAATTAAAATAAATTATAATATTTGAAACATAATTAGTTTCACTATTCACTGAGAAAAATACTATTTTTTAAAAATCCAAAAATTTCACGCTAAGTTAATTTTTGTATAATAATTTAAAAAATAATATTAATTTATGAAAATAAAATATTAGTATTTTGTTTTTAATAAAATGATTGAATAAAATTATTTTTATTATTTTGTTATTTAAATAAAAAGAAAATTGTATTATAATCGAAGCTTATGTTCTATAGAAATGCTCTCATGGATCATGTTATTTGATCTCATTATGATTATAGTCTTATAAATATCAAGGATTTGTGAAAATACTCGTGCTTTTAATTTATGGTATGTTGGGTATCCTTTTCAAATGTTAATATCATGTTTTCATACAAATATTATAATTTTATAATTAACTGGTCATTTATATCTCCCTTGTTTTTTGAACAAAGAATTTGATCTCATTATTTCATATGTCTCATGTCCTAAGGTTAGGAAGAAATTTGTTATGTATTGTTGGATGAATAATAATTTTAGTTATAAAGAACATCATAGGAGATGATGTTGATATATTATGAACAAGTTTACTATGTATCCATCATTCAATATAAAATAAAATTATGGTTGGGGAATAGATAATAATGTTTTATTATGAATAATCATCTATTAAAATGATATATCTATGTTTGAGATGTGTGGGTATCTATATTCTATTGGAGAGTGATCTATATTTAAGGGATAAGTAGATGAAGAACATTAACTATAGATACCGTGTTATAGGAAATAATTTCAGTCACATAGTAAATGAACTATTGGAAGACAATATTAATTAGAGAGAAAAAGTCATGAAAATAAATAAATGAGGTAAAAGTACTATAATATGTTTTTCATCTATTAGGGTAAAATGGAATTTTGAGGTTATAAATTTTAATGTGGATAATAATATAATGAGATAGGACGTTATTAGTGTAACATACCTTTTTAATTTACATGTACACAATATTTAGTAATGTAGTATTATGTAAATAAATCCCCACATGGAAGTTCCAACAGAAAAATTTATACTGACTTTAGCAATATATTTTGATAATAAATATACTACATTAAATGTCGAACATTACAATGAGATAGAAAACAAATATGAAAACTATAATATAAAAATTTCTATTTTTTGATCCTCAATTATAATTAAAGTTATGAAAACCTCTATAGAAATGAAATAATTTATTAGAAATGAAACAATCATTTTGAAAATTAAAGTATATAACCTTCAGGAAAAATATACATGTAGAAAGAAAGAATGAAATATGAGGTATTTTTTTAATATTGGAAACCCATATGTCAATTAAAAACCTGGACTATAGAATATTATTCTTACAAATATGAATAGAAATCTTACCATAAGAATTTTATCCTCATCTAAGTAATTTTTAAATAATATATAGATATTTTATAAAATGAAAATATACCGAATTTAAATAATGATACAATATAATAAATTTTTTAAATGTTATAAAATCCAGGTTTGTAATGTTTTTTAACAAATAGGTTTTTTGAAATATTTTATGATAAATAGAGAAATATAAGGTAATTTGTAACATTATTAAATTGTTGTGTTGAAGAGAATATTTTGTTTCATTATAATGATAATTTAATTTTATGAAACTATTAGAAAATTATTAAAGTGTTGGAAAATTGATCATAATTTTAAATTTGTTATTTTTCATATAAATAAGGATTTTATTTAAAAGTAATTTTTAACAAGTTTAAAAAATTAAGGTCATAAAATAAATTTATTATTTATAATTTTAAAGTTGAAAAAATGATTCGGTAATTTTTTTGGTAATTATTTAAATAGTTCATCATTTTAGATAATATTGAATAATTAAAAAATAAATTATTTAACATTATAAGTTTATTATATGAATAAGTGAATCAATTATTATTTCATAAACAATTATTAATTAATCACCAGATATAATTACTCTATATATTCATATGATTCATCACAATTGATAGTTTTGAGCTAATATAAAAAATTAAATATTAAATTTAATAGCTCTCATCTCCTCCCACTACAATTATGTTCCTCACCATAAATTATCTATACACAATACTAGAATTGGACCATACCAAAAATAATACCATTTTTATATATAACCCTCTCCTCCATGACCATTATGTTTGGGTTTTACCTAAACAAAATTCAGGTTATCGTTAAAATGTATCCATGTGGTGACTCAAAAAGTAAGAGTTAAAATTATCATCAGAGTATATTTGTATTATTTTATTATTCTACCTAACACATATAAATTCAAAATACTGGAATTAGTTACAAAAATATTTTAAATATAATGATATTTCATTTATTATGGTGAAATTTGTTTTTCCCACCCAACTCTCAGTTGATTCAAATAATGAAAATGGTATTCATATTATGGTCAATTTACTGCCCCCATGAATGGTGAATTTCAATTTCCATCACCAACATTCTTTCTAGTTTAAATTAAATTATTATCGTTAAAAAATATAATAATAATTATATGTTTATTTTTCCCCTTTTATTTAAAGATATAATCTCATCAAGGTTAGAAAACATACCTAAAAGAAATAACCGAATGGAAATAAAATATATAATATTTATATTATACTTTTTATGAATACTTATATATATTAATAGACATATGAAAATTTATAGATATCATACCGCCCATATTTTTAAACATCATTATTTATGGTTCCATTCCATAAGAACAGCCATACTTACTTAAAATGTTACGATTTTTGAATAATAAAATTAATGTCATTGAGAGAGTGGATATTATTAAGGCAGTAAAAATAAATACTGTAAGACTAACATAAATGATTAATAATACATTAAATATCATTTAATTAAGTTTAATATAATATAAATAATAAATATAACTTGATTGTTTTTGATGATAGGATAATTTGAAGGATGAACATAGACCTAAGGTAAGAGAACTCTCAAGACCACACTATTGTCATTGTAATATGAATTTTATTCTCTAAATAAAATTATATTAATATTCAACATTATATATATTTTTTTAATTCAGTAGATATTTCCCTTATAATATATTTATCTTATTCTCTATTCTATTTCTGGGTTTATATGTTCATTCGGTAAATTTCACAAAACCTTCTTAAAAATAAATAATGATTAAGGGGAACTTCTCTATCCCTTACCCCAATCATGTAACCCTATACTATGTAATTTTATCAATTAATTACTTCATAAAATGTAATCTACTTTGGATTGATTTTTCTTCTAACATATGGTTTCAATGAAAATTACAAATTACATACATCTATAAATGTATTTTTGGAATTCCATGAAACACAATTTTAATGATTTATTTTTATACCCAATTTTCTACCCATTCTCAAGAATTTTTCAAATAAAGACTATATGCATTAAAAAATATTCTTGATTTAAATATAAATCTCTGTAATATTTAATTACTTATTATATTTATAATATATATGGAATATAATTTAATTATTATTTACGGCTAGACTACATAATACATTACATTCCATATGTGTTTATTTTCCACATTTATTATGTTTTATTCTCTAATGTAGGGAAAATTTGAATATACGTGTTATGAAGGACATGACCTAATATTTCTCCTCTACCTTGTAAAATTTTTATATCTCATGGATTACATGTATGCGATTAAGGTGTAAACCTATTCTGCTATGGCAATTTTTCATAAATGTTATGTTTTCATGGTGGTCAGTGTAGACATTTTATAATTAAATGTTTTATATTGCTTCCATATTCCTTAAACGGAATTATATTATGATGAAGTCTTCTTCATGTCATTCATTCATATAGTTATTCTGGAGTATTTCCTTCTATTACATCTGGTTAAACCATTTTACATGTATTATAAGATTCATTAACATTCTTATTCCATTATTGGGATTTATAAATCACCACTTTTGTTCATATAATACATAGGTTACACTACATAATTTTCGAAACACACATGGAACTAGTTGATAATTTTCACGTATTAATTAATTATGTTTTATTTTTTATTTATAATTTTTTTATGAATATAGAATCCCAAATACAGTAGGCATCAGGGTCCTTTGGTTGAGTTTATTATGTATTTATATCTAAAATCAGGTAATAATAAGTGTAAAAGGATTAAGCTTCTATATTTTAATCATGCAATTTTCTATAATTATTGATCTAGGATAATACACTTCAATATTTTTTTTAAATTAAGAAGTACAAATTTCTTTAGATATATATTTATCATAATGTTTCATAAAGGGAATAATACTATCTAATATATATCCCTAATGAGTGTCAGAACAATTGTGTAGTTAGTCCCACTTATTGATCATTATGTTATACTCTTGAAAATGTCACAACATCATTTTCTAGGGTATTACATAATGGTTGTTATGATATATATCTTTCACCAACTAGTATTATCTATATAGGGATTTTATTATTTTGAAACCACACAATCAATACTTTACAATAAAATAGAGTCTATTTTCCTAGATTTATAATTTTCCTATGGATTTCAAAAAATATTATTCATCATTTTGTAAAATAACTAATCATTTCCCTGATACCAACTATGAAGAACCTTATATATAATATATTTCTTTTAATTTATTTTTTATGCATGAAATTAAATTGATATATTTGAGATGATGTTTTTATGGTCAATTTCATGGTATATAGGTACATAATAAATATATTATATAGACCACAACAATAAGGTAAAATTTAATTTAATCCTATTATAATACTCTATACTTTTATTCAAGGTCACAAAAATGAATATGATTTCCTAGGTACATAAACATGAATTCTAGGGTGATAAAAAAGGCCAATAAGGGGAAAATCAAGGGAAATGTAATTTAACTGATCATGATGCAGAAATAAAGAGTCATAATTTAAGAAGATGATAATAAATATATGAGGCATAAAATTGAAATGTGTCTAAAACATAAAAATGATACATTCATAATAAAATATCCATGATTCATCACAAATGTTTCTTAAAACATGTTATTAAGTTTATTCACTATGGTATCATGAATATTTATTACAGAGTACTTCCCTGGTGTGGAAAAAATTCAGTATCCAGAGTTTAAATCACTACCCAATGCATTGGACCACCATCAGGGTAAATATTTCATATGCATAAATTTTGGAGTGTCATATTAATCCTATTTCAAAAAAGAAAATTTCATCTATAAAATTTGGGAAATAATTAATTGATTTCATATAAAATCATTGAGTTAATAAGTGTTTAGAGAGTTATATTCATTATTCTTAACCAATGAGTGCGGAATATGGGTTCAATATTTAAAAATTCTCTATAAATGAATTATTATTATATTCACATGAATTTAGTTTAATGAAAATAGGTTTGTGCATTAATAACCTAAAAGTACGACATGGAATATCAATAAATCATTTTAGTAGCATAATAGATCAATTAAATGGATAGTGGAATTTAATTATTGGAAGATAATGTTTTGGTCTTATTAGTATCTCATAAATATATTAAAATTCAATGACAATATACAACAAACCAATCATTTGAAACCAAAATAATGTAGTTATGTTATATTATTAGAATAGAGTACAAGATTTCAGTAGGGATTTATCACATTTTGAGTCTTGCAATATTACATAATTTTCATATAAAAACTGATAACATAAAATATGACATAAAACCAAATTTAAAAATCATTATCTATTCTAAATGATCCATGAGAATTGAACATAGTTCTCCTCTCAATTTCAGGGGAAATGGAAAAAATACAGGTAATATATTATGCTCACTACACACTATCATATAATAAAATCTAGCATAACATAAATCGTGGGATTAATATTTTTTAAAAAATTAATGATTTCTCAAATTAATTACATAATCAAATGAAACTGAGGAGATTCTATATTTTTGAAAATTAATAGAAACATGTGTAACAGTTACTAATAAAATGTATAATTACAAATGATATAACTATAAAGTGATAGGGAGGTTAAATTCAAAGATATAGGTTCTCAATAGAAGATAATATTAGATTTTTTTAGTTTACAAATGTAATGAGAAAAATAAATGGCTGTAAACTCCATTATTATGGTTCATAAAGATCATGTATAATATCTAAAGCATATCCCGTTAGAGTGTCTAACAATTTGTGTAGTCCTTTTCTTAGTCATCTACAACGTAAGAATTTTGATTTGACACTATAATATCCCTTTTATGGGTTATTAACACTAGGTGAACTAATTACATAGCGGCATACACTTTGTAATATCAATACATGGTTTTAATTTCTTATAAAACCAATCACACTTTACATCAATGTATTTATGATTTAAAGAATTATGATGGATTATGTAGAATCTCAATGAAAACCCATTCGAAATATAGGGAATATTATTGATCATAAAATACTATGAATAAACTAAGATTGATGTCAAAATATACCAGATAGGTAGTATATACAACATACAATTGATATTTAGGTGTATAATAAGAAACACATTTTAAGGAATTTGTGACCAAAGGTCCCGTATAACCATAGAAACATTTGATTCAAACCCCATTAAATCATAATACATAAATTAGATCATTAAATACTATAAATAATGATATAAAATGTTAAAAAATTAGAGGGGTATCAGATACAACATGTAAAAGAGAAATTGTGTATAATAAGAAATATGACTCAAGGGGTGTCAATTTTAGATAAAAACCCATACCATAATTCATAACATCCACTAAGGTGTTTAAATATAATAACATATTTCATAACATTTTACTGTTTATATATTTTTATAAAAATCATTTATAATTAATATCTTCATTTATTTTAGTTACTTATTATCAATTTCATATATAGAATACGAGTAATCTCGATAGCTAAAAACATATTTCAATATAATACTGTTTTTAGTAATTCGTATTCCAAATATAATCATTAATAGTTCAAAAAATATATAAAAATTGATTCTTTATAATTATTTAAAATTTAGTAATTTATTTTTTTGGATTTTTGGTTATGATCCATAAAATATAATGGTAATGATGATGTTTCCTTGATTCATAACACACAAATATTGGTATATTGTCAATAGAGATTAATATTTTTGTTAAAATTAGAAAACTAAAATAAAATCATAATATACATAATTTTGTAATATATTATAATAAATTAAATTCTATTAGTCACGCACTCTAACAAATCATACTCTAGTATCCTAGAGTTTTCTGTTACTTTACTAAATTGGTATTGGATACAAGTTATTTAAACATGAGGGATTCATTATCTATGATGTTTTTCAAAACTAGATAAATTATATGATTAAAAATTTTATTCTAAAACAAAAAACAAAAAATATTAATTTCTGTTAAAATATATTTATTTCATTGACTTGATATTTTATATAGAAATCATAGTACTCATTCCAGAATACTACATTAATGAAACATTAAAATGTCATGAGTTCAAATTATTAGTAAGGGAATTCACAAAATAGAACATCTCAAGGAATTCATAATCAATGTATAATATGTCAATAATAAATTATGTTCAAATAAATAAATATAAATAATCACTTGGGTTTTAAAATTACCCATGGATATCATAACTCATTGAATAATCACATGGACATCAATAACTAATTTAATGATGATTAAAGCCATAATTTTGAATTTATTGAACATTCTATCGAGGTGTCATGCCACAAAATAATAAATTTTTGGGTATGAACTATGAATAATATGAAAACTATAATGTTTTTGATACCTACTATTTCATTTAAGGTCTATGTAATTTCGGACCCAACTCATACGTAAAAAGTTCAATGCATTCAACATATGATTAAAAATTACAGCTTAAAAATTACATCAAAATAATAAATAACTACCCATAAAAGAAGAAAAATCATATAGTATTTCAATAATATACCAAGTAAAAATGATAAAAAAATCCAGATAAATATATCGTATAGTTTCATTAGATTAAATCCCCAGTAAATAATAAGATTCATCAAAATATGTTGACATAGATGAAAATAATTTTAAAATATCTATTGATTATGAATTTATGAAAATACCATTTTCATTTTTAAATAACATTTTAAAAATATTTAAATTTCAATAATATTAGGAATATTTTTGGAATGACCAATAAATAATTAAATTAATATTAAAAAAATATGTAGTCCTTATTTCATGAAAAAAGATTATTGTTGTTTACATTAAAACAAATATTCTCTAAAGAAATTCTGTAAAAATTTCACAATTTTGACAAAAATATTAATTTTAAAAAATAATATTAAATGATAAAAAATTTATAAAAATAAATTAAATAGATAATTTTAGTAAAATGAAATAATTCTTGAAAACATTTTGATTTAAATATAAATGTGGTAGGTAAATATTCCCAACTTAATAGAAAAACAAATCAACTCATCATTAAAAATAATATATAAACTATACAGTACATAGAGAGTGTAAACTTAATTAAACCATATAATTTAAAAAAATATTTATAGCATAAAAAAATATGTGGGTTTTAAGATTGAATGAATATATAAATCCCCCACCAAAAACCTGAACTAAAATAAAATCAAACAGAGACGAGATTGCAAAATAAACAAATACTATCATTTTAAATTTTGAATCATAACCCCTATTAGGGAAATAAAATCAAATGAAACATTAAATACAATTAATATAATGAGGTTGGTGACATAACATATCAAAGGGGATATTTATACAAAAAAAATTAATAAGTGGTGGATATGTTATGTGACTAATATAATTACAAGTGTGATAACAAAAACATACATTAGGTTTTACTTGGTTCATAAATGCATCAAACATCCTATATGATAAATTGAATTTTATTATAATGTTTTAAATGAAACATATATATATTAATAAAATAATCTATTATCCAATTACATTAATCAATATCCATTTTAAAAAAATTATTGAGTATAATAATCATTTTTGAGTTTTAATTGTTTGAGTCTTTATATATATTTTGGTTTTGGGGTTTTAGACCTTGGATATTACTAATGGTTCTATGATATCTAGTCGGGCATCATTAATTTTCAATGGGTATAATAAAATTTAATAATTTATTATAATTATAAAACCAAACTAAAAAATATTTTTTTTAGAATTTCTAAGATTCAAACCCATTAGGACGATCCAGGTGTTCGAAATTAGTTAATGAAGTTGATGTTGAAATTTTTTGGATTACTTGAAGAATGAAATAATCTTCAATAACTATTAGGTTTTATTTCATGATGATATGGATTCAATCACCCAATATTTTAGGTTCTTGGACTATTATTTAAATTGTTAATATATTTTATCATGTCTAGTTTCAAAAATGGGTCAAAGAGGACCCTTAGTATTGGTATCCTGCCCTAATCTTGTGATTTCATATTTAAAGTGGTCATCTACTTAATGAAATCCTAAAAATGGGAAGCCCAAAAAACTATTTAAATATAAATAACATATATTTCATAGTTTTAATGAAAAAAACTGGTTTATTAATTGATAAAATTAAATAAACTACCTTTGAACAAAGAAATGGTTACAAAATAAGAAAATTAGACAAATTGAAATTGATAAAAAAAATTCCATGATCCAAAATCATAATTAAATATAGAAATTATCCCTAACACCAAATTTTTATACCATCACATCATCAATCAAAAATAAAAATACTTCATCATGAAGGGAATGATGAGATGTGAAATATGGACAGTTGAGTAATAATGAAGGTGAAAAATAGTGGTGATTTGGGGCTCTAGATATATACTCCTTTACCTAGCTAATAACCTTTAGTGTCTCTAAATCATCAATTTTTCGTGTATTGAATTACTATATGATCGAGGTACTCTTTTAATATGAAATTCCATCAAAACCTTGACTCTGTGACATTATTTTCTCTAAATCCCTATGATGTTGGGACAATTATGGTCTTACACATCATGAAATAATATGATATTCTGTACAAGAGGGGCATATTCATTTTGTGATTATCTCTTACAAAAATAAATTATCCTCCAAAGTCACATTGTCTAATGTTTTTACACACTTTTTAAATGCTCTTCCCTGGTTCTGCTACTCCACTACACCATCAAAAATCTGATTTTGTGATACTTCACATTACTCATGGTACGAAGTGTCTTTATGCTAATAAATTCACCTTTTTTCAATACAACATTAAATAACTTTTGTATCTAGGAACAAAACATAAAAAAATAATTTATTCATAATTTCTCAACAATATTAAATTAAATATAGAGATCAATGCATTAAAATACCATAAAAATGATGCCTAAAATTCATCTATTATATATCCCGCACACTTTAATTCATAATTTTCCTCAAGTATTTAATATGATCATAAAATAATGGAAGCTTACTACACCGTGATTCAGTTTCATATCCAATAATATAAATTCTTCAGATGATAATTAAAATTTAAAAATCACAATATAAAATTTATAAATGCCTCACTTTTCTATGAAAGTAGTCAATCTAGTATTTTACTTTTCACCTTTGAAATATTCAATCCTTTTCAATCATCTATTTTAATATTTTAGTCCATTATTAATATGCATGACATTTCCAATTTAACACATATGAATTTTTTCACTCATCTTTAGGGGAAAAATATAAATAGTTTTCATCCCATACCATAAAAACATATCGCATACCATTGGATTATAAGCCGTGAAAAATCTCAAACACATAAACATCTATATCACAAAAAATCACGAGAACATCATCATTAAGGATGAAATGACTCTGAGGATTTAGGGAATGTAGGTATGTGATATTAATACTAAAGCACCAAAAGAATGTTTTACTATAAAACAACTTTCTGTATAATCAAAATCAAGTTAATGAATGTCTACATTTACAAATTCCACCCCCCTCAAAAAATCAAAGAGTGGGATAAAGTTTCATGTGTAACAAATGAATGAATCAAATTCTCTAGAATTTATTAAATATTTTTATATACTTTTTTTAATTTTGGAATATTTTAATAAGGATAAATCTAAATACCACCACCAAACCAAAAAATGATCACAAGATCAATGGTCTATAAAATAGGAATTTTTTATCATCATAAAACAAAAACCATATTTCAATTTTTTTGAAAATACATTCTTCTTCTCTTTAAAAATATTTTTTATCTTGAGAAGTGACTAATAAAATATAAATAAACATTTCACAGCATTTCCCCTATCATAATAAAATATCCCCCCAAAAAATATCTAACATTATATATATCCTATTACACTCAATAATTTACCACCACCACACATGTTCCTTTAAATATCATGAGAAACATTTAGGGGAACATCAAAATAGATAAAATAAGATTGTAACATGGCTCACTACCTAAAAATAATATTCATTCCATATAAAATATAAAAAATTATTAATTTAAGTAGGGTCTCATGATAAATGGTTAATTAAAACATTGCCTCAATAATATTATTAATGGTGGTTCTGTTTAGTCACAGGTTCAAAAAATTTCAATGTCGTTTCTAAAAAACATGCATGTGGTTTTTAAGAAATATTCAGAATAAATATAGAAAATATTGTATTAGGGGATGTTTTTCGAATTATATTATTGGTTGGGTAATTATATCATAGAAATGCATACAAAAATGTAAATCATTGAATGAAAATAACATATATTCAATACATGATTAATGATTGAAAATTTCTAATTTTAGTGATCAAAATACTCCTTTAAATCATGACTTGAAAAATCATAATCCCCATGTTTATCACTAATTATTATTTTTCCCATATTCTTATTCAAATTTATTAAAAAATAAATTCAAAATTCATGGAACATAATTAATCCTAAGGAGATTGTGTCTCCTAGTTTAGTTGAGTAAATTAATAATCAAATTCTTTCATAATATTTGTAATTAATGTTGGAAAAATATAAAATGTTGGGAATATAAGAAAAATATATATATTGAGATTATTACTCTCCATTCAAATTGATGCTTCATAAGCAGGATTTACAAGTTCTTCATTCACTTTTTCATATTGTGTATATGCCCTTCAATATGTGTCATTTCTCTACCGCTTCCCATCTTATTAATTTCATCTAAATGCTGCTAACCTTAAGGGTCTTGAAAAAATAAAATAGAAAAAGATAAATCACAAGCCATAATAATAAAATTAATATATTTAGGGATGAATAAATTCTCATATAGATACAAAATATTGAAAAATACAAAAAAAATTAAAGGTTCTTCATGTAAGATCATTTGTTTACTAATGTTAGCTCAACCTTACCTCCTTCAGAACCATGTGGATAATTGTAGTAAAGAGGATAACTGATCATGATCAAAAAAATGATGAATTTATGATTCCTTATTGTAGATGGGACATCTACCTTTCTCAAAAATTATTTTCACTCTTCTATTGGAGAACACATTTTCAATTTTTATGGGCCTAATCATGATGTTCTTGGACCTACATGAAAAATCAAATGGCAGTTCACTGACTATCCATGCATGTTTTGTTTATATTTATTCTTCTTGAATTAATATTCCTCAACTATAATTATCTATATTTAGATATTTATTTCCAATATATATTTTTTTCATTACTTATTTGTTACATTCTATAATTGATTATCTGGGTATTTTTTATCATAAACAACATTGTTCTCTTATATCAGTAGATTATCTATATAAAATTCATCAATGGTTCGTTTGACTTCCACATCTCCTGTTGAATATTTTACTAATCCTATGATCCTCCAACTCTTAAACGTAGTTCTCCATTTTTAACATCAATCAGTTCATTTCCTATTGATAGTATCGATCATTCCATGATTATTTAAATCTTCTCTTCATCCATATCAATAACCAAAAAAATAAACTAGAAAATAAAACTTTTCTACAATAAAGATGATGTATTCATGTATTCCATAAGGATGTATCAATTCTTTATCAACTATTTTAATCATATCCTGAGTTGGTTAAATCTCTATCATTCCCTGGATTTCATATAAAATTATATTTAGACATGCACCAAAACCAAATAAATCACTAAAAACTGCTTGGAACCCATTGTAATCAGAATTGATAACATAAAAAACCAATCTTCTTCTTTGGTAGGATTATTGATACTAGTACTGATATTAATCCTACAAGTGGAATGGTGGCAAACTATTCAAGAAACATTTTTTTCATCATTGTATCCTTATGGAACATTACATAGAAATTCATGTTTTTGATTGCATCAAGAACTGGGATATTGAAGAAAATCCTTTTGAGAACCTCAAATAACATTTTTAGTCATGAATCTCTACCTGCTTGAACTAATCTAGATATGTCCTTGGTGGTCGGAATAGTCATGGTGCCTCTTTTTTATTATTTTCCTCAGCTTCCCTATAATTTTATTTAATTTATTCTTCTGGTTTTTTTAAATCATTTATTGAAAATTAATTTTGACTGGCATGTGTCTGCTTCCCACGCCTAAAAAAATAGAATTTAATTGTTCAAATGGGTGTTTTTATGGTAATCCTATAAGCTATCCTCTTTTTCATTCTCTATGTTGCTCGATTATCTAGATGACATGAACTTCTACATTCCTCATAGCATTTTGGTTGGTTTTTTGAGTTATTATTAATATATCTAATTGCAGTTCCCTGATCCCAAAAGTTCATTATAAACTATTTAATTGAAGCTCATGTAGTGGTCAAAAAAGTTTTCAACTATCTATTTTATTGAAAAAACATCATAGGTAATTGGTGGATCTTGGTGTTGAGTATGAAAAACTTATTATCTTGACAAAAATCCATGGACTTGATTTTGATTTATTTTGCTTTAGTTATTTTTCATTCATTATTATTAATAATTTCTATTATTATGTCCTAAATAATTCACATCTTCACAATACATACCTTGGGTATTTTTGTTGGCCATCATCATATCCAATTTTTTTGAGATGAAATTAATTTGGGTGGAAACCCTTCTGTTGTCAACCATGTTCACTGATTATGTACACCCCTTTCCTAGATTACATAGAAATATATTTTCAAAAATCTCATACAATAACTCGTAGATCTTCTCTGAAGACTTTCTCATGAAAACACCTCATGTAGTAGCATCCACTATAAAAAAAAATTCCAATAAAAATCTTTTTTTGAATGTATGAATTACTAAACATAGTTCGATTATATGTTGAGGATATCATCATATTAAACATCTAAATTACATACATGAACTATATAAATATTTTTCATTTAATTTTTTAATATTTAATATAATTACTTATAGATGCATGGATATTAGGGTGAAAAACAATGTCAGAAACAATTTTCCCAAATCCTTCCATGTGGTTATTAAATGTGAAGTTACACATTGGAGCCACTGTTGAAATATATATTCCCATGATAATATGAATAGGCAATGACTTACATCATCATTATTGACCTTCTTAAATTATAACATGTCAACAATTTATTGGAAACATCCAAGGTGTTATTTAGGGTCTTCATGAGGTTGCCAAATAAATTTAAGTGAATAATTAATCATTTGGATGACTATAGGTATGATATTCAATTGTTGAGAAAGAATAGGGGTTTTGAGAATTCTCATATTAAACCCCATTTTCGAAAATTTTCCATAATTGATCCACAAATTCAACCCTTGATTTCATCCTTAGAGCTATTGTCATAATCACTATCCCATTTAATGATATTCTCCTTGAGATTGATCCCTTGCATCAATGGTGTTTTTTCTTATTGGGGATATTCCATTTCATTCTATTTCATCGGAATGATCATTTCCAGGTCTGGGTCAAATGTAAAATGCTTAATTATTCCTTTCCCGTAATAGGATTATTCTTGCAATGTATTATTACCAAAAAAATGCAATGACCAACACAATATAAAATAATAAATCAAAATAAAAATAATTATCAACATTCCAAATTAATTTAATCAAAGTGGATACTATCCAAGGAAATTAGGTCAAATATTTGACAGTCTGTAGGGTGTTGTTAACATCCAATGGGGCTAAACAAATTTAATCATTTATTAAATTCATTAAACCTTACATAAAATAGTATTATTTATAAATTCTCATTGTTGAACCCACATAAACAATCCTTATGTTCTAAATTAATTAATGAAATTAAAATTTCAAATTAATGGATTGTTTGATGATGAAAATGAATGTTAAACAAAGGTTTCGATTCGTATTAGATGAGAGGTATTTAAGGTTTAGTGAATTCAAGTTTTTGCACAATAGATTCAATTTTTAATTGATTTATTTATATTTGGTGTCAAAATTTGGTCAGCATGGATCTTGGGTCAGGTTATCCTACCCAAATCATGTTATTCATCCTTTCAAACAGTAATCTACTAAATAGAATCTAAAATCAAGGAATCTCAGAATAAAATTAATATTTAACTGACCTAGATTACATATTTTTGTATATAAAATATGTGGATTAATTAATTCAATTAAATTAGAAACCACATTGGGATTATATAGTTATGAAATAAGAAAATAATATCTTACTGAAATTGATTAATGGTGTTGTAGATATCCAATAAAATATTAAAAGATTTAAATAATCACTAACAACACAACCCCATAAAATCACATTACCTGTAGTGAAGAATATTTTTTTACCATGCTATGCATGATGAGAATTACGGTCATATACTGCCAATAAAGAATGGTGGAGAACAATGATGGTGAAGTAGGGCTCCAGATCTATACTCCATTATCCAGAAATCATCCATCAGCGTCTCTCGACCTCCACTAGTTCTAGTATATCCCTGTCATGTGGTTGTGGGAAAAAGTTTATAAGAAATATCATCAAACTCTCATCCACATATCAATGTTTTTTTTTCGAAATCCAGTTGGCATCACAGTTGGTAAAGTTTAACACATCATGTCATCTCTTGAATATTACTACTATATTAGGCATCAAGAATTTTGAAATATAACTATGAAAAATAAATTCTCTTAAAAAATAACAACATGTAGGGTATTTACAGGGTGTGTAAATTCCCACCTCTAGTTTTGTAGCTCCTTTAAAACCTCAATAATTATGTGACATAATATATCACATTTCTCACATCGTGAAGTACAGTTAAGATCATAAATTCTCTAATTTTAAATTATTTTTTTTATATGTATTGTATCCTACCATAAAACAAGATATAAAAAAAATTAAAATTTTTTATGATTATTCAATTAAAAATTCAGATAATTGCATTAAAATACTATATAATAAAAGCATGAAATATAGATATCAAATACCCAAACACATGACATCTAACTCGTCCCCAAGGATGGAATGTCAACATACTACAATGGATTATTACTCTACCATTATTCAAATTAAGTTTCCATAAAATAAATTTATCATATTGGAATTAAAAATTCAATCATCATAGAGGAAATTTTTTAAATGCCTAACTTTTCAATGAAACAAGTTAGGTATATATTTAATCTTTATCCATTCAAATATAGTGTATTTTCAAATCATCCATTTTCATTTTTCAATCCATTAATACTATGCATTCGATTTGTAATTTTCCATAAAATAATTTTTTCACACATCATCTATGTAAAAATTTAAATAGACACCATTTGATACTGTAAAAATATTTTTCTTTCTAGAGGCTTGTATTACATCTAACATCCACATTACATAATAAAAGAGATCAGATTTTTTCATGGGGGCTTCACTATTAACAATCAAATGACTCTGATATTTTAGGGAAGTTTGGTCAATGATATTATGAGTAACGGTAAAAAATCTTGTATGACTCTAAATAATTTTTTATTATAATAAAAACCAACTCAATGAATATACCCCTTAACAAATGTAATCCCTTTATCCACTAAAAAGTTTTAGAGTGGGATAATGTTACATGTTTTAACAATGCATGAATCAAACTCGTATAATTTTTTAAATATTTTTATATTTGTTATTTCTCAAAATTTATTATTTGAGGAAATATAAATTCCAGAAACAAACCACATGCGATCAAAACATCATCAGTCTAGAAAAGCTTATTATTTATCCTCCCAAAACACAAAAAAAATTATTTTTTAATTTTTTTCAAATTTTTTTCGAATTTTTTTTTCTAATATTCATTAAATAGATTGGTGAATAATAAAATATAACGAAATATGACATATCCTCTCCCAATATTATAAAAAAAATCCACCAGAAAAATATACGCAAAGAATTATATCATAATAACACATATCAATTCACTCCCCTACACTTGTTCTATTAAATATCATGAAACATGCTTGATAAAGGTATGAATAGACAAAATAGTATTATAACATAAATAATTTCCAAACATTTCTTTTCATGGATTCTATGGGATTCAAATAAATTAATGAAAGGTGGGAATCATTATAATGTGTTAAACAAAGTATTTACCAAATAATATTAAATGTGATTCTGTTTAGGCATATATTCGATATGATGCTGAAAAAGTTGTATATGAAAGCATGCCCATGTTTCTTAGGAAATATATGAACTAAATAAAGGATAATATTTTTTCAGTGGATGTGTCTATAGTGGGACGAATTGATAGGTAATTCACTCATATAAATACATATGAATAATAAATTCAATGAATGAAAATATCAAAAAATCAATGTAGGATAAATATAAAAAACAATTCCATTAAAATGATTAATATTATCCAATAAATATTGATAATTAAAATCATAAACCGTGTATTTATCACTACTAATTGTTTTCCCATTTTTTCATCCAAATTTACTGGAAAAGAAATTTTTAATTCATAGAAAGATAAATACCCAAATCAATTCGTGTCTCCTAGTTATTTTTAGTTAATAATGATCCAAATATAGAAATGAAATTCTAAGTTAATTTCATATGAAATTTAAAATGTTTGGATGACAATATAATATTACCAAATTAAAATTAATATTCTTCATTCACAATAACACAACAAACATGGGATTTACATGTTCTTTATAAACCTTTTTAGTACATTAATATTCACTTTATGATGTGTAATTTCTTTATATCCTCTACTTTTACCACATGCTTCTTCTTTCTGAATTCTATGATGGTCTAGAAAAAATAAAATAAAAAATGATATTGAATTTTATAAAACGGAAATTAAAACAACATAGGGATGAGTGATATATCATAAAAAAAGATAATAATGAAAAATTGTAAATATTCAGGTTGCCTCAAGGAAGTTCTTTTGTTTACTTTCATTGACTCTCATTAACTCCTTTAGCACAATGTGGTTGATGGTAGAAAATATGTTACCTGCTCTGGATAAAATAATGTCGAATCCATGATTCCAAATTTTTTTTAGTCATATCTTTTTCCCAAATACTAATTTAACACATTCACTGGTTTAAAAATTTTCAATTTCCATGTCATCAGAATAGCAGTACTTTCCCCTTATTTAAAAATAAAATTAATCTTCACTAACATTCCAAATCATTTAACCTTATTAAAATTCTTCTATAATTAATTCTCTTCCATTAAAATTATCTTTTTCTTGAATTTTTTTACATTTATTTATATTTTTTATAATTACTTAATAATTTCTATAGAAGCTAGTTAATCAATTTTTAAAAAGGAAATATCATCATATTTATTCAATAGATTATCTGGTGAAAAATCATCCAGGGTTTTGTCTAACTTCTGCATCATCCAGTTAAAATTGAACTTCATCTACGATCCTAAAAATCTTTAAAAAATATCCTTTATGAACATCAATAAGATCCATTCATGTTGTAAGAATTGTATTTCCATTAATATTGGGAGACTCTCATAATCTATATCCATTTCTAGAAATGTATATGGAAAAATTAATTTTCTAACTTGATGATGACTTCTTCAAGTAGTCTATATGGAGGTCTTAATATTGTAAAATATAATTGAAGCATAAAATCAGTTGGATGCATCTCTCTAAACCCTAGTCTCTTGAATGTTTCATATGAAATTATATCTTCACTAGCACCTAAATTAGATAAATCACAACCAAACACATTACAAAAAATAATAATCAGTATGGAAAAACTACCTTGTCCACACATTTCGTATGTAGGATTATTAGTAGTATAGTGAATATTTCTCCAACGAGTAGAATGGTCTCTAATTCTTAAACCATTTTTATTCATCACTTGATCTTTTGTGAAAATTTCCTAGGTAGGCATGATTGTGATTTCCTTAGAAACTGGTATTTTCATGAGTATATTTTTGAACATTATAAAGATATTTTATTTTTATTCATCAATCTTCAGCTGCATGACCCAATGAAGATATAGAAGTGGTGGTCAGTATAGTAGTTGTTCTTCTTCATCGTTATGTTCAACATCTTTTTTTTCTTTTTTTTCTAGATTATACTATTGGTTTTCCATAATTTAATAAAAATTATATTCCACTAAATTGTTTATTATTTCCACTTCTAAGATTTATACCACACACATATTCATAGGGATGATGTTTGGGTCATCTTGGAAGCTATCCTCTTTTTATTTCTCTATGTTATTGGGATAATTGAATGAATTGATATTATAGGATCATTATTTCACTTTATTGGTTTTATGCATTACTTTTCAAAAATATTCTCATAGTTCCTTGATACATTGTGTATGAGGTAAACTCATTATGTGCAGCTCCAATGGAGGTAAATAAATAGTTAAAGGATTCTTTAAGTGAATGAACAACGGTGGTCAATTCTAGACCATGGTGATAATATTGATGAAAATGTTGTCTCAGCTAAAATCATTGGCCTTGATTTTTGTTATATTTTTGTGGTTTTCTTGGAAATCCCCCAAAATGAATAATTTTTAAGATTATAATATAAATAATTTATTTCTTCTCATCATATACCTTACAAATTTTGGTTGGCCATCATCACATCCAATTTCTTTGATAGGAAATTCATTTGGGAGGTGAATCACATGTTTTCTACCATGTAAAATCCATGTGATATCCCATATTTTTTCATCCATTGAAAACGTTTTTTTTGGAAATTTCATATAATTACTCATAGCTCTCCTCGGGTGACTTTCTCATGATCGAACCTCATACAGTAGCATCAACAATCAAATGACTTCCCTATGACAATAAATTATATAAAGAGTGAATTAATAACCCAATTTCAATTCAATTTGGAGGATATCATATTATGAAACCTTTATATATCTCCCACTAACATTATAATTATTCTTCATTTAATTTTTCAAAATTTAAAATACTTAACCATAGATCTTTAGACTTGAAGGGTAGGAAAAACAGAGTAAAAAAGCATTCCTACTAGATCCTTCCATGTTGTGATTAAATGTGGAGGTAATATCTGGATCCACTACATTTCATTGACATTTAATGATAATATGATGATTTATAGCCTACAACATCATTTCTGATATTCTGAAATTGGAACGTGTCATAAATTTCTAAGAAACTCCAAACCTGTGAAATGGGGTCCTCAATACGTAGCTTGAAAATTTTAGGTGAATGCATAATCATTTGGATGATAATCCTACTGATCTCCAGGTGTTGGAAAATTATCATGGGATTGAGAATTCTCAGATTAACCCCCGTGTTCCATGGTCTTTCTAATTGAATAGCACCTTCCAATAGATTTCTTCCTTGGACTAGCGATCCTGCTCTCTAGGTCAAGTCATGATATACTCCTTGAAAATGATCCCTTCTATCCATGGCGGTATTTTCATGGTGGGGAACTTCCTTTTACTTATTTTACATAGGAATAGTCTTTTCCACCTCTTTTTTGAATTCAGGATCATCAATTTGAACTTTCCCACAATTATAGAATTTAGGCAATGGACTATTAGCCAAAACCACATCATGAAATGAACATTTATAAAATATAAAATAAAAATAAAAACAATTATAAAAATTTCTAATATGTAATAATCTTAGGGAAAATATCCCCAAGAAACTTCACCAAAAATATAACATCCCAGAGGGTATCATTAATTTCCTATGGTACTACAAAAATTTAATAATTTATCAATCTCAGACAATGAATCAAAAAAAACTAATTATGATGTATGTGTTCTGAACCAAAAAAAGACGATCCATATATTTTAAATTAAATAATGAAATTGAAATTGAAATTGATTGGATAATTTTAAGAAAAAAATAAAGTTCAATATGCAATGCGTTTGACGGCAATATAAGAGGCATTCTAGGTTCAGTGATTTCATGTTCATGCACTATAGATTAAATTGGTAATATCTTGTTTCTATTTTGGAATAAAAAATTGGCCAGTGAGTATCCTTGGACTAGGTATCATGCTATAATCCAGTGATTTCACCTATTTAATGGTCATATACTAAACTAAATCAAAAAACATGGAATTCCAAAACCAAATTTAAATATAACTAACCTAGATTTCATAGTGGTCATAAAAAAATAGGTCAATTACTTGATGTTATTATATGAACAACTTAAGAATGATGTAATGGAATTGTAATACAAAAATAAGATGAATTGGATTTGAGAACTGGTGTTTTATCAATCCCGAAGGGTTTCAAATTATATAAATAATATGTAATAGTACATACCCATAAAATCTCATCACCCAACATAGATGAAATAAGACACTCATGCTAGATATAGTGACAATGAGAAGTATAGAAACTCAAGGAAGAATGGAGTTAATAAAAATAGATGAAGAAGGAATCTAGAATTTAACTCCTTCACTTGGAAGTCATCCGTCAACATCCCTAATCCTTATCTTATTCACGAATATATATTTTCTTCATCATTGAGATACTTTTTATAATATATCTCATCAAACCCTCTATTGCATGTAATTACTATTTTTGTATCCCCATGACATCATGACCTGTAATAATTTACATGTTGTTTAATCTCTTGATTTTAAATGTTGGAGGTGGAATCCCTATTTTTAGGAAATCTCAAAAAAGGAATAACTTCTTTACAAAATTGCAATCGTGTAATTTATTAACACGACCTGTAAATGCTCCTCTCTAGTTTTGTAGCAGTTCTGCACCATTAAAATCTAGTGTCTCATCGATTCACTTCACCCACAGTACGATGTGTAACTTAGATCATTAATTTTCTTATTTTCCATTCAATTTTAAATTGATATTTTATCCTACTGTAAAACAGGAAAACTAAAATGACACACAAATTTCAATGATATTCAATTAAATTTAGATATCAATTCATTAATTACAATAAATGACATGCATGAAATATAGTTACCATATTTTCATCTATATAATGATATTAGTGATATAAAAATAATAATTATTCTTTATATAAATATATAGAATCATCCATTATAAGAATTATAGAATAATTAATAACAACAATTTCTGGAGGTGGTATCCACAAGTAAGTAGGTGTGTCATTATCATTGTTTATCCAAAGGAATTGTTAGAAGCTAAATGGTATATTATATTTCAAAAAACAATATTATTTCTAGAATATCATATATATTCAATTTTTCACTAAATATAAGCATCCAAGTAAAATTGTGATGAAAAAATAATTACATCACTCTATGCAAATGATAAGCCATATGTTTGGATGACCACTGTTTTTTTCATTAGAATGGAAAATATTAGGATATAATCTGTACAATATACATAATAACAGTTTACTATATTGATGATACTATATTTTATATTTTGGAACAGATAGCATATAAATAGAAGATTTTTAACATGAAATAAAATCCAATGTAATCTATTATGAGTTATACCTCTTAGTTTATAAACATCTTTTGATTAAAAGTGAAAACTTGAAAAGATGATATTTTGGAATAAATAAAAGATCTTGGAATGGTGTAAGGTAGCTATGAATGTTCTATATTATTTATTTACTAATGCAAAATTCTAATTTTTTTTAATAATTAATAAGAGGATGTTCCCTTCTATATTTTTTGAAAGGGGAATCCATTAAATAATATAATAATGAAATTAATATAAATCATTTTCATTCTAAATAATTGAAATCAATATATTTTGAATATTTTATGATGAAATGTTTAACAATTTCCATCTAATAAAATCTGATAGGATTAGGAGATTTTTTATCCCTTATGTCTTGTTTTTTATTTTATATTATATATTCAATGATTACTATGATATCAAAAAAAATTATTAATTAGAGGTCATGATTTTTACTATCCAAAACAATATCACATATGTGGATACATTTAGATATAACCTGACATTTGAAATTTAATTTCCCAGTGATAATATTTTTATGAAATGTTAATAATATAATTAAATATTATATAACATTAAATTCCATTAAATTCAATTTTGGTACTATTAATATATAATTGTATCAATGATAGTAAGAAAGAAATTAAATTGGAATTCAATATTTTAACAGATGAATTTAATGTAATGTATACCTAAAAAATTTTGTAACAAAAAAATTAATCTAAATTTTATAACTTTTAAATATTTTAACATCATTACTTAGAATTTTCTGTTACATGAACATGCATTATTTTAGTGTTTCATATTAAAAAAATAGTGATTATTACATAATTAAATACTAATAAAAAATTAACTTTATACAAAATTGACTTTATATTTATAATAACCATTTATAATTGAATATATCCTCCTTTTATCCATAAAAAATTATTAGGGCTATTGAAACAAAGAGAGTGAAATTGTTTATTTATTATATATATAAAATAATATTACGATCGTTATCACAAGAAACTAGAAAAAAATAAAAAAAACCTCCATATGTATTATTATTATTTTTGATAGGGAAGTATAAAATTAAATTAATACAATTGTTTTGTATATTTATAGGCCTTGTATGAATGCTTTAACCTTATTTTAACCTTTTCACCCTAAATGAGGCATAAAATTATTACTATGGTTACTCTTTATGAAGACTAAAACTAAAAGGGAACTATTTACCAAATTTAAACCTCATAATTCCAAATATTGAATAAAATTATCATTATTAAATTTAATGAATTATATGATGTCCATTTTTAAATCATTCTCGAAAAAAATATTCAAACAATTTTAATAGAATTGTTTTTTTAGCATAAAAGTGGATTTATTCTTAACACATGAATATTAAACACCACTAAATGAATATTGGAAATTTTGATTCATTTTATAATTGTTAAATTTACTAATTATAATTTTTAATAAGAATTGATTTATTTTTATGATGAAAACAACTGACATGCAAGAAATTATTTTTTAGAAAAACATATCATTTACTTTCAAATGATTTTATTTTTATTTCTGAAAATTTTATTACTAATGAAAAAATTTATAAATGTTTAAATAAATTATTTCATATTTTATTAAGTACTATTCATACTCTCTCAGAGAACAAATATGAGATAACTATCGCATTGAATAATAATTTTTTAATATTATATCACAGTTTGTTTTAACTCAACGTTGATTGTAATGAAATATTTCAATAAAGAAAATTATGTAATGGGAATTATATAAGAAATACTATGTTGTTATATTATAACCACTTATGATAATCTAATATTAAACATTTCATCACTATGATAGAAATAACGGGGGTTAATTCTACCTCATCACATGCTCGGTTACCCTCACAACTTGTTCTAAATTATGGTTTCACCAAAAAAACATTGAAATGGCGTTAATGGTTGTTTTGTAGATATTTATATCTGTGATTCCGAATCTCTAATGGTTGTTCCTCATAAGATATATCAAACTATAGTTCTATGATCTCTTTCTTCAATACTTATGAAGGATCATGTATATACTACTTCCTAAGGGATGTATGGAGCACATGAAGATCTTGAGAGAGATTCAATGGATATTTGAAGCTATAAACTACCATCCCTGTGAAATATTGAATTTAAATGGGATAAAAATATATAAGTAATAGATTTAAATTCATTCAAAATCTCATAACATTTATTGAAGGTGATATTCATTAGAATACATTATCAAAAACATTTAACTATATATCTCCAAGATAATAGTATTCATAAAGTATATATCCAACCTCAGTGGTATGAATGTAATTTTATATGGATCAAATACTATCTATCATCTCCTTAGGTATAATACGTTAAAACATATTTCTTCCTCTATCGTAAACCCAACATGTTGGTTTTCAACACATTTAGGCTGTGATCTTTTATTAGGATCCATCAGAATCCTTAAGATAAAGCAACTATTTTATGAAAATTATATTAATGATGTTTTTTGATTCCAAAATACTTTTAAATCGACATAGACTGATATAAACACATATAATATAGTTTTAAATTTTATCTCAGTCAAACCATACATCTAAATGAATATAAAAACTAAAACACAACTGTTTATCCTAATCCTCCTAAGAGATTCTCCAAAATATTTTTGTATTCCTCATATTGAGATCATATTATGTTTAGAGTGGTTCTCCATGAAATCTCACGTCAATATTATTATATATCCAATTATGTTGATAAATTGATAAGTATTCTATACTGGAAAAAACAATGATTTATAATGGAGATCAACTACAACCTAAATAACATTATAGACTTTTTAGGTGTATGGTACTCAAATTATAATGCCCATGTTGGCTTTTTTTCTATTTCCATTTAGTTGTGCATATTTTTTGTTACTTCCCCATAGACAACAATATCCTAGGGTTAACATAAATAGATATTTGAAAATGAGATAGATAATATGTGATATCTTTTGTTATATCCTCCCACAAGAAAAAATCATTCATACCATTATACATATTTATAATTCTTGGATGAATAACGATTTATGAATAAAAATATTCCTCAAGAAATTAATATAGTATTGAAGGAACATATACTGTGTTTCTGAACCATATATTTCCATCAAGATCACGGGTGAACTCGAGAAGATTTGTAAAATTATTCTATAATTTCACTTCATCATTCTAAACCATTTTAAGACTATCATATATGAATGGTAAAATACTAATATAAAAAATATTAGACCAATACCCATTCCTCTTGATTTGTACATTAATATTCATAAAATTCATAAATAAAATATTTATTTCAATCCCTAAAATGAAAAAATGAGCATTTTATTTCCCACTCAGAGTATCTTAAATCATTCTCAAATACCAAGGGTGGTAATGTATTCATGTATAACATTCTTTGATACACTCCATCAATATTCCTTAGTGTATATAATGTTATTTTTAAGAAAATATAAAATTAATGATTTTATGATCAAAATACATGTCACACCAATTACTATATAGATAATGCCTCTATATAGTCAATTAAAAAAATATATCTTCTAGATCCAAATTTGATTTTGGGTAATTTTAATAATGATTTTCAAATTGAGGAGAGGCATAATATGTCATATTATCATTCTAAGTGAGTATTCATGAATATTTTCATAAATGAATAACTATATATAAGAAACCCTTCTATATGTATGTGTACTATAATGATAGTCGTATTGGAAAACCTTTTCTTAATTTTATTGAAATTCAAATCACAATCATACATCAAAAAGTACAAGGATCCAATATGAGTAAACATGGATAATATATTTTCTAGAAATGATAAATTTATAAAATAAAATCATCAGTACCCTAACCTTCTAAAAAAATATGTATACATATCACCATAGTTTTCATTGTCTATATTTCAATAACATACACCTTTGATGAATACATTGATAGTCCCTGACCTGAAATTATATAAACCATCAATGAGAATTTATAGAGTTAAATCCACCGTTGGTTAATTTTTTAAATATATTCTTCATCCTTCAGGACTTCAACACAATCCTAAAATAGACTTCATGGACTTATTGTATTTTCTAATATATAAGAATGGAATCTATAAAGGCAATTAAAAATATTCAAGGTAAGTTAATATAGAAATATTTATAAAATCCTTGAAGATAACATGATAATTGGTAAATAAATATTATATTATTATAAATTCATAATGACCATTCCCCATATAAAAGGTTATCTAAGTTATATCCCCTTACCAACATGTAGATAATGATATATAAATCAAAGAAAAATCTTGAAAAAATATTACGCTGCACTTAATTGATCAAAATGATTACAAATATAGGGTATATGATACATGTTTCTAATATTTATCAAGTAATGTTCATGATAATTAATTCTATGATACTTTTAACCTCCTTTTTATAGAAAAAACATTATTTGTTTTCCCCTTGGTGATGCACTAGTCTGAATGAATACACTATTATAGATTTTACTAATGTATATTCCCCATTACTATAACAAAAAATCCATTCTATATGGAGTTTCTAAAATATATCCAACACTAGGTTTGAGTTATATTGAAAACCCAATACCATCACATAGGGATAGACAAATAAAACTCTTATTAAACAATTTATTATATTCTCAATCAATATGAAATTTTTAAATATTTAGTTTCTCCCGAACAATTTGAAAAAACAAATTCCATATAAATAGGTAGTAAATGAATATAATAGACGTAATTTCCCTTGGATGTTATGGTTCATACTTTCACTAATAGAAAATCATATGTTGACTCAAAGTATAAAATATGACTTTCCTTTCTGGAAAATTTAGATGTTATATAAACAATGGGAGACAACCCATGACCAAAATTATATCATATTCAACTATCGTAATAATATCAATATTTGCAGGAATCACATATAGGAAAACTTATATCAGAGAGTAGTTATAAACATGAGAAGTGATCATCATACCGTGATTTGTTTTTTAAACCAACTCAACATAAAGACATTTAGGTTGTGATGCGATACCATTATAAATTCTTTAGATATTATAGATTGTGTTGAACGTGATTCAAGTAAAATAATTTTAATTCTGGAGTGGATGATTAGTGTACCATGAAACACATTGCGGTAAAATTTAACATCAATCGTTGTAATTTAATGAGAATATCCTTCTCCCCATTTCCCTTATTTGTTATGTTCTCATGACAGTTTTTGGGATATTATGGAATAGAGTCTCACATAATTATTGTCAAGGAACATTAAATTGATGGATTCTCCTTTACCCTTGAGTTTTTTGTCATGATAGCCTTTCTGTCTGCACATGAATCAATCATAGAATCCCTTAAATCAGTTACAATTGTCTTTACTTCCTCATTATTTACATGTGGGGATATCCCACATATCTACATTCGGTTATCCATTTATTACATATGATACTTGTCACCAACCAACCCGGGTCGACCCTGAGCTGGTCACCCGAGCCGGCCCGCGGCATGACACGAGGGGCGTTCTTGATCTCCGTGGGCTAGAAACTAGTGACTGGTTCAGGGTCAACCCATGTTGGTTCATGAAAAAACGGTATTAGAGGAGACCCTTATTATTTGGGATGTCTGGTAGATGGATATTAGGACTTTCGGGGCTTATGATGTGAGTTGCGGGTTGGTGCGTGATCACCACTGCTCGTGACAAGACCTAAGCTACTAGGGGTAGTCTCAGTTTTAGGTCTTTTGGATTTGTTGTGGATTGAGGGATAAGAATAGAGGTGACTCTATGTCACGTTGTGACCCCACATGGAGTGTTGACCCATGTGGAGCCCAGGTTCCTAGTTCAAGGTCCTCTGGTGTTATGTATTACTTGGGGCGTGGATCAATACCATGTCGCCGGGTTGGGCCTTAGCAGAAGGTCATCATTCCAGTCGTCCATTGTTTGTTGTGCTTTGTCTTGATCAGGGTCTGTTTTAGAGTGTTTTTAGAATCATAGGTGGTTTTTAATTGAAAGGGTTCTTTCTCTAATGGTTTTGAAACTGGTAAAAAGGGGTTTTCTTTCAAGTTGTTTTGAAATTGGTGAAGTGGATTTTTTTTAAAGAGTATGTGCTTTGATTTGGAAATTTTTTGTTTATGTTTGGATATGTTAATGGAATGGAAATTTTAGTCATTGGTATTCTCTATGTCTTCTGCATATTTGTGGAAAGGGAAGAAGGCTTATACCATGGTTCATAGGATTCCATTGGTGGGGTTTTGGAATTTATGTTTGGATTGGTTTTTTGTAATGGACTTGAATGAAAAGATGATATCAGGACATGGTTTTTCTTTATTAGTGGGTTTTGGTATTTTTAATGGATGATTTCACCTGTTTTTGTATATGTATGATTTATGAGTCCATTACCCTTGGCTTTTGGGGTTTCTTTTGGTTGTGTTTAAGCTTTTTCGGGATTCCGGAGTGGTTGTCTTGGATCGGGGTGTTTCTTTGGATTGATTTTTGTCTTCATGCCATATGCTATTCTGTTTTTCATGTTGTTCTGAATATGAAACCCAGAAATGTACTCAAAAGTTGTTAATGAGTCATGCCCAATTCTGGATTCTATAGAGTTTTTCTTGTCTTTCGAGGCATTCGAGGATCGTTAGGGGCAGTGAAGCGGTTTGATGGGAGTAGAGAATGCATTTAGGTGCTTGGGAACTCCCAAGTTTGTTAGAGTTCTTATTGTCTTGGGTTTGGTGGATGGTCCAGCCTGGGACCAATGGAGGTGGATGTCTCATCATACTTGGGTTTGGGATGATGTGGGTGGTGTTAAAGTCTAACTTCATCCAATGGATCATACCTGAGGAGGGGAAAGAGAAAATATCTGAGAGCTCATCCGAAGTTAACAAGGCCAGTGGTTGCCGAAGGCTTGTGTTGGCCTCTTTATGGAGTAAACATCTGGAGCTCAAGTGTCTGGAAAATCTAATGCCTTTTGTTATTCGTAAGGGTTCCCCACTATTCGAGTGGGGTGTAGGAGATGAACCTTCTTATGAATAAATCTCTTTTTTCAGTGTTGACTTCTGGTTCGTTAGACTACTTTCTAATGTTCCATCGGTATTGCCAGTTCGAGCATCCTAAGGAAAGGTTCCAAAATAAGTGTCATTCAAAGGAGTCTTGATTGGGGGGATGCTCATGTCTGACTGTAGAGAACCGAAGCATGACATACATGGAAATTACATTACTTTTGCGGAATACTTAATACATAACAAAAACAGACACACAAGGACCGTAATTGTTTAGTGTCTTTGGAAACTCATAATAATAACTTCTAATCATGGTGAAAGATCTTCAACATCTCCCAATAATGATCTTACCCTTTTTTCTTACCTAAAACTTTTCATTATATACTGGTGAAAAGAAAACATAAAAGGGGTGAGCTCAACTTCCCAGTAAGGGTAAACATAGAGAACATAAAACAATCCATAAACATTTGAATGCAAAAACATGAACATAAAATCTAAACATCAAAATCTTGAGCAAAGACATGAATCTTGGAAGTATGTAAGACATATATCATAAGGGAACATCAATCATGATAAAATAGCATGGGAATAAAACATGCAATTGTGGAATCCATTAAACACGTGTAATTATTTCCATAGTAGCCAAGGCATTGCTTCCAAAACCATCTTAGTGGACAAAGTCCCTTTCTGAATAGAGTTCACTCCTCGTTCTAGTCATGTAATACTAAACCGGATTAACTTACCATTCCAGCCATGTCTATATAATGAGATATAAATAATTACCCAATTCATTGGAGGGAGATATATGTCCCACCCATCTCATAGTGAAATCATTCTTACTTGTGCCACAAAATAAACATAAAACGTTCATCATAACCCAAAGAATAAAATGGGTTTCATAAACATAATCCCATCATCATATAATCCATATAAAACAAATGGATATTTCATCATAAGAAAATAGAAACTATTTAAATAATAGAGACATTATACTTGAAACATACGCATATGAAATAATGTCATCTTCGATAGAAAATGGTTTTGATAAAACACTTGAATTTAATTCTTGAGGAAAATATCCTTTCTTCTTCAAAATCAATTTCTTTTCACAAAACATCATGTAATTTTAAAAGAAAATTATTTTGTTGAAAATATTCATGAAATATTTTGGAGGAAACTTCATGAAAATAAGGCTTTATAAAACCGTAAAAATCCGTTTCCTCCATATAAGTTAAAAAAAACATTCTTCTCAAACTTTTGCTGGAAAATTCAAAAAGTAACTCGTAACATAAACAAAAGAAAGATTCCTTACATACCATGTAGTAAAATTTAAAGTGGGTAAAAATGAAATTAAACATACATAAAAACACTTTTAGAAAACATGGACATGGATGATAACAATAATCCCAGTAAATACTTACGAATAAACAATCTCGAATAAGAACGAGATTTGCAAAATTATCCCTTACTTTAGGTCCGATATGCTTCATATGGTTTCGAACCTCCTGTATAATGATTTAAATAATGTCATTGACTTATTACATAATCATATTCACTATTATGATATCATATATGTCTCACTTATGACTTTATATTACCCATTCTTTTGCAAATTCCATGTAAATGTAGCGTTTTGGGTAAAATCAATTCATTTATCGTATGTGTTTCGACTTGTCGTTTCATGATATTATTAATTATATCCTGATTTAAATAATTCCAGAATGTAAAACATTATTTATATATAATATATATATTCATGATATACATATATATTATAGATCGATAAAAGGAATGAAATACACTGTTCATGGAGACGGTAGACCGAACGTACGCATGAACGTTGTTTTCGATTCCTTATTGAATTGAATGAAACTAAATAAATGACATACATATATATATACATAAATATAGTAGCATTATTATTTCATATATTTCATTATTATTTATTATATAAACCTTATTATCATTCATGTATGGTTAATCATGGAGAATGAATCTCATCGCATTGTGGAGACGGTAGTCCGTACGTACGCACGGGCGATGATATCGTTCCCATATTTATAGAATTGGAGTGGATGATATAATATATCATAATCAGTATTATGTTATAATAACCATATATAGTTATTGTTTACACCATTATACCCATCCATGTAAGGTGTTGGTGGAAAAATAGATTACACCATGGCGTGGAGACGGTATTCCGTACGTACACACGCGCGGTGATTTTGTTTTCCATAGGATGGATATAAGGTGAAATAGGGTTGTTTCATATTTATAATAACATATAAGTACATGAGGGATACATATGTTATTACTTCATAATGAAAAAACTAAGGAAGAAGAAGTGGAAGAAGAATGAAAATTGAAAGAATCGGTAACAGATATTACCTCTTATTTGACACGCCTCTTTGAATACTCCTCTTAGGGTACTAAAATAGGTCTTTGAAGAATACCATGACCTCTAGGATGTTTATAGGGAAGTTTAGAAGGAAAATTGTTAGGGTATTGCTGAGATTAAAGGCACAATTTGGTCTGAGGAAGAGAGGGATGAGGTTCCCTTTTATAAGGGAAGAGAGAGGCACCTTTGAAAATCATAAAAATATTAATTTATAATAAATTTAACCCCACTTAAAAACAGCCAAAAATGACTCATATTCAAATTTAGATGATATAGGGTTGTAATCGCATCAACCAATAAAATTTATAGATGTAAGGAATTTATTTTAAACATTATCAACTTAATTTATCCTTATTTAATCAATTTAATTTTATTTGTGGTAATAACATTATAAATTTACAATTATAACAAATAATTACTTATTTGTTGTTAATTTTCCATAATTGGATACTTTATAACATTTTATACCATATAAATTTAATTTATAATTTTTAAATTTTTTTTTTGATTTTTAAACAATTTTATAATATGTTATTTTTATAAATTAACAATTGTGTCAATTTTGACACTATTCATTTATTTGTTTTTAACTAAAATATATACAGAAGATATGTTCAAACTAGAAGCTTTAATAGATTCATAAAAGGTCATATGTATCTATAAAATTAGTGGATCACATTAAATATTTCATATGATATTTATTTTATTATTTTTAAAAACATTTATTTGATTTATCTCTTAATAAAATAATTACTACATCATTTTTGTATATTTTTTTAATATACTTATTTGTTGCATAAAAATTAAAAATAAAATCCTATGATGAAGATATATATATAAATTTTAATAATAATACATTTACTAGAATTTATCATCTTAAAATAATAATATTTAAATTGATATATTTATTAAATTATGAAGCTGCCAACTTTGGCATCATTTAAAATAAAATAATATAAGTGTCATAATCACTTTTATAAGACTAAAAATAGTCAAATACTCTACCATTGGATGATTATTCTTTAAAGTAACATGACCAATAAGTTTTGGTCAGGGTTTTGTGCCTTTTATGGTCACTATTATTTTAATAAAAACTATATTCTTGATTTTTCACTAGATAAACAATTTCTGCATCACTATTGGGTCAAAATTAATGATAATTATTTAATCCCTAAAAATTATAAATAAATTAATATGATGTAGATAATTTTATTATATTTCTGTAGACTATTCATTTTTGAAGATTCAGGAAGTTTATCACTAAATTAAAATTAATATCCTTATAAGATTGAAGAGAGTGATATGTTGTCAATTTCGTTGGTTTTAATAATAATTAAATTATTTTCATGGAAAAAAGTCCAATAAATTATTATAATCCGACCCTTAGGTGATATGGGTTTACTTTTAGTCATCCAATAGGATTTTGGCAGGTGTTAGGTTTATTTTATAATCTTATATTTACCCTTAATTACCTGATTTACCTTTAACTATGGTAAATAAAATTTACAATAGTTAATATTAATAAAGCCCAAAAATAAAAAGTATCTTATTAACATAATTTGGACCTAATGATTCCAAATATGGAATCAATTTTTCCAAATTCAATACAAAAAAGTTGCAGAAATTAAATTAAAATTAATCCCATTGTCGAAAGAAAACGGGTTTTTGTTTAAAACATTGCAAAAGATTGAATTGATTTAACCTTTGAATTCAAGGTAAAATCAATGCTAATGACATAAATTATATTAAATGGTAAAAATATATTCTATTTATACTTAAAAACCATTCAATTTTATAATTTATTCACATAAATTATTTCGATGAAAAAAGTTGTTTTTAATTAAAATATAGTGTGTTTTTATTATTCATTAAAATATGAAAGTTATCAGAATAATATGAAAATTTTATCCAAGGTAAAATTTTATACCCTTATTCCAAATAATAATTTTATTTTATAAAATTGAACTTATAAACATGTCAAAAACTAGATTGAAAGTGGGTGCGCCATCAAAATGCGGCAAAACTGCATTTTTTGAAAAATAATTATTTTACCCGAAAATTTTATTTTGTTCTTATAACATGTTCTAGAAAATATGTAAGATGAATAATAATTTTATAAAATTCAAAATATAGTTCATACTATTCATAATGGCTATTTCATAATAATATTATAATAACATATCGTTGTTTAGGAAAACACGATATTGTGTACAACACACGCTATCAAAGAAGGTCGTGATTGCATGTAATGCAAGTCAAGTCAGGGTTGTGTATAGTGCAAGACTCCTTTGTTGTTTCATTATAATAGAATCAAATCATTTTTTCATTTATACATTGAATATATATATATATATACTCAATGTTGCGTAGAATGACTATTATCAAACGAACTTGAAATTGTGCGTAACACAATCTAAGAATAGTGTTGCGTATACTGCAAGCTAATACAGTGTTGCGTATAGCGCAATATAATCTTGGTGTATCGTACAACAGAAGATATGAAAGAAATTAAAAATAATATATCTTATAAAATATCAGGTTATTACATTCTACCCCCCTTAAAATGAATTTCACCCTCGAAATTCATCGGGGTTATAAATGGTTTTCTACTTGAAAGTTTCATTAATTGAAACCCACATCGTAAAAACGAATACCAAAACATATATTTAAAAACTAAACTATGGAATGTAACGGTTACCAAAATAAACAAATCATGTGGTTTCCACATAGGAGAACATAGGTGAAAATATGGATATGGAAGAGAAATATAACCATCATGTTCAGATAGAGAGTGGTAGAGAATATGGATATGAAAAAGACAACAATCAAAAAGCCATAGATTTTTTATGATCTATGGTTCAATATGATTCATCGGATATAAGGTCACTAGAACAACATTTTTGGTTTTCAAGATCATTTCCCTAAAGTTGATGAATTAAAAGAAATACTTACATGATTTTGGTACAATCTCACTGTTATTCATGAATTGAACAATTTCCACTTAATCCCTCAAACAAATGATGTTGAATTTGTTATTCGTGATTTGTTAGCAGATCATCTGGTAGAATGATGGGTCATTCCATCTATTTGAAACAAAAGGGTTGCAAAATTTACAAGTCCATCATATGGTTAGATTAATTGTTTATGGTTCCAAAAATGAACTTATACTTCATATATCATACCGCTTAATAAAATAAAACTAGTTTCTACTAACTAGGGACTTCATGTAGGCCAGTGGTAGGTGATTAAGGCCAGTCACACTTCAGTTTTGGGTTCGATTCCCACAGCCTTGTCCGACACGATGGGATGTCTCCGGTCCTGCAGGTTGTCCTTTTTCTAAAACTACATTACTATAACATCACATCAATAATATCAAAAAATGTTCTATCCTTAAACAATACTAACTTATATCCAACATAATCCATTCAAATTTTTAGGCTTATCTAAAATACTTCTGTCCAAGCTCATAGTATAAAGAAAATGATTACTTGAAATGTCACATAACAATCACTTGAATGCCACTATTTATCCGCCATATATCATAAAATATATCATGTTGGTCAAATTACAAACATGTGAATACCTTAATCATGTATTCTTTTGAAAAATTAATACCCATTTAACCTTAGTGAAAACATGAATGTTGTCAAAAGTTAACACTTTCCACATACCAAAATCCCAAAATTTCTATACACTCAAACCATGATATCACTTTTTCCTTATTTTAGTCATGATCTCATGATTACTATCATATTATTTTCTCCTTTTCCCTTCCATATGCGCATATAATATACTTTCCAAAATATTTAAATCACCTTTCATGGTTACCGGTACCATAAAATTATTGAAAACCACAATAGACTAATTCAAAAATATTCTAATAAACCATAAAAGTACCTCAACAACATTATTCTTGAATACCAATACATAAACACTTAAATCCATCCTCTTCAATGATTGTCCTGGAATAATTCCTTCCTTGATTTAGAAGTAACTTTTTAGGATAGGGCATTGAGTTAGGTAATGCCCATGTTCTCAACAAATAAGACATTGAAATTCATAATAGTATGTCTCTCTATGACCCTTTTCTCCACACAGATAACATATGTCCCTCCATTTGAGGTATTCCTCAAGGTTCTTCTTCCCTTCTTTAGAAATATCAATCTTCTTTTCTTTATACTCCTCAACATGTGAACATGCATAAAAGCCTATCTTCCTCTTATCTGATGAATTAGGAATACCACTAAATTTCACCTTGTTAATCATATATCATGATGACTGATTCAGCATAATCAAAATATCATTATCTTTGGGCATTACACAATTTTGTTTCTCATAGTCACAAATTTGTCCATTGGATTCAATGTTAACCAAATTCCTTCTGGTTCCCTCCAATGACTTAAAACACAAAAAGAATTCTGTGAGAGGCAAAAATCATGCTAGAGAAAACAACATAGTAAAGGGGGATTACCTTCAATATGTAACATCTTAGGTTAAATTCTATGATCGTTACCATAGTTTTAGGAATATATCCTATACCTATACTTATCCTTAGGGACATCCCTAGACATACCTTAGAAATATCTATAGTGATCTCACTAACGTCTTCGCAACATAGTTTCCAAAGGTTGACTAAACCTTTCCTCTGATACCAACTGTAGAGACCCGAAGCTTGACGTACATGGACATTACATTACTTTTGTAGAATACTTAATACATAACAAAAACAAACACACAAGGACGGTAATAGTTTAGTGTCTTTGAAAACTTGGAATAAAATATTCTAATCGTGGTGAAAGATCATCAACATCTCCCAATAAAGATCTTCCCCTTTTTTCTTACCTAAAACCTTTTTTATATCCTAGGGAAAAGAAAACATAAAAGGGGTGAGCTCAAATTCCCAGTAAGGGTAAACATAGAGAACATAAAACAATCCATAAACATTTGAATGAAAAAAATTGAACATAAAATCTAAACATCAAAATCTTGAGCAAAGACATGAATCTTGGAAGAACTTAAGGCATATAACATAAGGGAACATCAATCATGATAAAATAGCATGGGAATAAAACATGTAATTGTGGCATCCATTAAGCACATGTAATGATTTCCATAGTAGCCAAGGCATTGCTGCCGAAACCATCTTAGTGGACAAAGTACCTTTCTGAATCGAGTTCACTCCACGTTCCAGTCCTGTAATACTGAACCAGATTAACTTACTATTCCATCCATTTCTATCTCATGAGATATAAATATTTACCCAATTCATTTGAGGGAGATATATGTCCCACCCATCTCATAGTGAAATCATTCTTACTTGTGCCATAAAATAAACATAAAACATTCATCATATCCCAAAGAATAAAATGGGTTTCATAAACATCATCCCATCATCACATAATCCATATAAAACAAATGGATATTTCATCATAAGAAAATTGAAGCTATTTAAATCATAAAGACATTATACTTGAAACATACACATATGAAATAATGTCATCGTAGATAGAAAATTGTTTTGATAAAACACTTGAAATGAATTCTTGTGGAAAATATGCTTTCTTCTTCAAAATCAATTTCTTTTCACAAAACATATTTCAATTTTAAAAGAAATGGATTTTTTTGAAAATAGTCATGAAATCTTTTGGAGGAAGCTTCATGAAAATAAGGCTTTATAAAACCGTAAAAATCTGTTCGTGCTGTATAATTTAAAAAAAACATTGTTCTCGTACTTTTATTGGAAAAGTCAATAAGTACCTTGTAACATAAACAAAAGAAAGATTACATACATACCATGTAGGAAAATTCAAAATGGGTAAAAAGGAAATTAAACATACATAAGAATACTTTTATAAAACATGGACATGGATGATAACAATAACCCTAGTAAATACTTACGAATAAACAATCACGGATAAGAACGAGATTTGGAAAATTATCCCTTACCTTAGGTCCGATATGCTTCGTATGGTTCTGAACTACCTGTATAATTATTTAAATAATGTCATTGAATTATTAAATAATCATATTCATTTTTATAATATCATATATGTTTCACTTATGACATTATATTACCCGTTCTTCTGTAAATTCCATGTTAAAGTAGCATTTTGGGTAAAATCATTTCATTTATTGTACGTGTTTCGACTTGTCATTTCATGATATTATTACCTATATCCTGATTTACATAATTCCATAATTTAAAACATGATTTATATATAATATATATATTCATCATATACATATATATTATTGATCGATATAAGGAATGAAAAATACCGTTCATGGAGACGGTAGACCGTACGTACGCATGAACACTGTTTTCGTTTTCTTATTGAATTGAATGAAACTAAATAGATTACATACATATATATATATATAAATCTAGTAGAATTATTATTTCATATATTTCATTATTATTCATTTTATAATCATTATGACCATTCATGTATGGTTAATCATGGAGAATGAATCTCATCGCATCGTAGAGACGGTAGTCCATACATATGCATGAGTGATGATATCATTCCCATAATTATAGAATTGGAGTGGATGGTATAATATATCATAATCATTATGATGTTATAATAACCATATATAGTTATTCTTTACACCATTATACTCATCCATGTAAGGTGTTGGTGGAAAAACAGATTACACCACGGCGTGGAGAGGGTATTCCGTATGTACGCACGCACAGTGATTTTGTTTTCCATAGGATGGATAGAAGGTGAAATAGGGTTGTTTAATATTTATAATAACATATCAGTATATGTGGGATACTTATGTTATTACTTAACAATTAAACAACTAAGTATGAAGATGATGAAGAAGAAAGAAAATTGAATGAATCGGTAACAGATATTACCTCTTCTTTGACACGCCTCTTTGAATACTCTTCTTAGGGTACTAAAATTGGTCTTTGAAGAAGACCAGGACCACTAGGATGTTTCTAGGGAAGTTTAGAAGGGAAATTGGTAGGGTTTTGCCGAGCTTAAAGGTTCAAATTGGTGTGAGGAAGAGAGGGAGGAGGTGCCCTTTTATAAGGGAACAGAGGGTCACCTTTGGTAATCTTAAAAATATTAAATTATAATCAATCTAACCCCACTTAAAAAATCCAAAAATGACTCATATTCGATTATTAGATGATATAGGGTTGTAATCTCATCAAAAAATAAAATTTAGACATGTTAGGAATTTATTTTAAACATTGTCAACTTTATTTATCCTTATTTAATCAATTTAATTTTATTTGTGGTAATAACATTATAAATTTTAAATTATAACAAATCATCACTTATTTGTTGTTAATTGACCATAATTGGATACTTAATATCATTTTATGAAATATAAATTTAAATTATAGTTTTTAAATATTTTTTTGATTTTTAAACAATTTTATAATATGTTATTTTTATAAAATAAAAATAGTGTCAATTTTGACACTATTGATTTATTGGAATTTAAAGAAAATATATACAGAATATATGTTCGAAATAAAAGCATTAATAGATTCATAAAAGGTAATATGTATCTATAAAATTAGTGGAGCACATTAAATAGTTCATATAATATTTATTTTATTATTTTTAAAACCATTTATTTGGTTTATCACTTAATAAAATAATTACTACATCATTTTTGTATAATTATTTAATATACTTATTTTTTGCATAAAAATTAAAAATAAAATCCTATGATGAAGATAAATCTATTACCTTTAACAATAATACTTTCACTCGAATTTATCATCTTAAAATCAAAATATTAAAATTGTTATTTTTATTAAATTATGAAGGTGGCAACTTTGGCGTCATTTAAAATAAAATAATATAAGTGTCATAATCGCTTTTATAAGGCTCCAAATGGTCAAATATTCGGCCATTGGATTCTTATTGTTTACATTTACATGAAAAAAAAAATTTCAGGGTTTTTTGTGCCATTTATGGTCACTATTAGTTTAATAAAAACAATATTCTTTATTTTTCACTAGATAAACAATTTATGCATCACTAATGTGTCAAAATTAAAGATAATTATTTAATCCCCAAAAATTATAAATAAATTTATATGATGTAGATAATTTATTTTTATTTCTGGATACTATTAATATTCGATGTTTAATGAAGTTTATCACTAAATTAAAATTAATATACTTATAAGATTTAAGAGAGTGACATGTTGTCACTTTCTTTGGTTTTAATAATAATTAAATTAGTTTCATGGAAAAAAGTCCATTAAATGATTCTAATCCGACCCTTAGGTGATATGGGTATACTTTTAGTCATCCCATTGGATTTTGACAGGTGTTAGGTTAATCTTATAATCTTATATTTACCCTTAATTACCCGAGTTACCTTTAATTATGGTAAATAATATTTACCGTAGTTACTATTCATAAAGCCCAAAAATAAAAAGTAGCTTGTTAACATAATTTGGACCAACTTATTCCAATTATGGAATCAAGTTTTTACAAATTCAATAAAAAAATTTGCCGAAATTAAATTAAAATTAATCTCGTTGTCGAATGAAAACGGGTTTTTGTTTAAAACATTGCAAAAGATTGAATTGATTTAACCTACGAATTCAAGGTAAAATCAATGATAATGACATAAATTATATTAAATGGTAAAAATATATTTTATTTATACATTTAAACCATTAAATATTATAATTTATCCACATAAATTATTACGATGAAAAATGTTGTTATTAATTAAAATACAGCGTGTTTTTACTATTCATTAAAATATGAAAGTTATCAGAATAATTTGAAAATTTTATCCAAGGAAAAATTTTATATCCTTATTCCAAAGAATAATTTTATTTTGTAAAATTGAACTTATAAACATGTCAAAATCTAGATTTAAAGTGGGTGCGCCATCAAAAGGCTGCAAAAGTGCATTTTTTAAAAATACTTATTTTACCAGAAAAATTATTTTTTTCTTATACCATGTTATAGAAAATGTGTAAGATGAATAATAATGTTATAAAATTAAAAATATAGTCAACAATATTCATAACGGCTATTTCATAATAATATTATAATAACATATCGTTGTTTAGAAAAACTCGGTTTTACGTACAACACACACTATCGAAGAAGGTTGCGATTGCGTGTAATGCAAGCCATGTCAGGCTTGTGTATAGTGAAGGACTCCATTGTTGTTTTTTTATAACAGAATCCAACCATTTTTTCACTTATACATTGAATAAATATATATATATATACTCAATGTTGCGTAGAATGACTATTATCAAACGAACATGAAATTGTGTATAACACAATCTATGAATAGTGTTGTGTATACTGCAAGCTAATACGGTGTTGCGTATAGTGAAAAATAATCTTGGTTTATCGTACAATAGAAGATATGAAAGATATTAAAAAGAATATATTTTATAAAATCTCAGGTTTTACACCGATTGTGAGGTATAAGATGCTTCATCCATCAGATCCCAAGCCTCAGATCTCTGGGTGAAGCTCACGCACAGTCAGGGCGTCAGAGGCATGTGAGACCTTTGCATGGTTCTTAATCATTCATCTTGGAATATATACATTCAGGTTTCCTTGTTCTTTTTTTCATGTTGTTGTATGTTCCTCCTTTCTGGTGATACTGTGATGAACTTACTCTTTCATGATTGTAGTAGAGGCATTCTTCTGAAAGTGGCCTCTCAAATTGTTTTTTCTTAAAAGTGTACTTGGCCCTTGTGTTGGTTGGTCTTGATTTCATTAGTGATTGTTTAGAGATGTGAGTGTTGGGGTGTTTTTATCTTGTGCTGAGAGTTCTAGGTTTTATTGGAAGAATTTTATCGCTCGCACTAAGGGAGTTGGATGTGTTGGGAGTTTTAAATCGGGTTGGGTAATTCTTAGCTCTTGTTGTGTTTGTATACGGAGTTCACTATTTTGGAACCCCGATATTCCGGGTAGCCTTGTAGTGGTGTTCTGTTTAAGTCTCTATGGTCCTGATCAACTCAAGTGGAGAAGTCGGTATGTTCGTGTTGGGAGTTCCCATGTTAACCCCTCATCGGGTTAGTGTGTGTGGGATTTAATGTTTTCGAGTTAGTCGAGTTCTTATGGTGGGAAGAACCCTCTTGTGTTCTCACCTCGTTTTTTGTCATGGTTTCATTGGGACGAGTAGGGTGTGACTTGTGGGGTGAATCGTTAACTTGAGGTTCTTGATTTTTCTTTTGTCTCAGTTAAGGAACAGACTCAAGCTTTGTCTATCTTTTTACTTGGTGACTTTCTGGGGGTAGAAAGTGTCTATGGTGGGGAGAATTGTCACACCCTGACCAGGTTTGATGCGCAACTGGCGCACAACTTATAAAACTTTGCTACAATACATAGTTTGACTCTATAGGCGGATAGTTTCAGGTGGAACGATTCGAGCACAGCTCACTCAATGACACACTTTACAGCACGCAAGTCGTGTGGTTGCTCGACATCCGAAATAAGTAAATAAATTAATTAAAGGTCATGTAAACTGAAATTAATTAAAATAAAAATTTAATAAAATAGAGTATTATATAATAATGTTTAAGCATAAAAAATAATATTATTATAGTTTTAATAATAATAATATAATTATTCTGGTTGTTTTAATTATTATTATTATTAACAATATTATTGAGATTATTAATATAATTATTAAGACTATTACTATCATTATTATTATTATTATTGTAATTATATTATTATTAAAATAATAATAATAATAATTGTTTTTGGGGAGAAACCTATCCCACCATGACCCCCTCCCTTTGGCCTCTATCGTGTTGCCCTTAGTGCGCAGCCAGCCTCCAGCACCGCCCTACGCGTTCGCGCAGCCCTGTCTCCAGCTCCGCCGACCTCGCCTCCTCCCCCGGATCCCAGCCAGCCTCATCCGACGGTGCCTCCCCTACCAGCATGACCCCATCTGATGACATCCCCTCCGGCGCACAGCTCCAGCCGAACCCCCGCTTTTGTCAGACGCCTACCTCGCCCGCAAAAACCTCCCCGGCTGGACTCTTCTTCGGCACACAACGCCTCCAATAGCCACCCCTCCCCAATGTGGCATGTTTGACCTCCCCTCTTTTCCTACAAGCATGTATTAATCTATTTTTGTGATTCATATTTGGGTTTTCATTTTTGAACCAATCCTTATTGATTGAGTCATGTTCTGTTGGTTTTTCTTACGTTTCAGGTGTGTGCGATTGGTCTCTTAGGACACTTGGATCCATGTTCCGGCAACTATCGCTGAAGGCAGAGTAGTTCAACTTGTCTCGTTTGGTCTCCACTATCCGAGGTTAGGTTTAAGTCCTCTTGCGTGGTTTCTCATGATCTAAATTAGGTTCTTAAATTTTTTATAATGCATATTAATTATCTTGTGGTGTTTTGGTGTTTTTTTCTGATAGTTGAATTTGCTAAAAAAATATCTTTTGAGGTTGTTTTTAAAGTATGTGTATGTTTCTACCAATTTTTCTTGGATAAATGTTATTTGATTTTTAATAGTGAGTTAAATGTTTTATGTTGTGCGAGATATACTTTGAAATTGTTTTGACATGATTATATGATGAAAGAAAAATTTCTAAAGCATATGGTTATGTTTTCATGTGTGCCTCACTAAGGTACTCCTTTGAAGTGTTTTTATGATTGTGGAAAAGATGAGAATTGTGTTTCCAAAGGCACTTGAGATGGGAATTCATTGATAGTGGGTTTTTATAAAGGTAATGTATCATTTAGGCATGTTGACTTGTGTTTTGCATCATTAAATGTGATTTGGAAATTAGAAAAGTTATTTGGAATGTCCTTTTGAGTGAACATGGCTTTGTGTGTGGGTTTTAAAGGAGGGCATTCCCCATAGAAAATGGTTGAATTTAAAATGTGTCCTTGTAATAATTTTAAAGGGGTTTCATGAATTGATTAATCAAGGGTAAATTCTATTGAAATGTTTTTTTGGTGTTTGTGAAATTGAAAGTGGTTTATCTATGGAAATTGGATTTTGAAGTGTGTTTGGTAAATGTGTTTGTGATGTACAATACGTAAATGTTTATTTGAAACTGCTTACATTAAAATAGTGATTCATTATATCATGATTTCTTGAATGGTCCGTTAGTTTCTAAATAATGTTGGTTCCTCTAGGTTGACTAATTAGAGCTTGGGTGCCTTCATTTTGGTGCGCACACACATACATAGGTAAGTATCTGCACATGTATATATATATCTTCCTTGCACATATTCCCTCATGGTGCGGGGAATATTTTCAATGGATTAAGGTTATATATATATATATGTTTGAGAATGTATGTGTGTTCTAGTGAGAGTGTCTTTCATCGGAAGCCCCAAGAGCCTAAGTGTCTCGGCTTGGTCCGCTTCCTTCTCCGAGGTAGGTTTCGCTATGCATTTCCCTTTATATTTAAGAATCATTTATTTCTTGATTTTCACACCTAGTCTTGATATTAATTATTGATATAGAATTGTTATTAAATTGTCTGCCTTGAATTGGAGTGGTTTATTTCTTGTAATTTGTTTCAATAAATGGTTCGATTGTGTTTTCACATAAATTGCCTGATGAAATGCCCCTTTAGTCTTTGTGAATGTGTATTGGACTTAAAATTATGGTTTGGATTTCATAAATGGGTTTCATAGTGTTTTTCTGTTTTACAAAATGGTGTGTGTGTTATTCTTTATAAAATGGTTTGGCATGCGAAAAATTATGTGATCCCCGATTGGAACTTTTGTAACTCTCCTAGGATGTGGTCCCCTTGATTTGGTTGAGTTATATGTTATGGATGGTCCGCCGAGTAGTACTTTCCGGTGATCAAATGGTTGAAAGGAGAGGGACCTATCCCATAGGGTGATTCAGGGGCATCTTTGTTGTGTGTGTTGACTGTGTGTAGGGAATGTACTTGTGACTGCTTGTTTGAATTATTGGATCACCCCCTTTTTGTATGAACATGGTAACCTATCATAGAGAGAGAATTTTCAGAAAACAATTGCTACAATAGATTAGACTACGCACTCGATAGTGGCCCTTAGTAAGGATTATACTCTACTAGGGGATTGGGCCCCTCGGTTAGGCCAGGTAGGGTGATACCAAGTGTTTGGGCATTATGACGTCATCGAGAGTAGGCATGCCTTCAGGATAAGTCACATGTATAGTACGTTCTAGAATATTCACGAGCTCTTAGTTTTACCCATGTATATTGGCACTTAGTTATCTGCAGCAGATGGTTGAGGTGTTTTGTTTGGTTGATTTCTCTTGTTATTTTTCCATTTCCCTAGTCTGTTTATTGCTTTTGCCTTCACGTTTGATGAATCTCTTTGTTAAAGTTGATAAAGTTATCTTTAAAAGTTTGTGAAAAAAGGTTTTTAAAATGTTTTAAACTTCACTATCCCTCTTTCACTAAAAAGGATAAAGCTTCATCTGTGGAAAAGAACTTAGTTTAAAATATGAAGGGCAATGGATCGTGATTTTCTTTTTAAGAAGAAAATGTGTAAAAACCTAGTTCTATACATTGTATTTCAAAATTGAAATTGATGGATATTTTATTTAAAGGAAATGCATATGAGAATATATTGTGTGGGCTTTCCTACTGAGCATTTTAATGCTCATGCCTATCTTACCTTTCCAGATGCATGTTTATCTGTTTGGTTCAGGTTCTTGTTTCGTCTGCACGTGCGAAGCAGACTGTTAGTTATTGGAGGTGACCTACAGGTCACATAGAGGTATGTGATGTCTTGTTTTCTTTCCACTTCTAGTTTTCTTTCTCTTTTTTTATTCTTCATTAATTTATTTGACTTCCTTTTATGGGCCAAATCGTTCCCAACTATTTAGTTTTGATTCTCGACAGTAGTTTCCAGCCCGCGGGGATCGAGAATGACACTCGGGTCATGCTGCGGGCTGGCTCGGGTGACTGGTTCAGGGTCGACCCGAGTTTGTTCGTGACAATGTTCTATATAGTCAAAAAAATTCTTGATTTCCATTGATTTAATAATATATGGAGAATTATTTCTCTCTATTAAAATTATAAGATAATATATAATAATATGTTGAGAATTTTTAGAAATATTGTTCGCTTATATGTATTGGGTGTATTGGGTTTATACAAACAATTAAAAAGTAAATATTACTCTTTGTATTAATTATATAGTCTACAACATGCCTTTATTTCCATGAAAAAGTAGATTTATACTTATTAATATATTCAAAATATGTTTGTCTTATAGTCATGAATTACACCTCTATATTCACTTTTAGTTCATGCGGAAAACATCATAAAATGGAAGGCACATTAAAATCCTTCCATTATCACTCAAAATTTCCACCACATCCTTACTAACTGGAATAAATATGCTCTATTGATTCACATACCTTATAAGATGATAAAAATCCATGAAAACCATCTACCTTTAATTACATTACACAGAAAAAATAACTTTTATAATGAAATTATACATTGTTTAGATACTAATGGTTCTTTAGTCCCATTAAATGATGATGGCAGTTTTAACATGAAACAATCCAACATTATTGAAATACCATGTAGATTGGAAGACTACTCCATATGAGTAAGGTTATTACACAAAACATGTGTCAAATATTTAGACATTATTATGATTTCTTTAGATCTAGCACTAAATCCGTCTTTAGCAATGTATTATTTACTAGGAGGAAAATCCTAACATATATTATGTGAATTGATATAGTTTTCATTCCTTTAATTAAAAAATATTTACAAAAAATTGAATAAAAATTATTAGATCATAAAATTAGGAAAAATAATTCATCATTCTGAAACTATTAATAAAATAAAATTTTGATAGAAATTAATATATACCTAATCTCAGAATCATTATCTTAGTATCATTGGGAATAACTTCAAATGATTAATATATTTTTAAATATTTAATAATGTTTTGTAAAGAGTGTCTCAATAACCCAAATAATATCCCATAAAGTGTATAGCTTGATGTGTGGTCTTATGCCCACTCATTGTGCACTAGTGATAATTGAGTAAATAACCAATCCACCCTATTATTTGTTAGTTCCCCGAGGAGAATATTTGTCACAACGACATCCACTGGCCAGTATCAAGAAACAAATGTATTTTTCAAGAAAATCAAACAATATATACCATAATGAAAATTCATGATATTATCAGGTATAAATAATTATCCCTAGTTCCTATTATAGGCTTACATTCCCTAATATATATATTTCTAAATCACATTCCATGGTTTTAAATTAATTTTTTTAATACCAACTATAACAACCCTGATATGTGGTAAGGTCCCATCTTTTTTTTCAAGATGACTCCTGATTTTTTAGAGGTACACTTTTGTCTAGTTTGAGTAAATGTTGTTTCAATTGTATATTGGGATTTTTTTTGGGTTAAAAATATGAAAAATTTGGAAGATGTTTAGGTAGTATAGAATTGGTGTGTGGTTTTCCCAAACCGTGTGTCCCATCCCTAAAAATTGTGAAATCCTAAACATTGTCGATTTATATGGCTGGTGCCATATTTTTTAATATAGGTTCCCCATAAGGAGAAAATTTGAACCTCACCCTTTAGAATAAGAGAATAGTTAAGGCACATTGTTTAGAAATCCATCTTCCACTTCAATGAAAAACAATGTTTAGGGTTTTAATTAATTCTAATATTATATTTAAAAATACATTAACCCCCATTTTAAGAAAAAATCAACTCATAATAAAACCTGACCAAATAAAAAAATATTTTGGAGGTTCCAGGAAACATTTTTATTTATATTTACCTCTATTCGCATATAATTTATGGGAATATTGATGATACACACCCCACCATATAAGAGGATCTAATCCCATGTGGTTTCATTCTTCTCTCACATCTCAAACTCATAATTTAGAGGGAAGTTATACTCTATCTATATAGAACTAAAAATAGTTTTTTTTGGTATAGATCTATAATTTTGGGATCTTTATTGATCAATCATAAATTAGGGTTTCATATCCAGATCTTGTTATATTTCATTACTCCTCTCAAAATAGGGATTTCTTTTAGTATGATTTATCATCAATCGAAAGGTTGGTGGACTATAATTAAAATCCTAATGTATTGATTCAAATTATGTGTATGTAAATTTAGATTTGACATTAGATGATTATAAATTGAGTTGTTAGTTGAATCAATTAATTTTTTGAATAAATTAACTGATTGTTTTTTGGAGTTGTGAATATGGGGATTTTTATTTAAAATAATTAATTATGAAATTAATTCTATTATTATTGAGATTGAGGAACATGATTAATTAATTTTTGAATTCCTTAATTTTAATGGTTTGGATTACGATATTCATTAATTTTGAATAATTATTAAATGATTTAATTATGGAACGATTCATGTTATTGTGATTGAGTAATTAATTATTGAATTAATTATTGTTATATTACATTTTTTGAATTGGAAGAATTAGTTATTGAATTACTTGTTAGAGATTGTTCTAATTATTAAATTGATTGAGATGAGAAATTATTTTTTAATTTATCAAAAAGGGTTGATATTATAAATTAATTTTTTAATTAATTAATGGAATTTATGTGGATTAATTTATTTTAAAATTAATTATTTTCATATTTTGATAGATGTGAAATAAGATAATGAATGGAAGCAATGTAATTCCTATGTTAAATAAAATTATGAATGTTAACAATGGAACTGATATATGTTTGTTTGGTAATGAGGTATAGGACACCGACTGTTGATCTTAATACCCACATGGGTGCTAGACAAGGCATTTTAGAACCAATTATATGCATGTGAATATTTTTATGGGATATAGACAAATGCACTAAATAACTATTGGGTATAATAGAGGTATTAATGCTCAAAATACCCATGGGGTACTGAATTGATGTTTTATTCCCATGATATATTTGATTGACTGATAAAAGAGTGTAAGCCACAAATTGAGCACTACAACAAAACATGTGTTTAAATACATTGACATTTAGAAAAACTAGCAAAATGAGTTGATAATATCCATCTTTATCAGCACTAAAATAAATCCTTCTAAAGGGACACCATTATCAGCAGTAAAAAAATCCATGATAAGGGGATCCTTTTATCAACGCTGATAAAGGATACACTTTTTAATGCTTTATTTTTGCGATAAAATGGGGTACTCTAAATTAGTGTAAAAAATGAAGTGCTAATAAAGGGTATCCTTTATTAGTGAATTATTAGTTATGATAAAGGTCCACCCTAAAATGAAATAATTAAACAAACAAAAATAAAATAATATCAATTTAAACTATTATGTAATTACTCATAAAAATCAATAATATATGTATATATTATTTAAATATTTATAATTAGTATATACTAAATATATTAATATTTAAAATGAATATTATGAAATTATTAAACAAATAAAAATCTAAAATGAGAAAATATAGAAAAAATTAAACATTTTATAAAGTAAATAATTATTGAAAAAAATGAAAAAAAATTAACATACAGATATATAGATTATAAATATTAATTTATACTATATATTGACTATATATATATATTATAAATATATAGTAATAATTGAACAAAAAAATTATAAATGAATAAATCATAAAATTATTTAAACACGTATTATTGAAGAATTTAATTATAAAAATGAATAAGTATAGTAAATAAAAATAAAAATTTTAAATTGTAATAAATAATATATATTAAATATATATATATATAATGAATAAAATGTTAATTATAAACATATTAATTATTTATTTATTTTTATTGTTCTTTGACATTTAACTTTAACATATTTGAAATGTCGTGTGTTAATTTGATTTCAAGTATATATATAATGTTTTTTATATACAAACTCACAAAAAAATATATTTATGAAATATATAAAAACACATAGGCCTAATATTTATCTATATTATAAAAATTTTAGTATATTTTTTAATATCCATTATAACAATATACATTTAATGTATTATGTTTATAATCAGTGAATCTTATTTATTTATTTTTAATACTATTAGGGTTAGGGTATTCATTTTGGATTTTTTTTTATTTTTTATTTTATTTTTGAATTTGATCAATTTATATATATATATATATATATATATTTAATTACTATGTTTTACTATTTTAAATATATATATATATATCCATATTTGTTTTATAATTTATTTTTAATAAACAAAACATTTCCATATTTAAAAATAATTAAACTGTACTCATTTTGAATTATTCAATATCAATCATTTTTAAAATGCATGTATTTTAGATTTTATATCCTTTAATAATGATAAAAAAATATTTTTAAACAAATATTTTTAAACAAATATATTTATAAAAGAATACTTACCATATTTATAAATTTATAAATTTAAAATTAATGTTTATAAATATCTATTATTTTTTAAATAAGTATTTATATAAATATTAAGAAATTATTATATTTATTTAAATAATATATAATTTTATAGTAAATTTATTTTAATAATTAATCAATTATAATGTTTTATTTAAATAATAATAATAAAATTATATTGAATTTATTTAAATAATTATAATTATAATACCCTATATCAGTTCTTTTTTATCATTAAGAAAGATCGAACTTTATTATCACTAAAATATTAAATTTGATAATTAATTCTTTTATTAGTACTTAAAATGAACTGATAAAGATTCGTTTAATCAACACTTATCAATTTAACATAGATATAATAGATATTTATTATCAATTTTTTGAATTCACTATAAAAAGTGTCGCTGATATTTTTAAAATAACCCTAACTATGACTTAGTCACTTGCGATTCGAAAGATCTCATAGAACTCCTATACTACCGGTGTGACTCCGATACATTCATTTGAATGAATTAAAGATAAAATCCAATGTATTTTATTTTTTTATTATCCTCTATCATTGTTTGATTTTTTGGATTATGTGTTTCACATATTTTCATTGTTCTTAACCATGGTGAACCCTACATCTCATCTCCTTTCCATTAAAATATAAAGAATTGTTCTTTTTCATCCTTTTCCAATATAGAAAATGGTTTCAAAGAAATAGAATGATATTTTCATGTGGTAGGGTTAGTCAAAATATGTGTGTTGTCGCATGTGGACAAATAAAATAGATTTTTCACAACATGCTACTATAAAGGTAATGTTATATATATCCATTAACATTGACAAATGACATTATATATCAAGAAGTTTGTCTGAGGGGATGTGTTGACCTAAATTGGGAACTATTTAGTTATACATGGTAAAAAGTGATACAAAATGGAATCATTATAGGAATTAGGGGTATCAGTATTGATTATATCTATGTGAGAAAAATTCCAGACCTATGATGTAATCCATAAATATGTCTACATTTCACAATTATGTTTTATACTTGAGTTACCCTATGATGTCTATGTTGTTGTTTTTGTCTATTTTTTTCCTTGACATATCTTCCTGAGTCTCATTCCTCTTTTTTTGAGTTGATAGGTTGGAACCAAAAAGAATATATAAAATTTCATGTCATTATGTGTCTTTGTTTAATTATTTTCGAAAATAAAATATAAAATTATATTAATAGAACCTTGAATAATTAATAAATAGTGTATTATTTTTTTATTTTTGGTGATTAAGTTTATATAACTTATTACTTCAATGAGTTTATTTACTAACCCCCATTATCGATATTATTAGTTAGTTGTTTCATACTTATATTTTCTAGAATTATTCCAACATACATTAAATTATATTTAATGTATGAAAATACTTATTTAAAAGAAAATTAATTATCTATAGGGGCATGGAGTTCACATTATATATATATTATTATTTTCCCATTTTTTAAACATTATTTTTTTAAGTGTAAAATTAAATAAATCACTAAATTAATATAGAATATTTCACCACAATGTACCCTAGATATTTATCAGAAGGATACAATGAACATCAACATTTTTCTAAAACATATATTGATCCCTGAGACATAGAGTTAATTGTAGTTCTACCTCAAGCTATGTTGTATAGTTTTTAATTATGAGATCATCTATTATGTATGTTTCCTATATAATTTTTTTGGGCAAAAATCCATCAAGTTATCATGGAATCATTTTTGAGGTAATTGTGTTTGTTGACAAAGTGGGCCTCCAGGTTGTGTTTATTGACAAAGAAAACCATAACGTAAAAAATTTGTTGAAAAGGGGGATTTCATGGTTGCATATCGAGTTAAAGGGATTTTTTTAATGATACATGATTGATTCAAGAATGTCAACAAAGGAAAGGATGATCTGGAGGTGGTTCAAAAAGGGCATATATAAGGTGGAACCATTTTCTAGTGTTTTCCAAATTTTTTGACCTCAAAATCGTCAAATAGAGAAATGTGTTTTTGGCAATGGGACTTGAATGCCAGTGTCTTGGAGGCTTCTAAACATTCAATCCATTTTATTGTCAAGATCAGAATATAAAAATTTGGCAAAGGAAAAAGGGACTCCCAGGTTTTGGGTTTGGTCGCTCAAGTGGCTAGGGCGACAGGGACTAGGGCGGCTAATCATGCGCGCCGAGAAGAGAATTTTACGCTAGAACTCAGGGTGTCAAAATGCCTATAAATAGAGGTTGAACCCTCCTCATTCGATGTGAGTTCAAAACATGGAAAAAATCAATGCTATCATTGCGCAAGTGGTGGTGTGGTCGCACAAATATAACGGTATTGAGAAGTTGTGCGCTAGTTGATAGTTGCACGCCCAAAGTGGTTTGGGCGGGAAAGGGTGTGAGTCTCCCAAGTTTAGAGTTGAAGAAGGGGGTATCACGCAAGTGATTTGGTGACACTTCTGCGACAGGCTTTGAAGAAGCATGACAGTTGGTAGTTGCAAGCCAAAATTGGTTTGGGCGTAAAAGGGTGTCTGTCACACATGTTTGGAGTTAAAGAAATGAGTGTTGCACAAGTGGTTAAGGTGATCATGCACTCCGGATTGAAGAAGCACGCCAGGTATGGTAGAAGCACACCAGTCATTTTAGGACTGCACGAATTTTGGAAGATTTCCCGATACCTTGGGTTTAATGTGAGATTCATCTACAGGTGAAAGTCAGACATCAATAGAGCATCTACATACAACAGAGGAAGTATTCATTAGTTATAATGAGTAGACCTATAGGTCTATAAGCTGTGAGTGGATCCATTCCAGAGTAGTGAGCAATGGAAGAGGAATAAGGAGATTCTCTCCACTAGCAGTGAGCTAGAGAGAGTGAAATGGGGAGTGACACTTTTGAAAGAATTGAGCTGACCCTAAAAATTGTAAAGGTAGTGAGCCTTAGAATATAAGTGATCTATCCCGAGTATTGTAAACAGTAGTGCACTTTTAATGGATTTGATACATTATCACATTGTTGGTGTATGATCCATGGACAAAGCCCAATGAGGGTGAACCAAGTAAAAATAAATTTGTCATGTGCATACTTTAGTTTTTTATTATACTTTGCTATAGGAAAGAGAAAGAATTGAGACTTGCTTAACAGCGAGACATGATCAATATGGGAAGTTGTGTTAATCTTTCATACCATGATTAACCCCCCCACTCAAGGAATCTAACCAAGTGGACCAAATAGATTTATTCTAATATATAATAATATTGAATTTATGACTACATTGAATATATTCACTTAATTGGTATGTGTAAATAGATTCTAGTTAAGTATTGAGAATATGTTGAACAATTAACCAATTGAAGGGATGTATATTTATGGAGAGATTATATGAGAGATTAAAATATATCCATAATTAAATGATATGGAATCCTTGAGTATATAGAAGTGATGTCAATTATAGGTGGGGTGAGCTTCCTTTTTTCAATACCATTAATGTTGATATATTCCAATTCCACTTTAATTAAGGAATTTTTTTTAGAGATTCCATCAGTGTAGGTTTCTGGGATCCTTTAATCCTTATTACCTCTTAGATGTGAATGTTTGCTATTGATGTGCTTAGTTGGGGAATCCCCAATGGTCCTATTGAGCTACTCATTTTAGGAAAGGCCATTATATATTATTGGTCGAATAATTTGTTCTATGTCGTCAATGGATGATGCTAGATATGGTTCTTGTATAATGATAGGTAAAATCCTTATGTTATATACCCTAGTTGATGAACTTATGACACATAAGCTTCATATTCATTATTTATGATTATATTATATTTCATTTGGGATTGGGATTATAACTTATTCATAATTTTATTGACATCATTATTTTCAATGACTAAACATATGTAAAAATATTAATTAATTTCAATTTTATTAATGATTATCTTATATATTTCTATCTCTCCCTAAAATATACGTACACAATGTGACCCCTACTCTATGAAATATTTAAAGAATCATATTAGAAAACTGTAAGTTACATATACATTTTATGTTGTGAATGAATCATACAACACATAATAGTCATAATAAATATAAATAAAATTTCATAATGAAAGGAAACGGGTTTCACAAATATGTTTGTGTAATGATGGATACATTTTGGTGAAATAAATATACAATAAAATACACTTCATGAAAAAATGTCTACAATTGAATGCATCATTCATGAAAATTTATACTCATTTGAATATACATATAATACATTAAAACTAATGTATCAGAAGTCCTAACTACATTTATTTAATCCATCAATAGATTCTTGATTACCTTCCATCTCTTCATGATGTTTTGAACTCCGTATTTTAAACTTTCCTTCCTCCCATCATTAGGGATCCAATGTTCCGGGATGAAATACCTCCCACTAAGAAAGTAATCATTAATCTTGGTCAATTACCCCTCTATGAATTGAATACCAAAACTCTGAAATCATTCTTCAATTCTTACATCCTTTTATCCTCCTCATTTTGAACTTACTGGGAACATAATAAATGAAACCAGAAAAATATTCAAAACATAATGAATGAATTTTTTTGGTCTCATTATACGAATTTTCTTATATGAATCACTTGGTTACATTTGGAAACAACATATAAATAATTAAATATATTTTTAGGGAAATAAATTGGATCATATTATTACTCCAAATTTAATCATTCTTGGAGGATAATTATACTATGATGAGTCTTATAATCATACTCTAGATAGAATACCTCCCTTGAGGAGAAGAGATCTATATCCTTTTTTTTATTCAACTTGGGGATACTTCCTCTCAGATGATTGCAGAAATGATAATTTTTCAATGTCCCCCATTCCCTCACATCAATACCACAACATGATTGTGTCTCCTACAATCCCTACAAAAAAATAATCATGTCTGTGGTAGTGAAGGACAATTAATGCTTATTTGTGGAAGTAAGTATCTGTGAGTGGATTCCGTGTGGATTTCAACGTTAATTACTTTATTTTTGTAATGTAATATGTTATAATACATAATTTTAATTACATTTAAGATATTTTTTTTCCTTAGTGGAAACTCGAATTTCATCTCCCAAATAGTTATTATTGCATTTTATTGCTTGAGACTCATCCCAAATATATCTTTTATTGATTAAACTACTCTGAAATGTATTCATCCAATATGATAATGTGAGACATTTTTTTATAGTAGTTAAAGAGACATAGGTGGATTCTTAATAAATATTGGATGAAAATATCTACGAAGAAAATGAAATAATAACTCTTAGAGTTGTATGTCATTAAGGAACATGGGAACCAAAATTATGGGAGTAATACTAGTGTGAAAGAGGGTTTCCAAACCATCATTATGATATAAAAACAAATAAATATTTGAGGATGGATTAAATAATTTTATTAAAGGATAGTTGTGTTGAATTATTGGTTTATTATATATCTATTGAAGTCCGTAACAATTATCAAGAAAGCGGCATGGAATTGTGGAATTTTATGCATTGAGTGTACTTTTTTATTCCAGACATATTAAATGTCTAATTAATCTTGAAGACAATTCCTTCTGTACAAAATGACCATACCAATCCTATAAAGGGAAAAACTATTGACTATAAAACTAAAGAATTGTTTGGAGATAAAAAAAATATGTTTGTGAACAAAACCACAATGACACAAAATCATAGTGGTGAATAACATTATTGAGGAAAGAAGTATTGGTATAAAATTTGAGGTTTGTTGGAATCAAAAGAACCAACCTATTAACAACAACAATTTAATGTTCAGTATTTATCTTTTAGTCACAACAATGATGAATGTGCTGATTGATATTGATTCATAGCACTGTGTCCAACTTGTAATGGAGGAAATTATTTGGAAAGAAATAATAATAATGTTACAATATATATTACTTATTTTACTAAAAAATTGTATACTGAATAATTTTAACATAATGAGACCCCTACATGAATTGGGAAATATAAACAACTAGTTCATTAGATATCTTCATTGCCTCCAAATAATTTTAACATAATGAGACCCCTTTTTGAGATATCTTACTTAATACAGTTCTTCATTGCTGGGAGATTAAAAACATATTAAAGGGTTATATTAGATTCACATCAGGGGTAATCTAGTGAGATATCATTCATATCCTAATTATAAGACCTAACAAAATAAAATTCTAAAATCTTATCCTCTACATGAATGATCAGTGTATCATGCCATGAAATAAGTGATAAAAGTTCAAAAGAGTCAACTAATGTAATCCTAAAAGACATAACATAAGACATGATGTTTTTTGGATGACACATAGGCATGGAAAATTATTCAATATTAGTCAATTATTATTTACAATATCGTCCTAATGGACTATGTCCATTACTGAACTGAGCTCACTCCCCATTCTAGCCTTGTACTAATGAACTGATATCAGATTCCATTCTAGCCATTTATATCTCATGGGATATAAATATTTACGCATTGTATTGGTGGGAGATATCAGTTCCATAAACCTCATCATGAAATCATTATTATGTGTTCCAAAAAAACATACTTCGTTCATTGTAACTAATGGAATAAAATAGGATTCTTTAAAAAAATCACCATAACATAAACCATTTCGAACAAATGGATTTATTAAATAAAATTCAATAATAATTAAAATAATATCGTATAAATATTAATGATTTTATTCTTTATATAGATCCCTATTAAAAAATTATATCTAAGATGGAAAATAATTTTTATATAACGCATCAAATTAATTTTAGAGGAAAATATCCATTCTATTTCAATGAACATTGAAGACACAAAATTTTAAAAGAAAATAATTTATTTGAAAATAATCCTGAAATAATTTAGAGTAGAATTCATGGAAATAAGGAATTATGAAAATGTAAGAACATGTTCAAACTATATAACATAAAAAAAAATCTCCTCAAAGTTTTCCAGAAATGTCAAAATGTACTTCGTATTGAATAACGACAAAATATTCCTTTAATAATTTTTGATAAAAAGTTACAAATGGGTAAAATTGATATTAAAAAATAATAGATAGATATAAATAACATTAAATATTTTGAAAAAAGTGGATATGGATGATAAATATACCCCTATAAATACATAAATATAATTAATCATAGAAAATAATGTGATTTCAGAATTGTCCCATTCCTTTGTTCTGATTTCCACTGTATGTATGTGAAACTCTTATATAATGAAGTAAATAATTTAACTATCTAATAGAAGAATAATAGTCATCTTTATGATTTCATATATTATCATATTATTAATTTTTTATAAATAACATTATTACTTGTTATTCGTGTATGTGTTCTGATCATTATTACTTGTTATTTGTGTATTAAGTACTTCATTTGGTTCTCCGTTTTTTGTCAAATAAATTACGGTTCTATTTAATAAGTCATATTTATATCATTGAAAACTTATATTAAAATGATATATATCAAATTTATTAATTATATACATTTATTTAATCATTCTCTAGTTAATATTATGTAGAATAAATCACATCACACCATAGAGTTGGAATGTTTTATGTATACATGCACGACGATATCATTCCCATAATCATAATAACATCATAGTATATATGTTATAATAGATTAATTTGTTTATAATTCAACAAACCTTGTAGAGGTTGTGGAATAAAAAAGAACCTTGAATGAAATAGTAAATGTGATAACCTCTTCTTCGACATGTTTCCTCAAAATCTTCTATTATATAACTATATTTACTCTTTTAAGAATACATGACCTAGAAGAATGTTTCCATATAATATGATAATGGAAAAGGGTAGTGATGGATGATCATAAATTCTCAATGTGAAGTTAATAGGTGAGGGTGGACGTTCCCTTTTATAATTTTGGTTAGGGGTACTTTTGTGATCTCCAAAAATATCAATTCATAATAAACTGAAACCCAATAAAAAATCACAAAAATTTCCTACTTTTGAATATGAGATGATATAGGATTGTAATCTCATCAACAAATTTATTTTAGAAATGTTTTTGTATAAATTGATTCTTTATCATTTTAATTAACATATATTTATTCTCTTTAATTGTTAATAAGCGCAACAAATATTAAAATATTAAATGAGTGAAATATATACTTAAATGATATTAATTAGTCCATAAATAAATACCTTATATTAGTTTAGACCAAATAATTATAAATATCTATTTATAAAAAATTGTATGATTTTTAAATAATTTTAATGAAATTATCATGATAAACAATCAATAGTGTCAATTTTGACACTACTCAATGCATGGGTTTTTTAAAATATTATGCTAACATGTAAACTTTTAACCTACTATTTTATTATATTACTAAGAGGTCAAGGTCTTCTATTTAATTATTTATACTTATTAATTAGAAAAAAGTAAGTTTATTTTAATGTTTTAAAATCATTTTTTGATATATCTATTAATAAATGAATTACGACATCCATTTTGTTTAATAATTTAATATATGTAATTTTTAAATAAAATTTAAAAATAAAATACTATGATGAAGATAAATCTTCTAGACTTCATAAGAATATTTTAGTATAAATTATATTATAGAAAATACAATATTTACAATGGAATATATATTAAATTATGAATGTGACAACTATAACATTATATAAAATAAAATAGTATATTTGTAACAATATCTTTAATAAGGATCCAAATGGTCACTAAATATACCATTAGATGGTTATGGTCGAGATAAATTCAACCTGTATAATTTTTTAATGTTAATTTTCCTTTTGATGGTTAATATAATTTTAATTATATTTTTTATTGATTTATCATAAATTAATAAATTTTTATGTCATCGAAGTATAAGAGTTTAGGGTAATTTAATTTATCCAATAAATTAAAAATAAATAACCATGATAAAAAACAATTTAAATTTTATATCAGTATTTATAATATAATTTTTCTTCTGTATAACCTAATATAATAAATGACATTGTAAATAATTTATGTGTGAGAATTATTTAACATTTCTATAAAGGAAAATAAAATATATTCGATAATCTCATCCATGTGGCTTCCACTGATCACTATTCCTACCCAAGGATAATTTAGGAAAGAATAAAATCATATAATAATATTAACACAAACTTTAGGGTAATTTTATAATAGTATTATAACCATTTATTACCAGATATACCATTTTACCATAAAAATAAAAATCAACAAAGTTACTATTTACAATACCCAAAAATAATATAATTTTATTTACAAAATTTGGACCTACTGATTAAAAATATTGATTCCGTTTTTCAAATTTAAATTCAAATAATTTGTAGTAATTATTTTAAAATTTATCCCATTTTTTGAAACAGAGATTTGGTTTTTAAATATAAAACAATACAATTCATTGAATTGTTTTTACGTCTGAATTCAATGTAAAATTAATTCTAATGACATAAATTGTATTGAATGATAAAAATATATTATATTTATATTTTAAACCCATTAAATTTTATAATTTAACTATATTAATTATTTTTTTGAAAAGGTTGTTCTCAATTCAACTATTCTGAATTTCTACTATTTATAAATTTTTTTAAAGTTATCAGAAAATTATTAAAAATTAAAAAAAAAAATTACATACCTATTTTAAAGAATATGTTTTTGATTTCATATAAAAATTATTAACGTGTCAAAATATTAATTTATACAGGGTTCTCCATTAATAGACAAAAAATTACAATTTTTAAAAATGTAGTTTTTATTGAACAAATAGGGTTTAATCAAACCCTATGGAAAACATATAAATTGGACGAATAAAACATAATTTATTAAGTACATAATATATCTATATATAATTTCTTTCATTTACTAATAGTAATTAACACAATTTATTAATATGAATATACAGATATATAACTAATTTATAAATTTCATAAATAATTGGTATTGTATGAATCCACCATACCTTTTCATAAGATAGTTATATTTATTCCAACACACATAATAGCTAGGTTAAAATGGTTATTATATACTAAGGGGATCTCATTGTTCGTTTATACTCATGATTTTGTTCAATTATATATGTTAAAGTATTAAAATTATGTTCAGAAATTATTTCATAAAAACATATGGGTGTTACATTATACACTTATAAGTCCAATTCTTCAAACAAAATTCTTCACATGGATAAAAACAGATGATGATATATATCACACATCATATCCTGATGATCCCACATAGCTTTCTCAAATTTGTGGTTCCACTACAAAACATTAACCAAGAGAGTGTTCGTTTTCAAACAAAATTTTTGCTATGATCTAGAATCTCTATTGGTTGTTCTTCATAAGAAATATTATTCTCTAGTAGTACAGATTTTTATATTAGTACCTGTGGTGATTTAGGTTTGTACATTATCAAGAGGGAAACATGGAACACATCATGACCTAGAGAGAGATTCATTGGAAGCTCAAATCTGTAATAGACCTTCCCAACATGATCCAAAATTTCAAAAGAAATGATATATCTAAGGCTCACATTTCCCTTCATTACATATCTTATTACTCCCTTCTTGGGATATATTCATAGAAACACCTTGTCACCTACTTCAATGTCTATGTTTTTTTTTCAGATGACAGCATAATTGTTTTTAAAATTATGAGATGCCCTATTGTGTTGTTTAATAGATCTAACATTTTCATCCATTTAATCAACTAGATCAGGTCCTAATATCTTTTTACACCCTCATTTATCCAATCAAATTTGAGATCAGAACTTATTTATATAGAGAACATCACAAGGAGAAATCTGAATGCAGGAGTGAATGTTATTATTGTATGAAACTCCACCAAATGTAGGATTTGATCCCAACAACCATTTAAATTCACAGAGTAAGATATCAACATGTCTTCTATACTTTGAATTTTCCAGTCACACTATAGAAAATTATAAGGATGATAACAAGTGATAAAAGTTTTCTATGTATCCAGAACCTAATAATGACATCGCAAGAACATCATGGTAATCAATGGATCACAATTAGATATAATTTAAAGTTGTATTCCATTAATTCTACAACTTCCTTTCTATATATCCTAGAAAGTTGACATATTGGGAAATCCACAATAATAGAAATGAATTGTACCAACTTCATAAGGACATCAACTATAACCCATATAGCAATTTTTTTTCTATTGATGTTTAGGGAATTTAAATGACAATGTCTATTTTCATGTTTTCCTATTTCCATTATGGTATGGGTAATGGTTGTAAAATCACCTTAAACTTATGTCTCCCATCCTGAAAATTCTGAAAATCCAAACACCAAGAGACATATTTTGCAACATCTATTTTTATGCCATCCCACACAAAATACACTTTTAATCCTTGTACATCCTTTTACTTCCACAATTAATAGATAATGAAGGACTGTGAGCCTCATCCTATAAATCCTTCTTTTCATTTGGAATGGGAGGAATAAAAACCCAGATAAACAACCTTTTTATTCCATCACAAACAAGGTTTAATTCTGGAACATTTATCATCATATTTTGTAGATCTACAACTTCCTTTTTCACCTCCTTAATATTTAATTTTATAAATGGTTGACCATTCAATTGATAATGAAATTATTTACCCCTTCCATTAAAATTCCATGATATATCCTTTAAAAATCCATAAATATTGGATCTTTTATCATCATAATTGTGTATATGGTAGAATGGTCCTTTAAAATCAAAGCATCATCTAACTTGTTTTTCTTCCCAATATGGTAATGTATTGATAATTTGTAATCATTAATCAACTACAACCATAGTTATTGATACATATTCATCTCATTTTTTGTGGAAATATAATTTAATATTTTATTATCAGTATAAATATCACACCTTTCACCCTAAAGATAATTTTTTTATATCATTAGTGAAAGTATCACTATAGTTTACTCCAAATCATTATTTGGGTAAAATTTTTCCTTGATTTTCCATTTTCTTGAGGGATAATCTGTCACCATATAATTTTTCCATGAGAACAAAAACAAACCACTTCTTTTAAGCATCACTATATATCACAATATATTCTCCACATCAAGTATGTGTGAGAACATGTTCCACGATTATCATTATTTTTATCTCTTTAAAATTATCATCACATTCTTCCATCGACATTAACATAACTCTTTTCTAAGTAAACATGGTTGGCAGAATAGATAATCATGAAAAATTATTCTAAAAACATCAATAATTTCAAAATAACTAAGAAAATGTCAAATATTAGTTACTATTGTTGGTCTCGGACAACATTCAATTTATTTTTATTGCTAGATCCAACGATATCCACTATTTTGAGATTATGTGATCCAAAAATGAATATTTTTTAAGAAAAAATTTACACATGGTAAATTTTTCATTAAGAATATCCATTTTTAGGATATTCAGTAAATTTCTCAAGTGATCTTGAAGTTCGTACATTATTTTCTAATAAACAAGAATATCATGTATAATGACTACTGAAAATTGATCACGATAGTCTCTAAAAATCTATTCCATTGATTCACAATGATAGCCGGAGATTTAGTAAGATCCAAAGGAATCACTATAAATTTATTGTGTCTATACCTTGTACCGAATGTTGTATTTGGTATATCATACTTCATAACCCTTAATTGATGATATCCTAATTTAAGATCAATCATGGAAGAGTATTGAGGTCATCATAGTTTATCGAATAAGTCATTATAGTAGGGAAGTGGATTTTTTTATAGTGATCTTTTTATATTCTCTTAAATCAATGAAGAGTCGTGTTTATCTATATTTGTTCCTAACAAATAGAATAGGTCCTCCTTAAGGTGATGAACTAGGGTGTATGAATATATTTTTAATATTATATTTTACATGATTCTTTCATTCCTTCAACTCAATTTGGGACATTATATGAGCTGTATTTGAAATTAGAATAGCACTCGGTTTGAGTTCTATTGAAAACTCATATGTACAATTTGGGAGAAAGCCTTGTAATTATTTAATAATGACATAATCAAACTACCATATAAGGGATTTAATTTTAATTATGAGTTTCTCCCCAACCATTTGAGATATATAACCTTGGTTTATAGGGATCTGAACACAATAGATGGAAAAAATCTACTAGATGTTTACATTCATCCTTGTATCAATATATGATCAAATATTGTAGAAAAATAAGAAATGTGTCTTCCATTCCATTGATATTGATATGATACTCATATAGATATTCTCAATTAAAGATTAGAATCACATAAAATACCAATGAGTATCATATCAAAATCAATGGAATGGAAGACACATTTCTTAATTTTCTACAATATTTGATCATATATTGATACAAGGATGAATGTAAACATCTAGTAGATTTTTTCCATCTTATGTGTTCGGATCCCTATAAACCAAGGTTATCTATCTCAAATGGTTGGTGAGAAACTCATAATTAAAATTAAATCCCTTATATGGTAGTTTGATTATGTCATTATTCAAGAATTACAAGGCTTTCTCCCAGATTGTACATATGAGTTTTCAATAGAACTCAAACCGAGTGCTATTCTAATTTCAAATACAGCTCATAGAATGTCCCAAATTGAGTTGAAGGAATTAAAGAATCATGTAGAAGATAAAATTAAAAATATATTCATACACCCTAGTTCATCACCATAGGGAGGACCTATTCTATTTGTTAGGAACAAATATAGATAAATGCGACTCTTCATTGATTAAAAAGAATATAACAAGATCACTATAAAAAATCCACTTCTCTACTATAATGACTTATTCGATAAACAATGATGACCTCAATACTCTTCCATGATTGATCTTAAATTAGGATATCATCAATTAAGGGTTATGAAGTATGATATACCAAATACGACATTCGGTACAAGGTATAGACACAATAAATTTATAGTGATTCCTTTTAATCTTACTAACTCTCCCTCTATCATTGTGAATCAATGGAATAGATTTTTAGAGAATATATTATCATTAGTTTGTTATTAACATTTCTATATTATTTGTTATTTTGGTGTTAACACTTTCATTTTCATATTCATGTTTTGTCAAATAAGTTATGGTTATCCACAATTGGTCAATGTTATAACATAAAAAATGATATTAAAATTATATAAATCATAAATATTTATTCTATACATTTATATAATCATTCATTAATGAATATCATGTAAAACGAATCACATTACATCACGGAGACTGTAAGTCGTACACACGCACGAGAGACGGTATCAATCTCATAATTTTTTATTGTGACATAAGTGAATGGTGTATAATATTTATGATTAAATATCATGTTATAATAATGATTTATAGTATTTATTTCCATCATTATTCCCATCCATGTTAGTTGGTGGTGAAACCCATATTACACCACGACATTGAGATGGAAAGTCGTACATACGCACACGTGGTGATATCATTTTTCGTGTGATTAATATGAAATGGAATATTGTTGTTACATAATCATAATAACATCTCAATATATAATCTATACCGGTTTTTTGTTATAAAGAAACAAATCATGAAGAGGAAGTATAAGAAGATTTAAGATTGAAATAATCATATTACCTCTTCTTCGGCATGCTTTCTCTAAATCTCATCTTAGAGCACTTGATATTGTCTTTGAATAATACCATAACCTCTATAACGTTACTAGGGAATTTTATAATGGAAGAGGTCATGGGATTTCCAAGCATGAATGCTTAATGTGATGTTAAGAGGTGGGGGCGGAGGTTCGTTTTTATAATTGAGGTGAGAGGAACTTTTAGGACCTCCAAAAATATTAATTTATAATAAAACAAAGACCCACCAAAAAACCTATGAAATATTCTAATTGAAAAGATGAGATGATATTGTGTTGTAATATCATAAAAATAAAGTTTAGATAGGATTTTTTTACCAATTTAATCTTTATCATTCCAATTAACACTAATTTATTCTATATAATTATTAACTAGGGTAACGAATATATACATATTAAAATTCTGAAATATTTACTTATTTGATGTTAATTAGACCATAAATAAATACATTTTAATATTTTATACCATTTATAAATAATTTTATATTTTGAATGAAAATAATTTTTAAATAATTTTATAGTAGAGTAGTTTGATAAATAATCAATAGTGTGATGTTTGACTTGACCTAATTCATTTAATTTTATAAATATTAAAATAATAATAACAATTTTACACACAATTTTATTATAATAATAATATTAGTAGATACTATATAAAAATTATTATACATAAAAATTATCGTATATTATATTTATTTTAATATTATTAAAAACAGTTATTTTTTATCTATATTAATAAAACAATTACTACATCAATTTTTATTTAATTATTTAATATAAATATTTTTTTAAAAAAATGACATTAAAATATGATAATGAATATAAATATAATTGATTTTATAATTATATTTTTAGTTGAATTTATCATCTAGAAAAACCAAAATACAATATTTTATACTTATTAAATTATGAATGTGACAACATAAACACCACATTAAATAAAATAATATATGTTTCACAATCTCTTATATAAGAATCCAAATTTTTACTAAAATGAACCTGTATGGTTATGGTCGAGATAAAATCAAAAAAAAGATTTTGTAAAATAGTTGGGTCTTCTAATGGTTATTTAAATTTTACATAATATTATTTTATTTATTTCAAATCAAGTAATCAATTTTTACATCGTCAAAATATAAGTCATTAAGGTAATTATATTTTTCCTAAAAAATTTAAATAAATTTCCATCATAATGAAAATAATTTAATCTTTGAATTGATTATTAACAATTGAATTTTTATTTGGAATATATTTATATAAAAATGATTTATTTATTAAATTTGTGTGAGACATATATAAATTTTCTTTAAATAATAATAAATTAAAAGTCTAAATCTTGTTCATGTGGATTCTAATGGACATTATTTCTATCCAATGATGTTTTAGGTCAAAAAAACCGATCCAATTAAATTTTTTCATGTTTTAGTGTAGTGTTATAATTTTATTCTTACCCTTAATTACCTAATTTACCCTTTCACCATATTAATAATAATTATCAAACATACAGTTCATTATCTCCAAAAATAATATAAAGATATTTTATCATTTTTAACACCCTAATTCCAAATATGGATTCAATATTTCAAAATATAAAAAAAATGGTATCATTAATTAATTTATAATTAAACATATTTTTTGAAATAGGGAATATGTTTATATGTTAAAACATTGAAAAATATTAAAATGTTTGTACATATAAATTCAATGTAAAATTTATGCTAATGATAAAAATTATATTTGATGAAACAAATATATTATATATATATTCATTAAAACCTTTAAATATTAAAATTTTACCATATAAATTATTTTGATAATTTATATTTCCAATAAAAATTAGTATATTTTATAATTCATCAAAATATTAAAGTTGAAAAAAATTAAAATTTCATCCAATGTAAATTTTTATAACCTGATTCCAAAGAAAATGTTTATGTTATAAAATTAAAATTATTAATGTGTCAATATCTTAATTTAAAACTAGTTCTCCATTAAAAGGAATAATATTACCCTTTTGAATAATATAAGTTATTATACATCAAATAGGGTTTATTCATAACCTATAGCAAAAATATATATTGTATGGATATAAAAAATGTTTATTCTGTGTATAGAATATATATTTAATTAATTTCGTTAACTAATATAAAATTCACTCAATTTATATATACATATATAAAAATATATAAATAGTTAGATTTTTCATTAATAATTTGTAAGAAATGACATCAGAAAATATTTTCAAAAGTTATTTATATTTATTACGAAAAACATAATAGATATTTTAAAATTTTATTTTATACGAAGGGTGTCCAGTGGTTGTTTTGAACTCACGATTCAATTCAATGAAATATTTTGAGAAATTAAAATTATTTATAGAATATATTTCATAAAAAATCATGGTGTTACATAAAATTTGAATTATTTTTTCTTTTTTTGTTTTAACAAGATTTCTTTTTATGATTGGGATGTCTCTCAATACAAGAAAAATAATGGCATAAAGTCGGTGTGTTAAGGGATAATTCTGGTAAATTACTAAAAATGTATAAAAAAATAAGGAATATATAGAAATATGTATCTCACAAATCATTTTAAAGAAATTAATATTTTTTTCAATGTCTCTATAATGTCTGAAATAAGATAATTAATCTTATTATTCATTTTAGGTATGCATATTTATGAGAGAAATAATAATTCATGAAAAGATTAGAATCCCACTATAAGTTATTTTGAAGAAATTACAATGTAATTAAATATATTTTAAAAACATTTTGTTGTCTATATTTTCTCTATACTATCATGACTACGAATAAACTAGTTACCCAAAAAAATAATTTAATTTTTTTATAGATGAGTGCGAAGTGTAATATTTTTCAGATTGCTGTATAACACAAAATTTAGGTGATTATCTACTATAATTATGATCTAGTAAGAGTTATGACAATTGAAACAGATTTGGTATGTGAATAATTAGTGTCTAAATGCTTATATATTATTTCTGTTCTCTTTTATATGGATATGTATAATGGATGAGAATAGTTGGTTTAGAATCATTGAGCTACAATCAATAAAATTCATGGGAATTTGTGGATGTGAAGGTGGTGGTGAAGGCTGAGGCAGATTTGTAGGAGGAGGAAGAGTTAAAGGTTGAGTTGGAGTTAGAGACTAATGTAGTAGAGGAGGTAGAGGCGAAGACTGAGGAGGAGATTGAAGAAGATAAGGATAAAAAACATTGGTTAGAAAATAATTAATTAATTTTATAATGTTACTAGAATGAGGATCAAAAAATGATTGTGTTTGAGAATATTTTTTTAAAAGTGAACACAACACGTTTTATTTAAGATAAGATCGATGGTGAATGTGTTTTATGTTTCTTATTGAAAAAATGATTTCAATATTTTTCATTATAATATGTAACAGTGATTCATAATTCAATTATTACATCCATGAATCTGTCTCATGTCAAACCCATACACGATGCAACTGGTATGGATCTAAGTATGTGATTCTAGTTTAAAATGACATTTTAGTAAAAAATAAAATATTTTTACACAAAACTAAGGAAATCAATTATTATTATTATTATACTTTTGTAAAATGATCCATGAAACATTTGGGAGATGTATAAATCATACTCACATAAATCTAACACACGATGTGAATGGTAAGATTCCAAGTGTGTATTTGTTTCAATATTTAAATTAATTTTAGTTAGAAAAAAATTGGCATACTTAAAACTGCTAAAACAAATTCAGATTATTTTAGTAATTTATTAAAACACAATATAATTCCTTTGTGATGTTCATGAATCTACCAGACCTCAATCTGATGTACGATGTAACCTGTATGAATCCATGTATTTGTTATAATTATAAAATTTACATTTTAATTAAAAACGTCCACTCATTGAAAATTGGGAAAAAGGAATTAGATTGTCCTAATAACTTGGTAAAATAATTCCACATTAATTTTTGATATGTACTAATCATACTTATTTCATGACTATTGATGATGCAACATGAATGACTCAAAGTGTATGTTTCCATTTTTAAATTGCATTTTAGTAAAAAATGTAATGTTGCATACTCAAAACTAACCGGACACTTATAGATTGTTTTGGTACTTTAGTAAAAAAATACATGAGTTATTTTTGATTTGTTGGATTCATCCAATCTGCAATCTGAAACATGGTGTGACCGGTATGACTCCAAGTGTCCATTATCATTTTAAAATTGACATTTTATTAGAATAAATCCCCACTCATTAAAAACAACTAAAATAATCTGAGATTTCTTTAATAGTTTTGGAAAATAATACATAATTTATTTTTTACTTATATGAGTTAGTCTCATATAAAATCCACACAAAATCCCACGTCTATGGCTCAATGTGCATGTTTCTAGTTTAAATTTTCATTTTAATAAAAATAAGTGGCATACTCAAAAATGATGAAATAGTTTCAAATTGTTTTGGTATTTTACATCAGTGATCCACGATCCATTTGGGACATGTTGAAAATAGTCGGGCCTCAATATGCTGGATGATGTCCCTGATATGACTCTATGTTTATCTTTTTTTTTTTGAAATTGACAGTAATGTTTTTAAAATACAATTGAAAATATCAAAATTTGGGAAGCCCATTCATATTGTATGAGTACTTTTTGAAAATTATCCATGTGATATTTTATGATATATAGGAATCATCTCCCCCTCAACCCAATGCATGGTATGATCGGTATGACTCCATTTACATCGTTTATACAAAATTGAAAAAAAAAATTAGTAAAAAAACTCATTTTGAAAACTATAAATGAGTAAAATTCACTCAGGTTGTTTTGGTACATTATAAATTTTATCAAAAATTCAATAGGGATGTGTACGAACCAACTGCACCTCAATCTGAAGCACAATGTGACAAGAATCACTCCATGTGTCTATTATCAATTTAAAATTGATATTTTAATTCAAAAAACTATCACTCACTAAAAACTATTCAAATATTATCTGATTGTATTGATAAATTGGTAAAATTATTCATAACACATTTTTTAATGATTATGAATTTGTCTAATTTCAAACCTAGTCATGATTTCATCTGTATGGATAAATATGAATTTTCCAATTCAAAATGAAATTTCAGTAGAAAAGCACATCTGCATACTCAAAACCATGAAAACACATTTCGAATGTTTTCGTTACATTATGAAATTTATCCATGATTCATTTATGACATGTAAGAATTATCTTCACTTAAATCTTATTAATGGTGTGACCGGTATGACTCCATGTGTACATTACAAGTTTAAAGTTTTCATTTAAATACCCAAAAGTGATAGTCAATAATACCAAAAAAACCCTCATAATTTATGGATATTTTAGGACAATGAATTATAATTTATTTGTGGAGTATATGAATCACCCTTATGTCAACTGCACCTGTATGGTTTAGAGTGAGTGTTTCTTGTTTAAAATGAAATTATAGTAAAAACCCAAGTGGTGTACTCAAAACCAAGGAATCCAATTTTAATTGTTTACATATATTTTAAAAATTATCCATGAGTCATTTGGGATGTTTATAGATCAACTTCACCTCATTCTGACACCCGACGTTCCTATTATGACTCCAAGTGCATCTTTTAATTGATAATTGACATTAATTTATGATAAAAAAACATATAAAATCCAAAATAAAACTACACATTAATATTGTTTTGGTACAATAATAAAATGAATTATATGTAATTTTTTTCATATAGGAATCAGACGCACCTCAATATGATGCACAACGTGACTATAATTACACTAATTGTTTGTTATCAGTATAAAATAATCAACTTAATAAAAAAGTGTCACTCACTAAAAACTGAGAAAACATGGTAATGATTTAATGAAAATTTGGAAAAATTATTCCGAACTCATTTTTGAGGTGTATGAATGAGTCTCATGTCAAACCCACACATGATTCCACATGTATGACTAAAAATTTGAGTTTAAAGATAAATATTAATTATTAGTAAAAAACATAAGTTTCAAACAAAAAACAAGTAATAAACAATCATGTTGGTTTGGTAAATTAGGTAAAAAAATACAATAGTCATTCATAACTTTTAGGAATTAGTTACACCTCAATATTATACCTGGTGTGACAGGTACGACTACATGTACCCTTCATCTGTTTAGGATTGACATTTTAATTCCAAAAAGTGTCACTAACTGAAAACTAATAAAACACGCTTGGATTGCCTTGATAATTTCGGACAAGAATTCATAATTAATTAGTGATGTGTATTAATTAGTCTCATTTATGACCTATAAATGATTCCACATGTATGCCTCAAAGTGCGTTTTTCTAATATAAAATTACATTTCATTTAAGAACATAAGTGGCATACTAAAAACCAAGGAAACACGTTCTTATTGTTTTGATAATTTCGGAAAATGATATGCGAGTGATTTGAGACATATTGAAATTAATAGAACGTCAATATGATGCTTCGTGTGACTGGTATGAATCCAAGGAAATATTTCAATTCATAATTTACATTATATTTAGTGAGGAAAACAACTACTATACTAAAAACTGAGAAAAATCATTCAGATTGTTTTGATACCTTAAAAATGATCTATAAGTCCTTTGTGATGTATAGAAATTAGTCACAACTCAATGCGAGGATGTTCTATCAATTATGACTCTAAGGGTTTCATTTTATTCAAAACATAAATTCATTTTAATTAAAAAACAAATTACATACTCATAAATGAGAAAAAAAATCATAGAGTTTTAGTACATTAGAAAAATGATACATTATTCATTTGTGATGTGTAGGAACAAGTCACGCATCAATTAAAATCATGGTGTGAACTGTATGAATCTGAATTCATCTCTATATTTTAATTTTACATTGATTATAGAAAAAGTATCTAAATGTCTATATAATAGATTTTTCCTTGATTTTTTGGTATAATTTTTATCCATTTAAATTTAGTATTGTTATCTGATTTTTATAATTTCTATTTTAGTATTTAGTGATGCAGTGTGTTGTTACAACACACTGCTCCTATTTTTGGGGTTATAGTGTGATGTAAAATAACACATTAGTGTTCACTATTATCAATGATACTAAATACACTCATAAAGATAAGCTTTATATTTTCTTTTATAAGCGCAAATAATGGAATCCTGTATCAGTGCTTTTTAATGTGATGATAAAGGAATCATTATCAGTGCTTCTAAATGATCTCATAAAGAGTCTCTTTATTAGTTCTAAATTAAATCGATTATAAATGGTTCCCTTTATCAGTTATTTTAAAAGAAATTATAAAGAAACACTTTATTAATGTGTTCGTAGCACTGAAAAAAGCATTGCTATTTTAACAATGATGAGGTAGTCAGTGATTTTCTAGTGATTTAAAAGAGATACTGTAGTACTATTAAATGAGTTCTTTATATAATTTGATTATAAAAATGCACACAGGGTCCTAGCCATGATGTTATAGGACCGAAGGCAAGCGTTCATATTCTATCGGATAGAGAATGATGCTCTAAATACCCATTGGGTGTGGGAGATGGACTTACTCTTCAAATACCCACGAGATTCTAGACATATCATTCAATGTACATGATATTATTATTATACAATGGTTCCAATCAGCTATGATAATGAATTTAAATTTATTTATAATGATATACCACATCATTACAAATAATTTTAAATTAAATGATTTCATGGTTCCGACTACGAAACAACTAATCATGTATCGATGTTTGATTGTCATCAAGAACTCGAGGGGTTTATATGGATAACTAAAGAATAATTGAAAATGTGGTCACTATTTACTTATTCACTAAAATTATTTTATTTTCAAAACTATATGCACTTTTATAGACTACATATTGTTTTGGATTCCATTCGTTATGGCCTACTGAGATATTCTCACTCACTATATGTCGAGTTCTAGAACCAAATTCATGCAGGTGAATTTTTTATGGGATGTGGTCTAATACTACAAATACACGGGGCATGTGGGACAGGGTATGATGCTTCAAATACGAAAATGGTTCTAGTTCAAAAAATGATGTATTATACCTAGGAAATATGTCTTTGACAAGTAAATGAGGCATGGGACAAGGAATAATTCTCTAAATACCCATGGGGAGTTATACATGACATTATATGTCTGAGATATTTGAATTGGACTATGTTCATGATTAGCTGTGATAATGAATTAAAATTAATGAATAATTAAAACCCATTATAGTTTATTAAATAGAAAATTAAATGTATGAAATGGTTCAGACTCATACATGGGATGATGTTTTTATTAAGGATCTGGTGTCCTTACGATCCCAAATGATTATGTTGTTAAATAAATAATAATTGATAATGTTTTAACTCATTAATTATGAATTATAAATATTTAAATATGTAATATAATACTAATTTTTGTTGGATATTGTTTTAGACTCTATTGGATGTTACCTATGGTGTTTTACTCACATAACAATCGGGCTTCCAGATCGATACCCAAATAGACATCATGTTTGTAGGACATGATAAGGGAAAATGCCATATATTAGATGGACAATTCGAGATGGTGCATGGATGAGGGTACCAAATGTTGTTTAAGACCCTCATTAGAGTTGTTAGTGTCTTTACTTTTTTTGTTATCATTTTGGCACTTCGAACATAATTCAACAAGTTGTATCTAATGTTCTATTTCGATATTATAATTCTATTTTTGGTCATATTGTTATACTGGTTTTATTGTGGTTATTATTTTAGGTCATTTAGTTATTAATTATTTATTTATACTATGAAACAACTTTTATAAAAAAATTATAGTCTCCATGGGATCCATATTAGACCCTCTATTACAGTCCTCATCTACTGGTGTATGGGGAAGTGCTCCTAAGGTCATGTGACTAACCTGCTCAGGGCACTGGTGAATAGAACATTGTTTGGGAAGTAACAAAGTTATATAAATGTGGGTTTTCTTCTTATAATTTTTAACATTAAAAAATGATACTAGGAAGAGTCGGGCCTTGGTTATGATCTCATTCAAGGGAGTAGCTATCTCATGTATGGGGGAGAACTAAAATTCTCAGGGTTGGACTACTGTTATTATTATTTTCTATTAGTGTTTGATGTGATTTCACCTTGGGTGACACACTTGCCATGTGATGGGATTATTTTTTCTGAGAAATTTCATAGATTTGAATCGTGGCCTAGAATGAGACATGATTTTTTAAATGAATTATTCTAGGAACTCAATAATATTTTGTGACTTTCATCATTTTGGGCATGCATGGGAAAACGGGTTGTGGTTATGTTGTTGAACATGAATTGTTTTTTAGTTTCTTTGTTAAATTGAATTGAAAATGGTGTCCAATGTGAATTTTTTAAATGGTAAATTTATGAATGATGTGAATAAATTTACCTATATTATGTAACAAGATAATGATACTGTGTATACCCTTTTCATCTATGACATATGTATAGGATAATTAAGGGTAGTGATAACACCTCAGTATTGACTGTGTTACAGGGTTTGGGGAAAATGAATTATTGTGGCATGTTTTATTCCATAGTGGGGGGAAATATAAGTGATAGATGATTTCTATTGGTGTTTATTAAAAACATCATAACATAATTTTAATTAGTGATGATAATGTCAATGTCCTTAACATTGTATCAGGAACTTTGATAATGCTCTAGATTTATTCATAGCATCCGTAATTGGATATGGTTGGATATGGGGCCACTAATATTATATGCCTATGAAGTGGTATATTTGGAAATAGATGTTGGAAGGTACACCATAGTAGGATTTTGAAGGATAATATTAGGATGGAATAAATTTCGATGAATACCAGGGGAACTATACTACACAACTAGGAAAATATAGAATTGATGTTGGATTGTGGTCTTGTGAAAGGATAGAAGGTCACATTAAGGTTTTAGGTTCTATATTTTCATTGATGTGTGATAAGTGGTCATATATTTTCATGAGAATGAAGTTTCAATAATTCTATAATGGCGGGGATAGATGTGTATGTGGTAGATTCATGTATAAATATGGTGGATGGAATTGGTGGAACCATGATTCAAATGAGGAACTTCTAATGTACATGTTTAATTTTATTAGGGGATGACCCGGAGAGTCTCTGAGGATGTGGATGTATACAAATTCCATAAGATTTTAATGGAAAGGCATAGTACCAATGTTGAATAGTGTTCTAGTAGTGGTTGGGCATGGTATATTAGGAATCATGTCAGGTAGGTTGTTTAATTTTATCTTGAGACTGTTGTATCCTTTTAAGGGCATCCAATTCATGTGTTGGATTGCAGTGATAAACAGTTGCAGTGAAAGACCGTGACAATAGTTCATGTTTTATGGAAACATGGTTGTGTTCGAGAAGAGACATGTGACAGAGTATTATATATAAGGTCTATGTGGTATGGTTTTTTGTACTTGGAATCCTCATGGTTCTTAATATTATAGCTCATGGATAATCTATTACATGGATGGTAGATTGTAAGATCCCCACATTTTCTAGAGATATATCAGGCATGTTTATAGTTACACTTTTTTCTGGTTAGATTATTTTTTTCCCTACCTTATGGTGTGATTCGATGAAAAATTAGAGAAATTTGGAAGGAGGTGAGGTAGTGTATGCTTGATACCTGGTTTTCCCTAAATGTGAACCCCTATAGAACAAACCATTCGAACAAAAATATGGAATTTTCATGGATGGCACATGGGTCTTCAAAATTTACCGCTATTAAGTGAATCCATGATCTTCTTATTAGTAGAAAATGTTTAAGGTACATATTTTGGTAAACTACACACCCCTACCTAGTAAACCATCCCTATGTTTTTAATTAATCCATAATGTTGCTTTTGAAATAACTGTACCAAAAATTTTACACAAAATCAATCGAAAATTGGAAAAAAAGTTGTTACTCTAATTTTATGACGTGTGGAGGTGAATTTGTAGGTATCCTGACCAATAATGTTGATGAATCTAAGGGAATATTAAATATATTCACCCCATCCAGTAATATGATCTAATCCCATGTTGTTTCTTACATTTATACTATCTCTCTCGAATATTTTAGAGGGATGTTATCCCATGTTTTATAAGAACTAGAAATAGAATAATTGGATCAAGATCTATAATTTTTGTATCTTGATTGTTCAATCTTGATTTATGTTTTTAGATCTGTTTCTCATTCTCAATCATTGTTCTATAAAAATTAGGAATTTCATCTAGTGAGCATTTGTTGTTAATATTGAGGTTGGTGGTCTATAATTAAAATACCAAAGTCATAATTTCAATTACATATTTAAATTTATATAATTTCATTTAGATAATTATAAATGGATTTATTGAATATATTAATTGATTTAGTGAATTAATTAATTGATGGAATTGGGAAATTAATAATATTAGGATTTTGAATAACGATAATTAATTTTTGAATTATTTATGGAGTTAATAGAAAATACAAGAAAATTATAACATAATTATTTAAATAAATAATGTTAATGGTTTGGATTGTGAAATTTATTGATTCGGAAAAATTAATTTTGTCTTCAATTATGGTTATATAGTGGAAATTGAAAATGTGTAATTTAATTTGAATAAATTTTTGCTATTTTTAAATTTCTGATCAGAATAATTAATTAGGGAATTATATTTTTTATATTTTTTTTATTATTAAATTTATTGTGAATATAAATTAAGGGTATACTTTATTAATTGGTTTGAGATGATTAATTAATTATTGTAATAATTAATGTAATTGAATTGGACTAAATAATGGTTACATAAATTAATGGAATATATTAATTATAAAATTTGGAGAATTAATTCATGAATTAATTACTAAGATACTGGGATTGTGAAATTTGAATATTTCATTATTTAATTATTTGTTGTAATAATTTGACTGTGGAATTAAGATAATTAATTGTTGAATTTCTTATTGAGATAATAGGATTCTAAAATGGAATAATTAATTATTAAATTATTTATTTTAATAATTTATCAATGGAACTAGTATAATTAATTAGTACATAATTTTTGGGATTTTTTTGATATTATAGAATCGATTGAAATAGATTATTTAATTGATAAATTAATGATGTTATTGTTATTATGATACAATTAAATGACATGGATTAAATAATTTGTGAGTTAATTAATAGGGATTGTTGTGTTGATAAAATTTACTAAATTGGATTACTTAATTGGGGAATTAATTAATGTGGACTATTGTGTTGATGTAATTTAAATAATTATATTAATATATTGTTGAACTAATTAATAGGAATATTTGTGATGATTCAGTTGAATAAATTGGATCAATTAATTGGTAAATTAGTTATCGTGATAGATATAATGAATCAATTTAATGATTTGGATTAATTAACTATTGAATAAATTAATGGGGATTTTTGGGATTATGAAATTGATCCAATTTGATTAATTAATTATTGAATTAATCAAAAATATTGATTTCATAAATTAATTACCGAATTAATGAATATTTTGGACATGATTTGTCAATTATTGAATTAAATAATGTAACTGATTTCAATAATTATGTATTTAACTAATCAATGTAAATGATGTGAGTAGTTATATATTTAATTTACTAATAGAATTGATGTGATTAATTAAATATTGAATTAAATAATCTTATTTACATGATTAGTTAATTTTGGAATTAACTAATGGATTTAATGTGATTAATTGATTGTTAAATTAATTAATGTTATTGATGTTATTAGTTATTTGTTAAATTAACAAATATAATTTAAGTGATTAATAAACTATTAAATTAATTAATGATATTGTTGTTATTAGTTAATTACTGAATTAACTAATAGAAATGATGTGATTAAATAATTGATAAATTAATTAATGTTATTGATTTCATTTTCTAATTATTTGAATTAACTAATGAAATTAATATTGTAAATTAATTTTTGAGTTAATGAAATTTAATGGATTGATTAGTCAATTGTTGAATTAAATAACGAAAAATATGATTTTAGTTATTTATTGAACATATTAATGTAATGATATGGATATGAAATTGTTGAATTTGATTAATTAATTTGTGAATTAATTGACACAGATATTGTGAAATATGTGTTATTGTGATATTTTGATATTCATTCGTGGGACATGGAATACTATATCTATATCCCTTTGTAATGATTTATATTGTGTCGTGATAGATGGATTGATGAACCAAATACCCATAGGGGTGATAGACAAGGAATTCTAGAAGAAAATGCATGCAAGTGAATATTTAAAAATGAATTGGACTGATGATCCAAATACCCATGGGTGTGGGACAAGTACTGATGCTCTATATACCCATTGGGTGATTGACATGACCTTATATTCCCATGATACATGTATTTTATTATTAAAGTGGGTTTGCTATAGGGAAAAAAATTCATAGTACCCATGGGGTTCTAGACATGACAATCTATGCCCATGAGAGTTTCCATTGGACAATTCTTTTAATTGACTGTGATACTAAATTGAAATGAATATATAATGAAATCCAGTCAAAAGTTAATGAATTTTGAATATAATGTGTGAAATAATTAAGACTCCATAATTGGATAAAGTAGGTATTGATGTTCGTGTGTCCTTAAGAACCCGAGGATTTATGTGGTTAAATAATTAATAATTGACAATGTGATAAATTTATAATTATGAATTATAAAAATTTCTCTAATCACCATTATACAATTTTTTGAATGGATATTTTATTTCTTGACTTATATTGTGGCCTATTGAGTTGTATTTATAGCCTACTTTGGATACCTAATTTATACTCAAATAGTGTTCATGATTGCCAGAATGGATAATTATATAGGCCCTATATTAGATGGATTATTTGGGATGGAGTATAATTGTGGGAAATAATCTTCTTTTGGGACCCTCTTTAGAGTTTTTATGGTCTTTTATTTCAGGGATTTCATTTTAACACATTGAATTTACTTTAACATGGAATTTATCTTGTTTTGTTTTGACATTGTATTTCATCTTTTTTACATTTTATGACACTTGTATTATTTAGGTTATTCTTATATGTCATTTGGTAATGTATTATATATTTACACTATGGTATTACTTTGATAAAGTGGGTATAATCTCTCCATTATCAATATTTGACCCTCATTACTAGTTGGAAGCCACTTCCATATGAGTGAGTCACCCTTGAGGTCATGTGAATGTCTATCTTAGTGCATAGTTGAGTGGCACTGGGGTCAGGATGTTACATCTGATTCACATAGATATGGTGGTTTGTTTATTAAAATAGAATCATATACATGGGGTCACATCTTGAGGGATCCAATAATATAGTATTCTTGGAAAACATGATAAATGATTTACTCTCAAACTACCTTGGAGAAAAATTAATATATCATAGATTTTATTTTATTTTATTGTTAAAAACATGTGCGTATCCTTGAATTTCAATCATTGTAAACTTCATGGAATCATAGGAAAACAGAAATAAAAAATTGGGTGAGGTACGATTACATGTAATGAAATGTCTACATTGAAATATATCATTGAATACATATGGTGTGAATAACATTAATGGAATAAATGATGATCTAATAATTCCATATAAATAATGAAATGATCTTAAATCATGTCCATGGACTCTGTATATATTCAAATATTCACATGAACATTGAAAATTTATGTAACAATTAGGGAATTCAAAATTTTAGACAACTAAAACATCCCATCGAGTTAATATAGTATGAAGTATTATATAAATTTGTAAGGCCTATTCCAAATACATAACATGTTTTACCTCATTAGAAAATTCATTTCATTTTGGTTCTATTTAATTTAACCCCCACATGATAGTTAGTATGTTCAATAGATTAATCATACGAATCAATAATAAAAAATAATCAATATTCCATAATAATCAAATACAATCCAGATTGAATGAATTAACATTTGTAATGTTAAAACATTTCCTAGTAAAAATTATCAAAATCTATAAAAAGGAACATATTGGATGGTATAATTAAATTATATCCTCTATATATAATATTATTAACCAATGGATATTTAAATATATGATAATACATATAAATGATCACTAGTAGATTTATGGAAGAAAATACACTCTTCAATTTAAAATCACATATTTAAAATATAAAAATTAACAAAACATTAGGAAAAATATTTCATTAGGATAAAATCATTCAATCAAGTATATGAATATTTAAAATAATCTATTATCATGAGGATGTGAAATGTTGTTTTTGTGGTGTATGTTAAAACAATTATTATATTAAATCACTTAGTAAAATATTTTTTAGGAAAAAATAATCCTTTGACATATTTTTCTAAAAATACATTGAAGGGATAAATTACTATAATTAATCAATGGGGAATAATAATGAAATTGATGAAAACATTTTTTAAGAATCGAGGACTTGAATGGAATAGATTCCAGAATGCATTGATAAATAATAATGGTTCTCCCTATAAATATTATTTTATAGTTTGGAGTACAATAAGTGTAAAAATTGACACTATACCTTTTAATTTATAAAACTAAAAATATATGAAAAACATAGATGGTTTTGATGATAGAAATATCATATAATCCTCCCAATGAATAATGAAACATAAATAATCCAATCTAAGAACGAAATTTCGAAAGAAACCATTATTTCCATTGTAGTATATGAAACAGAACACCATATGTAACATCCTAGACTAGGTGCTGCATACGGGTATCACTATCATGTGAGCTCGATTACATCAAGTGTGCCATCCCATTTAAGATTGGTTTTCAAATAAACAATTGTTAAAAATGTAACATGGTGAGACTATACCCTATTTATCCAGGAATCACAATAGAGAAATTAAATAAAAAAACCAAATTTTATTATAAAAAAATCAATATAATACAATAATTTGTAATCATCCAACATAACATGATGAATAAAAAATGATAATATGTCTATTACACAAATTATAAGATATATTATTCCATATAAGTATCAAATAGAAACCAAATATAATGACACATTGAATACTCAAAAACGGGTCTAGATATCATATAAAGTTCCCCTCATCCATTATCTATACAAATTCCAAAATCAACCACATAACATATGGATTTTTCATTTTTATATATTAAAAATAGAAAGTATATTCAGGTTCTAATTAAGCATACCATGTAGGGTGTGATTATAGCTCCATAGGCCACCACCAATTATATTTAGATAAGTATATAGTTAATACATGTGTATGAGACTGCATAAAAAATACAGTAAGAATTATAAGGTAATTAGTTTCTATGTTTACTTTTTCTTAATCAACCACAATGGCCCCATGTTTTCATGATGAAACACAAATCTATCATATTTTCATTGGTTCATGTATGAGTCTAAACCATCCACCATAGGGATTTCAATTTTCATTATTTTATTGGGTTTCATTATTAATTTTAAATCCAATTTACCATATATACATAGTGGGGCTGGAGAAGAATTCATAAACCCAATGTTTATTTGTAGTAGTTGTCCTTGTCCCAAAACATCGTTCTTACATGCAGATCAATATATATAACTAGGTGACTATAGCAGGAGTCTATAACCCCATGGGTATTTATAGACGAATTATCTAACCCATGAATCATTGTTAACATCATTCCAAAATATCATATCTCATGTTTTGACATTCATAAACCATTTATCAACCATTTCCATAAACTATTATTGAAAAAAATTCATAATCACATTGTTTTACCAAATTCAAAATCCCCTTATTCAAATAAATTCATAATCTTGTTACACAACAAATTTCATAGTCACAAAGATAAAATAAATTTATTTAATTTAAAATTAAATTAACATATGTAAAATTACAATATCTCAATTACATACACCAAATTATAATCTATATTATGAGAATTTATAATTGAACCACCTACATCAAGATTTTTTGCTAATGATCTCTCAACCACAACCCCCAATGTGATAATTATCTATAAAATCATAATGATAGAGGAGTTATGGAATTAATTACTTGGACCAATATCTAGATAAAAATGTTTCATAAAAACATAGATATAAACCCATCACCAACAGAGTAAATCATCCATTCAAAATAATATAGAGATACATGAGAGAGATAGAGATGAAACTAACTGAAAATAGGATACATTGCAGAAGACTATTTTAATCCTTCCACATTATGATTGGTTTGAAATGAAAGGGACTGAAAGAGCCTTGGAATCCTTATAAAACCTTGAAACCCCCAATTAAATCATTTTATATTGATTTGTGGTAATTTGGGATAAAAAATTTTTGTTTAAGAATTCTAAAATAAAATTTCAAGGCATTATTTTCCCATGAAATGTTTTACTAAGAATGGCACACATTTTTAGAAAACCACATTCCTTAATCATGAACCATTGAAAATTGGGTTTAATAGTTACTCCTAGGTGGGAACTTGTTTTTAAAAAATATGTACTAATCCTGAAAATATCATGTTCCTAAGGGTGTATGGTTTAGAGAGGGAGGCAAAACAGTTTGCTGAGAATGCACACCACCTCATGCGTATGAAAAGATGGGTGTGTAGTTTCCTAGGGAAGACTAAATTGATTTCCCTAACCATGTATAGGATACCTGAATTCCAATAGGGTATAAAAATTTCCAAATTATTGTTTTTAGGATATTTATTCTGGTTAATGAAAAGTTAAATAGTCATACAAGGAGTCTCAAGGCGATTTCGGGTGTTTAGGACCTAAAAGAGGGGGAAATGGTGGTTATCAAGTGAATTTCGCATATGTGGTGCATGGTTGGTATTAATCATGTTCCATTATCATGAATGACTATATTGGTGGAGCACAATTGGTGAAACCAATTATGTGGAGGATCCAATATATATATAATTAGACAAAACCAATCGACACTACTACCACATTGTTTTTCCATCCTTCAGGGCTCCCCAAAAAACTGTGAACGATGTCCCACACTTTGAAAGAGGTTGGTTCATGGCCAGAACTTAGTTTAGCGAACTGTGTATGAAAATACATAGACATCGTTAACGTTGAATAAATTTACCATTTTTGACCTCATTCTATATTAAATCTCAAATTATTTCACTACATTTATTTCTCCATCAAGAATAGTAAGAAAACCAAAATCCCCCAATATTTCTATGGACCATCAATAATTATTAATAATAAACTTGGATCTCTGTGGGGTGAGTATCAATGCTATAGGTGATTATAAGACTCTTATTTTTCAATTTTTCTATACTAGGTCTTTTAGAATTATAATTCTCCTTCAGAATCCCTAAATCATTCTTTTCATTGTAGTTTTTTGGTATTTCATTAATTGTGTTCTTATTTCAGAATCAAAGGCTAAGGATAAGTGAGTGTTCATCTTCAGAATAGAGGTAGGTGGTCTATAAGTTATCTCGCACTGTCTTAATAATTAATTATGTGTTTGTGGTTCAGAAATCTCGTCTTTTTGTTTTCTATTTTGTCTTCCTTGATATATATAACAATTTAATTAGGTAAATGTTTAATTTATCCCATTATAATACCTATGGGACGTATTGAGGTTGATTTATCAGAGTTTATTTCCACCTAAGGGTATGAAATTTGATATAAAGAAGCTTCATTTTGAGAGTTTTCTAAAGGATAATGGTGGAAAGATTACTCGTAAGAGAGAGAACCATTCTCTCGGGTCAGTTATTGATTTTTCTTCTCCAAGTGTATAAATCTGAGACACATGAGAATTCGGTTTCCCCAAAACCTAGTTGAGTTACAAACTAGCATTTGGATAGGACAAGTGAAAAGGTTATGTAAGAATCCTAGACAGATGGGTGATGATGGAGGGCTATGGAATGTTTTGAGTTCATGTAGGGGGTTTGATTCCCCATATCAAAGAGGATGTCCGATCTCTACCAGACATATTATTATGGTTAGAGGATGTGTCTCTCCAGGATACAAGAATCCTCATAAATAGGGAAATGTAGTTCCTATAACTCAAAGTCGGGACAAGGGATAGAGGGACATGTCATCTTCATAGAGTTCAGCTTCCACCTAGTGGTAGTGAGGATGGAAGATCTCTATTTCATGAATTATTCTTGCATCTTCAATGAATTATATGGATTTAAATGAGAGAATATCCTCACATTATTTATTATCATCTAAATTTTTTAGTATGTTGGTCCTAAAGGTGGATCATATTTGTTGGGTGATGTCAATTGATATTCTAACTGGAGTGAAAGTTGAAAACATCCAGCATTATATGAAGTGTACAATAGTGGTTGGATGGTAATATTTTTTGTGGAACTCGTTAGTGGTGGAAATGTAGGGTTTTGATATGATTCTAGGGACTAATTTTCTAGTGTTGTAATAGGTACATATCTACGATTACAACTATATGGAAATGTTTGTGCCTCTTAAGGGAGACACATATGAGAACCTTTGGGATTGAGTCATCTATCTGATACCTGCATTGACTATTTGTCATCATTTGGATGAGTTTACTACCCTTGTATTCTGTCTTGTGCTTGATGATGTGGGAGTAGAGTCTCTAATATTCCTTTCTATTGTGTATCTATTTCAATATGTGTTTCTTGAGGACTTCTCTGGGCTTCCACCCAAGTTATATGTGGAGTTAACTATTATGTTTCTACCTAGGGAAGAACCTATTTATATACCTCCATATATAATGAACCCTATGTAACTCCATGAACAAAAAACGTAGTTAGAGGAAATGGATAACAAAGGGTTCATCAATCAGAGTAGGTCATCTTGGGAATCTGAAGTAAATTTTCAAAAGTATGATGATAGATCATTAAAATTGTGTGTAGATTATACGAAGCTAAAGCAGATAGTGGTTATGAACTGAAACTCTCTTCCACAAATTGATAATCTTATTTAATAGTTGAGAGTTTATTCTACGTTCTTTAATATTAACATGTAATCAGCATATCATCAGATGATGGAGAGAGATTCTAATAAACTTTTTTCATTTTTTTAGGAGTTCTTATGTGTTTTATGAGTTTCTTATGATGCTTTTCAGGTTAAAAAATTTTAATTTATTGTTTATGTCCTTGATAAACCAAATCATTCACCCATACTAGGATAACATTGTAGTCATTTTTTATATTATATCTTTTTGTACTCAAAGAATCATAACATTCATTACCAATATATTGAAATCATCATGGGTTTGATAAGGTATCATATTCTAAATTCCATGCCATACAAATTTCATATCATGATTGTAAAGGTACATTTCATGAGTCACATTATATCTAAAGAATGTTTTTTTGTGGACCTAGAGAAAGTGCATGTTGTTTTATCTGGTAAAAACCCAATGATTTTTTTGATACATGTTGTCTTATTAGACAGTGGGCTATTATCGATGGTCCATCAAAAATAATAATATTGTTTTTATGTTTCGAGTTCAGGTTTAACGAAGAAGGGAATAACTTTTTATTGTTATGGAGAATTAGAGAATTCTTGTTTTGGGTTAAAGAAGTATCTGACTACTAGACCAATTTTGATCTCACCCAATCTAGGTAAAGAGTATACCTTATTTTCCGAATTCATAGATTTTTTTTCTTAGGGAATTGATGATTCCTAATGTTTGGGTTTCTTTATTTCGGTCATGATTGTTGAGGCCTAAAAAAGTCATTACCCACCATCGGATCCTGAATCTGCTCTAGTGGATTATGCCTTCATGTGTTTGTGGTGTTACATATTCGATGAGTGATTTACTATATATACCAATCATAGAATCATTAAGTACATATTATACTAGTTTGATATAAATCATTAGAAGTGAGGATGGATTTATTAAATTTAGTAATTTGGTTTTGAGTTGTTAAATAAACTGGGAAAGGGATATAATTTTTAGGATGCATTGAGCTAGAATACTAAAAACCATGCATTTTAGGAATCATGTTTTCTGTGGAGGATGACATCACTGTTTTTTAAGATTCGCCAAGAATTTTATGATGTATAAGAGAATATAAAGCTTGAAATCTTGTTGGATTATTGAACCCTTCTAAGATTGATTAAGTAGATGTAGCAAAAGGATCCATTTTTTTCGTTGTGGAAATTTATTGAATTCTAGGAGTCACCTTCTTATATAAATGTTGGTGATGATTATATTTTTTAGGTTTCTATCTATGTTGTCTGGAATACATTATTTTTTGGATTAGTTAATGAATTATTTACATCATTTTATGTGGGTAGTGTATCTTTGGTTAACCAAAATGTGTCAATATATTCAACAGAAATATTGGTGCTCATCTATGAAGTATGATGTTTTATGTTCTGTGACGTGATGCTACATGTTTCAGAAGTTAAATGCAGATAATTAGTGACCAAGTTGTTTGTTATATAAATTTCAAATTGTAGAATGAAGGTGAGATGGCATCATGATTGATACTGATGTAGGTATTCTAAGGATGCCTTATAATAATGATTTGATATGGGTTGTTATAGATCAGTTGACCAATGTGTCAAATTTCATAACAATATAAGAGACATTCAATATCAACCATTTGGTTGAGTTGTATGTACAGGAGATAGTATTGTTTCATAGGGTGTCAAAATATATATTTTTATATCATGATCCCTGATTTACTTCATATTTCTAGAATGGGATGAAAAGGGATCATGTAACCCTTGTGTTTATTCATTATGGATTTACACCAAGAAATATATGGGAAGTTAGATAATACAATTCACGTTATTGAGAACATGATGAGGGATTCAATCCTAGAATTTTGAGGATTGTGGAAGAAGAACTTGGATCTGGGTTTTTTTTGTTAATTAATATTTACCAAGATATGATTCCAATGGAATTGTATGAGGAAATCTAAGGTAGGCCTTGTAGATCTCTATAACATTAGATGGAGGTTTGGGAATCATAATTTCTAGTACTGAGTCTTATGAATGAAACATCAAAACTTGTTCAGATGATTCATAAATTTGTTTATATGTCCAATAGTATGAATATGTACTATGAAGATCAACTTAATCGGCCTCTTAAGTTTATTATGGGTGACCATGTGTTTCTATAGTCATCTCTTTGGTTGGTTCAACTTCATATTTAGAAATTGGTTATATTGGTCTAATGGTATGTGGTTCCATTTGAGATTGTGGGAAGGGTCAGAGTAGTGAAATACTGATTGGCTCCTCCACAGTGTTATTGTGGAATGTACTATGATTTTCATGTATCTGAGATGTTTGTAGTATAATCCTCACCCCTCTCATTTGATTAATGTTGTTGACATTGACCTTGAGGTTTAAGCGACCTTTGTGGAGCATCTAGATTATATTCTGGGTCACAGTGAGAAATTATTGTACGGTTCGACGTGCCTTTGGTTTGAATTTTTTGATAGAACGATAATGTTCAACAAGATACCTTGTTGAGGGAGACATATAAGTGGGAACAGTGGCCGCTTTTTTTTTCCATTGAAGCATACTGATTCAGGGGGGTGTGGCTTGGGGATGATATTCTTAAGGAGTGCGGCTTATAAGATCATAGAATTCAAATGAGTTATATTCTAGTTCAAAAATTTTTCTGAAGTATCATTACTTTTGTTGATGAGAATTTTACCTAGTGTATAAGTATTCTTAGGGAGTTTAAAGGGTATAAGACCTAAAATTGGGGGAAATGGGTCCATCTAGTGCCTGTCACATAGTTTGTGCTTGGTATGTATTAACGGTTCTCCTTACGTATTCTTTATTGTAGATTTGGATATAGGTTGATCAAACTATGTATAGGCATGATCCAAAAAAATTAAATTTGGTAGATGCAATCCACATAGTTACCATATGATTATTCAAATTATGTAGGCTCACCAAGAAACCATGTAACATGCTTATATACTAGATAGATCTTGGGATATGGTTGGTTAATTTTTTGTCCAACTATGTGACCCAAACCCTTCACCTCATTAAAATGGTGAAAAATTTATTATTTTTATCCTTGGTATTTGAGAAACAGAAACCATTTTTATCCCATATTATACATCCGATAAAAAAAGTGACAATCAATAATTCATGAATAATCTCATGGACTGATCTCCCTTATTTCTAAGCCATTTGGTGCTCTTTTGGGTGGAAATAATGTATTTGGGTAATTACAACACTCCTCATTGTTAAATTCTTCATTTTAGGGCCTCTGAAATATTTTTTCTACTTATGAATCATTAAAACACATCTTTCATAGAATTTTCTATGTTGTCGCTTTAATGGGTGTTTTTTTGTTAATTTATGGTTAAGGTTAAGTGATAATTCTTCATTGGAACTAAGGATAGTGTTTAATAAGTTATATCAAACAGTCTTATTTATTATTTATGTTCATTTGGTTGTTGAATGGTATCATTCTATTCTACATGAGGTTTCCATGATATTGATGACAAATTATTTGGATAAAAGATTAATTTAACCTAAATTAAATTTGTTGATATGTGTTGAGGTTTATTTGATGATATTATGTGCCCCCATGGTGTGTGATGATTCTTAAACATCTAAATTGAATTGTTAACTATAAAATAGAATTGTATTGAAATAAATCATAGGATAAATGTGTTGAAATTATTGAATGGGTTATGAAATTTAAATGATGGTAAGTGTGTCTGGTTGTTAACATAGAATAAGGGGGGTTTTGGTATAATTTTGTTGGGTTAAATTAGTAATGGAAGGAAAATGGTATTTCTTTTGATCAGAATAGACATGTAAATGATAAATGGGCTAATTGGGTTAAGACATTAAATAAGAATTTTTAAATGTGTAATGTCATGATGATGGATTATGTTTTAAATGAACCATTACTGTAAATGATGAATGATTTTACTAGATATGGTTTTTTTGTAAAAGGGTTATGATTAAGGAATCATGTGTGCATGGCTTGGTAATATGTGGGTTATTTACTTGAGAATATATGACCACATGATGTGTTGGAATAAGGATTTAAAACCTACCCTTATAATGCATGCGTTAGGGAGTCGAACTGAGATTCTATTTCCCAAACAGTTATATTTTTTGAGTCTACCTAGACTAAGCCTTCTATGTAAGAATTATGTTATTTTTTAAAAAAATTTCCCTTGGGAGATAAGGAACATGAATTTTCTACTTTCTCATAGTTTTAGATAGACCTAGGCTGTAGTGTAATATATTAAATTCCTATCCCATGGATCAAATATTTAATGTGGCTAATGTATATCTTGTTATGTACTAGAATATTTTTTTCTCATATTTATAGTTTCATTTATTTTATACCTTCATACACTATCAATTAAGATAAGTTATTTTGAAGACTTCATTGGTGGTGTCCAACTGAGTTGTACTCAAACCATCATAGGCCGCTATTGGGTTCCTGAGAATATATCAGGGTTGTAGGTTAGGATAAGGGCAATGATGTTATACTTGATGGTAAGTTGGGAATGATATGTGCATGGTATAGAGTATTTGAATTGGTTTTGGGCCCCATTTTTGGATTTTTTTATATTTTCCTTATTTTTTCTATAAACATGGAACTACAAGACACGTCACTTCATATTTACTATTTGGTTGTGTTATTGTAACTTATTTTGGGAAATGTTTAGTAATATAAATTTATTGGTTATTCATTTTCCATTATTCATTATTGTAATATTCTATTACATACTCTAATAAAGTGGTTATAGCCTCCCCACACAGCACATTAAACAATCGATACTATTTGGAAGCCTTTGTAGTATGAGGAGTTGTGCCTGAGGTCATGTGATGACCTGGATTGGGGCCTATGTATAGTTTCCTCTAGGATGGGGATGTTACACCATGAACTAATTCAGAATAGCTCTCTAGGATTTCTAATTTCTAAAAATTGAAAAGATAATACAAGAATTTAAAACCCAACCAAGATGAAATCAAAATAGGTATAATTGAATTCTAGAAAATGACAATAATACATCTTTATAAAGTTTGTAATCTTACAATATCCCCACCCTATAATAAACCTCCCTCAATTTTAAAACCCATGAATCTCTATGAATCCAAGGTAAAAATATCAGGCTAATATTCCCTTAAATATGTTTCTCTATCCCATGATTAAAATTGAATGTGTCCATGTTTAAAAAAAATTAAATAATCAGCATGGTCATTCCCATATACACTTTATCATTATAATGCATAACATGATTATATGATCCTAAAATTTTTCATCATTTTCAATCTCAACCTCAGCTACACCAATCACATTAGAAGTGTCCGGTGATATTTTTGATGTTTTGAAACCTGAAAATTATCCATCATTGTAGTATCCCTCTGTGGAATTTCCAATTTTAGGCCATTGGTTTGATTATATCCACTAATTCCAAAGGTCCAGATAGCTTGTGTGCCAACATGGACTACCATTAAATTCTACAGTGGCCCAATATTGGTGAGATCTAAAGGAACACAATATCACCCACAATAAACATAAGAGTTATACAAAATTGGTCATTATACAACTCCTACCTACTATATGCTCTAACAAGATGTTTCCAAATAAACTAGACCTTCTATGATGTCTCTTATATGATACTCGGTTGCTCGAACTCTCACTCACCTAACTACATCCCACATAAAGGTGGTCTTCATGGTCTAAGATAATTTAGTTAATATGTTTCTATATAAAATTCACCTAATTATTGTTGTTTGAGGTGAAATCAAATATCACCATGTGAATCTCCTAATTCCCATAAAAATCAATGATGGATTCTCTCAATATATCCTATAACATCTAGAATGTGCTCTTTGATTTCTTATTTGTTTGTGTTTGGAAATCTGTACATATAAAAATATATGACCTACACATTATACAAGCTCTTCATGAATCAAACACCATGAGTTTTTAGGAATTGTATTGTTTTAATTAAATTAAATTTACTTATTTTTATATATTTCATTTCATAGAACACTAAATATAACTTGTGTAATATGAAAGAAAAAATTTATTCGTTCGTTGTACACCACAAAAAGTCCAGCTTAAACTATAAAAAACACATAGGTTGTATTTCAGATGATTAAACATTATGTTTGGATTTTTTTTACACACAATTAAGAGTTACATCGTTAATTAATTGAACTTCAAGACATAGTTTTACCAAAATACAATGAATTATTAATAATATTATAAAAATATTAATATAGTATTCACCAAGCCAATGAAATGGTGTATAAGAAAATTCTTTATTAAATTAATAAAATATAGTTGACACATGTTTATAAGAATAATTATTTTCTGACCAATAATCTATAAAAGGAAATATTACTACTGTTTAATGGTGCACCTATTTTAAATCTTACTTATGAATTTTTTATATATTTGATTTGAAAAAATAAAAATCATTTTTTAAATATTAACATCAAGATTATCTTAGGGTTTTTTTTATTATTTGTCTAGGATGTTTCATTTGTGGGTGAATTGTGAAAAAAGAGAATTTTATATGAAAACCAACTTTTATAATTATTTATTTATAAAGTAAAATAATATTATAATATGGTTCTAGAATATAATTATATTAATTATACATACCTTAATGCAATTTTTTTCTTTATTACCAATTTAACATAGAAATTTTTTATAAATACATTATAATCTTTTGAACTTTTTCAATTAAAAATACCTCATCTCATCCCGTATGTGCGAATAATTTTGAATTAATTTCTTCCACTTCTGATTTAGAGTTCCTAAAAAAATATTCATTATTTTGAATCCCCATAATTTCTAATGTATAATTATTTTAAAAAAATTCTAAAAAATTATTAGTGAGGGAAAATTAAATAAATTATAGAGATTACGTTAAATTGATATTTCTTAGTGGCTAAATATAAAATATATGGTCTAAAAATGGTTGTTAAACTTATATAACACCCATTGTATGGCCATATGTTTAATTTTATCCCTATAGTATTGAATATTTTTAACCCTATATTATTATACCCAATGATATTATAAAATGTATTTTTTTAATTTAATTTCATTGATAACATAGGTTTCACACAACACTAAGAATAATTGAATAATTATATACAATTAAATATAATTCTTTTAATGCAACCATGATAAACTAGCTTTAAAATTGGTTGTAATTAATAGTATAAATGAAATTTATATATTATATATTTAATAAAATTATTTGACATTCATCAAAATGATTTTATCAGCATATGGTAAGAATGAATCAATATTCACACATAAAAGGCTATATTTTTCAAAACAAAATTTTACCATCTTTTAAATGAGAAAAGTGTAAAATATTAATCATGAAACTTATATAAATTATATTTCATAAAAAATAAATTTTTTAGATCATAATATCATAATTTACTTTCGATAAATGTTTTTCTATTTTTCTGATATGGTTCATTTTTTGACGAACAGTAATATGACCATTATAATAATAATGTGATTGGTAGGAATTGAAATATGGTAATTAGGAAAAAATAATTTCTAAAAGTATATATAAAATCTATACATATTATAAATTTTAATATGATTTTACCATATCGTTTTATAAGTAAATAAATGTTTTAAAAATTATTAATTAAGAGTTAATATTTTAATAAAATGTAAATGTAAATTTTCAATTTTATAAATAATATAATGAGTTAATTTGAAATTTATATTCATAAAATTAGTTGAAAAATTAAGAAAGAAATTTATTATTATAATATTATATTTGGTGGCCTTAATCATTTATTTAAAGTGTCGTAAAATTAGTTAAAATTTTAAAATCATTATTATTCAATAATATAATGATCTTATATAAGAATAAAATTTATTATATTTAGCGTATTATTTTCAAAAAATAGAGTTCATTTTTAAATTTTACGCATTGAAAATTTGTTATGGTGAATTTTTGGGATTTTTCTAAAATCGTTAAATTTTTAGTAAATACTTAAATATTGTAATTTAAAGTAAAAATACATTCTAATACAAATACAATATTAATTGAGTCAAGATTTATTTAATAACATTAATACTGAACTACAATTTCTAAATTTAATATATTTTTTGATAATTCTCAAAATAATCATTGTCTTGAAGCAAAAGAATAAACAAATGAATTTAATATTCAAAAACACCTCTCTCCTATTCTATAAATTCTATCCTCCCCATGCCATATCCTAAAACAATCCAAGATTTGAAACTAATAAACTTTATATCCAATACCCTTCCCAATAACCCCCCACCTTCCATGAACCTTTTTTCTCAACAAAATTAAAAACCAATCCCATTAAGGAGGATATCAAGGCGGAGAATTTAAGTGGTAAAAATCATATTTCTTTTCTTTTATTTCCATTTCAATTTATTTTATTTTTATTCATCGCATCACCTCCCCTATCCAAAAGAAAATTTTAACTATAGTATCATTTATATATTATAATGTTATCATTTTAATGGAATATCCATCATCAAAAATCTTCTACCCTCTCTCTTATTCATTAAATTAATTTATCGCCCGTACTGTGTCAATTTAACAACGTCTGGGATAATTTGTTTTCATTTCCCATTAACAACATATACTATAGTAAAAACCCATTTTCATGGTTAATAAAATTATTATACATGCATAACAGCCTATTTAATGATCAATAACAATTATATAAATATGGTTTTAGTTAATAAAAAACTATTTTATAATGATATAAGAACATCCATAATAATCTAAACGATTATCACAAATTTCAAATCTAATGATTCATACTAACCCCAAATTTCCAAAAGAATTATATAAAAATTTAATGTTTTTTATTTTAATTAATAACATAAAACTTTCACTCTGGATGACTATTCCCATTTTACATGAACTTCCATACTAGTTTACAAGTATACTGATCATGAAAATAAAGGAAACCAAAAGTTACACCCGATAAAAGTGTATTTTATAACAGAAAAAAGGACAAAAAGGAACAAAATAAATTTATAATAAATAAAAGAAATTTAGAAATGGTGATTAATAAATTAATTAAGAGATTTAATATGTTTATGGATGACATTATGAAAAAGTACAGACCACATCATCAAATAAGGTAATGGGGTTATCATCTAACTTTTGTTTATATGAAATATCAATTATTCACTACTTATTTATTTCATGTGAAAAAAGTATAAAAAAACTTTATAATTAATATCATTATATGATTTTTAATTTATGGTCATACCATTTGATTGATTTCAAATTGGTAAGGGTTTCTTCCCGAACCTCCATTTTTCATTCGGGTTACGATTTATCTCTATTTACCCTAATTTTATTCTCTATTATTTTATTATATTTCTTATAAATTCTTTCTAGATGTACCAAAATCATAAATATAGATAATTTAAAATATTTTAATGAGAAATTCATGTTTTACGAGGGTTCATTCTATTAAATTTTAAATAATAAAACTCAATTGAAGTGACCTTCATGATTTCAACCCCATTTTCAAGTACAATCCATATTTTGTTTATGATGCCATATTTTTTCAAAAATCAATAATTATATCATGGAAAAATTTATTTGATCATTAGTTTTTTTATTAAAAAAATATAAAAAATAAAAAACATATTTCCAAAATAACTCTTCTATGTAATGTAATAATTTGTATTTCTCTTAGAATTTCCCTACCAAAGGAAATTATGTTTTCATATTGGGGGATGTTAGATTCCTTTTCTTATTTATATGTTATTTATGTTAAAACCTAGTCATATTTTGAATGCATTTGAATTAGTATGTGATGTGTGGGGCCCCCAATATCCCTTTGATTCAACTGTATGATTGATGAGAAAAAAAAGAAATGGAATTATGCCAAGTCGTTGAAAATTTATTTTCTTATGTCTTTAATGAGGCCTCATCAATATTTTTATGATTTCTAATATATGAATTACCTAATTATGATTAGTACATTATTTTACATGTGAATATTTTACTAGTAAAATAAAAATTCATATGATTTATTTACATGTTATTATTTTTATGGAAATGGTAATTCATCTATTATTATTTCTATATTATGCTAAAGTTAATATTCTTATGGAATAAGTTACTAGTTACTAATCATTAATTACTGTTTATATTAGATTCCTTTGTATTAAATACCCTTACTGATCATCTGAGATCACCCCTTTTTTAGATTTTATTTTTTCCCAAGATGCAATGATGTATATTATAAATGACATGCAAGAATAATATAGAAGTCATGGATGTTTCCATTGTAGTTACTATGTTGTTTTTTCTTTCTGGTAGTAATATAAAACATATTTTTGTATTTTTATTTTCAAAACTACTATACACTTTGGTTATTTAGGATATGAAAACTTCTTCATAGTACCAATGTAATAATGTAAGGAACTGACTCTAAGCTACTCGGGTAGGGTTCTTTACTATTGGTATTAGAGGATGTTTAGTAGAAACCTTTGAAACTAGATTTAGAAATAACAAATTTGGACCATGACACTACGATTGAAATCAAAGATAATAACATGAGAACATACTATAATTTTTGTTAAGTACATATTATGTTGGTCTTCATATAAATACATAAATTTTAAGAAATAACATGTGGGCATGGTACTGGAACAAATGTTCCTTGGGGTAACAACTTCATCTACATGTCTTGGTCTTGACATGGGGTAACCATTTTACTAAAAGCAGGACATAATGTAAACATATTTCGACACTTCCATGGGATGTGTATGGGATAATTAATTTTTTTTATAGGCCGTTATGAAGGATTTAAATAAACACACATCCCCCAAAAAGAATTTATTATCACATTATATATGAAAAAAAGTTTAATTAATGGAAAGTGTTTTACCAATTTTAGATTATGATTTTTTATTCATAACCTAAATTAGTGTGTTCCATTTACTATAAATTTCACTTCACAAAAGGAATGGTAACCTCTCCCATAAACATTATCAGATGTATGCTAATTTTCATATGTTTTATGGTCTTCTTCCAATAATTAGTGGGGAACAAGAATCCCAATCATTCTCATCATTCGAGGACATATTATCTCGTTTATTCAAGTATAGATAAATATTTTTCTATGTGTTCTGACTTCGAAAGGAATAAATAGAATAAGAGGATGACCTAGAAAAATAGGGATAAATAATGAATATAAAGAAGTATTTTCCAATGTGTGATTACTGTGAAAAAAAACCTCATACTTGATTGAAATGAATGGGTATTTTCTAAATGTGTGGAGAGAAATGCCACTGTGAGTAGGATTTAATGTTTAAGAAATAGGATTCCAATGTGAAATGCATCAATTTCAAGGGGATGGGTCAAAATGAATATCAATGCCTCGAGAATCAAAGGAATATATCCCAATAAGTGATAATGTATCATGGTCAAGATTATGATACTACAACATATGGAGATTAATTATTATTATGATAGTGTTTGGATTCAATAATTATATTTTTGAGTATTTTATCTATAATTTTATAGTTATATGAATCTCGATATATATAAGGATTATACTGTAGTAATTCTTCATTATGGAATTGAAATATTATGATGATTAGTGATGGTAATCAAGATGAGTAATTTTTTATGTTATTTTTCATGAAAACACATTACTTAGGATAGTAGATACTCAATACATTCTTGATGTTGATATAATAATAAATAGATTTTCATGGCATATAATTTGTGATTATGAATTCGGTTAGTGATATGATAGATTATGTTATCCTAGAATAATTAAAAAAAATCATTTAATGACATTACTATTTTACAAATGAATGATTAATAAATATTTAATGAAGATTAAGGTATTCATATATTTGGTATGTGATAAAAAGATCTACATTATTTGGGGGAATTTGTATTTATTTGATTTAGTAAATTCGGTTACATTATTTCTAAATTTTTGGACACTGAATTTGGATAAGCATATTTTTATCACTCTTATATTTAAATACTTATGGATTGGATTATGTAAATTAATGATTAAAATTAATGTATGATTAATCATATTATATTACCTATTCTAACATTTTTAGTTTTCGGAAACATTTTAAGGTTGAAGGACTGACTAATAGACCATTTTATTTTTTTGAAAGTGCTTTAGGCATGTAAAGTTCATCATGAACCCCCATTTATAGGTTTAAGTTATAAAGTGAAAATAAATCAAAGAAAAACCAAACGATGAGATTATGTGAGTGATATGGAAAATAATCAAGTAGGTCGATTTTACTAGGTGATTATATAGATATTGAAACAATCCCTCTACTCTAGGAAAAATATTTTAGAACAAAATCATTGTCTATTTTCATTTGTGAGAAATCAAAATACATTTAACATATCACAATTTATGTCATTTTTATGGTGAAATTTTTATGAACAGGTTCTATATAACATTAAATAAAAACATGATGGTCATATTATTCTTTTATGTCCACATTTATTCATCACTATAATGTTGACCTTATCAGATACCTAGTTTTGTGGAACCCTCTACATTTTCATTTTCCAACTTCTTAAGAGGAAATTTTATTAACCCTATATTCAATGATGATTTCCCAAAATTTAATTTTCAAGTATCAACCATTGATTTTTTCAAAGTATAATTTCATATTGAGAGGAAATTATTAATTGAAGTATTTTATAATTTATTACACCAATATTTTATGATATGTAGCTTTAAATTAAATTTATGTGATATCGTTGGTTTCACAAAATGCCAAGTATAAATGAATAATGATATATAATTAAATATAATTATTTTAAAAATTTTGTTATAACCCTACTCTTAAATTTTCCATAATTAATAATATTAATTATATATATATATATTATATCTAATCAAATGTTATTACATTCATCCAAATGATTTTATAGGCATAATATAAGAAGAAATAAAATTTTAGATATAACGAATCTATAGTTTTATTATCAATGTTCTACTTCCTTTTAATAAGTTAATTATTTTATATATAAATTTATAATCTTATATAAAATATATTTGAAAAAATAGTAATTTTATTTTTTGTAATATTAAAATTTAATTTTGTTAAATATTTAGATTTTTGTTAATAGGATTCTTTTTTTTGAATAGTAATGTGACCTTTAGAATAATAATTTGAATGTTACGAATAATATTGTGGACAATAAAAAATTAAATTCACCTATTAAAGCATAGATACAAATTTTAACGGTAATATGATATAATTATATCAATGTGTAGGTAAATAATTTTTTTAAAAAAATTATTAACAACGTGTATGTATTTTTATAAAACATACATGTTTAGTTTAAATATTATAGTTAATATAATATTTTAAAATAAAATTTAATTTCATAAAAATTATTTAAAAAAATTAATAATTTGTCGTCTTATGATAATATGATAATTTTATGAGGCCTTAATCAATTTTTAAAAATGATATAAATTAGTAAATATCTTAAAATCTGTATTTTTTGGTAAAATTATGATTTTATATAAAAATTAAATTTATCATAATTATAATATTATTTAAAAAAGTATTTCATTTTTTTCTTATACTCATCAAAAAATGGTTATAGTGAATTTTAGGGATTTTTATGAACCAATTTATTTTTTTACTGAATAGTGAAATATAATAATTTTCGGTACAAATATATTATACAATATCTACACTATTCAATGAGTCAATAATGATGTAATAACTATAATCTAGAACATTCATTCATTATTTTAATTTTTTTGGGGATAATTCTTAAATTATTCATAGTCTTGATACCTAATAATAATAAAATGAATTACATATTCAGAAAATATCCCTCGCCTCCATTATAAATATCACCAATCACTAGATCACTTTATCACACCATCCAAGATTCAAACCATGAAAAATGGATAACCAATACCCTTCTCAAGCTCCTCTGCATCATTCGAGATCCTTTTGTCTCAAAAAATACCCAAACTAATGCCCTTAAGGAATTTCTATAGGACAAAAATTCAACAGTGATTTGTCAATTTAACAACATTAGAGATGATGCATTTCCATTTCCCATTAACGCCATTAATCATGATCCTAAATTTATTTTTATTGTTAAAAAATTAATAATATACTTATTAATGAATATTTATTGTTCTGGAACCATTTTATACACATGATTGAAATTAATAAAACAAAATAGTCATTGATTATCTAAAAATAGAAAAAATAATCTCCTTAATTATTACTCACATTATATTTAATGATTCATCTACGCCCCAAATATAAAAATGAATTATATAATCATTTTATAATTTATATTTTAATTAAAAACTTTTACAAAAATTCTAGATATATATTTCTATGTTACATAAATTTCCACACTCATATGAATGTAAACCAATCACGAAAACAAAGAATATAAAGGCTCATGAACGATAAAAGTATAATTTAAAACTCATAAAAATGTGATAAATTAAATTAATAAATTTATAATAAATAAAATTCATGTATATATAGTTCTGAATTAAATTATTAATGGATTTAATATTATTTTATAGATAATTAAGATCAATTGCAGAACATATTTAGAATCCCGGTATGGGGTTTTTCACATCACTTTTAATTCCGTTAGATTTATACTATTTACAACTTATTTCATGTATTTTGTGTATGTATTCTTCCATTATACATTTAATATAAAAAATAAATTTATATTAATTGTATTATATTATTTATTTTATGTTTGTTAATTTTTTGTCATGTGATTTGATTGATTACCAAGTAGTAAGGGTTTCTTCATGAACATACATTTTCTATTCAGGTTATGATTTCTCTCTCCATTCAAAAATTTAATTCTAAATTTTATTTATATACATATTATAAATTATTTTTATATGTCCCAAACATATATATCCAAATAATTTTATCTTTAGATTATGAAAAAATACATGTTTTATAAGATTACATTCTCTATTCTTCCCACTAAACAAACCCGATTAACGAGAACTTCCAGATTTCAGACACATTTTCATGATTCATAAATAATTTTTTACAACACAATTATTTTTCAAAAATTAATATTTTTTTCTTGAAAAAATATATTTTCACTACTATTTTAATAAAAATTATTATTAATAAAATAAATATTATTTTTCAAAAATAATTCCTCATTGCATTTTAAATGGGGTATTTATCTGGAGAAATCCTCGATGATTTAATTAGATTATAATAAAATATATCAGCCCATATTAGTAATATTACAATTTTATAAGGACAATATATTATTATTATCAGCAAACATATTTTATTAAATGGTTTATAATCAATTTGAAAATGGATTTTCTATATTTATATCATTCACCGTATTACTTATAATGGTTAGTTATTATATTTATAGACTGGGGAAGGTTAATTAAATTTCATATTTAGATGTAAAATATATTAAACCCATTCATATAAAGAATGAATCGGTTATATTATGTGAAGGGTGGGGCCTGATATAGCCCCTTGATACATCAGTAGGTGTTGTGTGATAACCTAGATTTGAAATTTCCCAATGTAGTTAACCATATATTTTCAGATGTCTTGGTTGACACCTTGAATATATGATTATTATGTTCAAAATATGAATTCCCTAATTTGGACATTAATTTTTTTACCCATATGGAAATTTTACTGGTATAATATCCATGGGTATGATTAATTCTCAAATTATTTACTTTGTGGAATTATTTATTGAGCTTTTATTATTTGTATATTATGCTCATGTTTATATTCTAATAGAATGTGTTAGTAGTAATTAAAAATGCAATATTATTTATATAATCTTCTACTGTATTACATTACCTTACTGAGAATCTATGATCACCAATTTACTATGTTTTATATTACTCTAGGATGTGAAGATGTATATTATCAATGACATGTAGCGATAATATAATTGTTTATTGATGTATCCAATGGTGTTACTAGGTTGTTTTCCAATAAAGTTGAAACCTAAAACTTGTGTTTTTATATGTTATTACAATACTACAAAAATAATTGGTAATTTGGGATGATAACACTTATTCATAGTACGAATTTATTGAATCAACGAACTGACTTTGGGATACTATGGTTTGGTACTTTACATATTATTTATTCAAAATACAGATACATCTAACATTACTTTCAAAAATATCAACTATGTCATCTCCTTCCCATATAAATGGCCACAATCTCTACCCCTATCATATACCCTCTTAAGAACATCGGTTGGGAAAATACCTATAAAAATTTACTCCTAAATTCTCTAACTTCGTTCTATAGGCCTAAAAATTTTCATAAATCTTACCAAAGGAATCCATTTGGTTAAAACCAAAAGAATTTACCCAAATAAGAGGACACAAACATCAACAATAACATTTTTTTAAATCATTACACACCCCTGAAATTGTTTTTATTACATGATTATATAGCAAATATAGTATTATAATTATACGTATAATTTTTATTTTAATGTTTCATCTTACACCGGTAAAAACATCCTTCAAATGTGGTACAAAATAATCATTTGTGTGTACGGTGGACTACCTCATCGCGAGCGTATTGTATTCATTCTTTCATTACCACTTCTCAAGGATGGGAATAATGTTGTATATATAGGTTTTATATGATACATAAGGTATTTATTATGTCTTTATCCTTATTTAATTACTATATGACACATTTTATAATGATTTATTTTTTATGGGAATATGATAATGTGGTGTGTGGTCATGTGTAATGTTTCCTCCTTATGTAATTGTGATTCATTCACCCTATTCAAATTATTTATTAAAAATCAGTTTGTTAAAAAATTAGTGATATTTATGTAAAAATAATTACAATTTAATTATTATATATATATCCTTCAGTTTTCGTTATTTTAAATACCAAAATAAAATGGAGATAATATTCTTGCGTATGTATGACATGTCGTCTATAAGAACAGTGTATTTTATTTTATATTTATATCATTAATATATTATTATAAAAACATATATAGTTCATATATATAATTTTTATATAATTTTTTAAATTAGTGAAATATTTATTTCATGATAAATTTAAAATTATCAAGAATTAAAATTCAAAATATATTCGAAACCAAAGAAGTTATAGCATGAATCATTAATAGAAAATGAAATTCATAATAAAAGTTTAATGAAAATCATAATAAAATCATATTTCGTATGATATATAAGAATAATTTTCTAAGGTAGATTTATAATTAACATATATTTATTATTCTGGGTTATTGAACATATATGAATAATGTCAAGAATTAAAGAGAGGGTTTTCTCATCTCACTTTTATTTCTGTGAGATTTATTCTTTATTCACCATTTCTTCTTGTTGTGTGATTTATATAATTACCAATGAAATTTAATATAATTATATTAATTTTTAATGAAATTAAAAGTTTCAATTGATGTTATTATTTCATGGATTTCACAATTTGAAAGTTACTAAATTATTAAGGGGATTTCTAGTTTCACATTTTTTCATTGTTGCTTATTCATATTCAACACAAATTTATCAATCCTGGCATATATACTTAAAACTATTTTATTTTATTATTATTATAATTAAATACATTTGTATTTAAATATCAATTTTAATATCATTATTTCATGGTTTTTGTGGTTCAATATATATCAAATCTGTAATGTATTTTTATCTCATTTTTTCATATTTGAGACACATGGTATGCCTTGCACCAATATTATTTTTAAATGTGTATATACTTCCCTTTTCTCAATCGATATCATGATTATACATATTTTCATCAGATTTTATTCTTCATTTAAGGTTATTAATTTATGGTATTATGATTAAAATTTACCAAAGTAGTAAGAGTGGGTTTCTACAATCTCATCAGTTATATTGGTATATTAGGATTATGATTCCATGGACCGAATAATATGATCCATATCTCAATAATTTTCATTAATTTTCCTATCCTATAGATATTCCAGATATATTTATGTAATTGTTAAATTTTATAAATCATTGGTACTTATTTAAGTCAATAAAATATTTTCTAGAAAGTATGACTTTATTTATACTCTCGGGTAAGAATATTTCCCCCCCAAAAATTTTTTTCTAAAAATGTTTTAATAAATGTTTTAATATTTATTTAAAAGACATGTTACCCATTTTTAACAAAAAAATTTTAGTTAAAATGAATTTTTTTTAATTTTACAATCAAGTTTGTTTTTTATACTTTTTATAGGGAAAAAGGAGGGTTTAGTATTTATAGATTTACCTACCATCATTAACATCATTTCATTAAATATTTTTTCATAATTTTACTAGGTTTTATATAAATATGTTTTTCATAATATTCATAAAATTCATTATTCTAATTTGTTTTTCAATGAAAATTTTTTATAAAATTTTTTAATATAGAAAATGTTTTTTATTTGATATTCAAATATTCATTTTTATTTTCTCACTGTAATTTTTAAAGTGGGAGGTTTTATAAATTTTAATGATTTAATTTTTTTGTAAAAGTTGAAATCATATTTTGTAATGAAATTATTAAATAATATTTAAATTTTGAATATATATTCTTTAAAATTTTGATTTAAAAGAATATTACATTGAAAATGTTTTCTGTTTTAATGAATGTTTTTCAAGGAAGGATTGTGCTCCTTAAGAAATGTTATATGCTATCTTTAAAAATAATTCTCTCTCTATCAGAAAATCATTTTATATAGTTTATTATTTAAATGGGATAGGATCTAAGGACACAATTCACATAATTTTTTATAATTCCCAATGCGTATGATAAAATGTTGATTATGAAAATTGATTCTCTCCCACAAGTTATTATATGATAAAATCCACACCCATTAATAATGTATGATATAATTAATTTATTATCAAACCTCTATATTTTTCCGAGGTAATTATATTTTGGAAAATTTATAGTTACCATTTTTTCATTAGTTATAATATGATGTTTATGAATCCATATCTTTTTATAGGTCATGATATGATATGGTTGTTTTTATATTATATCCAATATATGTACGAAATCCTTATGTGATGAGTGGGACCTAAATATACCTCAAATTCATTAGGTATAGTTAAATGTTCAATGAGTAAAAATGGTACATGGTAGGGAATCCCTTCCCTATAGTAAGAGGGAATACAGGAGGGAATCGTACGCCCTTAACAAGAGTGTACACAGTAGGGAATTCCAAGTCCATAATTTGAGGGTATATGGGAGGGGGTCCCAATCCATACCAAGAGTGTACAAAGGAATAAATCCCAATCCCTTTAAAATAGGGTACATGGAATGTAATACCAATCCCAAAACCACCCAACACATAGGAGTCCATCCCGAGGATGAATAAGGTACAACGGTGATTAGCTGAGGAATAACAAGGTATGAGGGTCTTCGTAGGTATCAATGGAATGTGATTTTCTATTTTTATGACTAATCCAAAAATTTAGTTCTTATTCATAAATTATGATCACAAGGATTATTTTCTTGATCACATTAACATTCATGTCCTATAAACATCCAATCATTATGCAATGACTCTTTATTGTGATCTTTTATATGATGGTTATGATATTATATGGTTATGATCATGTAATAATACTGTTATGCTCATGTTATGAAAATATATCTCCCTGCCAACGAGCCCAGACCTGAGTGGTAAGGGATCTAGCTTGGCATCCTAGAGACCTAAGTTCAAAACCTGGTGGATGAAAATTTGTGGGGCACTGTAAGAGTTCTGTAGTAGTTAATGATAGTAGTCACTATAGAATTTACTGTAGTAGTTGTTGTTCGGTACTATAGCACCTAGAACTATTCACGGCATTTGGGCCTTTAGGCCAATGGTTTAGGCCTACGGGTCTCAAGGGACATCGGGCCATCAATGGCCTTTGGGCCATAGGGCCTTTGGGTCATATAGACTATGGAGTAGCCCTATTCACACAGAGAACGCCGGAGAAGAGGATTAGAGCAACACGAGTAGTCACCAGAAGCAGTCCTAACTGGATTAAAATAATGAGAGGGTATCACAACCACCATCAGGTCCAGGAACCGTGAAACATTGTATGGGGAAATGCTAGCCAATCATAAATGCAATGTGGGGAGCATGGAGATCAATGATGAAGAAGATTGGGAGGGAATGTTCAAGTGGGTTTGGCCTACAAGTCATTTATTGGGCATGGTATGCCTTTGGGTATTCAGGTCATGTATTTCAGGTCATGTCGGGCCTTATGCCTTGGGCCTACGGGTCATATATGGGTTCTCCTTCAACACTTAAAATGGGAATTATCCATAATTATATAAAAAATAAGGCCTTCGGATCTTTAGGTAAATCATATCTCCTTTGTTTAACATTACTGATAATTAGCTCTCACCCCATTATTCTGTTTTCTTTCCTTAGTTTATGAGGAAAGGTTTTAAGCAGGTGTACTAAAGGTGAATATTTAAGTGACTTGTTGATGATATTTAAATAGGATAGAATATAATGATTCCTTGTTTCCAATGACTCGAATATAATATAGTCATCATGAATGTAATTTTTTAATTTTCTTAATATTTATCTAAAATGATGTAATATCAATGTATTTTATGCTTGGACCGCCAAATTTGGTATCAAACGGAGGTTTAGTCAACCTTTTGAAAATAGGATGATTGAAGATTGGTGTTATCTATTAAGAGTTTTATTAGGATATTTATAAGGATAGATCTAATGATCAGACATGGGATTAATTTATTTAAAAGTAGTTGTAGTGGTTTATTCATCCCAAAAGTATTTTTTACTGATTATTTGGGGTTCTACGATGATAAATTTTTCTCCCAATTTTATATATGGTATAAGCCAATATTGGGAACTAGAATGAATTGTTTTACATTTAATGGTTATTATTTGGAATATGTGTGAATTATACACAGAGATATCCTATGTGGAAATCTCATGAAGCGAATCAAGAAGGTTGTATTATTATTTATTACACAGTTATATATAAAGAGTTCATAAATGACATGTGAATGTTATTAGAGGTTTTATCAATTTTTTTAAATTAAATTCATAATGAATTATTAGATTGAGGATAAGGAACCCTGATTAATGATTCATTTTTCATATTCTATGAAATGGGTATTAAGTAATATGATGAAGAATTTAGAGTAATGTTTTAAGAATAATGTTATATGGTTGAAGTGTAAATGTTTTGGAATTTAAAGATTATTTTTTATAAGATATGAATTATATATGTATTATCAATATAATATTTTCATAAAGTATTTTACAAGAAAAATTGAATGGCGTTAAATACATAGAAATTTGATTTAATGGAAATGAAATATTTTAATTAAGGGACTGCAAACCTCAATATTTTCTTGATGATGAGAAAATTATATTTAGCAAGGGTAATGAGAATATTGATATAGATAATGTAAATTGTATATGACTGATTACTATGGAACTGGTTATTGATATATTGAAATATTAGTCTATGTTTTTATGGATAAGGATTAAAACATTTATTGGATTTAAGGAATATATCTAGTAACCATTTGGATAAGAATGAATGCAGGTTTTCAATATGGTTTTACAGTAATTTATGTTATAAAAAGATTTCAAGAATAACATGATGAGGGTATTATCATAGTTATTATGTTAAAACCAAGAGCTACGTTATGGGATATAAAATTTAACTATAGGAAAAATCATTCTAATTTTTTGATAATTCATCTTTTGGGAGGGTTACATAGATAACCATTTATTGAATTGTTTGAGTTTATTTTCAGAAAATATTTTATTTATTAATGAATTATCTGAACACCTAAGGATTAATTTATATTGGATAACATGTGATAACCATTTGGTAATTATGTTATCTAAATAAATATGGAATGACATGTCCTTCCATTTATAGATCTCATGATATGAACATTCATTTTGAATGAAAAATTGACTATTATTTCATAGAATAAGAGATAAAGATGAAAATTATAAAGGCACAAAAATGGTGAGATTGTAATGAAATAAGTTAAGTATATATTATCATGAAAATTATTCATCTTCAGGAAAATGGTATTGAAATTCAGTTGATGATATCAGTGTTCATTTTAATCCAATTTGGGATATGAATCAACTGTTGTTAACATTCTTTTAAGAGTGTAATCTGTCACTCTCCATTAGAACTTGATAGATATAGTAATTGTCTATAATCGTGTTCTCATTTTCTTCTTATGTTCTCATATGTGTAAGCCTAGTTATAAGATACATTGGGCGACTGATATTTTTCCTACTTTTCCTTCAAAAATAATTTTCAATTATTCATTTTTAAGATGTTAGTTTCTTTGAAATGAGAAATAAGGTATTAAACCTTTGCTACCAAAAATGAAGGTATATTTTGGAATTAATATTATGTGGGTTTTAATGTAAATCCCCTGGTTTTTATGAATTATTTTTATTTTATTTTATTTATGTTTTTTTATTATTTTTCATTTCAAGGAATATTGAATATAGATCGTGTTAAATGAATACAACATTTTATTATTGCATTGTATGTGATACCAGTTCAATCATTCACTACACGAAACCCATTTATTATATTTTGGAATAAATAATACTATGTTTGGGTTCTGTTACTCACAATGTTGAGTTCCATAGATGACAGTCCTGACACACGAGACTTAGTTAAAAAAAACTATGATGTACTATTAATATTATTTTTTAAATATTATTATGTCTTTAATATATATATTATTATGGTTTTTTAGAATAATACTAATTAAATTATGAAATCATTTTTTACACATGTATATAATTAGAATTATTTTTTGTCCAATTTACAATAAATGGAAAAAACTATTTATAAAATATAGAAAATATTTTGTCGGAAAAAATTATTTATCAAAAAAAACTCATTTTACCCCTTTAAATAAATTAATATATTTTTGAAATATATTTTTTAAATATATATATATATATATTATATCATCTAAATTACTTCCATCAAATGTTTTTTGTAAATAATATATTAGAAAAAGACAAATTTTATGCTTTATGATATATATTCTCTCTAAAAAATAATTTTATCTATATTTAATAGACCATGTATTTTAATTATAAATTATTAAATAAAAATAAAGTATATTTTAAATAATTAAATAAATATTTAAAATAATAATTTCAAAATTATCTTACGTTGAATTTTTTTAAATTTTCAGACCAGTTTTTTTGGATGAATAGTGAAAAATTAATAATTTTAATTGAAAACTAATTTTTCATCTAATTTATTATATAGTTAAATTTAAATTTAATTATATTTTAATTAATAATTAGTTAAATTATAAATCCATTGATCTTATTTGGGTCATTGGATCAAATTTAACATAAAAATTGGATATAAAAAAATTACAAACATGTTAAATTTCACATTAAAAACACACAGTCTCCTCCCATCAACAAGAGTGATTTTAAATTAATTTCTACAAATTAAGTGATTATAAGATGTAAATATGAAATTAATAATTTAGATAATAATATTTTATAGTGTATAATAATTTAGCCTTATTTTTTAAACACTATAGTTAATGAAATTAAATCTAAATAAAACAATTTATGTAAAAAAATATTACATAGTGGTTAAACTAATAACAGAAGGTGAAAAAATGGATCTCATCTTTTCAAAACCCATTTAATATTCTTATATAGTTCTTATACACAAAAATATTCAATTTTCTATTTAATTTAATCTAATATTTAGGTAAAAACATGGTTACACCTATCATTATTTTTAAAAAATATCACATGTGGATTATCCCCCTTATAAAATCCCACTACCTCTCCCCCTCTATTAACACATCTGAAGAACATTTCCACATCCAAAAACTATAAATATATCTCCTAAAATTCAAAAAAAATAATCTTAGATTTCCCAATTTTGGAATAATTTAATGCGAGGAATCTCTTTGCTGATAAACAAAATAGAGTTTTCCAATGAAGTTGTAACATACTTCAACAAACACTATTGTTTTATTTCTTTATCCACCTATGAATTAATATTTACTTGATAATTATATAATCAAATAAGTATACTACATATAATTATATGTTATATGTTAATGGTTTGATATAAACATAATTGAAAATCCATATAATGTGAAATGAAATCATCATTTTTATGTACAATGGACTAATGCCTCATAGACATATGTTGTTCGTCCATCCATAAAAAACTGCCAATTTTGGAAATAATGAATAAATTAATATTTTTATATGATATATATGATATTTATGATGAAATTTTTATTATTTTTTAATTATATAACACATAATTTCATTCATTATATTTTTTGGTAATATAATAATGTATTTATGGATATATGGACTATCGCCTCCACAAAGTGATATGATTCGTTAATGAGTTATATAGAATTTAATAAGGATGATTTTATTAAAATAACAAGATATTTTTGTCATAATAATTATACAGTAACAATAATATATAAATATATTTAATTTTCATTTAGTTATTTTAAAATTCGATATCAAAATTGACACAACATTCAAGCATATATATGTCCTACCATATCCATGAAGTGTGTATTTCATTTATTATAATAATATTTTATAGATTATTAAAATCATAAAAATGAAATATATATTATATTTATATATTGTTTTATATTAATTAATTAATTAAATCAAGGTCAATGTAATAGGATCTAGAATAACATGTCAAAACATATTGAAAAAACAAAGCAATTGTTGCTGAAATATAACTTTAACATAAAAATTTCAATAAAATAGTAATATAAAGTCCTAATAAAATCATATATGGTGTTATATATTATAATAATGATCTTTTATACATTAATAATGATCTTATATTCATTATATAATATTTTTCAATGTTTACGAAGAAATTCAAGACTTATGGTAATGGATTCTTCATCTCATTTTCTATTTCGTTAGGAGATATGCTATATCGAACACTCATTATTGTTGTGTTGTGTATATAAATACATATGAAATGTTATATAATGATATGAATTTAATTTTTTACATTAAATGATTAAATTTATGTTATTCATTCATGGATCTCATCATTCATATATTTCTGAAGTTTAAGTGGATTTCTAATCTCACTTGTATTTCTACGTGGCTTATTCTATATTCACCAAACATTTCTTTTGTGTGGTGTAAAAACTACATATGAATTCATTATATTATTATTGTGATTAAATATATGTGTATTTAAATATATATATATTATTTCATTGATCCTTCATGTGATTTACAATTCAAAAGTTAACATGTCACTAAATTATTTTTGTCTCAAAATGCTTCATTAAGACACATGGTACATCATTCACTTATATTATTTTAAAATGTATATATACATCCAATTTTTCATTTTATATCATGATTATTATTATTTTAGTGATTATATATTCTTTTATTATTGTTATTATTCCATCGTGTTCTGATTCATTGATACTAAAGTGGTAAGTGATGGTTCCTACAATCTCATTTTTTATCAGGATTGTTTATGATTATGATTATATTGATGAAATATTTTGATCCAAATCTCCTGAAGTCTCATTAATATTATTCTACACTATTAATTCAGTATACCTTCATATAATAGTATCATTTAAACCTTTTAACATAATATAATTAATAATTTTTTAAGAAAATATGACTATATTGGTTTTTTCCATGAAAATATATTTCCCCCCAAAAACATGTTCTATAAAAAAAATCCATAATATATTAATATAATTCCACAAATAAATATTATCCCTTCATTTAAATTTTTAATTAATATTGTTAATTTAATATTCTTTCTTATTTTTCAACCATGGAATGATGCTAAAATTTTTACGATGAAAAAGAATATATTGACTTGTACGTATTTCCACATGGTCATGACTGTCATTCACAAGAATCTTCCTTTGATATTTTAATAGTTTTATTTTAATTAAAATGTTATTTTTTGTTATGGCTATTATATTATTTATGTTTTTTTCAATTAAAAATAGTATCAACAAAATATTATTATTATAAAATGTTTTAAATAATTGTCAAACACTACATTTTATGTTTCAAATGTTATTTTTATTGTTGATTGTTTTCAAAAAAAATTATGATGAAAATATATTTTTTCAATGTGGATAGGATATTTTCAAAATAAATATTTTATATATTTATAAAATACATACCATATATGTTTTTCAATGTGGATGTTAGATAAATGTATTTTGAAAATTTTTTATTTTTTCAAAAGTTATTTTCAATAAAATATTATTTTTCTTCATAAATGTTCCATATGATCCCTCAAAATAATTCTACATCTATGATGAAATCCATTAAAATAGTTTAAGATTTTGTAGTTATAAAATCATAAGACACCATTCATATTTGTTCCTTGAATGGTTTATGTTTATGATGACTTGTTGTTTATGAAACTCATTTCTTTTCTATGGGTTATACCATGATGAAACCTACATCAATAATGATTCATGATATGATGAATTTATTACAAATCCTATTTCTTTTCTCTATGTTATGATATTAAAAAAAATTATATTACTCATTTCATTACATGGGTTATGATATGATGTTTATGAAATTAATCTCTTTTTATGGTTCATTATATTATGAGTGTTTTATTGTCATTGGTACATGTATGTATGATTTAATTATCAGATTTTAGAGACATATATCTCCCTCTAATAAATTTTGTAATTATAAATTCTATATGATATTAAAGGGTACATGAGAGGGCATATAATTCCCATATCAAGAGGGTACACTAGAGGGAATCCAAATCCTGAAAATATTTGGTATACATTTGGGCACCCCAAGCCCATAAAAATGGTATATTTGAGGGAATCCCAATCTCGTAACAAGAGGGTACACATGAGGGAATATGAAGCTTGTAATAAAAGGGTATATGGGAGATACTAATATTTTTGAAAAAAAATGGTACAAGAGAGGACTTCACAATCATGAAGATGGGACATAGGTGATTTGGCCATGCCTAACATGTTATAAGGGTTTCGATAGGTTTCCCTAACATTGGATATTATATGACTATGTGAATGGAAAAATTCCATGTCTTTTTCCAACATAATTATCTCATTGATTATACTCTTGAATGTATTATGATTTATTTCCTATGAACTACCAATAATTATTACATGGCTCTTTTTTAGGATCGTGTTCTGATACCATTATTTTTCTTTTATGTTTAACAATAACACTTGTTTACCCTTAATAAGAATATGATATGACCCCTTTCTTGTGATTTCTTTCCCCGAGTTAGGAAGAATGGTTTTGAGTATGAGTATTAAAATGAAATATTTTAAAGGGAGATGTTGTTATTATTTAACCATGTCAAAATATCATGTTTCTTGCATTCCATATACACGAGACCAATATAATCCTATTGAAATAGTGGATTCCCTAGAACCAACTATGCAGTACTTATTTATTAACATATCATGTGTACAATTAGCTATGCATGAGTTTTTCTTACCATTATAGTGAAATCTTGTCTGCTTCCACTATAATAATTGTAATGTCCAATGGTTAATTAACATGCTGAGATGTTATAGAAGATCCCATGCTATGATGAGAACCTCAAGATATAATGAAATTGATCTAAAATACATGTTCTATAGTCTAGATACATATTACTGACTGGACACATTAGATGTCTGGCTATCAGGTGTTGGTGGCTCATAAGAATTGAGGCTTCTTCTCATGATGTTCGCACTTGGTGATCTCTAGTTGTGAAATCATGAGGACAGACCCGCCAATAGGAACACCACATGTTTTGGTAGTCATTGGTCATTCACATCTACTGACATGTGTATTGATATATTTACTTGAGACTATTACCAATGTATATAATTTGGTTATGTACTTTGATACAAGACGAAAACCATGGTATTGATGTTGTGGTGAGGCAGTTTTTGTTGGGTGCGCTGTTGGTGGTATGACATTGGCTGAATGGTAAAGAAAGGATTTATCGCTTCCAAGTACAAGAAGTTGTATATCTTAGGCCTGGATGATCTGGATAGTACCGCCTTCATAAGTCTTTTCCAAAAGCAGTATAAAGGCAAATCCATCTGGGCAGATCAACAAATAATAATGCAACATAAGGATGATGACCCATGAGTGCATCCTATTTTATGAGATATTTAATTGAAAAGAGATTATAGTACACAATCAGTGTTTGTAGGATGGTAGTCGTTCCTATGACTATCCCTATCTCTTTAGGGGACATGATGTGTTACTAAAATCCACTCTTTGTCTGTTGGTTTTATTCACTACTGTTGAGATGAGGGCATAGAGCGTTACATACAATAGCGTATTCAAAAATCCACCCTATTCAGTTGAATAAGTATTTAGAAATAGTGGACACCGTCATGGGGTCTGAAAGTTGTCCATGTTTTCGATCACCAAAATAATTAAATAAATTCACTAATATTCATGTTATGAGTATTTTGGATTGAGTTTATTGAATGTATTTATGAGTTCAGTAAATATGAGAAAATATTTATCGAATGAATATTATTTAATATTCATGGTTTGTTTAATATTAAGTGGGATAGCGAGTAGAGTTAAATGAATCGATTTTATCATGTAATATTATATATATATATATATATATAATAAAAGTATATGATAAAATAATTAATAATATTGGTGCATTTTAGTTCGTCTAAATTATTAATTTAGTGCATGTTGAAATAAACGGGGGCCGGGAAACCAATAGGGTATTTCTCAACTACACTATAAATAAGAGAAGGGGATCTCTCTCATTGGTGTGAAATTCACTATTCTCCCATTTCATGGATTGAAATATAGATCCTCTCTCTCTCCCCACTCTCTAGAGAGAAAATCTCTCGATCCAAGATGTTCGGATCAAGACCTCTCATCGACATCATAGGCATCACGATGTGGTGATCCTTAGGATGTAGAAAGGATCATTAGATCACCGCACTAGCCCAAGAATTCCATGATGGATGTTCCAGTGGATTTTTGCAGTGCGTGTGGACAATCAAGGGGGATCCTACTTTGGATCATTCAAGTGAAAATCTCTATCAACTAGTTTCAGACGACCGTGCCTTTAGATTTAAAATGGGTACATTTTTACTTTATTTTTTTGCTCTTTACAATATAGGTGAGATCCTCGGACCTCTTTGGGGCTTAGATACTCAATGTTTACAAGTACCATTGTAAAGAATGAGAAATTTCAAGCAAATTTTTTTCATAAATACCTTGGAATTTTAGTAGTCCGCGGTTTCTAACGACACCTGATTCCAAGGCCCAGTGTGCCCAGAATCCATTTCTGAAGTTTAGCTCAGGTACGTTCAGTGAATGAATGAGCGGGTTTTTCATTCTTTTGAACCGGTACTAGGAATTGAAATCAGAGGGAACCGATGAGCTCGCAGTGCCGGTAATTTCTTAAGGGGGCATTTACCGCAGTTGCATTTTAAGCGGGTTGAGTTCTATTTTTTATTTGGGATTTTAGTTTAAAATAAATAAAATTGTGTGAACAATTTTATTTTATATCTTTGGGAGTTATTCTCTCCCATAAGAAGTTGTTGGTGGGACCCACAACCATCCAACTTCCCATGTGTGGATAATTGAATGTTGTGCCCACATGAGACCCAACCTTACACCTCCCTCTAAACCCCTTATCCATGTCCCATTAAACTCCCTTGGTTTTAATGTGACAACTTTCCCTTGATTAAATGTGACTCTTCACATCCTCCCCTCTTAAATGCATGCGAACAGATTCTAACCAATAAGGTGGATTGATTTTTGAATTTTAAGTGGCTTGTATTAAATAAAATAATAAGGTAGCTTATTATTTTATTTGGGGGAATGATTTATGGGTAAGAGCTCTTGAGTTTTTGGGGAAGAACACCGACTCTCCAACGAAGAATGGTCTTCCGACTCGGCGAAGAATGCTCTACGTTTTCTCCAATCCATTTTCTTCCTCCATGACATGGGAGGAGACACCACCGTGGAGAACGTCGCCATCAATGACGGATTTTTCTCCGATGACCATGGAATCGGCACCGATCTTCCGCGACATCCAATCATCGTGACGTTTACCTCTTTCCACAGCTCAACGACGTGCGACTTCCTTGCGTGGTAGGGGATTAATTTGAGAACGATATTATTCCCATGGTTGTTTCCTACTAAAACAATGTATGTGGATCAAATCATCATTAAGATGATTCGCAAATGTTTTATTTTAAGTAAAGGTTGGGAATATTGGTATGATACAATTTATTAAGAGATTATGGAATTATTTGATTCAATTTGAATTAAATAAAATTGAATTTTTGTGCTTTATAAAACCTTGTTTAATCTTGCCAATTCATAACACCTAACGCGGAAGGCGCGGGCCAAACAATCACGGCCTGACAAACCTCTGCAGATTGTTGTTGGTGCGCGGATTGATGTTGATGATGAAATAGGAAAGCAAAGACGTTTGAAAACCATCGTAGTGAAGAGAAGGACCCGGGGGGACTGCTGGTGTAGACGGCGGGCAAATCGGACCACCGGAGCGCGTTCGGTGGTCCGCAAGGAACTGTTGGCGTGCTGCGTCAGTGCGGCGGTGCTGGAAACCGGAGGTGGCGGCCATAGATGTCCGCACACCAGGAGGTGGCGGCGCCCCATCCTGCCGCTGGAGAAAACCCACCGCGACTTTCTGCAGTGGTGCGACACGGTAGATCCCGTGGCCGCGATGGATCCCGGAAGAACAGTGGTGGCACAAACCGCTGCCTTCTCCAATTAGCAGCGAGGGGGCGACCCCCCCCCCCCGCACTTTGTCCTCTTGGCCACGCTGGCCAAGCCTCAACCCGTCGGGCCGGGCTGCCCGCGCCGTGCCTGGATGCCCGCACCGGGCCACACCCAACCGGGCCGGACCCGGACCCGGTTTGGGTCGACCCAGTTTGGGCCAACCCAAGGGGTATTGGACCGGGTCGGACGAGGCCCAAACCCCCTATTTCCGGACCAGTTTCGTTTAAATGGACATAACATCAGTTACAAACCTCCGATTGACGCACGGTCAGCTGTGTTGGATTCCTTGGATCGAGAAGGCTATTTTGGTTTATTACACTCAAGCTTTCTGTAATGTTGGGGTACAGTCGGGTTTGTTCGATCTTGAAACCAACCAGACCATGGAGAGAAAATGGTTATAACTTGAGTTCGGGACTTTCGATTGACATGTTGTCAACTTAGTTAGATTCCTTTTTGTGAGACGGATCTTTTGGCATACTTCACCTGAGGATTGGACGTAGTTGGAATATGTCCAGGTTGGATTGAACCCGAAATCCAACTGGGCCCCTGGAACGGAAAAGACGATAACTTTTAGACCAGACGTCTGTTGGACGAACCGTCAGTAAATTTGGTTATCATGTTGATAAATGGTCCCATTGAGTATACCCTATTTGATTTCTGGGTACATTTGAGATATGGTTGGGTTGGTTCGTATACGAAACCAACCAGGCCCGCGGGACTAAAATGCTAATAACTCATAAGTCGGACATCTGATTGGCGCACCATCTATTGCGTTGAGACCCCTATGATAAGGTTTTCCTTTGAGATACTTCTTTTTTGGACTTTTTGATACTTGGACTATCGACCAGTAGCTCGTGGAGCAGACCCTCCCAGAGACGAGCATACGGAGTACGGAGACCGTGTTGTTGGCTGAGACATGATGACTGCATGTCCGATTTGAGTCGGAGTGACTTGTATAGCCCAGTGGGGATCACTACTATGTTTGGGTGGAAGACCCACGGTGGTGAGCACTACTGTGTTTGGGTGGCAGACCCGTGGTACTCAACAGAAGGAGTACCTCTGAAAGCTATTAGTGGGGTGCACTACTGTGTTTGGGTGGCAGACCCCGACGAGGAGCACTACTGTGTTTGGGGGGCTGGAATGCAGTACTTGACAGGAGGAGTACCTCAGCTATCTAGGGTTAGTGAGCAGAGCCTCAGAGTTGTGACAGGATCAATGTACTCGACAGAGGAGGAGCTCTTCAGTAGTTGCGGTTTCGATAATGAAAATCCTGGTTTGAACAGAGTCATTGACCTTTGTGTTTTCCTCGTGATTGAGATGGGTTACATGATATATTACACATATGTATGGGAATATAACTAAGTAGTGGGTATCCATAGACTTCATATCTATGTGATACCTCTTGATTGAGATGGGTTACTTAATAACTTAAGTATAATTTTGGGCTTATATCTAATTAAGGGTTATCTGTTTAGATCCTTCTTATTGGTTATCCTTGTTGGATTTAGTGAGTCCTTGAGCGTATTGGGGTCTTTACTTACTATCGTTATACTCACCCCTACATGGGATATGCCTGCACCTCGTTGTGTGTGATGCAGACGACAGACATCACAGATGGAGGCTGAGTCAGTATCCGGAGATAGACCTCACGACGAGTCAGTATCCGGAGGTGGACTTCACGAAGCGGCTGTACTCGGAGAAAGTTGATGGGCGAGAGCTTTGGGGAGGCTATATGTACCAATACTTCAGGTAGGATCCGTGGTGGATGATCCATGAGCTACGCTATATGTACCTATGCTTCAGGTAGGATTTGAGGTGGATGACCAATGAGCTACTTCTATTCTTCCAGCTGCTTGTCTTTTCTGTTGTACTTTCGTTTAGTTGTAGCTGTACATTTCAGTTGGGTTTGTATTCTGGCCCATTTACTTTTCTGAAATTTCTTTTGTACTTAGTTTTTTCTTCTACTTGTACACTGTTGTGTTGTATACTTTTATAAAGGCAATTCCTTCCCTTTTTATTAGGATTTACACCTTTGGGGCTAGTATCCGGCCCCTGGCGTATGGAAGGTGGGCTTGGGGTAGTCACGACATGGGCCCCGAGGACGGGTCATGAAAAATTGGTATCAAAGGAGTCGGGTCTACCACAGAACTCATAACTCTGATCATTTCATTCTTTGAAGAAATAGTTTTAAGTGTACTGAGTGTGGTTTTCAGTTCAGGGAGTCCAATGTTGGTGTGGCGGCTGACGTATCCATACACCAGGACCCTGACTACTAATTTCTGACTCAGTGCATGAAAATATTGATTGCGTATGTGTTTCTAAAATGTTTTAAAGTCAACTCAAACCGGGTCAGATCACCAGATATAAACTATTGATCGTGTCACATCTATTCGGGATGTCTCCATGCAGACCGTTAGTTGGAGTTCCGAGAGAGTACTCAATGACGGCCCACCGAGCGACAAGACTCTGGTGCGGGGACCTCTTTTTATGTTGGCACCTTCAGGTGGTGTTCTATCAGCACCACCACCTGTTAGGCAGCAGATTCCACCAGCCGTACTAGTGGATGGTGCACGCTGGCAGAGCACACTGCACAAGTTCCAACAGCATAGGGCTTCGAGGTTACGAGGCGAGACAGATTCCTAGGCAGTGTGGTCTAGATGGAGGTGATTTCTAGTGTTCTACACCACGTTTATACCCTTGTAGAGCGGAGGGTGGACTTGGCTACTAGTGTTTCCCAGTGGTGACCATGAGGTTGGTCGGCATAGTAATGGTACTTTGGTATGTGGACTGATGCCTGAGATAGTACCATCGGGTAGTGTTCCAGTTATATCACTACCAGTTAGTCAGCAGACACTAACGGTGGTACAGGTAGAGGATACTTGTAGGCTTGGTGCCTTAATTATGTTTCAATACCAGATATCCCTCATGTTTCGAGGTGATCCTGACTTATAGGCAGCTGAGTACTGGCTTGGGGAGGTGGCTGAGATTTTTTCTAGAACTATACAGCTTTGACAGGATGACATGTTGGATTCTAAGTAGTCATCGAGGCGTACCGACCATTCGTGGTACTCGATGATTACGAAGCAATTAGTGCTTTAGAGCTCAGACCTCAGAGCAAGGTGTGTTTAAGGATATCTGAGCCAGAATTTTTTTCTCTAAAAAATTATTACTTATGTTAGGGTGTTAGAGAGAACCTTTTTGGCTGAATGGTCTTTGGTTGAGCGGATACAACCAGTGAATGTTAGCAGTGAGAAGCATAAAACTGGCGCTAGTCTTAGAGACTTGAGCGTGTAGAATGTTCCGAGAAAAGGAAGTGTTAAGGACAGATGAATCTGTAGGGCAGCAGACGTGGAAGCAGAGCTATGTGAGAAGCATGAGTTGGTAAACATTTCGACATGTTACAACCACCCACCTTTGAAGTCCCCTCCATGCTCAGGGACCTGGAGGGAAGGGGAAAAGATTTGCTGCATGTGGTCAAGGAGTCCGACCAAAAGGCTCTAGGAATAATTTGAGGTATGGTCTATGTCTACTATTTTCTACCGTATCAATAGACATAGGTACCAATCATTCCTTCCTTCCACGGATCATGTCCTAGACCTAGAGTTTCTGGTTAAACCGTTGACTTGACCCTCACGTATGAAGATACCCATGGGAGGAGACTCGATAATCACACTTACGCCAATGGTGTGATCTGACCCTTGAGGCAAGAGTTTTGGTTGGAACCTCATGGTGGCAGTGTCGAGGCCTTACGACAATAGTTGGGTAAGTACGGGACATCCACACTTCATACTCAGACTGACTGTATTAGGCGAAAAAGGTTTTTGTTTATCTACAACGTTGAAGTAGGCTTTTCCATTGGTCAGCGAAAAGGGAAACCCAAGCAGCACATGATAAACACATGCATAGGAGGGTGTGGATGATCACTCTTGAGTCGGCCAACCTTACAGTCGTGGAAGCAGAAGTTTTGAGTTTTTAGTTCCAAATAGGGAATGAAGGCCTCTATTGTTTTAGGATTGAGACCATGTTTTTATACGGGTCTCACATCGACGAGGTCTACAAAAATTTGGCCAAGGAGAAAAGTTAACCACGTGTTTCATCGGACCTTTCCAGGTCCCCAGCAGAGTAGGCGAGGTGGTTTACCACTTGACCTTACCACCACAGTTGCACTAGGTGCACGACGTCTTCCACATATCTCAGCTGAGGAGATACATGCACGACCCTTCTCACATCATCGACCATAGGGAGATGGACATCGATGATGAGGCGACATTCAAAGAGGTTCTAGTGGAGATCGAGAGTCAATGGGAGCGGGTCCTACATGGACAATCTCTTCCTATTTTGCGCTTCCACTGGCAGCACAGGAACTTCCAGAAGAGCACATGGGAGCAGGAGTCTCAGATGCGTGCGCAGTACCCCTTTTGTTTTCCTAGTGTGTGTTGTAGCTTTACGGGGACTTAAATACCCGAGGGGGGAGTAATGTAATGACCCAGAAATATCAAGGAAATTTTTTTCCTAAATACCTTAGATTTTTATGAGTCCTCGGTTTCTGACGGCTCCTGATTCTGAGGCCCGGTGCGCCCGGAATCAGTTTCCAAAATTTAGATCGGCTACGTTCAGTGAAGGAATGAGCGGGTTTTTCAATCGTTTGAACCGGTGCTCGAAATTGAAATCTGAGGGTACCGATGAACTCACAGCGCTGGTAATTGCTTAAGGGGGCATTTACCATAGTTGCGTTTTAAGGTGGTTGCGTTTTTTTGGGGATTTAGTTTAAAATAAATAAAATAATCTGAAAAATCTTATTGTATATCTTTGGGAGTTATTCTCTCCCATATATAGTAGTTGGTGGGGACCACGACCAACCAACTCCCCATGTGTGGATAATTGAATGGTGGGGCCCACATGAGCCCCAACCTTCCACCTCCCTCTAAACCCCTTAACTTTCTCCCATTAAACTCTTTAGGGTTTATTGTGACAACTTTCCCTTGATTAAATGTGACTCTTCACATCCTCCCCTCATAAATGCATGCCAACACATTCTAATCAATAAGGTTGTTTGATTATGTGAATTCGAAGTGGTTTGTATTAAATAATATAATAAGGTAGCTTATTATTTTATTTGGTGGAAATATTTTTGGGTGGGAGCTCTTGAGTCTTTGGGGAAGAACACCGACTCTTCAACGAAGAATGGTCTTCCGACTCATCGAAGAATGATCTATGTTTTCTACAATACTTTTTCTTCCTCCACAACATGGGAGGAGACACCACCAGGGGGAACGTCGCCATCATCGACGGCTTTTTCTCCAACGACAACAGAATCTGTACTGATCATCTGTGACATTCGATCATCGCGACGCTTGCCTCTTTCCACGAAATGACGACGTGAAACGTCTTTGCGAGGTAGGGGATTAATTTGAGAATGATATTATTCCCATGGTTGTTTCCTTCTAAAACAAAGAACGTGGATCAAAACATCATTAAGTTGATCCGTGAATGTTTTATTTTAATTGCAGGTTGGGAATACTGGTATGCTACTATTTATTTAAGAGATTGTGGGTTGATTTGAATCAATTTTATTTAAATAAAATTGTATGTTTGTTCTTTATAAAAACTTGTTTAATCATTCCAATTGATAACACCTAACGCGGAGGGCGCGGGACAAACAGACATAGCTCGACAACACTCCGCAGATTGTTGTTGGTGCGTGGATTGACAGCGATGATGAAACAGGACCACAACGACATTTGAATGCCGCCGCTGTGAAGAGAAGGTCCCGGGGGGACTATTGGCGAAGACGTCTGGAAAAAAAGACCACAAGAGCGCATCCGATGTTCCGTGTAAAGAACTGTCGGAGTGCCGCACCGGCGACGAAAACCGGAGGTGGCGGCAAGAGTCGTCCGACCGCTAGGAGGCGGCTGCACCCCAGCACGCCGCCAGAGAAAACATGTCGCGGAATGCCGCTGCGGTGCGACACGGAGGATCCCGTGGCCACGCGGGATCCCGGAAGAATGGTGGTGGTGCAAACCGTTGCTGGCGCTACTTAGCAGTGAGGGGCCGAGCTCCCCCCTGCTCCGCGTCTGCTCGGCCACGCTGGCCGAGCCTCAACTGGCCGAGCAGTCTGCGCCGGGCTAGGCAGCGCCAGCCGGGCCAGGCCGCGCCCAACCGGCCAAACCTAGACCCAGGTCAGGTCGACCCACTTCGGGCTGACCCAGGGTGTATTGGGCCGGGTCGGACCGGGGCCAAACCCCCTATTTTCATACCAGATTCATTTAAACAAACATAACTTGGGTTACAGACCTCCAATCGACGCACCGTCAACTGCGTTGGGATCCTTGGATCGAGTTGGTCATTTCGGTTTATTACTATCAATCTTTCGGTAATGTTTGTGTATGGTCGTGTTGGATCAAAAACATAAACCAACCAGGCCCACAGAGCGGAAATGGTTATAACTTGAGTTCCGAACGTCCGATTGACGTGCCGTCGACTTAGTTGGATTCCTTATGGTGAGACAAATCTTTTGGAATAATTAAACTGTGGTTTTGACATAGTTGTAATGTGTATGGGTTGGATTGAACCCAAAATCCATCCGGGCCCCTGAAACGGAAAACCGATAACTTTCCGACCGGACGTCCGCTTGATGAACCGTCAGTGGCTTTGGTGATCACGTTGAAAAATTGTCCCTTTGAGTATACCATATGTGAGTTCGGGGTACAGTTGAGATACAGACGGGTTGGTTCGTACACGAAACCAACTGGGCCCCCAGGACGAAAAGGCTAATAACTAACAGACTGAGTGTCTGATTGACGCGCCATCTATTGCGTTGAGACCCCTATGACGACGTGGCCCTTTGAGATACTTCTTCGTGTTAATTTTTGATACTTGGAGTATTGACCAGTTGCTCGGGGAGCAGACCCTCCTAGAGACGAGCGTACGGAGTATGGAAACCGTGTAGTTGGCTAAGACCTGATGACTGCTTGTCCGATTCGAGTCAGAGTGAATTGCATAGCCCAGTGGGGAGCACCGCTATGTTTGGGTGGTAGACCCACGGTGGGGACCAATACTGTGTTTGGGTGGCAGACCCACGGTACTCAATAGAAGGGGTACCTCTACAGGATATTAGGGGGGTGCATTACTGTGTTTCGTTCGCAGACCCCAACAGGGAGCTCTATTGTGTTTGGTTGGAAGACCCACGGTACTCGATAGGAGGAGTACCTCAGCAGTCTAAGGTTAGTGATCAGCGCCTTAGAGTCGTGATAGGATCAGTGTACTCAACAGAGGAGGAGCTCTTCAGCAGTTGCGGTTTCGATAATGAAAATCGTATTTTTAGCTGAGTCATTGACCTTTGTGTTTTCCTCATGATTGAGATGGTTTAATTGATAACATACGCATATGTATGGGCATATACCTATGTAGTGGTTATACATCGACTTTATATCTATGTGATACCTCATGATTGTGATGGGTTACTTGATAACTTAGGTATAAGTATGGGCTTATACCTAAGTAAGGGTTATCTGTTTAGATCATGCTTTGTGGTTATCCTTTTTGGATTTAGTGAGACCTTGAGGGACTTAGGGTCCCTACTGAGTATCGTTATACTCAACCCTGCACGGGCTATGCACACACCTCATTGTGTTGGATGCAAACGACGTACATCGCAGACGGAGGCCGAGTCAGTATCTGGAGGTGGACCTCACGAAGAGTTAGTATCTGGAGGGGGACTTCACGACTAGACGGTACTCGGAGGTGGTTGACGGGCAAGAGAATTGAGGAGGCTATATGTACCTATCCATCATGTAGGATCTGTGGTGGATGATCCAGGAGCTGCGCTATCTGTACCTACCCTTTAGGTAAGAGTCGATATGGACGACCCAGGAGCTACATCTATTCTTCCAGCTGCTTTTAATTACTTTTGTACTTTCATTCAGTTGTATCTGTACTTTTCAGTTGGGTTTGTATTCTTGTCCATTTACTTTTCAGCACATTATTTTGTACTTAGTGTTTTCTTCCGCTTGTACTATGTTGTGTTGTTTACTTTTATAAAGGAAATGTCTCCCCTTTTATTGGGATTTACGCCTTTGGTGCTAGTCTCCAGCCCCAGGCCTATGGAAGGTGGTCTTGGGGTAGTCACAGCATGGGCCTCGAGAACGGGTCGTGACAACCGTCTTCCCTCCAATGAAACTATTAAAATCCTAAGCCCACCATCTTCCGCAGTGGGCACCAGAAACCTTTCAGTTTCATTAGAGGGAGCACATAAATTTTCTATGCCAAATAAATTCATTTTTATAAAATTAAGTAGAGGGTTAAAAAACAGTCTCATCGATTCAAACCACACACCGATCCGATATAGAACGGCCATGTTATGGCCAGTTTAAGTTTTCGGATTGCATCGAATGTGTGGTTTGATATTATGTTCTATTTTTATTTCTTCTTGGTGAACCGATTCAGTTTCAATCAGTTCATACGAAATAAATTTGACTGTAAAAATTGTAAATTTTATAATTTAGTAATTTTCAAAATAATTTTATAATTATAATAATTTTTTTTATTATAATAATATAAAAATAATAAATTATTACTTCATTAAAATAATTTTATTATTATTATATTGAAAGGTTATAGAGTAGACATTAGAATTTTTGTGGAAACATGTAAAAGAAATGTGAGGACTTGACTCAATTCAAAAAAATGGAGTAGATTTTTTTTAAACGGTGAATGAAAACATAAAAA